>OY728144.1:199939492-201153242 GCA_963277665.1 Viscum album | reverse complement strand
TGGTTTGAATCAGAAGAGTTGGTTTTGAAAAAAAAATGGGTGTTTGAAATAACATGTTTGATTTGCAGATTGTTTTAAAAGAAGTGGTATGAATAAATTGTTTTTGGAAAATGAAGTTGCTCTGTTTTGGCCTTGGTGTTTCGATGAGTACTCACATGCATTTTGGTATGTTGGAAATGTGGATGGATTTCTGGTATGGTGGATGGATGCCCTGGGTGGCACGGATACATGCATGTGAGTGAGGCTCTAAAGAATACCAATGGCGAAGGTTTAAACCACTAAGCTTGTTCTAAATTAAAGATGTTTTCAAAGAGAAATTTTTTGATGTTATGATAACTTGTTTTCTCGGATTTTGAGCTTTTCACCTATGCAGTGTTTGATTTTGAGGTTGTTATTCATTCGTTGAGTTGGCCTTGATTGGGTTTTTGACCTTTCCTTGTCCAGCGGTTATCCCTTTGAGGCTTCGATGGGTGATCGTAGTGCGGTTGATCAATCTAAGGATTTCATGCTTGAGTTTCGAAAGCTAGATCCACCTCTCTTCTATGGTCAAGCAGAAACTTCTGTGGCAGGGGAGTGGATGCGGAAGATTGAAAGGGACTTTAACCTCATTGAGCTGCCCGAGTCGTTGAAGTTCAAGTTTGCGACCTTCATGCTTGAAGGTTCACCGTGGGTGTGGTGGAAGTCAGTGTCTCGGAACAAACCCCGTCAAGAGATTACTTGGGATTTCTTCAAGTCTTTGTTCATTTGCCAGTATCTCTCTGAGGAAGAAAGGGTGAGAAAGGGGATGGAAATGTGTTGTCTGCAGCAGGGCGACGGATCCGTGTTAGAATATTTCCAGCGCTTTGTAGAGCTAGTACCTTATGATTCAGAGTATGCCACAAATGACCCCGTGAAGGCTCGACGCTTCGAGGAGGGTCTCCACCCTGATCTACAGTCGAAGGTTTCAGAGTCCAACCTGACTTCTTTTGTTGATGTGGCGAGACAAGCTTTTCATGTCGAAGCCGCGATGGCAGGAGTGCTCGAAGTAGTCCTCCCTCCTTCGATCCCTAAGAACAGTGGTGAAGATTCTGGAAAGGAGATGAGTAAGGAAATGGAAGTGGATGGATCGGGTCGTGGAATCAAGAGGCCTCGGGATCTTTCATCAACCTCTTCGGAGCGAGAGATTATTGTGTGTTATCAGTGTGGCAAGCGGGGTCACAAGAAGTCATCGTGCCCAAGCACTCCGAAGCCCTGCCGGGCATGTGGACGCCTGGGTCACTTGCGACGATTTTGTCGGGGCATTGCAAGAAAGCATCGCAGAGGGTGTTCTCAGAAGTAATGTGCTATTGGGTCTTTGTTCAGAGTTCTTGGTGCAAGTTTCCTTTCAGTTTAAGGGATATTTTATCGTTGTAGTTATACTGGTGGTGTTTTGGGTTTGTAATGTATGGTAACTTCATGGGTCTTTTGACGAACCTCGTCTTTCAATGCTGGTGTGTTTTAATTTTAAAATCTTGTCCTTCAATCTGTCAGATCAAAAGATGTATGTATCTCATTGGGATTATCAGAACCTGACTGCGAGGCAGAAGATGCTTCATCCATCAGAGCTCCAACCAAAAGGTCTCGGAGTGAAGCCGGCGCGTAGTCAGGAACCCCCCAGGGAAATTTTAAAGAGTCTGGTGAAAGTCGTGCCTCTATCGTCGTGGTGAGATAGTTTTGGTGTTGTTGCTCTGGTTTCTCTGTCGTTGTAGTTCTCTCTTGTCGCAAAGTGCGCGATGGACTTATCCCTCGTGTAACGTCGGGAATTGTGCCTTTTGGATGTAAGTTGCTGATCAGTGACCTTGCGTGGGCCACTGATGTAAATCAGTTGCGGCCCTGGTTTGTGTCCATCCCGAAGTGATGGGTCGTGAGTAGTCGTACGTCGTAGTTTTAGTGATTTGATCCTTGGGCCCACCCTCCCCGCCCATGGGGTTAGGGTTTTTAGTTGTGCTAAGTATCCATTTAAGATTCTACCCCTTTAGGACGAGAGTAAGTGTTTAAAATGTTCTTATGGTGCTCTTTCTAGCTTTGGTAAGGCTTGATGCAGGTCCAAAGTGGTTTTCTGGTTGGTCGCTAAGAGGTCAGTCCTTTATGGTGGGGAGACCCACCATGAGTCCTTTGGATTTTCTCTTAAGTCGTTATCGAATGCTAGTTGAGTTCTTATGGTGGGGAGCCCGTTCAGGCCTTCCCTCTGTTGGTGATTTATTTCGGGCAATGAGGTTCAGTCCCACTGGTAGTCGTTGTGACATCCTTGAGATAAGAGGTTGAATCGTGTTCTGTGAAATCCTTAGGTGTTGATCGATCGGCTGGTTGGTGTGGTGGCTTTCCAGGGGCAGAAAGCGTTATGGTGGGGAGAATTGTCACACCCCGACACGCGCGGTTATTTTATTTTATGATTTCTTTGGCTTTAAATTATTTTTACGGTGGTTCACGTTCAGTCTTGGATAAAAGTTTTGAGTTTTGATAAAAAGTACGCATCTTGGGTTCGACGTCGTCGGAAGCGCGGGTGGAGCGCGACACCGCGCGGCTTCGCCCATGCAACTGTGTGGCCTCTTCGGCTTAGAGGAATTAAAAATAAATTAAGAAATGTCAATTTAGATTGTCTTAATATTTTTATGGCTATTAATAATTATTCTTATTATTTAAGATGAAATGAATATTTTTATCATTTGTATTTTTATCGCTATGTTTATTATTATCATTATTATTATTTTTATCATTATGTTATAAATAAATAATTAATGAAATTGTTAATGTTGCGGATAATAGTATAATTGTTATTAAATATTCTTGGTTATTAATCTTTATTATTGTTATTATTATTATTGTAATTTATTATTATGATTTTGATTTGTTTTATTTAATTTTATTTGTTTTTATTCATTTTTTTTTTATTTTATCTTTTCTTGCCTTTTTCTTCTAACCCTAGTGGGCCGCCCCCTCCATTTTTTTTTTACCCCTCCCTTCTCTCTCGGCCGCCACCCCCATTCCTCTCTCTCTCTCTCTCTCTTTTTCTTCTTCTTTCCCCTGGCCTGCCTCGCGCCGATGCGTCCAGCCGCGTAGCAGCGGCCTCCCGCCTCCTTCCTCTTGTCCTTCGGCAACAGCAGTAGCCTTCCCTTTCTTCCTTGCCTCCCCGCTCAGACCCGACGCACCCCGCCGCACCCTGTTGCCTCCTTCGGCCCGCACGCACCCAGCAGCGCCTGTTCTCCCTTGCAGCGCTCGGCCGCAGCAGCGCCAACCACCCATCCCGGCCTCCTTGCCCTGCACCGGCGATCCAGCCTGCTCCCTCCTCACCTCCCCTACGCGACGACTCCTGCGCCCCCTGCCTCCTTCCGCAGCAGCAGCCGCAGCACCCGCGCCCCCTCCTTCTTCCTCTTCTTCTTCTCTTCTCTTCTTCTCCTTTCTCTTCTTCCTCTTATTCTTCTCTTCTTCTTCTTCCTCTTCTTCTTCTCTTCTTCTTCTTCTTTTTCTTTCTCCTTCCTCCTGTCCGCCGCGCGCCTCTCCTCCGGGCCAGGTTTCTTTTTTTTATTTATTTTATTTTATTTCATTTCATTTGATTTATTTTGTCTTATCTTATCAATATTACTATTAATGTTGTTTTGTTATTATTATTATTGTTTTTCATATTATTATTACTATTATTATTATTATTATTATTATTATTATTATTAGTGTTAATAGTATTAACATTATTTCGTAATTATTATTATTATTAATAATATTATTATTATTATTAATGTTAATATTATTATAACTATTATTATTGTTATTAATGGTGATATTATTAATATGATTATTGTTATTATTATTATTATTATTATTATTACTATTATTATTATTATTATTATTATTATTATTACTATTATTATTATTATTGTTATTATTATTATTATTATTATTACTATTGTTATTATTACTATTTTTATTATTATTATTATTATTACTAATCTTATTATTATTATTAGTATTATTATTATTATTATTATCTTCATTTTTATTATTATCATCGTACTCTTGTTGATGGTGGGTTTTTATTTGTTGGCTTAGGACTTTTAGGACCCGCACAGGGCGTTTCCGAGTGAGCGCCACCGCCGCGCCTTGTTTTTGAGGTTCCGTCGTCGCCGCGCTTTAGTTTCAAGGTGAGCATTTATTCCCGCCGCTTGGGTTCGAATGCTCTAGTGAGTTTTGGATGTGTCTAAGTCCTTTATATTGTTTATGCAGAGTGTTAGACTTTGTCACGTGGTTTCGGACACACGTCGTGTCATCGCGCCTTGGATCCGAGGTTGTTTTGTCGACGCGCTTGATCTTGAGGTAGGTCCCCTTTGCACTACTTTTAAAATTTAAGTTATATTATTTCATGCTGTTTGCGCACCCTAATTGTTCAAAAATCAACATTTTATTAATTGTAATAAATATGAGATAATATTCGATAATTAATTTTTAATATAAGAGGGTTGATTTTTAAATGGTTATTTAATGTCAAAAGGAGTCGTTTATTTTATACACGACACATGAAACATCCTTTTGACGAGAGGACACCCAATAATGAAAGAATGCTTGTTTGGATTTTAAACATAATTCACGGAATGTAAAACAGAGTTCTGGTTTAATGAGAAATGATTTCTTTTAAAGCATGAGCAAATACTTTGGTTCGTTTGATAAATTGCTCGGTTGGCTCTTAAAGATTATCTGGAAAAAGAAAATGGTTTGGTTTGGTTTATAAAAATATTGTTAGCCTGTGGCGTAGTGTTTTGGGGTTCTTTAACGGTTTTAAACTGGGTTTTGTCTCATAAAGAAGTTGTACCTGTCTTTGAGTAGTGTTTGTCAAATGTATTAAATGCCCGTTTGGCACTTTATGGAAAGCGATGGAAATGTTTTTATAAAAACCCTCTTAGGACGACTCTCATGCCTTGGTTGCAATTGATTGTTTGGGAGGCCGCGCTTAGAGGCTCCCGGGTACTTGAGTAGTTAAAGGCAAGAGGTTGTCCCATGGAGTGGCTTGGGGAATGCCTGTTGTTATTTATATATAGATATATCTGATTGGATGCTCGGTTGGCATCGGTTGGCTCACCCCCTTTTTCTTAAACACTTGAGACATGGGAATCTGGCATATTGAGAGAATATTCTAAGAATGATTGCTGCACTGGTAGGTTATGGTACTGACCAGTGGCCCATAGTAGGTGGATATATTGGGTTTATTTCTATGGGATTTGCCCTCGACCTGCCTGTGAGTGGATGGTCGAGCGTGTTGTGCGTTTTTATTTCATCATGACATGTCGATAAGGATTATTTCTCATGTATTGGTGTCTTCTGGTTTATTCTCGATCTCCTAGGTTCACCCATGTCTATTTAGCTTTTGTAGCTTGCAGTAATGATTATGATGCTCACATGTATACCTACATTGCCCTTGCTGTGTGTTTTACTTTGTGCATTCTGGTGTATTGTTTTCTTTGGAAAATGGTAAATTGCTTTTGATTAGGTTTCAAAAAAATTGTTTTCAAATGAAAGTGTTTAATCCCTTTTGTACAAATTTGAAAATTTAAACATCACTTTACCCCTTTCCTGAAACGTCATTGACACTAATGAAGTGAACCCGAATTTTGAAATGGCTAAGGGCAATGGTTCGTACTTTGTTTTTAAGTAAAATGCTTAGAAAAACATACTTTAATAAACTGTAGTTCAAACTTGAAATGATGTTTCTTTTATTTTAAAGGTAGTGCATTGGGAATAGAGATCGGTCTAGCCTACTGAGTTTTAATACTCACGCCTATAGTTCTTTTCTGTTTTTAGTGTTTATGCAGGCTATAGCTTGAGTGCGCTCACCTAGGGCGACGCTTGATCGTTGAGTCGGAGAGCGACCCGCGAGGTCGCACGGAGTTTGTTCGCACGTCGTGTTTGGTTAGTTTGATTTTTGTTTGTTCCTGTTTAGTCACTTTATCTGGTTTATCTTTTCTGCGCTGCTCTGTATTATTTTCGCTGTCGTATTTATTTATATTGGGCGAAATCGTTCCCATAGCCTCTGTTGATGCCCTGGCGCTTGTCGCCAGCCCGGGAGGATCGGGAACGCCTCTCGGGCCATGTCGCAGACCGGCTCGGGTGACCGGTTCAAGGTTGACCCAGGTTGGTTCGTGACAGAACATGAAATGGATTTTTAAACCACATTAATTTAAGAAAATTAATGATAAAATACATCCATATGTAATTTTATACATTACAAAAAATAAAACATGAGGTGAAAATATCATAAGTCTCAAAGAAAGGAAATTGAGAAGAGAAATCCCTTACCTCAAGTCCAAACTCGCTTTGTACGAATTCTACCCTCTTATATAATAAAATTATATAAAATATTTACTTATTTAATAAAATTTTAATTTTAATTACATTATTATTATTCCTTTTATTTAATTTATTACCATTATTTATTTAGTTGTTAAATTGATTAAATTTATGTTGGATTTTTTGAGGTCGTTCGGTACATAATCTCTGAAACAACTTCAGATGGTTAACCATGTTCAAAGGGTTCATGGATACATACTATAAATAATATTAATAATTTTATTATTATTATTATTATATATTAAGTATATTTTTATAATCATCCATGTAATGTAGTCATGAAAAATTAAATACATCGTTTCATAGAGACGGTAGTTCACACGTACACACAAGCAACATTTTTATTTTCCAGCGGATAGAAGGGAAATAAATTCGATTATAGTTTTTATTTAAAGAATAATAATTATATAAAAATATTATATATATTCATTAAATACATATATATAACCATCCATATGAGTTGGTGATGAAAAATAAAATATGTCACTTCATGAAGATGGTAGTACGCACGTATGTATGAGCAACCTTTTCATTTTCTATTAGATGGAAAGAAGATAGATAATGGTTATTAAATCAACATAATAACATTTAAATATATTAATTATACATATTTAATTATATTAATATGGTTATAGAATATTTTTATAAGGTTTAAGAAGAAAGAAACTTGGAAGAGGTTGGTATGAACATATACCTCTTCCTTTGATAATCTCCTTTTAAATACTCCTTAATTCTACTTGGTTTGGTATTTTGGGAAGAAAAAA
This sequence comes from Viscum album, assembly GCA_963277665.1. Taxonomy (NCBI): domain Eukaryota; kingdom Viridiplantae; phylum Streptophyta; class Magnoliopsida; order Santalales; family Viscaceae; genus Viscum; species Viscum album. Next base: position 201,146,127 of record OY728144.1, on the reverse strand, counting down.
AGATCTAGAATATTTATAAGGGTGTTAGGGACTTATTTGGGTAGGTATTAGTTAAGATATGGTTCTCAAAATGTGTGGATGAGTGAGGAGAGGAGAGGTCCTTTTATAAGTGAGAGGAGTAGCACTCCTGTAAATAATCTTAACTTTAAAATATTATAAATTTCCTTATCAATTTAAAGCAGAACAAAGTGGTAAAAAATTATAATATATGATACTTTAGAGTCTAAATCCACTCATACAATCAAATTTAAACAATTTTTAGAGTTATTTGAAGCATTATCCCTTAGTTTAAGCCCCACTTTAACCCTTTTAACTCTTACTGACTTTTACTATGGTAGATTAATTTTTATAAAATAAAATTAAAGGGACCTTATTAAATAATTGGAATATTATTTTTCCAAATATTTAATCCATTTTATAATATTAAATTTCTAGATGTGTTAAAAATTACCTTTAATATAAGTATTCTTAACGCAATGGAAAACAGTTTTTAGAAAAATACATTTTAAGCATAAAAATGAATTTTCACTAAAATCATGTATATAATTTATCCCCATTAATTTTATTATTTTATTAATAAAAAATTATATTTATTTGAATTTAAACCCAATTCAAAATTAAAATTTTCTTTGTTAATACTTAATATAAGGAAAAGTTATAGTATTTGAGAACACAATATTTTCCACTATTCACCTAAAAAATAGCCATTTCTGAAAAATAATAAAAATTAACCCTGGGATAATTTTAACATAATTACATAAAAAATGAATTTTATTTCTTTAAATTAAAATTATAAAATTCATAAATTTATTTTTTATATGAAAATACAAAATATAAAGATAACTAGTTTTACAAAAAAATGACCCTTTTAAACTTTAAGTGTCCTTGATCTCATTTCATATAAATTTATAATTAATTGAGTGTTAATATATTATTTTACACATTTAAATATTAGATATTATAATAATAATATTTTAAAATTCAACAATTTAATTTATTAAGATAAAAATACATTGTGAAAAACAAATCATTATTCACTTAATTGTACCCCTAAGCACCTAATATATATATATAGTAATGTATTCTATTTTTTATAGTAGTATATAAATATTCACTTAACTTTGTTTTTTAATTCATCAAAATTTATGAAATGCATCAAATTTTTTAAAATGAGAATATATTCAAAAATCATGGGGTATTATATTCTCTCCACACTTAAAGAAATTGTGTCCTCGTAGTTTTATTTTATGTTTGATAAAAAGGGTTTAAAACATTTTCAGGATAAATTTCAAGGGGTGGAAGAGTAATTATAAAACCATTAATTTAAAATTATCCCTACTAATTTAACCTTAAAATAGAGGAAATGAGAAAACAATACAGAGTGGAAGATAAATATACATAAGTGGAAAGAAATAACTTTTAGCATTTTTGTATGGTTTTAAGGAAACCACATCGATAACATTTACTTATTAAAGGAACATTAATGTATATATTAATACTATAAAACTTATCATTTCCTAAATATTTCTTAAACCATTCATTTATTATTATAAGACTCATACTTGTAAAAGAGTTTCAAAAATCATACCTTGATATCTGATCGATATTTTCCATATGAGACTTAATAGATTTATCTTCATATTACTTGAGTATAAGGAATTATTTTACCATATAGATAGAGAAAATGAGAAAATATACTTGATTTATTTCCATAACATAAGTGTAATTTTATCCTTTGGTTGTTGTTTTTTTGATCATATTTTACCTCTGACTCATTTCGCATTCTAATAATGAATGAACAAGATGATATTTTCATACTTAAAGTGAAAAAATCAACTTCTAATAGATCATGAGATCAAAAAAAATATGTCAATCCATTCCTCCTCTTTATATCTGATTACTAAAGACCTAATGGTTGGCATAAGTATGGCTAAACCATTATATAAATAAATAATAATTGAATCTCCAAAACCTCAATAATAACACCCAAAGTTCAACTTAAATCATTACCTAAATAACTAACCCTAAAACTCTTAAAAATATTCTTAACCAAAATTAAAAAACCCAAAATCATAAATATTTAATCACATATTCTTCCAAAAATCAATGTAACATTTATCTATAGATAACATTATTGCTCATAAAGTCATATACCAAAAATATATATAACCTAATCATATATTCTCCAAAATATACTAATATTTTCCCAAAATTATCCATGAAATAAAATCACTAAAAAATAATATATGCTTCCAAAAGTTAACTCAATATTTATTCCTCAAATAATATAAATTACATTGCATAAAATCCTATATTAGCCAATAATTTTCCATTCATATTAATCCTATAATGTTCCCAAAAATAAGATTACCCTTTATCCTAATTAACTTTAATTACCTCAATATCAGAGAATGTATTAACCTTAAAGGATATCTAAATATTTAAGCTTATATACTAAAAAATATAATAACATTATTCCCCAAATAACCTTTATAATAAATCACTTGTTAAACCTATGGGTTGCATATACCTAAATCATTTATTAAAACCCAATAAACATCACCCAAAATATCATTAATCACCTTAAAATAAAACCACATAAGTCCTAAAAAGGGTGTCTATAACTTTGAACTTATGACCATATTTAAACTTATCAGTCCTTAAATAAAATTCTACTACATCATATCTCTTGAAACCCTATAAGTAGAATCTTCAATCATTAAACTTAATTTATAAATTTTTAACCAGTATTTTCCATCTTATCATTTAATACTTTCTTCTTATAATCAAAAGGATATAAATCATTTCCTAAGATTTATCAATCTCAATCTAATCATGTTCCGACTTTAAACATAAGAAAAAAATTAAAATAATTCATAACTTTTAAATGTTATTTGTAGTTTCTTAGTCTTCAGTTGTAATGGAATATGACTTTCTTAAACCATTATTTATATAATATTGATGATCCCATTATCATGATTTTATCCTAGGATATCAATTTATAAAATTTTCATACTCCCCACATTTAAAAAATTCAATTTTTAGTGATAACTTAGGAATAAATTTATTAACCTCCAATATGTTAACCAAAATATTCATTTTTACTAATGATTTTATTATTAGAATATCCCCTTTCATATATAAAACATCTTTTTGTGCCTTTGATACATCTCCTAGGGTGCCTCTTCCCACATTCTTGACATGTAGGAAGTTGAATATTTTTTCCTCCTGTTATTTATCACCTGAACATTCATGAAACTCCATTTTTCTCTTATTTGATGTGTTAGGAAATTAATATTGATTTAGGTTATTAATCATAACTTGAGATAGTTGGTTATGCATAATCATAATATTTTTTACTCCAGATATTATCTTGTTGGGTTTCTTATTCTAGAAACCACCACATTATCCTTCACACCCATCATTAACTTGGATCCTCCTAGTTCCAGCCATTTTTTAAAATAATAATGGTATATCAAATAAAATAATAATAAACCATCTATTGAATATAATAAATAATAATATTTCCTTAACTATGTCATATTCTATTAGACCCTTTCAATTCGTCCAAAATTAACCATAATTCTCCCTAACATTATAACCTTTAAGGTTATATATATATTCTAACATATTATTCCAAACCAATATATTAAACCCTAAAGTTTTTAAAAATATTTTAAATTATTCTCATATAACAACATCTTAACCTATAAAGTTATCCAAACCCTTACTTTAATACCAAATCTAAAAACCCATACATAAGCAACCCATAATTAGGAGTTTAATAAGGATTTTTAATCTTCTTATATTCCCATGATGTCACAAACCACATCGTGACGGTTTAATAAAAACATGGGAAATTTGAATTTTTGCTCTTGGATGGATTTTGAGAAGAAAATTGTACTTTATCCTATCATGAGATCTTGGATGATTTTTATTACCACTCCATTGGTCCCAGAATAGAATTTTTACCCTAGGACAGAGGTTTGGTGGAATTATGAACCTTTTAGATTTTGGCCGAATATTTAATATTTAATTAATTAAATATTATTATTCATGCATGTTCGTTCGGTGATATCTTCAATTTAGAACATTGAATATGAATTATTACTTCAATATTAAGTCTGGAATAGTGGGTTTTTATTAGGATGGGCATAACCTCATGTTGGGTGTTGGTTCTGGTTCGAGCCCCCTTTTTTCTTCCTTTTCTTTTTCTTTTTCTTTTTTTTCTTTTTTTCTTTTATTTTTGTTTTCATTATTTTCTCTCATTTCCTCTCTTAGTGTGTCGCATACACCCACCCCCCTTTGTGTATTCCATAATCTGATATATAGTAGAGAGAGAGGATATGAATAGAAGATGGATATGAGGAGAAGGAGGCACTGCCGTGGAGCTCAGGTCACGTCAGATCGTCATGTGGGTGCTACGGAATGCAAATCGGATTGAAGTTTCAACGGTCTATGACCATAGGAAGGACCTTTTTAATTTTTTCACTATAAATCATCATATATTAGTTTTTTAAAAGTTTTAATCTTTTTTGGGGCTATTGGGGATCCACTATGGGTCAATCTAGTAGTTTAGGGAAAATCGGGGTGTTTTGAGGTATTTTGGGTGCTGCGAAGGAATTTCTATTCAGGAAATCTCGATCACACAGTGTGTGGTTTGAAGAAAACATTCCATGTGTTCTTTCTGTTTTGGGAATATGAGTTTTTTAGAACTACACTTTGTGTACCATGGGTACATGTCATGTAGTGGGCTTCCGAGGTGTGGTTGAGTACTCAACCAGACACCATGTGTGGGGGTACATGGACATGTAGGGTACACGACCAGTTCCCATGTGGGGTGAACACCGTGTAGGTGTACATGCCCAAGTGGAGTACATAGTCAGGTACATATGCAGGCACCCATCTTGGGTTACACGTTGTGTACAGACCGTACACACTGTGTTCTTGGGCGTGTTACACACTGAGTGGGGCTGAGGTACACGGGCAGGTACCCATGTTGGGTTACACGCCATGTACTAGAAAGTGCATTGTATACTTCATAAAGGTACTTGATGAGTTGGATAGGGAACATGTTTAGGTAGGACCCTTGGGAGTACATGTTGTGTACCTGAGGTGCACATCGTGTACTTCTCCTACCTTGGGTTGTTTGGCCTGTATTTTACCCTAGAGTCATAATTGGACTTGTGAGTAATCCATTCTAAGTTTTTTCCTTGTAGATCGCAATAGTGAGGTCCTTTCAGCATTTAGCGGCCGTATGGATGGTGTTTTCAACTAATAGAGTTTTTTGGGAGTATTTCTTTGATGTTTCAGTTTCATAATCCTTCCGGGGGTTGGGTTGTGAGTTTTGAGGCTTGTGTGTGGTTTTGTGATCATTGATCACTATGTCTTTAGGATGATAGGTGAGTCCTCTTAAGGTTATTTGGATGGATTCTGGAAGGCATAATCGAGTTTCTTCTTGGAAAAGATCGTTAGTTCGATTATTTGAGGTTTAGATCTGGTTTCCTAAGGTTGGAACTGGTTGGAGTCTTGTTGGTGGTTCAATATCATTGGATGTAAGGTATGGTTGGGTTCCATTGGAAATTGTTTTAGGTAGGTCTGAGGGAATTTTTCTAGGGAATTCCATTCTAGGCAATGTGTTGCTTAAGGTTTCCCTTCTGGGTGGGTGTTTTGTGGATTTGAGCTGAGGTTCTAGCTATGGTCCCATTGAGAAAGCATGTCATGAAGTTTGGTTTTGATGGAGGATCCCCTTATAGGGTGTCCTGTCAGAGTTGTGGATTGCAAGAGTAGCCCCTTGTAGGGTGTCCTATTGTGATGAGGTTCTAGGAACTATGGTAGCTACCCAATGTTGGTTGGCCTGTGTGGTAGTCAGTATTGGTTTAGGGGTTTGGGTTAAAGAGTGCAGGTGTTAGCCAAACCTGGTGTATGAGTTGTGGCTTGGAGGTTTGTGGTTGTTCTTATTCAGGATTGATGAGGGAGGAGACCTTTGGGATATTAATGGATAAGCGTAGACCTTGAGATTGATTTTTATTCTCTTCTCCATTGGTTGGTTGGTTGTTGTGAGGTGGGTATAGAAAGCTAACGGGTGATCTGGATGAGTGTAGCCTCCTTATATTAGTTGTTTTCCTCAGGCAAGGGGTAGTGGACCCTGGAGGATATTGTACCCCTTGGGACCCAATTTTATGTAGGTTATGGGGGGGCTGGTTAGGCAGCCCAATGATTCGATGATAGGTTCATTCATCGGTTGGTTATTTAGGACTTCTGGGCATGGTAGTATACTCTTGAGGTCGATAGAGGATCCCTACCTCCAATTCATATCATACTATTGGAGTCCTAGTGGATGGTAGATTCATTTCAATGTTTGATGCCTAGGATCAGATCTAAGGGATTTTCATGTTTTCCTATCCTTGTGGTGGAATTTGTATATACTTCTTGATCAATCAGACATGCTTGTTATTGTGGCTACGTGAGCCATATTTCATAATTCCTCCGGCTGGGGCCAAATAGAGGATAGATTGCCTATGGGTGTCAAACTAGAAGCTGAGTTTTTCTATTTTCCTTTTTTATCCCCTTTTGTTTCTTTTTTATCTTTTGTTTATCTTTTTCCTAGGATTCTCTTTCGTTTATGTTGGACATGATGCATGTTTCATGCACTTGTTATTTTAGTAGATTTTTGGACCACTATTGGGGGTGGCCTACTAATGTTTTTCCTCACCCCATGTATGTGTACCTCGGTGTATGTGTAGACCTTATGTCTAATTTCATGTTGAACATGGTGTTGTGGATCAGTCAGAGTCCCAGTGTTTTATATTCGAGCAGAGCATCTTTTTTAGAGTCTAAGGTGTGTGTTGGAGTTGTTTGATCATCATGGATATCGGGTATGTAGTTTCACTTGGAGTAGTATTAGAGCCTTGTATATTTATTTTCCTTTATTTTATTCTATATGAGGTCAACCTAGTGGGAGACCAGTGTCTGTATGTTTTTTTTATGTATTTATGTTTCATTCCATTTATTATAGTTATTTCTATTATTTATTTATTCTTATGCACTCTGATGTTCATAAATATTTGTATGTTTAGTTTATTTCCACTGTTATTACACTCTGATCTGAGGTTATAGTCTCCCCACTATATCAATGTAGGCCCTCCCCACTAGTAGGCAGCCTATAGTGTATGAGGAGGCACACTTGAGGACTTATTGTGATCTGGATCAGGTGACGGGTCAGTTTGACCTGGTCCAGTACATGAAAAAATGGTTTTAGAGCAATATGCTTCTTTCTAATTAGGGATTTGGTAGAATGGAGATCTAAGAATGTGTTGGAGCCTATGATGGATACCAGTCTAGGGCGTCATGAACACTTTTTCTAGTAGTAATTCCATGTTACCAACATTGTGAGATTGCATTTCTTGGTTTTCACTATTACAGTTCCCTAATTTTCACCTCAAGTGATGCACTTGTGTTTGTATATTTTATGATTTATGGGTTTTTGGAACTTTTCTTGATGGAAAGAGGCATGTGTTAATGTCATTCTAGGAACATAGGATTCATATGCCTGTTTTTGTGTGTTTTACTAATGATAGTTCTTATAATGATATGTTATGTGGATCCCTTAGTGAGATATTCTCTGGTGGTGGGGGTGTATTCCCTTCATCAAGGGATGCATAAGAACCCTTTAAGGTTTTTGTGGTATTTAGAGTGCTCTGTTTTTGGTGGTGGTGGTCTGATCGATCAAGGTAAGGATTCCTGAGAGATTCTTGGTCCAAACTCAAGTTTCCATGAGCTTGTGGTAGCCCCAAGAAGTTCTATGGTGAGGCTGATATTTCCTTGGGCTTGTGTGTTGGAGCACTGGGATAGATCTTGGTTTTGTTATTGGATTCATGATTTTGTAACTGGTTAAGAGGGTGGGTTTGGTTAATTCATGGCCCAATAGGTTTTTTATTGTTCTTTGTGTAGAGTGGTGGGATTGTGGTTTGGAACTTTTGGTCTTGTTTTGATGTCCATGTGGAGGGTGTTCATGTTAGTGGTTCTTGGCATGAGAGAGATGCCTTGTTTTCATAGGGGAGTGTCGAGGATGCTTTGGTTTGTGGAACTATATTGATGAGGAACATGGTCATTCAGTTTAGGTAAATTATCCTAGGTTCATTAGGTTGTGTATCTTTTGAGCATGAGGGTTTGTGAGAGGCTTATCACAGATTACTCTTCCTTGAGGAGGGAAGTGTTGTTGGTGAGGCTTCTTGGTAGGAATCCTTTTTAGAAGGAAAGTGTCTATTAGTTGGGCGCAATGTTGGTTGGTACATGTGAGTTCTCCAAGAGTTGTTTCGGTCTTGATGAAGTCTTATGGTGGGGATTAAACCATAGGCCATTGTGGGTTGTGGTCCTTTTCTAAGAGGTTTGTTGAGTGTGGGGTTGTCATTCCAGGTGTGTCGGGAAGAAGTGGTGGTTGGTATTCCATGTTGGCACTCTAGTGTGAATAGTTTTTTTTTTGCATCTTTCCATTGTGTTTGGTAGTGGAAGGAGCACAGTCTATGGATTTTGGTTCTTGTTTAAGGGGTGATGATAAGGATACTTCTCTAGTGTGGAGTATCCAGTGAGTCCTGACTGAATGTCCCCCATGTTGGGAGTGTTGTTTGAATTGTGAGACCAATCGTTGGATGGTTTTTATAGTGTTGGGAGTTTCGGTGTTTTTTCTGAATCTTGGGTATTATATGACCACCTAGGATTCTCAAGGTTGATAAGCATTTATGATGGGGAGATTTTCATGAACCTCATCATTGTGGTTTAATAAAAACAGTGGAAATTTGAATTTTTGATCTTGAGTGGATTTTGAGGGGAAAATGATAATTTATCCCATCAGGAGATCTCAGATAATTTTCTGACCATTCCATTGGTCCCAAAATAGATTTTTTACCCTAGGACAAGGGTTTTTTGTAATTTCAAGACGTTAAGATTTTGGATGAATATTTATTATTTAATTAAATAAATATTATTATTTTTTCATGTTTGTTCGGTGATATCTCCTATTCAGAGCATCAGATCCAAATTTTGACTTCACTGTTGAGTTTATAATATGGTTTTTTCCTCAGTGGGGCATAACCTCATGTTGTTCACATAGTCTAGGTTGGCCCCCCTTTTTTACTTCTTCATTTTATTTTTATTTTCTTTTCTTTTTTTCTTTTATTTTTTTCTTTATTTACTCTCCTTTAATCCCTTAGTGTGTCTTGTACCCCCCACCCCCCTTGTGGATTCCTTTATATGAGAGATATTATAGGTAGAGGATAGTAATAGAAAAGGAAGAGAGGGAGAATGAGGTGCCGCTACGGAGCTCGGGTCTTGCCGAATCATCATGTGGGTGCTATGGAACATGAATCGGATCAAATATTTGGTTATTTCCACCCATAGGTAGTAACTTTTTAATTTTTTTCATTGTAAATCATTATAGAGTATATATTTATAAGTTTTAATCTTTTTTGGTCTTTTGGGAACCATTATGGGTCAATCTTGTAGTTTTAGGGAGAATAATGGTATTTTAAGGTGTTCTGAGTGGTCTAGGGGGATTTTTTTTAAGGAAATCCCAATCATACAGTGTGTGGTTTGAAGAACACATGCCATGTTTTCTTCCCATCTGGGGAAGATTCGTTTTTGGTAACTAAATTCCATGTACCAAGGGTATATTCCATTTAGTGTGCTTTCGGGGTGTGGTTGAGTACTCGGCCAAATACCTCATGTGGGGTACATGGTAATGTAGGGTATATAGATAGTGTTCGTGTGGGGTGCACGCTATTTGGGTGTACACACCAAGCTGGTGTGAATGGTCAGGTACATGGCTGGGTACCCATTTTGGGTTACACGCCATGTATCAGTCGTACACGTTGTGTTCTCAGGTGTGTTACACACTGAGTGTGGATGAGGTACACGGGAGGGTACCCATTTTTGGTTACATGTCATATACCAGAAAGAACACCGTGTACTTTGGGAAGGTTCATTCCAAGTGGGATGGGGCACATGTCTAGGGAGCACCCTTGGGAGTACACATTGTTCACCTGAGGTGCACATCGTGTACTTCTCCTTCCCTAGGTTGTTTGGCATGTCATTCCCCCTGATGTCAGAATTGGACTTATGAGTAGTCCATTCTAATTTTTTTTCTATTTAGATCATAATGGTGGATTCCTTTTGTAATTTAGAGTCCATATATATGGTTTTTTGTTCTAATAGAGTTCTTTAATAGGATTCCTTTGAGGTTATGGCTCCATAATCCTTCTGGGTATTGGGTTGTGAATTGTGAGGATCATGTGAAGTTGTGCATTTGTTGATCACCGTGGCTTGAGGATTACATGTGAGTCTTCTTGAGGTTATTTGGATGGATTATGGAAGGTGTAATTGAGTTTATTCTTTGAAGGTATCGTTATTTTGGTTTTTTTAGGCTTAAATCCGGTTGCCTGAGGTTGGGACTTATAGGATCCTTATGGGTGGTTCAATATCATTAGATGTTAGGTACAATTGGGTTTTATTAGGAAGTGTTCAAGTATGTCTGAGGGACCCATTATAAGGAATTCCCTTTTTGGAAGGGTGTTTCTTGAGGTTTCCCTTCTGGGTGGATGTTCTGTGGATTTGAGCTAGGGGTCAAGCCACGATCCCTTTGAGTGGGTTTAGGCTGAGGTTTTGTTTTGCTGGAGGAGCTCTATGTAGGGTTTTCTAATGGAGTTTTGGGTTGTGATAGGAGACCATTTTAGGTTGTTATGTTGTGATGAGGTTCTGGGAACCATGATGGATTCCTTATTTTGGTTGTCCTGTGAGGTGTCCAGTGTTGGTTCAGGGGTTTTGGTTAGAGTGTGCAGGTGTTAGTTGAACCTGGTGTTTGAGTTATGGGTTGAAGTTTTGAGGTTTTCCCTTTCCAAGATTTATGAGGGAGGATACTTTTGGGATACTTTTGGTTGGGAGTATACCTTGAGATTGATTCTACTATTCTCCTATATTGGCTGGATGGTTGTTATGAGATGGGGCTAGGGAGCGAATGGATGATCTGGATGTGTAAAGCTGCCTTAGCTTGATAGTTTTCTCAAGGATAGGGTTAGTAGATCGTGGAGGCTATTTCACTCCCTATAACCTGATTTTATATTGGTTATTGGGTCTTGGTTAGGCATCCCGGTGATGTTTTGATAGGTTCACCTGATCAATTGATTATGTAGGACTTCTAGGCATGATAGTATACTCTTGAGATCGATAGGGGACCCTACCACTAGTTTAGATCATATCATTATAATCATATTACCTAGTAGATTCATTTTTTTATTTTATTCCTAGTATGATATCCTAGTGTTTGATATGTGTGCATGTCCTTATGGTGGACTTTAGAGCTCCTTCTTGAACAGGCAGACACGCTTGATGTTATGGCTGAATGAGCCATGTTTCGTAATTCCTCTGGATGGGGATAGAGTGAGGGTAGATTACCTACAGGTGTCAGAATAGAACCTAAGGTTTGATATTTTCCTTTTTTTATCCCTTTTTCTTTCCTTTTTTCCTTCTGCTTATCTTTTTTCTAGGAGTCACATTTGGCTAGGCTGGACATGACGCGTTTTGCATGCACTTTTTTTACAACAAATGTTAGGAACACCATTAGGAGTGACCTGCTAAGATTTTTTTCTCACCCCATACATGTGACCCTTAGTGTATCTGTATACCTTTTTTCTACTTTCAGGTTGAGCATGGTGTTGTGGATCGAGCGGAGGCCCAGTGTTGCATATTTGAGCGGAGCTGATCGGGTGGAGTCTAAGGTGTGTACTGGAGCTATACATCCATCATGGAGACCATGTATTTAGTTTTTCTTGTATTATAATTAGAGCCTTGTGTATTTATTTTCCTTTATATTATTCTGTATGAGGTCATCCCAGTGAGTTACCAATGTCCGTACGTTTAGTTTATTGAGTCTGTATACAACATTCAATTTAATATAGTTATTTCAGTTATTTATTTATTCTTGTGAACTCTAATTTTAATGTATGTTTGTATGTTTAGTTTATTTACATTGTTATTACACTCTAATCTAAGGGCATATTCTCCTCATTATATCCTTTTAGTCCCTCCCCACTAGTCGGCAACCTCTAGCGTATGAGGAGGCATGCTTGAGGCCTTGTTGCAAGCCAGGTCAGGTGATGGGTTAAGTTTAACTATTCCAGTTCATGAAACATGATCTTTTAGGTTTAAATTTTATATAATTAGCAAAACCATTTCATAATAAAGTGGAAACTTCCAATTAAGGTATATTTTTCAACAAAATTGGTTTCTCAAGTTTACACTCCTTGTTCATTCTTAACACACTTGATTCTTTCAATACAATTATTATTTACTAAATTTTTGACCTTTTTATAGTTCCTATACATAATTAGGTCCTATGAAAAATATTTAAAAACATGGTATGAGTATAAAAATCTCAAAAAGGGATATAAAAATTAAATGAAATCCATTAATCTATTTAAAAACACGATACTTTGTAAGGATGTTTTCATTTTTATATAATAAAATTTGAGATCAAATAATAATCAACTTACTCATGGAATAAAATTTATTGCTGAAATTTTTTCATAAAACAATTTTTAATAAAATATAAAGGAAAAATCATAATCATGAAAGTTATTTAGTAAACTATTAGAGCTCATGAAAACTGTTCCTCTAAAAATAAACCTTTCACCTTTATAAGATCTTAAAACTTTACATTAATCATGAGTTCAACTTATTAACTCATGACATAAAAAATATTTATAATAAAACTTATAGAAATAATTGAAAAACTATGTAGTCATCTTGGGACATTATACTTACAATCACCCTTACAATAACCCTTACAATGGAATAACCTACCCAGTTAATTCCAGCATATCTCCTCTGGAGAATATATCATTACCCAATGCATTGGAGAGATATATAGGACCCTCCAATATTCATATATATTTTATAAGATCTATAACATGTATAAAACAAAAATATTATTTAACTTTAATCATAAAACTCATAAAAGCATTCATCATTACTTCGTAGATTTATTAACCTGTGAAAAAGAAATGTATTTCATGAAAATTTCCTTAAAACATCATCATAATGAATCCAGGAAAAGAAGGTGTATGGTACCATTATATAATATCAAAATTGAATCATAATAATCATAAAATTATGTTGAAGTAGTTGAAAAATAATTTTATAAAAACATTAGAAATATACTTTGGAAAATAAGAAGAAATGCCCTTTTCTTTTGGTAATGTTTAAAAATTGAAAAATTCATATAACAATTAAAACTTGGAAAAAAATTAATAATGAAGAAATTATGAACATTTATGAAAAAGTTACCATGATATAAATATTAAAAAAACATTTATTTCATACTTTTGTAAAGAGATTCAAAAGTTACCCATGAGGAAAACGTTAAAAATATTCTATTTAAAACTTTAAAAAAAAAATACCATGTATAATAATTAAATAAATCATTTAAGTTTATAAAAAAACATTTTATAAATAATTTAAATAAAATTAACATGGGGGAGAAATATTTTGGGAAAAAGAGATTAAAACTTATAAATCAATTATTTTAAATAAAACCCCTTTCACCTTTTAAAATAAAAAATCAATTTTGAAAGAAATAAATTGAGAGGAACTTCAAATAACATGAGTATAAATATATTCATGATATAATATGTAAAATAGTAATTATATACACTACATAAAAGAAAATAGGCGCATAACTTAAAATATGTCTCAAGGGAAGAAGATTGAGATAAAGAACCCTTACGGATCTTATAACATTTGAATCAAAATACATTGAATGAAAGAACATGATATAGTTCAGTAAAACCCATGATTTACATGAAATAATATGTAATAATAAATTCCTAGGGTATTAAGTTCATCATATAAAATAACGTATGGTGCACAACATGAAAGATGTCTTATGGAATTAAAATTGAGACCAAGAAACCCATACAAAGATCGTGACATTTGAAGTAGGAATCAATCAATGGAGTGATTTTGTAAAAAATGTAAATATGCATAAAATAGGTTAAAATAAAACATAAAACAATCATGTATAATATCACAAATAATCTTGTCATAACATAGTCAATGAATAAGTTATATAATCTAATGAAAGGAAATTCAGTTAAGAATCTCTTTACAACTTTTGTAAATTTTGAATCAAAAAGACATTGAAGGAGAGAATTTGAAATGGATTTGTAAACCAAATAAATTTTCAGAAATTAATTATAAAATACATCTATATGGTAGTTTATATACCAAACAAAATAAAACATGTGTTTAAAATGGCATAAGTCTCAAAGAAAGGAAAATGAAATGAGAAATTTCTTACCTCGAGTCCCGACTCTCATTGTAAAACTTATAACCTATTGGATAATAAAATTATATAAATTATTTACTTGATTAAAAATATTTTTAATTCCCATTACCTTATTATTATTCAATTTATTCTATTTATTACCATGTTTTATTTAGTTACTAAATTGGTTAAGTTTACATGGGATGTTTTAAGTTCATTCGGTTCATAATCTCTGAAACAACTTCAATAGGTTAACCATGGTAAAAGGTATCATGGTTAAATAATATATAGAATAATAATCATGTCATAATTATTATTTTTATAAATTAAATAAACTTCTGTAACCATCTATGTAAATCATTCATGAAAAATGAAATACATCGCCTCATGGAGTTGATAGTCCATGCGTACACACGAGCGGCATTTCTATTTTCCAGTAGATGGGAGGGAAAGAAATTATATAATATTTTATATTTAAATAATAATAAATATATCATAAATATATCATAATTATAATATATATTCATTAATTCCATATATATAACAATCTATGTGAGTTTGTGATGAAAAAATAAATATGTCGCTTCATGGATCTAGTAGTATATACATACGCGCAAGTGAAGTTTCCATTTTTCATTTTCAATTGGAAGTAAATAAGGTAGATAATGGTTGTTACATCAATATAAAAAAATTATAATATATTAATTATACTAATTTCATTATTTTAATATGATCATATAATATTTATTGAAGGTTTGAGAAGAAATAAACTTGAAATATCTTGGTTAGAACATATACATCTTCATTGGATGATCTCCTTTGAAAAAAAATTTAAGGATTCTTGGGTTGACCTTTGGGAATAAAAAATGATCAAGGGAATGAATAAGTGTTTTTGGGAGGTATTTTTTCCATTATTGTTTGATTTAGGATGCTCTAATTGTGTGGAAAAGTTAGGAGAGGAGTGGTCCTTTTATAGGTGAGAGGAGTGGTGCTCTTATAAATAATCTTATCTTTAAAATATTATAAATGTATTTATCATGGTAAAGTGGTACCAAGTGGAAATATTTTAGAATATAGGATAATTAGGGTTTTAAATTCACTCATCCAATAATATTTATACAAGTTTTCGATATATTTTAATACGTATCCCTTAGTTTAACCCCCTCTTAGAACCATTTAACCCTTACCATGGGGGCTAACTTTTACTATGGTAGCTTAATTTTTATGACTAAAAATGAAATTCACCATATTACATAATTTAAATATTATGATTAAAAATAATAAATATATTTTAAAGGATTAAATTTCTATATTTGGTAAAAATTACCTTTAATATAAGTACATGTAAGGCAATGAAAACCAGTGTTTAGAAAGATACCTTTTTAAGCATAAAAATGAATTTACACCAAAATCATGGATAGAATTGATCCTAGTGAAATTTATTGGTTTATGAATAAAAATTGAGATCTATTTGACTTTAAAACCAATTAAAAACCTAAATTTTCCTTGTGCATACTTAATCAAAGGAAAAGTTATAGTATTTGAGAACACAGTATTTTCCACTATTCACCTAAAAATCAACCATTAATGAAAAATTACCAAAGTTCACCCTAATATAATTTTTACATGATGATATAAAAAATAATTTAATTTATTAAAAATAAAATTATAAAATTCATAAATATATATTTTACCAGAAAATAGAAAATATAAATAAAATCCTCTTTTATAGAAAAATGACCCTTTAAAACTTTAAGCATTCTTAATATTATTTCATATAAATTTTTAATTAATTGATTGTTAATATTAGTTCACACATTTAAATATTACATATTATCATAATAATATTTTAAAATTGATAAATTTAATTTATTAAGATAAAAATACATTATGTATAATAAAAACTGTTTTCTAAAAAATTTCTCTTTTTACCTTAAAATGAATTTATATTCATTTCTAATCATTTGATAATAAATGTATGAATTATTATTAATTTTTTCCACATGTATAAAAAATAATTTTCCATAAGTTTAACACTATAAATAAGAGAAAAATAATTTTAAATAAAATATATATAACAAAATAATGTTTATAAGCAAAACATTTCTATTTAACCAATAATTACTAGAATATTATTATATATCATTACTTAAACTTTTAATAAATGTAATTAATTGATTTCATTAATTATTAATTCAATTTTATCAACAATTTTTTTTATATCATTCCTAAAAAGTATTAAATTTACTAAAAATACATAATTCAATAAAATAGCTCAAAACAGCCTCTTAGAATCAATTGTATTTTCTTAAGTGAATTTAACCACTTTTATTTTACAAATCCATTTATTTGTCAATATCATTTAACTATCTAGTAATTTATTAAATTTTATTTATTATTAAAGAATTATTTACTTAAGTTTTTTTCATGCATTACAATCTATCAAACGCATCAAATTTATTTTAAAGAGAAATATATTCTAAAATCCAGAAGTGTTACATTATCACTAGACAAAAAAATTGTAATTGAGAGTATTCAAGGTGTTTAAAGATTATATGGAGGCTGAAGAATCAGTTTTAGGAATTCAGGTATGGTTTCAGGATATCTTCTAATTTTACGATTCCCGTCGAGTACTCGATGGGCTGGTACTGATACCCAGTGGATGTAAGTAGGGAGGCAATATCTCTAAGTGGGTCATCAGGTGACTAGTGACCTTAGGGAATGTACCTGGTATGTAATCAGGAACCCATTTGGGGCTAACCAGGTACCCAATGTCCTCTATGATGTTTTTTTTAATTAACTAACTAATTTAATTGTTTTGGGTTTATTAAAATTAGGGGCACCCGTTCATTCCCCCAGCCAATATCTTTATCTTTCATTTTCTATATTCTATTGTTCTCCTCTCTTACCAATTAGAGATTTTATCCATTTATAGCTCATTATTTTATTCATATGTTGAAACGAGCCATCATGGGTAAGTATTAACATACTCCTTTAGTTGTTTCTAGAATTTTTTTAATTGTAGAGGATTTTAACTAAAATATCTGTTTTAGGAAATTTTCTCTTGATTCCAAATTTCTTTTTTCTTAGTTCAAATAAGTTCATGAAATATGATAATCATGATCATTTTATCATCAAGTAGATGGTACCTATCTATTTTCATTGTTTATATTGTTTTGTGTGATTTATAGTCATGGGTGAGGGTGTGTGAGTGACTAGGAACATAACCACTTGTGGTTTCCATGGTTTGAGGGGGTGTCTAGGGGTAGTCTCATGTAGGTATTTTCTTAGGATATGAAAATGATAGGTGTGTTTAGATTTTAATTATTGGGAGTTATTTGAAAGTTTCCCATGTGTTTCCAATCGATGGTTAATAGGTTATATTGCTTAATAAGGTTCCTTAGGAACATGGTGGGTGTGTTTCCTATAGCTATGGGAAAAATTATGATCTATGAGTGTGTGTTCATAGGAAATTGTTGATTTCATTCATCATTGTGGGTTGAGGCTATTGAGTTGTGTGTATAGTGTAAGATTGATTATATTAATCAATCACCGGGTGGTGGTGGGATCCTTTATAGACACATAGGATTAGGGTTGTGATTTTGATCATGGGATGTGTAGGGTAAATATTATAGATGTTATCCATGGGATTCTTTTTGGTGTTTATGACAACCGTTCTAGGTTGATACACTCAATGTATGTGTGAGATCATTCAGGTCTTTGAAGTAGAGATTTTGATGTGTGAAAGATTAGTATGGATGAACAAGAATATAGTGGCATTCTTCGCTAAGTGGTATGGTAATTTTTAGAGGGCTGTGGAAGCCTCATGTGTGCTCAAATTGTGGTTGTGTCCTTATAATTCACATTGGTTAAAGATGGTAGGTAGCTCACCTATGTCTTATCAAACATGAAGTAGATTGGGGTTTGTTTATTTTTAGGTTTTCATACATTTTACTTTTCATTCACTCGTATACATATGGGTATTATCTAAGGAAATCATTGGTGGTGGCCTATTGAGTTTATACTCACACCCTGCATAGGAACCCTAGTGTATGTGAAGACTTTATGGTTTGTAGAATATGAAAGGGAAAAGTCTCTACTAACAATGTAAAGGGACTACTGGTGTCGTGGATGTTCAGGTGGGATATTAATGGTTTTGGGATATGTGTTCTATAAATATTGATACCACATAAGAGTTGTTTCTTTTGTTCATATTGGATATCTATATATGATCATCCCATGAGTGATCCAGTTTACTTTTGTATAACTTTTATAACACCATCATTTATCATTTTACATAGTATGTGATATGTTACCATTTATTTACTTAATATTATATTGGAGTGATTGTTTATTATTTTTAATTATTTTTGTTACTTGTGGATATTTATATCAGAGGGTATAGTCACTCCATGATCACCCATAGATCTTCACTACTTGTTGGTAGCCTCTGGAATTCTAGAAGGTGTGCCTAAGGTATGTAGTTCTCTAATTAAATCACAATAAAGGTGAACCAGTACAGAGATGTTACCAATTGGTATCAGAGTAGGGGTTAGTGGTTACAAATGGTACCAGGTGAGTTTTTATTTCATTATGTGGGTATAGTAGATGGAGTTTTAACAAGGAAGAGACTTAAAAATGATCCATATGTAGCTAACTCATGTTTAGGGGATTTCTAAGTTTCTTGGGTTCAGGATTTTTCGTTGGGTTTTTCTATTATGTTTTAGTGATTTCTAAAAAAAATGTGTGTATTTGATAGTGATTTGGGTTATATTTTGACTCTTGTCCTAAGGAAGTGAGAAGGTTTGCATTAATGAATCATCTCAAGCATGTAGTACTCACATGTCATGTGTGTTCTTGAATGTGTTTGGATATTTGGTTCTATAAAATGATTTTAATAGTTGATTGTTTCAACAATAAGTTATATAATTTTTTCTTGATTATTCTTTTAATGGAATTATACTCAACTAAATTGGTCCCTTTAAATTTGATTGGGTATGTGGATCCTATGTCTACGTGTCTAGTAATTGACCCTGAGATGGGTAGGAAAGGTTGTGAGGTTAGGTAGCATGATACTTGAGGTAGATAGAAAATTATATGGTCTATTGTGGTGTACTTCCTATTATATATTTCCCTATTTATGATATCTTTTTGATGATATTTTTATTGAGAATGTTACTTGGTTTTCAATGTGACAACACTGAGACATGTACCTATTGATCCACCTTAGGGAAAGAATGATCATGAGGCACATACGAAAGTTCTAGGGAATCCAAGGTATCTAGAGAAACCAATTAATATAAAGCATTTATTTGATGATAAACCCAGAGAGAGTTTGGTGTGGGTTATATAGAGTTTTGACCAAGGGATGTGGGGATTTGAGTCATCCATAGTGTATCTGATGAGGGAGTTTCAGCCTCATTATCCTCCATTATTTTGGGGAGAGGGTGGACCCCAAGCATTTGAGTACTTAGTAGTTCTAGTTTAGACTATTTTCAATCATATTGATATTCCACCAGGGTAGAGAGTGAAATTAGTGACCTATATGCTTAGGGGGGCAGAAAAACACTATTAGGATGTACATGTTCAATATGATAAATGTGATAGGATGTATTGGATATATCTTGAGGTGTGGTTCTTCAATAATTTCCTTCTTGAGATGTTGAGAGTGAAGCAAGACCATTATTTATGCACCAGGTGTAGGTGGAGATATCATTAATGGATTATGCTACTAAGTTCATAGATCAGTTGAATTTTGTACCAGTGTTATCTGGGGATTAGATCTCCAAGGTGCATTGATTTAAAGATGTTTTTTATCATTCCATTAGGGTGCGAGTAAACATTTTCATATTGACTTTATTCTTTGAATTTTTTAATCATGCATTGATAGCAGAGAATGGTCTAAATTAACATGACCCAACCCATCAGACCCCTCATAGGCCAGTGGTAAGTTGGGTGTGCCACCTCAAGCCTACCTACAATAGGATAAGGGATGGTGAATAGCACCGAGTAGGAATACCTCATAATATAGGAGGCCTTATCCTATATCAATTTATAATAGTAGATACCACTAATGCAATAAGCTACCATCAACGGTGGTAGTATATACATAAATAATCAATTGAACTGTAATAAATGCATGCATGAGACAACTATTAAGATCTACATAGAGAACCGGTACATAAGAAATAATATAAATATGGGAAAAATACATGTCTAATAGCCAATAAGGAAAAAATGATAACCAACCAAGACAAATAGTCCCTCATTGTAAGCTGGCTCCAAACACGAACATCACCTGTTTCCATCAACTCTTGGTACCACCAAGATCTGTCCACATTGCATCTCCTAAGGTCAACATGTGTTAGCTATGAACAAGACACATAAAATCTTCATCCATAAGACCATATTTTATCTATTAATTATCTTTAGAGGCACAACGTGTGTGGGATAAGGGACCATTCATAGATGAGTGTAAACATACTCAGTAGGATTCATAAAAAAACAAAATACAGCACAAAGAAACTGTTGGAACCAGGGTCTTCAAAGCATGATTTGGCGTATGTTTTTTGTTTTTTGTCAATCCTCAGTGGAAGTTCAGGATGTGTACCAACAAAAAGATCATACCGTTCAAGCAGAAAACAGTAGTGAAGGTGGCGCCGTTTCCCAGTGTTTGCCAATTTTTTGGGCCTGAAAATTGGCCAATAAAGTAAAGTGTTTTTGGAAAAGGTACTTGCGCGCTGAGCTCTTGGAGGATAAAAGACTTGCGCGCCATATGTTTTTGAGGATCATAACATCAAAATTTGGCTAAGGAAAGAAGGTCGCGCAAGTGTTGGTTGGGTCGCGCAAGTGAGTTGCGCGACAGAGGTTACTGGAGACAAGACTTGCGCGCCGCTGAGGGACTTGTGCGCCTCCGCGCAGGGGGTCCAGTTTACCTATAAATACTGGACCACCCCTCCTCATTTCCAACGGAGTTCAAGGCTGAGATATTGTTCGAGCTCTCGTCGTGCAGGTGGTTGAGTCGCACAGGTGGTAGTTTTGTCGCGCAAGTAGAGCTTGTACGCCGGTTGTTGGCTGTGCGCCCAAGGCGGTTTGGAAGAGAAAGGAAGTGGACCGCGCAAGTTTGTAGTCGGGGAAGGAAGAGTCGTGCATGTGCGTTGATGACACTTACGTGCCAGTTTGGACTTGCGCGCCATAGTGGGACTTGCGCGACTGTCTTGGAGAAGCGCGCCTGGTTTTGATGAAGCCCACCGGCCTGTTTGGAGCTGCACGAAAGCTAGGAGACTACCCGATACATTCGAGGAAAAGTGATATTCTGCTTCTGGAGAGAATCGGACTTCAATAGAGCATCTACATACAACAAAGGATGCATTCTTATGCAAATGATGAAGAGACCTTTACGTCTATAAACTGAGTGGGACTTCACCAACGGCAGTGAGCCAGGGGGAGTCAATAGGAGTGACCCGAGGGACGCAGTGAGCTATCCCTGAACAATTGTAAAGGCAGTGAGCCTGGGACAGAGTGTCTGTACCCGAACCTTTGTAATCCGAATCTAGTGAAGCATAGTGGATTTTGGTACGACCGACAACATGTCGGTGTATGCTCCTTGGACGTAGCCCTTAGTGGTGAACCAAGTAAAAAGGGTTGTGTCTTCTCTGTGCATGTGAATGTTTGCTTTCTGATCATAATCATCATACAGGTTCAAGAAGTTTCTACCAACGTGGGAACAAGATCCATCACATTAAAAGAAAAAGTGGTCACCCTGATTCACCCCTCCCCTATCAGGGTGTCCTGGGGTCCTTCAAGTGGTATCAGAGCGTAAAGGTTGCTGGTGTTGAATCTGACCTTCTTCGTCATGGAAAACATGGTCAATGTCAGGGGAGTCCCTCACTTCGATGGAAGCAATTTCCAGATCTGGAAGAACAGAATGATATCTCATCTAAGATCTCTTGGAATGGAAGTTCTTTTTTCTACTATGCAAGGAATACAAGTCACCGATCCAACAGGCCTTGTTATGACTGAAATAGACAGGAAACTTCTTGATGCAGATGCTAAAGCACAGAATGCACTCACTGCAGCCCTTTCTGATCAGATCTACCTAAAGGTGATGAATTTCACCTCAGCAAAATCCATGTGGGATAAACTTGAGAATATTTATGAAGGTGATAGCAAAGTGAAGGAGGCGAAACTATAAGTGATGCACAATCGGTTTGATGATCTGAAGATGCATCCAGATGAGAATGCAGACTCTTTCTTCAATCGAATTACTGAAGTGGTTGGAGCTATTCGGGGTCTAGGCGAAGAAATCAAAGACATTGATATTGTAAAGAAAATATTGAGAAGACTTCCACCTCTTTATAATGCGAAGGTGTCAGCCCTTGAGGAAAGAGATCTTTCCAAACTTTCTTTAGATGATCTACTGAGCAGTTTGGTAGCATATGAAATGAGAGTCAAACCTGAAGATGCTACGACTCGGGTGAGCAAGGAAATGGCATTCAAGGCCATGGATAAACTGAAAATCTCAAAGGATAGTAGCGGTGAAGATGACGAAGAAAAATAAATTCTTTCTCTCATTGCAAAGAAGTTCCAAAAGGGGAAAGGGAAATTCAAAGGGAAGTTACCTCTCGCGTGTTTCCGTTGTGGAAAAGTTGGGCACATTGCTTCTCAGTGTTTAAAAATGATCAATGATGAAGATAGTGAGGATGAAAACTTCAAGAAGCCTCAGAGAAGGTTCTTCAAAAAGGGAGACTTCAAATCTAGTAAGAAAATGCAAAGGAAGAGTTTTGTCTGTGAAGAGGAAGAAGATGATAATGAATTCTGTGATGAAGAAGAACCAGAATTCAAAACTGGGAACCATGCTTCTATGATGGACACTGTTGAAAAGCCAAAAGATACTGAAGGAGAAAAACAACTGATAACTTGTGTAGATCCTGAGATGCAACTTAAGGATGCAATAAGTAAGCTTAAGATTAAATGTAAGAGCTGCAATAAGTGGAAATCAATTGTAGAAGAATCAACTGAATAAGTTAATCAACTTGAAGCTGAAATTGAACGACTGGAAGAACTTGTGAAGGTACAGTCTAAAATAATTGAAAGCAATGATGATGCAGTTGATCTGAAGCTGAGAATTGAAGAGCAGGAAAAGGTCATCAATGACCTCATATCCAGACTGGATGAAAAATCCAAGACTGCTGAGTGTCTTGAGGAGGAAGTAGTTACTCTAAGAAGTAAACTGGAGACTGAATCAGTTACAAAAGAATCGAGGAAGAAAATACAGTTCGGAAGATTCTCAGATGCAGAATTACTTGCAAGAGCCAAGTGTGGTTCAGATGGGGTTGGAAAAATCTTGAGTGATCAAAGACCCGCTTGCATGGGAAAGAGTGGAATTGGCTGTGAGGCTGAGTCATCAACTGCTAGAATTGAAAATATCCAAAAGAAAGACAAGATGAAAGTTGAACATGATGAAATGTTACCTAGAGTGCTGAAAAAGGAACCCTCAATCCAAACTAAAAGGAGACCCGAAAATTATCCTCAAACTTTCAAAAATGACAGACAGTCTTACTATTCTCCCAAGGAAGAAGGTATAAGGAGAAATTCAAGTGAGAAGACATTTCCTCTCATGAAGTGTCAGTTCTGTGGCTATTTGGGTCATACCATGTCTTATTGTGAAGAGGCAAGAAGCTATCTGAATGGAGAAGATATAGATGCTCAACAAAGGAGAACAATCTCATATCCTAATTCTCATAGAAGAAATAATTTCTATGGATATTGTTTTCGTTGTTCTAACTTTGGTCATAAGGTCGTTAATTGCAGGCAGATAAGAGACATAGACACCTCATACCGAAGTTCAAGACAAGTCAAGTCTTGTCAGCAAGACAGTGTTGCTCTTTCAAACAGGTTCTCACCTCTCACAGAAGAATTTGACTATGAATAACCTGGGTATGCGGAAGAGATAGTTGAAAGGCCATCAGTTCTATATACTCAATCTAATGTCTCATGGAAGGAAAGGAAGAAGATTGAGAAATCGAACCTTGCAGAGGTAGCCCTCAAAGCTACAAAGAACAACAGTACCTGGATTCTGGATAGCGGTTGTTCATCTCATATGACGGGTAATGTCGGCCTCCTAATGAATATCATAAAGAATGTTGATGGTACAGTAAGATTTGGTAATGATGGGGCTCTGAAAATCAAAGGGATTGGAAGTACCCAATTAGCTAATGGAGAACTAAAGAAGACTGAAGTCCTTTACATAGATGGCCTACGTCATAATCTTCTCAGCGTGAGTCAACTCTGTGACTCAGGACTTATAGTTACTTTTAATCAGAAAGGTTGCACTATCAAGGGAAAAACCGGCAATTCACTTATGAAAGGATGCAGAACAGAAGGCAACTTGTATCAGGTTGATAGTGAATAAAATGTATGTTACATGACTGTTGAAGAAGAAAACAATTTGTGGCATCGGAGATTGGGACACATCAATCAACAAGACATGGAGAAAATATCAAAATTGAGAATTGTCATGGACATTCCCAACCTGAAGCGTGAGCGTGAAAAATCTTGTGATGCTTGTATTCGTGGGAAGCTAGTCTGCAGTTCATATCGGCCAAAGAAGAAAAGAGTGTCTCACCTTCTTGATCTGATTCATACAGATGTTTGTGGGCTAATAAATGTTGCCGGAACTCATGGAGAAAGGTACTTTGTCCTTTTCATAGATGATTACAGTAGAATGGCATGTGTGATGGTCATTCACAGGAAACGACAAGTCCTTGACTTCATGAAAACATATCGGCGAATCGCCAAGAATGATACTGGACGAACAATCAAAGTGTTGCGATCTGACAATGGAGGAGAATACACGTCCATTGAATTTGAGAATTATCTGGAGAAACATGGGATACAACATGAGGTAGCTGCTGTGAGAACTCCACAACAAAATAGAGTTGTTGAACGTAGGAATCGACAGGTGAACAACATGGCACGAACTATGCTGATTGAGAGTCGTATTCCATGACATTACTGGAAAGAGGCTGTTCAAGCTGCAGTATACATTCAGAATCGAACAGGACTTTATATGGGTGAGACGAAGACACCATATGAATTGTGGCATGGACAGAAGCCTTCTCTAAAATACTTTCATGTCTTTGGAATTAAATGCTTCATCAGGAACAAAGAAGGAAATCAAGGGAAATATGGCGACAATGCGGATGAAGGAATTTTCCTCGGTTACTCAATGAATAGCAAAGCCTACAAATGTTTTAACAAGCGTTTAGGAAGGATTGTTGAAATCAGTGATGTTAAAATAATTGAAGAGAAAACCACAAATGCTTCAAGGACGTCATATGATGATATGATAGAAAGTCAGGAAGAATGTGAACGTGAAGAAAATACAAATGCAGAAATAGAGGAAGCTGTTCAAAACACTCAGCAGTCACATCATGATGTTGACTCAGAAGAAGAATCTGAAGCAGAAACTATGGCTGAAGAGAATACTACTGGACCTCGCAGGAGAAATCGAAGAGCTGAGATTGATCCATCCAACATAATTGGGGACAGGCGTGCACCCACTCAAACAAGAAGGATGAGGAATACCACGCAATCTGCATTTCTATCAGTTGTAGAGCCATCCTCATTCGAAGAAGCTGAAAAAGATAAATCTTGGGTGAAAGCCATGAATGATGAATTAGATCAGATTGACAAGAATCAGACATGGGATCTTGTCCAGAGACCCGAAGGTCACAATGTGATTGGTACCAAATGGATCTTCAAAAATAAGTTTGATGAGCATGGAAATGTTATCAGAAACAAGGCACGACTGGTATGTAAAGGATACTCCCAGATTGAAGGTATTGATGTTGAAGAAACCTTTGCTCCAGTTGCTAGACTGGAGTCAATCAGGCTTTTCCTTTCCATGGCACTCCAAAGAGGATATAAAGTATATCAAATGGATGTTAAGACAGCATTCTTGAATGGTGTACTTGAAGAAGAAGTCTACATTGAACAACCGGTGGGCTTTGTCTTGGGTACCGATGAAACAAAGGTCTGCAAACTAAAGAAAGCTCTATATGGTTTGAAGCAGGCACCACGGGCGTGGTACTCACGGCTAGATTCATATCTCAAGAAGTTGGAATTCAAAAGAGGAGGAGTTGATCACAATCTCTATGTGAATAATTCTTCAAAAGATCAATTCATGGTTCTTGTCTACGTTGATGGTATCATATTTGGTGGCAGCAGGAAGAAATCAGTGGATGAATTTGCCAACCACATGAAATCATAATTTGAAATGTCTATGATTGGGGAGCTCACATATTTCTTGGGGCTTCAAGTGATTAAAAAGAAGGAATACACATTCATTTCTCAGGAAAAATATGCAAGAGAGCTGCTGAAGAAGTTCAATATGCAAGACTCCAAACCAATGTCAACTCCGATTGCAGTTGGAACTAAACTTGGAAAGCATGAGGATGGGAACTCTGTTGATCCCACCATGTACAAGAGGATCATTGGAAGCCTACTGTACCTGACAGCGACAAGGCCAGATATTGTCTTTGCAACATGCCTTGCGGCCCGCTTTCAGAGTAATCCAAAGGAGGAACATATGGAAGCAGTAAAAAGAATCATGAGGTACATTCAAGGTACACATAACTTCGGGTTATTTTTTGCTGCAGGCAGGGACAGTGAATTATCAGCATTTTCCGATGCTGACTGGGCTGGTGATTTTGTAGACAGAAATTCCACTAGTGGTGGAGCTTTCTATATTGGGAAGAAATGTGTTGGCTGGTTGAGCAAGAAACAAGAAAGTACTTCTCTTAGTACTGCTGAAGCTGAGTATATCTCCGCCACAAAAGCATGCACTCAACTTCTTTGGATGAAGCAGCAGCTAACAGATATTGGTGATAAGGTGCAGTAACCAATGGTGATTTATTGTGATAACAAAATTGCAATTGATCTTACGAAGAATCCGATTCAGCATTCTCGTACAAAACATATTGAAATACGGTATCATTTTATCAAAGAAAATGTTGAACAAGGTGTGATTAAAATGGATCATGTTGGAACTAATGAGCAAGTGGCTGATATCCTAACTAAGCCATTGTCCGCAGCTGTGTTCGAGAAGCATCGATTGAACCTCGGTGTTCAACCACCTCCTATTGCATAAGGAGGCTCCGGAAATCCCCTCTCCTCGTTTGCTTTAACTGTTTTTATCTGCTTATGGCTGTGATGCAGGATTATGGGGGAGATACTATTCAGGGGGAGTATGGATTGAGCTGAACGTTGAACAACTTATCGGTCTTTGGTTTTATTGTCAATGGGGGAGAAAGGAATAAATTCAAGGCACGAAATTCTTCTGTGATGAGAAGTATAAGATTGCGATGAGAAGTATAAGAAGGATAACATCGGGCGTCATGGAGAATTTCAAAACACCGGAACCCAATTCAAGATTCCTCTCTTGTTTTCTACAACGAGCATTGCTCACGTAGACTTAGAGTGTTGGCTGAGTTGATTCTTGCGTTTTGGGTTTGCTCATGGTTGGAGATCTATTGAATTTATTCTGATTGCCAACAAACCCAAAGGGGGAGATTGTTGGAACCAGGGTCTTCAAAGCATGATTTGGCGTATGGTTTGTGTTTGTTGTCAATCCTCAGTGGAAGTTCAGGATGTGTACCAACAAAGAGATCATACCGTTCAAGCAGAAAACAGTAGTGAAGGTGGCGCCATTTCCCAGTGTTTGCCAAATTTTTGGGCCTGAAAATCGGCCAATAAAGTAAAGTGTTTTTGGAAAAGGTACTTGCGCGCCGAGCTCTTGGAGGATAAAAGACTTGCACGCCATATGTTTTTGAGGATCAGAACATCAAAATTTGGCTAAGGAAAGAAGGTCGCGCAAGTGTTGGTTGGGTCGCGCAAGTGAATTGCGCGACAGAGGTTACTAGAGACAAGACTTGCGCGCCGCTAAGGGACTTGCGCGCCTCCGCGCAGGGGGTCCAGTTTGCCTATAAATACTGGACCACCCCTCCTCATTTCCAACGGAGTTCAAGGCTGATAGATTGTTTGAGCTCTCGTCGCGCAGGTGGTTGAGTCGCGCAGGTGGTAGTTTTGTCGCGCAAGTAGAGCTTGCGCGCCGGTTGTTGGCTGTGCACCCAAGGCGGTTTGGAAGAGAAAGGAAGTGGACCGCGCAAGTTTGTAGTCGGGGAAGGAAGAGTCGCGCATGTGCGTTAATGACACTTGCGCGCCAGTTTGGACTTGTGCGCCGTAGTGGGACTTGCGCGACTGTCTTGGAGAAGCGCGCCTGGTTTTGCTGAAGCCCACCGGCCTGTTTGGAGCTGCACGAAAGCCAGGAGACTACCCGATACATTCGAGGAAAAGTGATATTCTGCTTCTGGAGAGAATCGGACTTCAATAGAGCATCTACATACAACAAAGGATGCATTCTTATGCAAATGATGAAGAGACCTTTACGTCTATAAACTGAGTGGGACTTCACCAACGGCAGTGAGCCAGGGGGAGTCAACGGGAGTGACCCGAGGGACGCAGTGAGCTATCCCTGAACAATTGTAAAGGCAGTGAGCCTGGGACAGAGTGTCTGTACCTGAACCTTTGTAATCCGAATCTAGTGAAGCATAGTGGATTTTGGTACGACCGACAACATGTCGGCGTATGCTCCTTGGAGGTAGCCCTTAGTGGTGAACCAAGTAAAAAGGGTTGTGTCTTCTCTGTGCATGTGAATGTTTTCTTTCTGATCATAATCATCATACAGGTTCAACAAGTTTCTACCAACGTGGGAACAAGATCCATCACATTAAAAGAAAAAGTGGTCACCCTGATTCACCCCTCCCCTCTCAGGGTGTCCTGGGGTCCTTCAGAAACACATAATCTAAAATCAATTTTGGTAATAAGAAGTATCTGGAAATAATTAAAGAGTATTAATCAAGATATTCTCAAACACTATAAGTTTTAAAGACATTGTGAAGTCTCAGACATATCAAGTCTAATCCACATACCACCTTGCACAAGCACCTAGAAGTGCTCGGAATGTTAAACAGTCTGCGAAGCTGGAAGTTGATATCCAGTTGTGTACCACATCTCAAAGGTATCCCCAGATATGATAAGGAATCACAATCCCACATAATTATATACTTTATAGACTTCCCATAGCTACATCACAGCCAGAATCCAAGAATGGGATCCCACTCATCCATGAAGTACACTCATCAGATTAGGGAGAATTGAACACTCTGATCTAACAATATCACACTAAAATATCAATCAAGAATCCAAGAATACATATTTAAAACAACCCACATAACCTAACAATAAAATAAAGTGTATGATTCTGAAAATTTAATAGAACTATCAACCTGTGTAACCTATTTGTACCTACATTGGAGGATCTCATTCCCCATGGGGGGATACCGACTCTAGTAGAGGATCCCACACTAAATCTAATCTCTTTAGAAAGGGGATATACTGAACCCATAGATATAGGATCCCATACCCTTTAGGTGGGATACTAACCCTATCTATTTCACAAGTATTGGATTCTATACCTAGGGATAACACTCAAAAAACCACAAGGTACCGACCTTAACCTACAGATTGTAAGAGGAAACTATAGCCTGGAATAACTATGTCATCAAGGAGGGACACCTAAAAATTATACATGATCTATGTAATGATAATTTAGTAAATAAATCTCACTTCACCATGAACTTCATGTAAAATGTCTCTAGAAAATCCACCATCACATTTTACATAAGAAAAACACTCAAAATAGACTACTTGCATGTTTAAATATGAATCCCATAAATTCTCAATGAACACACTCAAAGCTCATCGATCCTATGATTATAAAACAAAAGTATTACTATATATAATTATAAATAGACTCATATTGATAAATTAATCATTTAATTATGATAAAATTATAAAAAATACTTAGTATAGACTATTTACTTGCCCAAAATAGACTCGCAGTGAAAAAATATTCATCCAATAAAAAATACAGATTTTTATTATATCATGAATGAGGCATGATTTGAAAGAATTTAGAGCTCATGAAAAGAGTAAAAATTAAGTGTTAAATATGGATATTGAAACTTATATCTCAATTTATAGGTCACGACAGTAACACCTTGATATTTTATGAAATATTTCTCCTCAAATAAAAAAAATGATAACTTGTGATATATGCAACCTCGGGTCTAAATGAACTGTAATATAATATACCATTATAACCTAACTGTTAAATTGGTGGTTATGAATAGGACTAACTAAATTATGAAAAATTTATATATAAAATAAATTTATTTATTATCAATTGATTATAAATGGAAATAAAAATCATTTAAAAGTAAAAGATATTTTTTTTGAAAAAACTATTTTTATGTGCGCAATATGTTTTTATATTAATAAATTAAATTAATCAATATTATTTAATTATTTTAATAATATTTAAATTTTTTATATTAAATAAATTTTTTTAACATTCATCCAATTCTTTTGTCAGGCATGAGATAGGAATAAATCTAGTTTTATGCTTAAAAATGTATTTTTCTAAAAAACTTTTTTCATCACATTTTTTCACACTTATTTTAAAACAAATTTATGATAATTATAGGTATTTAACTTGATATAATGAATTCCATATTTTTAATCATGGGTTTTAAATTTGGTAAATAAGTTTCTTTTATTTTTAGGCATTATGAATAGTAATTATGGTAAAATTTATCACCACGGTAAAGGGTAAATCAGATTAATCTGGGTTAAAACTAAGTGTCAAGGTCACCATTTTTTCATCTAGATACCTATTGGTGGAATTTAATTTTAACATTATCACCTTAGGCTTGAAATTTAATTTTTTAAGAGACACTTGTCCATGAAAATGACCTATATGATATTTTAAGCAAAGAAAGTTACAAAGTTTCACTCTCTTAGTTTTAAATATCTCATATGTGTTTACATAGGTACAAAAGAAAGTTATAAATGAATATTAATATTAATTTTGTTCGTAATAAAATTTTACTCATGATTATAATTTATTTTTAATTTTTGGTGATTAAATAATTACCTTAAATGCTTGCACAATGCCAATACAGTATTTATTCAATTAATAAAAAATTAAAATAAATAATTTTAAAAATATTAAAAGTAATATAATTTGAGTGAGTTATAGTGTTACAATAAGTTTTTAGATAAATATAACATATTATTTATTCTTAAAAGGATTTTATTCTAATTTTATCTTTTTATTGGTGTCTATAAAGTCAAATTAAATGAATAATCCCAAAATTGACAATATTGATATTTTAAAATAAATAATATTTTATTAAATGATTAAAAATTCATAAATATATTATATTTGGATATTCTAATGTATTATGGTTTAAAAAATCATACATGGTTCATTTATGAGTCACTTTTTATTTTCTGGTAACATTTGCAACCCTATATTGTTAAAATAGTTGTTACCACAATTAAGGTCAAAAATAATTAACAAAGGGGTTAATAAAAAATATATGGATTAAAATGACACAAAAACCTATATAAATTTCAGTGGATGATTTTATTTAAACCTTATACAATTTTAATTAGAATTTATGTCCATTTGGAAGCATTTTTCTTTAGAATTACATTATTATATTTTAATCTTATAAGAAATTCCAAGTGTGTCCACTCCCTCCATTATAAAAGGAAACCCCTCCTTTCTATTACTTACAACACATTGAGCCATATATATCAACCATTACCTAACTAAATCCCTTATAAAATTACTTATAAACATTATATAGGTTTTTATATTCCCAAAATACCAACCCTGGAATCCTTAAGAGGAGATCTAAAGGAGTTCTTTCAAAGAAGAGATAATCATCTTAACCGATCACTTTCTTTTTACTTCTTATTTACATCCTATAAATCTATGGTATTTATCATAAAATTATAAATTTGGTATAATTAATATACTTAAATGTTATTATGATTATGAAATCACCATTATCTAGCATCTTTCCCTTCAAATGGGAATTGAAAGTATCACTAGTTTGTAAGTACGGTTTACCGTATCCACATAGCGATGCAATTCATTTTCCATCACCATATTTAATGGATGAGTATTATGATGGTTTTAATGTTTATAAATTATATTTATGACATTATTATTATTTTTTAATTATAATATCACATCTACCATCTCACCTTCAAATATGTTAAAAACGATAATGTCGCTCGTGTGTACATGTGGCAACCACCTCCATTTTTTTCATTTCTGTTTTACTTGGATAGTAATAAGGATAGATTTAATGAATATATATGATATATATGATATAATTATGATTTCTTAAAGGTTAATTATCATTTAAATTTATTTCAGTTCATCCACTAAAAAGTGAAAAGAGTGTTCATTCGTACGTACGGTTCATCTTCTCCATGAATGGTGTAATTCATTTTACTATATTTATCCTTTATGGTCGAATCAAAATATATTTTTAATGAATTTATATGATATTTTTACCATTATTAAAGTTATTTTTATGATGGAACCATGATCAAAGTACAATAAATAGGACTTCTGAACCAAAACATGCATGAAAAATGAAGTTTATCACCCAGAACTGTGATTTTTAATAACAAATTGTTAATAAACGGGTGTTAAGACGTCATAAGTAAGTCAATAATGGTATGATAAATATTAGTATGGTTTTTAATACATGTATAATAAATCTATATCAATTATATTTAAGGTTCAAACATGTATGAATAAATATGAGACTTTAGGTAAGGGATTTATGTTTCAATCCTCTTCTAATTGGGATTGTTTATGCTTGAATTTCAATTGAGGAAATTATATGATCCTTATCTAATAAATCCATTTCATTTTATTATTATATAGTTATTTATTAATAATATATATTTTTTTCACTTTAATCACTTTAGGAATTCGAGATATCGAAATATTGTTTCTAAGGAAAACCAATTATTTCTCTCTTTGGTCTAAATTATTTTTTCTTTCATATACATGTTTTCTAAAAATATTTTCAAGAATGATTTTAATATTATCTTGTGGTTGTTTAAATTTATTTTTGACCATGATTTAATATTTACAAAAAAAATTAAAAATTAATCTTCTTTTTTTCGAATGAGGTGCTTTTTGATTTTTCAACAAAAGTGTGAAATGAATGTCTTCTTTTAACTTATATGACATGAATGAAATTTTTGTCCAATATGACTTCTCAATATGTTGGATATTAATTTAAAATTTTACAAGGTTATTTTCAAATAAAATATTTCTTATAATATTTTGTAAATATTTGTATTTTTAAAATTTATTTTCAAAGCGGAAAGGGTATTTTTCTCAAGAAATATTTTAGTGGTCTTTTTAAGGAATTTTCATCTATGATAACATCCTTTAATGATAATTATAATTTACTGAAGATATAATCCAATGATACCATACTTATTATTTCCCTATATGATTTATGATTATGATGATTATATGTTTATGAAACTCAATTATTTTCATGGGTTATACTATATTGAATTGATGAAATGTTTATGAAACTCGTTTTCATTACATGAGTTATGATTTGATGATATAGCGATTGTATAATGTTCATATAGCCCCTCATGAGTGATTTTGTTGATGGATTTTGAATCTAAAAAGAACATGCCTTATGCGCTAGTGTCTTCTCCGGTTCTCCCAACCGTTTCTCCATCCTGCACGTATGGTCCATCTCTCTCTACCTCTTTATTCCCCTATGAGCCTTCCTTAAGTAGACCTCTGTCTAATCTGTCTTTCAAAGAAGCTCTTTGTCAAAACTCTCTCAACTATAATGGTTTTGGATCTTCCTTGGAGGTTTCTCAAGTCTCTATCTCTCACTCGGAAGATGGTCACCTGGATCTCGATATCTTTGTTACAGCTTTCTGTAGTGCTTTCGATCGTCTGCAATGGACCTTGGTAGCAATATTCGAGATAAAAAAACCTCCACTTTCTTGATTATAGAGATTCATCAGCTCAAGTATTTTGGAATCCTTGGATATGTTTTCAGTGCTTAATTGAAAGTCCTTTTGCGTTGTGTTATCCTCATGGGAAGACTTTATTTCATCTTGGAGCAGCAGCCCTCATTCTGTTGGGAGTTAGAGTTGTTGGAAATTGCAAACCAAAATTAAAAGCTGTCCGTTGAGTTCCGGATCTTCCCCATGAAACCCCTATTTTCTATGTGCCTCTTCATTTATCCATGCATTTGTTTAATTCCAAGAAAGCATTAATTATTGCCTTGTTTTTTGTTCCTTTTATTAAATGCATGGGCTGTCCATTTTTAGTGTATTTTTCATACCCTATAAATATGGGTGCATATGTAATCCGTTGGAAGAGTTGTGTGCAATACAAAAAGGTTGCTTCTTTGTGTGAAGTTTTTCTCCTCCGCTTCTTTTTTTCTCCCGTGAATTATTTGTCTCGGCTTTGTAAAGCCATCTCCTACCAACAAACTGGTATCAGAGGGAGGTTCGAAGGCATCCTCCAAATTCCAAAGATGGCCACCGCGATCCAGCCGCAAGTTCCGACCTTGTCTAAGGACAACTATGAGAGGTGGTGCATTCAAATGAAGGCATTGTTCGGGTCACAAGAATTATGGGAGATCATCACCGACGGGTATGTAGTACCCACTGCGGAGGAAGAAGCGACCTTCACGAATGAAGAAAAGACGACCGTCAAAAATCAAAGGAAGAAAGACAACAAGGCGTTGTTCCTTCTCTATCAAGGGTTGGATGAATCGACATTCGAAAAAATTGCCGAAGCAACATCGAGCAAGCAAGCTTGGGATACACTTGCCACCATTTTCAAAGGAGTTGATCGTGTGAAGCGGGTCCGTCTTCAAACATTACGAGCGGAGTTCGAAGCGGCGCGAATGAAGGAAGGTGAGAGTATCTCGGATTACTTCTCACGCTTAATTCTCATTATTAACAATTTGAAAAGAAATGGTGAAAAAATAGAGGATATTCGAGTTATTGAGAAAGCACTTCGATCGCTCACAACCAAGTTCGAGCATGTGGTTGTGGCAATCGAAGAATCGAAAGATTTGGAAAAATTATCTATTGAAGAGTTGATGGGGTCGTTGCAAGTACATGAGCAGCGAATGCAGAAAAATGCGGGTTCAACAATAGAGCATGCCTTAGAGTCCAAGCTGACTCTGCAAGAACCCAAGAATGGCCAAACACAACGAGGCGGTTATCGTGCAAGAGGTAGAGGACGTGGATACCATCCAATCTATCAGCAAAAGCAACAACACTTCAGTAGCTTCCGTGGAAGAGGATACGGTGGAGGCCGATTCACGCGTGGTCGTGAAAATGCAAAAAATATTCAATGCCATAACTGTAAAAAATTCGGCCACTATGCCTCTGATTGTTGGAGCAAGGTGAATCATGATGAACGATCCAACTATGCCGAAGCGTCACGCCATGAAGAAGAAGGTACGACACTCCTCCTCGCACAAGAAAAAGCATCTGAACACCCCGATGTATGGTATCTTGACACGGGTGCGAGCAACCACATGAGTGGTAACAAAGAACTTTTTGAAGAACTTACTGAAGAAGTTCGTGGCGACGTGACCTTCGGCGACTCATCAAAGGTACCAGTGATTGGCAAAGGTAAAATCAAAATCTATCTGAAGAATGGTGAGTCGAATTACATTTCCAATGTGTATTACGTACCAAGTATGAAAAACAACATCATAAGTCTCGGCCAACTCCTTGAAAAGGGGTATGTTATACACTTAGAGAATTCTTCTTTGTCAGTAAGAGATGCTCACAGGAGGTTGATTGCTCAAGTCCAAATGGCGAAGAATCGCATGTTTCCACTGCACATCAAAACAAAGGCCGAGGAGTGCCTATTTGGGCTCATGAAGAATGATTCGTGGAGATGGCATCTGCGTTTTGGGCATCTCCATTTTAGCGGGCTTAAACTTCTATCCTCCTCAAGAATGGTGCGTGGTTTGCCGACGATTGAATCAACAAATCATGTGTGTGAGGCATGCACACTCGGCAAACAACAAAGGAACTCCTTCCCAAGTGGAGTGTCCAGAAGAGCAACAGAACCACTTCAGTTGGTTCACACCGACATCTGCGGACCACTTGAAACACCCTCACTTGGAGGTAATAGGTACTTCATTACCCTTATTGATGATTTCAGTAGAAGACTCTGGGTGTATTGCATCAAGGAGAAATCTTCCGCCTTTTCTATCTTTAAAATTTTCAAAGCTCGTGTTGAAGCTGAGAGTGGTCACAAAATCAAAGTGCTGAGATCTGATAGAGGTGGAGAATACACCTCAAATGCATTTCAAGAATTTTGCAGGGAGCATGGCATCAAGCAGCAATACACTGCTGCTTACACCCCACAGCAGAACGGCATTGCAGAAAGGAAGAACCGTACCATCCTCGACATGACGAGGACCATGCTGAAGGAGAAAGGGCTGCCAAAGAGTTTTTGGGCAGAGGCTGTGGCGTGTACTGCCTACTTGCTCAATCGGTGTCCAACGAAGAGTGTCAAGAACTTTACACCACAAGAGGCGTGGAGCGGCTACAAACCGAGCGTGGCGCACCTAAGAATCTTCGGGTGTGTCGCCTATGCTCAAGTTCCAGAAGCAAGAAGAAGGAAGCTGGATGATCGTGGCGAAAAATGCATTTTCATCGGCTATTGTGAAGCCTCTAAAGCCTACAAGCTTTACAATCCACTAACCAATAAATTAGTGGTTAGTAGAGATGTGGTCTTTAGTGAGGAAGAAGCGTGGAAATGGGATGATGAAGAACCAAACAAGGATGTTGTAGTCGAAACTGAAGATTTTGAAGAAAGACATGATCATCAGGAGCAGACGCCCACAACACCTTCCTCGGGTGCATCATCAGTTGGAAGAAGTCCAGGAGTACATTTCCTCACTCCTCAAAGCACTCCATCAAATCAAAATTTGGCCAGCTCATCCTCGCCTATGGCTCCTATGAAGATGAAAAATTTGAGTGACATTTATGAGCAGACTGAAGAGGTAAATCTTTTTTGCTTGTATGCAGATCATGAGCCTTTGACCTTTCAGGAAGCCATGAGGGAAGAAAGCTGGAGAATGGCTATGGAAGAAGAAATTCGTGCCATAGAGAGAAATGACACGTGGGAGTTGACTACACTCCCAAAAAGACAGAAGAGCATTAGTGTCAAATGGGTGTACAAAATAAAGAGAAATGTTGATGGCGAGATCGATCGATACAAGGCAAGGCTTGTAGCAAAGGGGTACAAACAGAAATACGGGGTGGACTACGAAGAAGTCTTTGCTCCTGTTGCTCGCCTTGACACTGTAAGAATGATTATATCCCTTGCTGTCCATCACAGTTGGATGATCTACCAACTGGATGTGAAGTCTGCGTTCTTAAATGGATTTTTGGAAGAAGAGGTCTATGTTGACCAGCCTGAAGGCTTTGTCATGCAAGGGGAGGAAGACAAAGTGTATCGATTAAATAAAGCACTTTATGGGTTGAAGCAGGCTCCTCGCGCATGGAATGCACGCATTGACAGTTATCTCCGAGAGAATGGCTTCGCCCAATGTCCATATGAGCATGCGGTTTACATCAAGCAGAATGATCGTGGCGATATTCTTATTGCATGCTTGTATGTTGATGATTTGTTGTTTACAGGGAATTGTCGACCAATGTTCGATGATTTCAAGGAGGCCATGTTCAAAGAGTTCGAGATGACCGATGGGGGTCTCATGTCCTTCTTTCTGGGCATAGAAGTGAAGCAACAACATGGCGGCATTTATATATCTCAGAAGAGATATGCCAAGGAGTTGCTTGAAAAATTCAAGATGGCCGATTGTAATGCTGTAAACACACCGGTTGCAACGAGCTTGAAACTGACAAAAGATGGAGAAGGAAGAAGCGTTGACTCGACTCTGTTCAAGAGTCTGATTGGAAGCCTGAGATATCTCACAATCACAAGGCCAGATATTGTCTATTGTGTTGGACTTCTAAGCAGGTATATGGAGACACCGAAGGAGTCACACTGGCTAGTGCAAAACGTATCCTCAGGTACATTAAAGGAACAATAGATTTTGGTCTCTTTTATCCATACAACGAAGAAGCAGAGCTGTATGGATACTCAGACAGTGATTGGGGAGGTGACCAAGATGAAAGAAAAAGCACTACTGGGTACGTATTTTTTCTTGGATCGACTGCTTTTACATGGAATTCAAGAAAGCAAAGTGTGGTTGCTTTATCCACATGTGAAGCAGAGTATGTGGCAGCATCCTCTACTGTTTGTGAGGGAATATGGCTGAGAAATTTTTTGAAGGAAATGAAGCATCCACAGGATGGATCTACGGTGATATATGTGGATAACAAGTCGGCTATTGAACTAGCCAAAAATCCGGTGCAGCATGGGAGAAGCAAACACATTGATACTCGTTTTCATTTCCTCAGGGATCATGTGAAACAAAAAACTATTAAATTGGAATATTGCCATACTACGGAACAGGTGGCAGATATTTTCACAAAGGCACTACCAACAGATGTATTCAAACGGCTTAGAATGATGCTCGGAATGAAGTCAGTTTTGGTTTGAAGGGGAGTGTTGGAAATTGCAAACCAAAATTAAAAGCTGTCCGTTGAGTTCCGGATCTTCCCCATGAAACCCCTATTTTCTATGTGCCTCTTCATTTATCCATGCATTTGTTTAATTCCAAGAAAGCATTAATTATTGCCTTGTTTTTTGTTCCTTTTATTAAATGCATGGGCTGTCCATTTTTAGTGTATTTTTCATACCC
Organism: Viscum album; assembly: GCA_963277665.1. Taxonomy (NCBI): domain Eukaryota; kingdom Viridiplantae; phylum Streptophyta; class Magnoliopsida; order Santalales; family Viscaceae; genus Viscum; species Viscum album. The sequence goes on along the minus strand of OY728144.1, from coordinate 201,107,025 downwards.
TATAAATATGGGTGCATATGTAATCCGTTGGAAGAGTTGTGTGCAATACAAAAAGGTTGCTTCTTTGTGTGAAGTTTTTCTCCTCCGCTTCTTTTTTTCTCCCGTGAATTATTTGTCTCGGCTTTGTAAAGCCATCTCCTACCAACAAGAGTTCTCTATTTTCCATTAGTCTATAGATTTTCATCTGGGTACAGACTCCCCAATTGTTATAGTGTTTATTTTCCTCTCTATCTTTCCTCTTCCGTTCATGAATCCTAGTTTACTTAGTGGTATTGGGAACTCCTTGGGATTCTTCCTTTATGCCGTTCAGAGATCTCTCTATCTGGAAGATGCGGCGTCATCTAGGATTTGTGTGGAGATGGACTTATCGATCCCCCTTTCATCCAAGCTTCTACTCAGATTTGAAGGTATTCCATAATAGTCTCAATCCTTGGTATATCCTTACTCACCTCGCTTCTGCTCAAGCTTCCAGTTCCAAGGGAATGCTTCCCCCAAATGTCATAAGTCCCGCTAGTCAAAGATCTACCATGATCAGAAGAGGACCCACAGCACTTCCAAGGTCTCTTATATGATTCCCAAAGTTTTTTCTTCCAAAACAAATCTGGGACCTAGAGATTATGGGAAGAGAGTGCTTCTCTCATCTTCTTCCTTAGTGTTGGAAGCTTCTTATTCCACTATGAATAGTCTTATGGAGGTATTGGTCCCTCCTTGCCAATATTTGGTTCCATTCAACTGTCAAAGTAGTTTTAGGCTTCCTGCTTCCAGATTACTTCAATCCTTACAGCTCTTTTCAGTATTTCCTAGGGAATTTAATATGCTGCCACATTCATACTTCTCCCAGTCACACCTCTCCGTTTGGGAGTTGGATCCAGAGGATACTCTTTATAATCTAATGTAGGTTTCTTCTCCAGTTTCAAGCTCTCATTCCATGAAATTGGGTGTGATCTCCTCGGAACCCCCTCTTGCGGATAGCCTCCCTTCTACACTGAATATTTTGGTGCCTAAAAGTCATTCTCCCACACCTTAGACCCACATATTACCAATCGAAGTATGGACCAAATCACAGTTGAAGTCCAATGATAAATCTATATCTTCAAATAAATTTCTTGGACAAGAGTCTCAGGCCAATTCTAGATGCCTTTTCAATCAATGATTAATCTCCTCATCTAGAATGACCATGTATTGGGCTCTCAGGTAAAATTGTATTTCATCTCCAATGAGTTTTTTTCACGCTATTTCTCTTTTTATAGTTCTTGAACCCAAATAGGATCCCTCAAAAGTCAAGGACTTTTCTCATCGCTTGAGAGTTCATGGATTCCTTAATGGTTTCCCCATGAACTCTCACATATTGTTATTTTGGAAATCCTGAATTTCAATTGACTTGATCTCTTCGTTGGATCAATTTATCAGTATCAAACTATCAGTGGGAGTTAATGTGATCATTCTTTTATTTGTTTATGCTAAATGTGATACCCAAGCTAGAGAGTTACTTTGGGATGATCTGCGCTCTCTTAAACTAGGAGATTCACCATAGCTAGTAGGAGGGGACTTCAACATCGTGGCCAATCCTGAGGAGAAAAAAGGTTATGTCCCATTTCCCAGAAGAGAAATCCAAGAATTCATTTCATTTATAGAAAACAATGGGCTCATGGATGTTGGTTTCTTAGGGGATCCATTCACTTGGTGCAATAATCAATGTAGTAATCATCTCTCTTGGAGACATCTTGATCCATGTATAGTGAATGGAGCAGATCTTTCTTCTTTCCCTGACATCAAAGTCTCCCACCTGTTTCACGGTCTTTTAGAACGTTATCCTCTTCGCATTTCCGTGCAAGATAGAAGTTCTTCTGAGGATCTCTTCCATTTTTCCTCTTTATGGGATGATAACCCGTAATTCCTTAACATTGTAAGGGATTCCTGGGACCACTCTTCTTGAGGTAACCCCTGGATCTCCCTTCATAACAATCTAAGTAATCTCAAAGTACATCTTCGATCCTAGGTCATGAGTCTTCCCTCTGGTGATCATAATCTGGAGGAATTAAATAGAGACATCCAACAGCTGGAGTCAAGTCTATAGAGTGTTTGGGAGGATGATGTTTTTATTGATTTGAGATACAAAAAAGACTCTTTAATATATATATTGTTGAATCAGGAATGTGTTTCTAGATAAAAGTCTCAAGTTAAATGGCTTCACAAATGAGATATAAACTTAGGGTATTTTCATGCTTGTCTTAAAAAAATGTAGACATGTATATCCTAACTTGCAGCTAGAGGATGGGTATTATTCTAATGACAGATATGTTTTTATAAGTATGGTGGATAACTACTTCAAGTCACTTTTAGTGTCTCCCAACCCATGCATGGTGGGTGGCTATCTGAGAGGCTCATCTATTCTTTTTGATTTAATTCCTTATTATGTGACTGAAGCAGTGAATGAAAGGTTCAGGGCTTTCCCATATGAGGAAGAAATCTGTGAGGTGATCTGGTCCATTAACCCTATTAGTGCACCTGGGCTTGATTCTTTCCTAGCTTCTTTCTATAGGGTCTCATGGGATATTGTGAAGAGGAGCTTGATCAGTGCGGTGCAGAACTATTTCCAAGGTGGTAATCTTTCTCAAGTGACATATGCTACTAAGCTTGTTCTAGTGACCAAGGTCAAAGACCCCCAATATTTGAATCATTTCCATCCTATTATCTTATTCAATGTTCCCTATAAATTCCTTGTTGGCATTCTTAACAAAAAATTTGCTCCCTTCCTTCCAAGTTGGGTGGCTGAGGAGAAGCATGGCTTTGTGAAAGGTGGATCAATCCAAGGGGATATTTCCTTGGCCCATGAAGTTATCAGTGGAATCTTGGTAGCAATGTGGTCATAAAATTAAATATTTGAAAATCCTATGATATAGTTTAATCGAGATTTATCAATAGGTTCCTTGAAATTATGGGATTCTCAGTGTGGGTTATTAATCTTCTCTTTCATTGTTTTAGCTCCCCATGGATGGATACTACTTTTATGGGAAAACATCTTGGGTTTTTCAAAGCAGTCAAATAATTGAGGCAGGGTTATCCCCTTTCCCCCTCCCTCTTTATCATTGCTCAAGATGTTCTCAGTCATTACCTTAATCATTGTACAGTGGTGGGCAAGGTTACACTATACCTCAATAATCATTTTATTGGGGGTATCTCTCATCTCATGTTTGTAGACGACACCATCCTATTTGTTAATGGTAGTAGAAGATCCATCCAAGGGTTAATGAAGCATTATAGGTCTATTGTGCTTGGAGTGGGAAAGTTTTCAACCATGTGAAGAGTAACTTCTTTGTACCTACAAGATTCTCGGAGAGGTGGATAAGGACTTTGGAAACCAGTCTTGGAATGCACAGAGGGTCCTTCCCTATGAACTACTCGGTTTCCCCTGTCCCCTAACACCCTTCTCATCAAACACTTTGATATGGTTATTGATAAAATCATGGGTCACATTTTCAATTGAAAAAATAGGTTCCTATACTTTGGAGGGAGAATTACTTTGATCAACTTTGTCCTCTCCTCCATCCCCATGCATATCTTGTCCATGCTGAAGGTTCCGAAGAAGGTGATTTCCAACATTGAGCACACTCTGATTTCCTTTTTATGGGATGGCCACTTGCAAGGTAATTCCCATTGGGATTATTGGAGTAATCTCACTAAACCCATTAAAGAAGAGGGTCTTAATTTAAGAAGTATCTCTGGAACCATGAATGGTCTTCATTCCAAACTTTCTTGGGAATTAATTGAGGGGAAAACATTGTGTGGAAAACACATGAAAATTACTTATGGTATTGAAGGGAGATCATCTAGATTTAAACCATCTAAAATTCAGAAGATGATTCAGCCTAATATTTCTATCCTTCAGCAGCATACCCATTGGTTAATTGGAAAGGGAGATATCAGTTATTGGAATCGCAATTGGTCGAGGAAACTCCTTGGATTTTCAAGCTTCCCTACTCCAAATATTAGCTTTAGGGAGGCTAGTGAGCATCCCAACATCATCCGTACCACCTTGGATGATAACTATAGGTGTCTCTTTGACAGCATCAAGATGTCCAGTGACCCGGATAAATTTGTTTTCATAGGTTCCATAGCTGGTACTTTTTCTATTTAGAGTCTTTCTTAAAATTCAATCTGTTTTCTCTCCTTAGGTTGATTAGGGTGAAACCTTATTGTGTAAGGGGATTCCTTCGAAGTTTCTTTTCTTAGATTGGAATGTCCGAAACAATGCCTTACCATCTGATGAGAATATTCAGCAGAGAGGGATTAGTCTTGCTTTGAGATGCCTGTGCTATAGAGAGCCATGATCTGAATCAATGGATCACTTTTTTTTCAATAGAGAATGGGAAAAGTCAATCTAGAGTTTGTTTGTTCAGTTCACCAGGTGGTTGAACATATTTTTTCATCTGAGACTTTCCTCCAACAATGGTTTCATGGTGCAGACAGACCCAACACTGATAGAAAGACTAGGGTGTTAATCTTCATGGTGGGTTGCAGGTTTCTCTAATTATCCAAAAATGAAAAAAGGCATCAGACTTCACTGATATCCATCACAGGTATCATCCTCAAAATTGGGAACTTAATTCTAGATTTCTTCAGGTTGTGCAAAGACAAGGTGAATTTTCCTTCCCTCTTGCCTCTAATTCCCTCAAACTCCTCCCTCAACAACAACACTACAATCCAAGGAAAATGGATCAGGTAGAAGCCTACCCACTTAGGGAAAAAATTAAACATAGATGGTTCTTGTTTCATGAGATCTATGCACAGTGGAGGAGTTATCAAAGACCCCAAAGGGTCGGTTGTTGTTTCTTTCTCTACCTTCTTTGGGAGTGTTGATTCCCTTCAAGCGGAAGCCCATTCCATGCTCACAGGGCTACTTCTTAGTAACTAGAGAAACAATACTATCATAGAGATTGAGACTTATTTGTTTGTAATCTATAATGCAATATCAGGCAAAGTCCATATTCCTTGGTCCATTGAATATTCCATTAGAAGATGCAAGCGACTCATGAATAATCACATAACCATTCTTCATACTTGGCACCAGGGAAATGTTGTGGCAGACTTTCTAACTTATAAAGCATCTCAGAATGATTGAATCCTTATCTTTTCTAGTCTTGGTTCATTCCCCACTGAGGGTACCAACTTTTTTCAGGATAATTCTCTTAGTCTCCATTATTTCATGCCCCCTTAATTGTCCCCTTATAGGCTCTCCAACCTCCATTTAATAAATAAAAAGTCTTTTGTGGTATAATGATCTTATGAAAAATATATAAATGATTTTAAATATTTTATTAGTGGGAATGGAATTATATATCCCTTCAATGCATTGGGTGAAGTATTATATCTCATGATATAATTATGGGAAACAAGTCGATGTGCTTAATCCGCTATGGGAAACAAGTCGATGCGCTTGATCCGCTAAGGAAAACAAGTCAATGTGCTTGATCCACTATAGGAAACATGTGTTGATGCCTGATATGTTATGATTTTATGGTCTCAATAGTTAACCTTGACATATGAAATGGTTTCTATACTTATGATAGTGCCACACTTTTATGACATTAACTTATGGTTCATCATTGATTTATAAAGACTTCTTGATTTTATGATTCGTGTCTTTTGAAATGATAATAATTTATGCCATGACTCGGTTTATGATATTTGATAGATTAGTAATGAAATTTGTAAGTTATGGTTATGATCTCATACCGTTATGCTTATCTTATGCTTCCATATGATCATTGATTGATATCTTCAATGTTTACCTTCACTAAGCATCTGATCTCACCCTTTCTTGTGTTTCTTTTCTCTAGGTTATGAATAAATTTTTATATAGGGTATGTCAAGAAGGATATAAAAAGGTAAGAACATTATGATAGATGATAAAGAATGTATCTAAATAAGATTTTATGTATTTAGTCTCCAAAGGAACTAAACCATCATGGTTCTAGCATGGATCATGATATTATATATGTAATATTCATCTAAAATGATGAAATATTTATGTATGAAATTCTTAGGCTATTATAGTTGGTATCAGAGTAAGGTTTAGTCAATATTTAGATATTAGAGGTAGGAAAATTTTATGAAAACACCATGGGGATAAGTCTAAGTATAGGATAACATCATAAAGTTTTGGTAATTACTATGGATAACCTAGGTTAAACCTAAGGTTTCATAAATTGAGAAGAATTTTTGTGTTTTAGACATCCTATATATGATTTTTCATGATCATGTGGTTTCCCACTATGGTTATTATTACTCAAAATATGATTTTTTTTTCTTTTATTCAATGGATAAAACCTGAAGGAATTATGTTAATTCTGAATGTGACAGAAAATGCAATGATTTTCCTCCTAAGAAACAAAATTTTATAAGATTAGGAATGAAAAATATTGTTTCTATTCTCATGAAACTTTCTCAAGCTACGAATCCTACTAAGATTACAAACAAAGGAACAACATATAATTTAATATTTTATGAGGCAATTTCCACCTTCTATTAGTGGGTCTTCTAATCTATTATTGGATGAGAAATGGATTAGCATCATTGATAAAATATTTTTTGTTCTCCAATTCTCGAAGCATGAAAAGGCTATCCTAGTTGTTTATCATTTGGAAGGAAAAGTAGATGAATGGTGGGATATTATTAAGAACACAAGTCAAGAGGAATAAATTGAATCTATGGAATGGGATGAGTTTAAGAGGATATTTTTTAGTAAGTACTTCCCAATTATTATATGTATAAATATGGAGAAGGAATTCATTGGTCTTATTCAAAATTAGGATGAATCCATTGGTACTTATGAGGAAAATTTTACAAGACTTAAAAGGTATGGTTCCGGTTTAATCATTAACCCTAAAAGAAAAATTTATTGATTCTTTAGTGGCTTAAAACCAAGTTTCTAAAGGGTGTTATCTATAAGAGACTTTAGTAGATACGAAAAAAAATGTTTGATGTACACTCAAGGTAGAAATGAAAATCAGAGATTCCCACTATTTCCATGGTTTTGAAAAGAAAAGGAAGATGGAGTCTCGTGATAACTCAAATAAATCATATGGTGGAAAGAAATTCTAGCCATTTACATGCCAAAATTATGGGAAGAAACATCAAGGGAATTTCTTGAATGGAACTGGGATGCGCTTTAAATGTGGAAAGGGGGTCATAAAGCCTGTGAATTTTGAAAGGGGGTGAATATGATGGTTAATTCAATGGAGAAAAAGAATACACCAACTAATTCATCACCCATGATCCAATGCTTCAAATGCAAGGAGTATAGGCATTACACAAACCAGTGTACAAATTCAAAGGTTTTTTTATGATGATCAATATTAACAACCTCATAATCCCAAAGACAAAGGGAAATCTCTTGTGATCACGACTGCTGATGTAAGTTATGATAATGATGTGATGAAAGGTACACTTTTCATACACTCTAGAATAGCTAATGTATTATTTGATTCTATCTCTACCCACCCTTTTATATCTAAGGAATTTACTAAGGGTATCTAGTTTCCACCTCAATAATTAGATGTTGAGTTAGCAGTGAAAACTCCTAATGGTGCGATGGTCACATCTCAAGTCTATGATTCTTCTCTAGTTAAAGTTTGTGCGTATTTTCTTCCTGTAAATCTCATTATTTTCCTTCTAGTTGAATATGATGTCATCAGAGGCATGCATTGGATTTCTTTATATAAATCTCATATGAATTTCTAAGTAAGGGAAGTCATGTTTGATATTTTGAACCAACCTATAATCATCTACCAGTGTGATGATAAAAACGAACTTCCAATGGAAACTACATCCATTATATGGGTCTTGATTCCTATTCAAAAGGGTGTCTATATCATATGGTTAAAGAGATAATCAACCTCAAATATATCCCTATTGTGTTGGAATTTGTTGATGTATTTCTAGAATAGTTTCCTCTAAATTGTGAAGTTTAGTTTTCAATAAAACTCATACCTAACTCTATCACCCCGTGGGAGAACCGCCTCGCCAGTCACCCGGCGCTCTGCGCCGTCTCACCAGCACGCCCCCGGCGCAGGCATGGATCTATTGCTAGGGTACGCAGGCATAAACGAAGAAGAAGGCGATGAAATTCCGAATCCTAATTCAACCTCCTCTCCTGATTCCTCTCCTCCTCGAATCTCTCTTCCTTCCAAATCCGCTGCCCCCAAAGTCGACGACACCAGGCTCGCGCTCACCGTAGCCGAATTCAACCGAGCCCTAGAAAAGCCCCTTGATCCGATGCAGCATGTCGTTCCATTCAACCCCACACACGACCAGCTCTGGGCGCCGATCTACGGGCCCGCCCACCCGTACGCTAAGGACGGCACGGCATCGCCCTGGGGCATGCGCAACCACAAGCTAGGGTTCGTCGAGAACGCCCATATCGAGCCCTTCGTCTTCGACGAGCAGTACAACACTTTCTACAAATACGGCTACGCCGCCGACCCGTCAGCGAACGATTACGTCGGCGATCTGAACGTGTTGCGTGAAAACAGTGGAATTTCGGTTTACAATATCCCACAGCACGAGCAGAAGAAGCGAAAGCTCGAGCTGAAAAAGGAAGTGATGGAGGGTCAGACGAACTATGATAGGGACGTGGACCAGTTGGAGCTGGAGAATCCTTCAACCCATACGTGGCTGACGAAGAACCGGAAGAGTCCTTGGGCGGGGAAGAAGGATGGGTTGCAGACCGAGCTGACGGAGGAGCAGAAGAAGTACGCTAAGAAGGAGGAGGAAGGGAGCAGGAACAGCGATAAGGGCGAAGCTGTTGCGGATAAGAGTACTTTCCACGGGAAAGAGGAGAAGGATTATCAGGGCAGGTATTGGATCGCAGCCCCAAAGGATGCCAAAGCCACGAATGATCATTGTTACATCCCGAAGAGGCTGGTTCATACCTGGAGCGGTCACACAAAAGGCATCTCTGCAATCCGGTTCTTCCCCAAGCACGGGCATTTGATCTTTCAGCGGGCCTGGATACAAAGGTGAAAGATCTGGGCAGGACCAGCCCGGAAAACCCTTATAAATTTTGTTGCCCAAGCTCAGAAGCATAAATGGTGCCCCTTCCAAACTGCTACAGTGATTGTACAGTACATATACAAGAAATCTTGCTTGTTGCCCTGGCCCAGGGGCTTGCTAGGCTTGCCCCAGAACCGGCCCCTGGATCTGGAATGTCTTCAATTCAGGTAAATGCATGAGGACTTATATGAGACATTCGAAGGCGGTTTGGGATATATCCTTTTGTAACGATGGGACTAAGTTTTTGACGGTCGGGTACGACAAGAACATCAAGTACTGGGATACAGAGACAGGCAAGGTGATTTCAACATTCTCTACTAGAAAAGTCCCCTACGTGGTGAATCTCAATCCAGATGATGATAAGCAAAGCGTTCTGTTGGCAGGGATGAGCGACAAGAAGATTGTTCAATGGGATATGAACAGTGGACAGATTACGCAGGAGTATGATCAGCATTTGGGCGCAGTTAATACTATCACATTTGTTGACAACAATAGGAGATTCGTGACTTCCAGTGATGACAAGTCTCTTAGGGTCTGGAAATTTGGGATTCCGGTTGTTATAAAATATATAAGCGAGCCTCACATGCACTCTCTGTCATCCATTGCGGTTCACCGGAACACAAATTGGCTTGCAACCCAAAGTTTGGATAATCAAATCCTCATATATATAGCAGCAGGGAGAGATTTCAGCTGAATAAGAAGAAGCGGTTTGTCGGGCATATGGTGGCAGGGTATGCTTGCCAAGTGAATTTCTCTCCGGATGGACGGTTTGTTATGTCAGGAGATGGGGAGGGGAAATGTTGGTTCTGGGATTGGAAGAGCTGCAAGGTTTTCAGAACTCTGAAGTGTCATGCAAGGGTATGCATTGGGTGTGAATGGCATCCGCTGGAACAAAGCAAAGTTGCAACTTGTGGGTGGGATGGCTTAATAAAATACTGAGACTAGCCAATTTGGCACTTATAGTTACTGGGCACCGCGATCAAAGATTTGTTTCCGGGCACAATGAAGGCCGGAAGCTTTGGCTGTGTTGCGGGTGGAAGCTACGTTGTGAGATGGGCATTCCTGCGGCAAATCGTGTGTGGTGTTTCATGCTTGACGGAGGCAGTATGTGATTCTCTCTCTCCAACAAGGCTTCCCAATATCGTGACACTCCTGTCTGGGCATTGTATGTATATGATCATCTTTATCCTACATAATTACAGTCACCTCTTTATCATCCATGTTTATCCCCCCCCAAAAAAAATACCCAGTTCTATGACTATTTAAAAGACTCCATATAGAATGGTGCATATTGAGTTGTAGGAATAAAGAAGAAACTCTAGTATAATTGTGATAAGGGATTTATTCGGGAAAGTGTATCATCTTGGGGTGCACTAGTCCATTTTTTTAAGAAGATAGAAGGATAGATGTGACTCTGTATTGATTATCAGGAACATAACAAGATAAAAATCAAGAATAAATATTATTTTCCTCATATTGATGATTTATTTGATCAACTATACAGAGCTTAATACTTTTCCAAGATTAACCTTCATTATGGATATCATCAATTGAGGGTCAAGAAGGAGGATATACCCAAGATAACATTTCATACAAGGTATGAACACTATGAATATATAGTGATTCCATTCGGTATTACTAATTCCCCTGAAATTTTCATGGATTTAACTAATATAGTATTTAGATATTACCTTGATCAATTTGTGGTAGTCTTTATAGATGATATTCATATATATTTTAAGAGAAAATAATTGCATGAAGATCATTTGAGGATTTTCTTAAAGACCCTAAGGAAAGATAAGTTGTATGAAAAAATTATAAAGTGTGAATTTTGGATATATAAAGTTTCATTTTTAGGTCATACGATTTCAAGTGAGAGTATATTAGTGGATACATCAAAGATGTAAGTTATTGAATGTTGTATCAAAACAACTACTATGACTGAGATCTATAGTTTTCTTTGTTTATATAGATATTATCAGTGTTTTTTGGAGAATTTATCATGGATGTATAATCCACTCACTATGTTAACTCATAAGGGAGCTAAGGTCCTTTGGATAGATGAATGTGAAGAAAATTTCAAGGAACTGAAGAGAATGTTAGTCAATGCACCTGTGATTACACTACCTAGCAGCGAAGAAGGGTTTCTAATTTATATTCATACATCGAAGAAAGGACTAGGATCTTTCCTTATGAGAATTATATGGCGAAGGACTATGCCTCATGATAAATGAAGGTTCATGCGAAAAATTTCCCAACTCGTGATTTAGAGTTAGCTGTAGTGTTTTTTTCACTGAAAATGTGGAGGAATCATCTTTATAGAGAAATGTGTGATGCATATACTGACCATAGAAGTTTAAAGTATGTATTCACATATAAAGAGTTGAATATTTAACATTGAAGATGGTTGGAGACGATTAAATATTATGAATTCTCAATAAATTACCACCCTAGGAAAGAGAGCAAGGTGAAAGATACTCTGAGTCTAAAGGATCATGCTAGTTTATCTATGACAAGGATCACAAAAGATTCAATATTTTTGGATTTTCAAAGGATGGATCTTGAAATCTTGAAGGGGAGAAATTTTATCTTTCTTAAATGAGTGTTCATCCATCTATCCAAGTGAAGATTAAAGAGGGGCAGAAGGAATATACGGGGCTACAAAAGAAGGTGAGAAATGTTCTTAAGTTCAACCTTGATTACGATGGAATGATAAAGTTTCAGAATCATGTATGTGTTCTTTCCATACCAGGTTTGAAGAAGGGGCTATTGGATGAGGCTCACAGTTCATCATTCTCTATTAATCCTAGAAGTATGAAGATGTATAGGGATCTGAAAGAGTATTTCTAGTGGGAAAGCACGAAGAGGGATATTTCATAGTATGCATCTCGGTGCATAGTATATTAGCAATTTAAAGCAAAGAGAAATAAGTCAAAGGGGATGTTACAACCATTATCTATACCAGAATGTAAATGGGAAAACATCACCATGGATTTCATCATTAGACTTCCAAAAACCTCTAAAGGAAACTATGTTATTTGGGTTTTAGTCGATCGCCTTAAAAAGTTAGCACACTTCATTACTACCAAAGAATATTTATCTCTTGACCAGATTTCCAGAATTTATATTAATTAAGTGGTAAGGTCACATGGAAATACCACATTCTATCATATCTGATCAAGATATGAGGTTTAGATCAAAGTTCTGGTGAAGTATTCAGCGGGCTCTGGATATAGATTTGAGTTTCATTACGTTGTATCATCCTTAGATAGATGATTATTTTGAGAGAACCATTCAAACCCTAGAGGATATGTTGAGATCTTATTCTATGGATTTCAAAGGTGGTTGGGATTAACACCTTCCTCTGGTTGAGTTTTCTTGCAACAATAACTTTCACTCGAGCATTTAAATGGACCCTTATGAATCCCTCTATAGAAATATGTGCAGAACTCCAACCTACTGGGATAAAGTTAGAGAAATAAATCTATTGGGACCTGATCTATCTAAGGAAATGGAAGAGAAATTTAGATCCATTCAACATCACATTAAGGCAGCATAGAGTCAACAGAAGCGTTATTCTGATAATCGTAGGTAAGATCTAGAGTTAAAAGTTGGTGAAAATGTATTTATTTGAATTTATCCATGGAATAAGGTTATTATATTTAGAAATAAATTAAATATTAGCCCTAGGTATATTTTCTCATTTGATATTCTTGGTCTAGTAGAGATTTTAGCTTATCGCTTGGCTCTTCCACCAAATCTATCTCAAGTTCTAGACTTGTTCCATGTATCTCTCTGGAGGAAGTACATACCTGATCTTTTAAATGTACTAAACTCAAAGGTTGTACCATTGGATCATGGTCATTCCTAGAATGAATAGCTGATTGAAATCTTGGATCATGGAGAAAAAGTGCTATGAAACAAGACTACTCGCCTTGTTACAGTTCTCTGGACAAATAAAAAAAATTAGGAAGTTACATGGGAAACTGAGGTTGTGATGAGATAGAGATGTCCTCATTTTTTGTACTAGAGTGATATAATTTTTATAGAGAAATTCATTTTAAGTTGGGTATAATGAAACACATCAAGCTTTTATGAAATATTTCTCCTCAAATAAAAAAATGATAGCTTGTGATACATGCAACCCCTGGTCTAAATGATCCATAATATAGTATACTGATATAACCTAGCTGTTATATTCACAGGTATGAATAGGAATAAAAAAATTATGAAAAATATATGTACAAAACAAATTCATTGATTATCAATTGACTAGAAATGTAAATAAAAATCATTTGAAAGTAAAAGAATGTTTTTCCATAAAAAATGGTTTTTATGCACGCACTATTTTTTGATCTTAATAAATTAAATTAATCACTATTTGTGATTTTTTAATTAAATTTATATTTTATATATTAAATAAAATGTTTTAACATTCATCTAATGTTTTTTTAAGCATGAGATAGGAATAAATCCATTTTTATGCTTAAAAATATATTTTTCTAAAAAATTATTTTTGTCGCGCTACTTTAAAATTAATTTATGACACTTATAGGTATTGAAATTGATAGAATAGATTATATATTTTTAATTAGTAGGTTAAAATATGGTAAATAGGTCCATTTTATTTTTAGGCATTATGAATAGTTACTGCGGTAAAATTTATCACCGCGTTAATGGGTAAATTGGGTTAATCCAGGTTAAAACCAAGTGTCAAGGTCACCATTTTTTCATCTAAATTTTTATTGTATGAATTTAATTCGACCATTATCACATTATTCTTGAAATTTAATTGTTTAAGAGACATTGTTCCATGAAAATTACCTATATAATATTTGAAGTAAAGAAAGTTAAAAGTATCACTCTCTTAGTTTTAAATATATCTTATGTATTCACATAAGGAAAAAAGAAAGTTATGAATGAATATTAATATTAATTTTATATATAATGAAATTATATTCAAGATGGTAATTTATTTCTATTTTTTTATTAAATAATTACCTCAAATGCTTTTGCAACACCAATACAGTATTTATTCAATTAATAAAAATTAAATTAATGATTTTAAAAATATTAAAAGTAATATAATTTGAGTGATTTATAGTGTTACATGAATTTTTTAGATAAATATAACATATTACTGATGTATAAAATGATTATATTCTAATTTCATATTTTTCTTGGTTTCTTTAAATTCAAATTAAATGAATAGTTCCAAAATTGACATTAATGATATTTTATAATAAATAATATTTTATTAAATGATTTAAAATTCATAAAATTATTATCTTGGACAATTTGAATTTAATACGATTTAAAACATCATCAATGATCCATTTATGAGTCACTTTTCCATTTATAGTGACATTCTTAACCCTTTATGGTTAAAATAGTTATTACCACGGTTAAGGTCGAAAATAATTAACAAAAGGGTTAATAAAAAAGATAATGTTTAAAATGACACTAAAACCTATCTAAATTTCATTATAAGATATTATTTCAACCATATCAACTTTTTATTTTAATTAATGGTCATTTGGAATCATTTTTCTTGATAATTACTTTATAATAGTTTATTCTTTTAACAAATTCCAAGTGTGTCATCGCCCTCCCTTATAAAAGGATGCCCCTCCTTTCTCTTCTTTACAACACTTTGAGCCATCTAGATCGACCATACCCTACCTAAATCCCTTATAAAATTCCTTATACACACTATAGATGTGATTTTATACCCAAAATATCAACCCTAGGATCCTTAAGGGAATATCTAAAGGAGTTCTTTCAAATATGATGTAATCGCCTTAACTGACCACCTTCTTTTTATTTCTTCTTTACCTCATCTAAATCTACGTTATTTATCATAAAATGATAAATTTAGTATCATAAGTATACTAAAATTTTATTATGATTATTAAATCATCATTATCCACCCTTTTACCATTAAATAGGAAGTGAAAGTATCGCTCGTGTGTATGTATGGATTATCGTCTCCACATAGCGATACAATTCATTTTACATCACCTTATTTCATGGATGATTATTATGATGATTTTAATGTTTATACATGATATTTAAGAAATTATTATGATTATTTAATTATAATATAACATCTAACTTCTTACCATCTAATCTATTTGAAAAATATAACATCGCTCATGCATACTTGTGGACTATCACCTCCACGAAGCGATGTGATTTTTTTTTCATTTATTTTTTACTTGGATGGTAATAAGGATATATTTAATTAATATATATGATATATATAAGATATAATAATTATTATTTAAAGGTTAATTATTATTTACCTTTCTTTCTTTCCATCCATCAAAAAGTGAAAACAGTGTTCATGCATAGGTGCGACCTACCATCTCCTTGGACAGTGTAATTCATTTTTCTATCTTTTTCCTTTATGGATGAATAAAAATATATCTATAATGAATGTATATTATATTTATACAATGATTAAAGTTTTGGAGATTATGGAACCATTATCAATACACAAGGATCGGGACTTCCAAAATGAATCATGTATGAAAAATGAAGTAAGTGATTTATGTTTCAATCCTATTTTAATCGGGATTGTTTATGATTGAATTCCCACTAAGGAAATTATGTGATCCTTATTTGATAAATCCAATTAATTTTTTTATAATCTGGTTATTTCTTGATAATATATGTTTTCCTTTAACATCACTTTAATTATTCAAGAGATTGAAATATTATTTTTAAGGAAAACTGACTTTATTTCTCCCTTCGGTCTAAAATCATTTTTCATACATATCCATGTTTTCTAAAAATATTTTCAAGAATGATTTTAATATTATCATATAGTTATTTAAATTCATTTTTTCCCTTGATTGAATTTTCAAAAAATGTTTTTTAAAATGAATCTTCTTATCATTTTCCGAATGAGACTTTTTGAATGTTTATATTAAAGTGTGAAAGGAATGTTTTCTTTTAACTTATACAGCATAAAAAGAATTTCCTACTATCATGAACAATCAATACGTTAAAGCTTAATTTACAATTTTCCAAGTTACTTTTCAAATAAAATGTTTTTCATAATATTTTGTAAATATTTTTATTTTTAAAAGTGATTTTCTAAGTGGAAAGGGTATTTTCCTCAAGAAATATTCCAATGGTCTTTTAAATGAATTTCCATCTATGATATCATATTTTGATGTTAATTATGTTTTACTAGGGATATGACCTAATGATATCATCCTTATTATTTATCTGGATGTTTTATGATTATAATGATGATATTTTTATAAAACCCATTTATTTTCATGGGTTATTCTATGTTGAATTGATGAAATGTTTATGAAACTTGTTTTCTTTTCACGGGTTATGATTTGATGATATGATGAATGTTTTATGATCTTGTAGAACACATATATATGTTTTAATAAGGTGATAGGTGTTCCTATAATTATATATCCCTTCAATTCATTGAGTAAAGTATTATATATCATGAGATGCTTATGGGAAACAAGTCTATGTGTTTTATCTTCTATGAGAAACAAGTCGACGAACTTGATCTGCGATGGGAAACAAGTCGATGTGCTTGATACACTATATGAAATAGGTGTTGATGCCTGATCCATTATGATTTGAGTATATCAATAGTTAACCTTGACATATGAAATGGTTTCTATACTTATGATAGTTCCATAATTTTATGAGATGACCTTATGGTTTATGATTGATTTGTGAAGACTTATCACTTTTATGATTCATGTTTTTTGAAATGATAATGCTTTATACCATGACTCATGTTTATGATATTTGACATATTAGGTATGAACTTTGTAAGTTATGGTTATGATCTCATACCCTTATGCACATCTTATGATTTCATATGATCATCGATTTATATCTCTCATGTTTTCCATTATAAAGCATATGAGCTCACCCTTTCTTATGTTTCTTTTCCCAAAGTTATGAATAAATGTTTAAGTAGGGTATGTTAAGAAGGATACAAAGTGGTAAGAACATTATGATTTATGATGAAGAATGTATCTAAATATAATGTTTATGTATTTAGACTCCAAAGATGCTAAACCTGCATGGTTCTAGTGTGGATAATGATATTATATATGTAATATTCATCTAAAATGATGCAATATTTATGTATGAAATTCTTGGTTTGTTATAGCGGTGTCACAAATGGATCATCAATCTGATGTCTATAAAAATTCATATCTATTTCAATATTTATAACAATAACAATATTATTATTTTTATAAAAGTAATAATTATAAAAAATAATATGGGGGAGTAATTTAATTCCACCCCAACCCTAATTCACGATCTAGTGTATCGCACGACACCCTCCATCCATGCCTCGCAATTTTATTTTGTTTTTTTTAATTTCATTTTACAGTCTCTCATCCTTTTTTAGGATCAACGCATGGGGTAGGTCGTAACCCTAGTATCCCACCTGCCTTTTTACTTAAATTACTACTAGTGTAGGCACCACCCTTATCATTTATTTAATTATTCTATATTATTTTAATGATATTCATTATTCTTTTATTTCATCATTCAATTCATGATTTGTATCATCTCCAGTTATGTTTTAACTGGATGTTTTAATACATGACTAGGATTTTTACATGTTTTCACATGTGAAAACATTTACATGTCAACATCCCACCACATAACTTGAATATCATATAAAATAGGGAAATGGAAATGATAAAAATCATTCAAATAATCCCCATGCATATGGTTTTATACAATGATTCATATCGAATATCTTTCATGTGACATAATCTTTTGAATTACATCATTGTGTTACCATCCTCAATGTCGATCGCAAATCAATGAATGTAGTTCTGATATTCAATTTCAATGGGATCCATACAATGTAATAATTGAACTACTAGCTAAATCGAGGGTTGGTAGTGAATGTGTGAAGAACTGAGGGAGAAATCCATGGAAAAAAATAGATGAAAACAATTGCCACACACAATCATCCATTGTCTACATTAGCATAAATCAAAGAAACAATGAATAAATTTAGGTTCTAAAACCAATTAATCAACAACTATGAAATTCAACCCAAAATCTAAGATGGTAAGGTCATGAAATGGTCTATCATGGATTAAATTTTAGAATAATTAATATGTGATTGTGAAAATATTAAATTTGAGGTAAAATACATAAATAAAAAATATCTAGCTAGATATTAGATCAGTTACTAATAAAGAACAAAGATCACTTCATTTGTGTCAAAGACGTGATTGAAATTTGATGCATTCATGATTGATCATCAATTCAAAGCTCACTAAAAACATTCTCCATAATGGATTTCCTCTCAAGGATCCCTTTATTTTATGTGCCTGAGGCTACATCTGGTTCTCCCACTTTCAGGATATCTCAAGGAGATTCTCGTGCTACTAGAGAACACACACAAGGGGAATCAACTCCCATGAAGGATCATATTATGAAGATCTGTGATTTAAGGAAAAGTGTATGTGGGGATCTAGGGTTATACCCCACATGCATTGATCCTTAAAAAAACAAGAAAGATCATTAAATGAAATTTTAAAAAATAAAATAAAATTGTAAGGAATGGAAGGAGGGAGTCATGTGATATAGTGGATCGTGAACTGGGGTGGGGTGGCGTTAATTTACTCCCCCATGTTATTTTTTATATCTAATAATTTTATAAAAATATTACTATTATTTTAATAAATCTTGAAATGGATATAAATGTTTATTTAGGCATCAGATTGATGATTCATCTGCAGCTTCTCAATCCAGATGTTGAGACAGAGTTTTAATAACCATATTAAATACCTAATTTTGACTCTTTCCATGATCTTTGAGTCCCTTAAAATCACATGTATCATCCATAATACAATAAAAATGTTTATTTTTCATTGGATGCATATTTTTCACCATGTGACTATTTTGGGAAAGTAAATAGTGTATTCTAAGTATTTTTTTCATGTAGATTGCAACGATGTGATTCATTTGGCTATACGATATTGGTTATGAGGTGACATTGGAAGACTTATGTTTTAGACTTATAATATCAATGAAGGTCTTTGGATATGTTCATTGAGAATTTATGGATTTTGGATTTGGGCATGCAAGTAGTCTATTGTGGTTGTTTTTCAACATAGAATGCAATGATGGAATCTTTGGACACATTTGATGAGTAGTTCATAGTGTTGATAGATTGATCTACTACATCAGTATTATAGATATCATGCCTTTTTTTCATGTTTTATTAGTAAGTTACAACCCTCCCAGATATTAGAGTTATGCTTGGGTGCAGTTTCATCTTACCATCCATGGGTTAGGGTTAGTATCCCCACGGTTTACTGAGTATTGTCCCCGGGTATAGGACCATCTAATTGCGGATCAGATAAGGTTATTATCCCACCTATGGGGTGTGTGATCCTTTTTCTACAAGGTCAGTATAACCCATTTCTAAAGAGCTTGTATTGGGTACAATATCCTACACCAGAGTCAGTATCCCCCCATAGGGTGTGGGATCCTCCATTGTAGGAATAGAGAGGTTACATAGGTTTATAGTTCGGTTGAATTTCCATAATCCTCTACTATATTTTCTTGTGAGGATAAGAAGTTTTTTTAACATGGGTATTCTTGGATTCTTGATCATAAATTTGGTAATATATTTTTAAATTGGATGGTGTGGTGCTCCCTCATATGATGAGTATGCTTCATGGATGAGATGGATCCCCTTCTTGGATTTTGGAAGTGTTGTGGCTATGGGAAGTATATGTGGTATAGACTTATACAAGACTTGTTATTCCTTATCACCCTAGGTATTTTCTTTGAGGTATGGTACATAGATAGTTATCAACTTTAGGATTCACAAACTATTCAAAATTCTCAGCACTTTTGGGTGCTCATGCTAGGTGTATCTATGAATTGGAGCTATGATGACTTAGACTTATTAGTGTCCCTAATACTTCTAGTGTTTGAGAATACCTATATTATTCTTATTGAATTATTTTTTAGTTAATCCTTGGTGTCTGGAGGCTTGATCTAACATTCTTATTTGTTCTTTTTTTATGGTTTTCAGGGTGTCCTATTGGGTTTGTTTATACTCACCCTTACACGGGTCATGGGCCCACATATGTTGTGTCTGTGCAGATAGTGCAAGGGTCAAATATGGTCTTTTAAATGAGGAGTTGACATGGATTTTTCATAACCCGCACACACATAGACTAGGTACACAACAAAAGTAAACCACGTATTAAAACTACTGAAGTAAAAGTGTAAACTGGAAGTAAAGGGGCCAGTATAGAAGCCCAACTGAAAGAGATGCAGCAAAAAGAAAAAACAACTCTTGAGGTCATCCATCGGGGATCTTACCTGAAGGGTAGATACAACTCGTCTATACGGATCTCCACGTTAATCGGGCACCTCCGTGCACTGTCTGGTCCTGACTCCCTAACCTCGTTCAAAGTTGTCTGTCATCTGCACAAGACGCAACAAGGTGCGGGCAAAGCCCATGCAGGGGTGAGTACAACAATTCCCAGTAGGGACCCCGAGACCCCTGAATGTCTCCCATAATTCCACAAAAGAAAACCCACAAAGCATGATCCCAATCACAAATCACAAGTAAAGACTCAGCTCAAACTAGGTATAAAACTTAAAGAACAGGAATAATTATGATTAGTCTTAAAGTTATATCATCTTATTCCATTGAGAAATTCCACTGTTGGACCACGAATAAGTCGCTCTGTCACTGATCCACACAGGGTCGTAAGTCACTGATAGACAAAGGGTCGTAAGTCACTGATCCACGACAGGCCGCTCTAAGGCTGGTCCTCATTGGGTCGCACTACTGCTGATCCACACAGGGTCGTAAGTTGTCGATCCACATAGGATCGTAAGTCGTCGATCCACACAGGGTCGTAAGTCTTCGATCCACACAGGGTCATAAGTCATTGATCCACACAGGGTTGTAATTCATTGATCCATGATGGTCTTCTCTAATGCTGGTCCTCATCGGGTCGCGCTACTGTTGATCCACATAGGGTCGTTCTAATGCTAATCCACAAAGGGTCGTATGTCACTTGACAGCCAGCCACATGATTCTTGCACCTAGTGTGCTTGAGTTCCCGAGAAACCGCTCCTCAAGCTACTGGTCGTATTTCAACCGCTATGAAGTCCCACGAAGAAGTAACCCGAAGGACCACCATGTCATAAGGGTTCTAACGCAATAGACGGTGCGTCAATCGGACGTTCGGTCTGTAAGTTATAGGAATTTTAGTGTCGAGGGCCTGGTTGGATTCGAGTCTGATCCAACCCGGCCATACTCCAACTTTCTCCAAAACCCAAGTGGAGTATCTCAAAAGGGTTGTCTCGTCCTAAGGGTTCCAGCACCTAAGATGGTTTGTCAAACGGACATCTGGTTTAGAAGATAAGCCCCCTTAAGCGAAACTGGCTAAAAATGGTCTGGGTTTGGTCTGACCCGGTCCGTTGGGCCCGGCCTGAACCGGCTGGGCTTGGCCTGGTCTGGCTGATCCCGGTCCGGCCTGCTAGGCCACGGGCTCGACCTGGCCCACCCGGTTGGGCACGACCCACCAGGCCGCGGAACCGGCCCAGCCCGCTAGATGGACGCGGTCTGCCTCCCCTAATGGACTAAGTTCATTCTGGCTCCCCAATTAGTGGTGCCAGGGTGGTGTCGTTGCACCTGACCAGTCCGCATGGACCAGTCAACAAAGGGACCCACGGGCGCGAGTTCTCCCTTGACCACGGCTCGGAGCCATGGCCCTCCTCTACGGCGCGCTACTGAGGCGCGCCGCCGCCGTCAACCTGGCCGGCGTCGGTCGGTCGCCCCCTGTCCACTGCGGTTCCTTCGGGTGCTGCCACCTCCTCGCGGCCGGTGATGGCTGGCCGCCGCCACCGGTCGCCGGCACCACCGCGCTGGTGGTGTCGCACCATCGGAACTTCCGCGGGCCACCGGTGAAGTTACAGTGGTCCAATTTTATTTTCGTCTGCGCCTACAGGCCTCCCGGGACGCCGCCTACACGGTGTGGCCCTCGGTTTAGCCTTGTCGCCTTGTTTCTCGGTTGCCCATGAAGAACGCAACCAAACCAAGAACGGCGGAGGGTCCGGGCCTTGTTCGATTCGGTCTGCGCCCTCTGTGTTAGCGTTATAACAAGGTAAGAGTTGAAACATCATCAATAGAAGATGAATTCATAAAACTCTTAGAAATAAATCAAGACAAACCCCTACCTGGAACTCGTTGGAAGACGTTGCGGGTTAGGAAGAAGGGTCAGCGTTCGAAGATGTGTGTCGGCGTTCGTTCGTTCCTCGTTCTTCGTTGGAGTAAGTTTCTATCAACGTTTCGTCAGAGCTTCCTCACGTCAATCCCCAAAACTCATGTCATAGGTTTGTTTAAATAGAAGAGAAGGAACCACCCATGTTGTGTTTTATTAATGTGGTTCATTAATGAACCGCAATTAATGTTCCATTAATTCAACAAACGTCGTGGTTACGCAACCCAAGGGTCATGTCATTAAATGACTCCCATTCAAGCCTGACGTTACACCACGGTCCTGCCATCCGTCGCTCAATGGTGAGAAGAGAATAAATAACTCATGGAGTTATTTTATTATTTTTTTGTAAAGTCCAAAAATTAACTTTTTCGTCCGACCCTTGCCGGTCGAAGTTAAGTTTTCCAAAACGAATCCCGGCGCTGTGAATTCAACGGTGCCCTCAGATTTTTAATCTGAGCACCGGTTCGAAAGATAGAAATCGTCGCTCGTACGTTTACTGAACGTACCTTTAAAAAGTTCAAAATTTCGTTCTGGGATCTCTGAGCCTCGGAATCACGTGCCGTCAATTTTTGTAGACTTGTAATAATCCCAAATAATTTAAAAAAATTATATGGAAAATTTAGGGTATTTACATGAACAAGGTAGTTGATGCTCTTAGCCTAAAAGAACCTGCTACCTTATCTATGATGTGAATTGCGAAAGACCCTATACTCATGGATATGCAAAGGATGGATTTGGAAATCATAACGGCATGGAATACACCCTACATTGCCTAAATGATTTCCCAGCCATTTATTTAAGAAAAGGTCAAAGGGGTACAGAGGGATGGTCTTGAACTACAAAAGGAGGTGAAAGCAGGAAAGGAAGGGAAGAAACGTGAGGTCTGCATCAATGATGATGGTGAGATTCAGTTTGAAACTAGGATTTGTGTGCCTTCGTCACCTGAGATAAAGAAGAATCTATTGGATAATGCACATGGATCATCTTTATTTATCCATCTTGGAAGTACCAAAATGTACTATGATCTTCGAGAGAACTTCTGGTGGGACAACATGAAGAAGAAGATTGCAGAGTATATCTCAAGATATTTAATATGTCAGTAAGTTAAAGCAAATTGATAGAAGTCCAAAGGGATGATGCAACCATTTCCTATACCCACGTCGAAATGGGAGAATGTCATTATGGTCTTTGTCACTGGTCTCCCGAAAACATCCAAAGGAAACAATGTGATATGGGTTGTGGTGGATCAACTCATCAAAACTGCCCATTTCATTGCTATTCGGGAAGATTTCTCACTTGAACAACTTGATGAGATA
Source organism: Viscum album (assembly GCA_963277665.1). Taxonomy (NCBI): domain Eukaryota; kingdom Viridiplantae; phylum Streptophyta; class Magnoliopsida; order Santalales; family Viscaceae; genus Viscum; species Viscum album. The sequence continues at coordinate 201,083,381 of OY728144.1, read as the reverse complement.
TATGTGAAGGAAGTGGTGAGGCTGCATGGGGTTCCACTTTCGATTATATCTAATCATGATCCAAGGTTCACATCTAAATTATGGAGAAGTATTCAACATGATTTGAGCACTGAATTGAATTTTAACATGACCTATCACCCCCAAATTGATGATCAATCTGAAAGGACTATCCAGACGCTCGAGGATATGCTAAGAGCATGCTCAATAGAATTCAAAGGAGGATGGGATAAGTATCTCTCATTGGTTGATTTCTCAAACAACAATAGCTTCCACTCAAGTATTCAAATGGCTCCATATGAAGCTCTGTATGGGAAGCGATGTAGAACTCCAATTTGTTGGGATGAAGTTGGCGAACGAATGCTACTTAGATATGATCTTGTGCAAGAGATGACTGAGAAGGTTCAAGTCATCCAACAAGAGCTATGATGACAATCGTCGAAGGAACTTGGAGTTTGAAGTTGGAGAAAAGGTTTTCCTTCGTATATCATCATGGAAGAGATTCATGTGATTTGGAAAGAAAGGGAAGTTTAGCCCAAGGTACATTGGACCCTTTGAGATCCTTGATCGCATAGGAACAGTAGCCTATCAGCTTGCACTTCCATCAATCATGTCTCAAGTGCATGATGTATTCCATGTATCCCTCCTGAGGAAGTACATACCAGATCCCTCACATGTACTGAACTTAGAGGTGGTAGAGCTGGAAAACAATCTCTCTTTTGAGGAGCATCCAGTGAATATTTTGGACCGGAGACACAAGGTTCTACATAATAAGACCACTCACTTGGTCAAGGTACTATGGAGAAACCATAAGTATGAAGAAGTGACCTGGGAACCAGAGGAAGAAATGAAGGAGAAATACCCCCACCTATTTTCACCTTAGTATGTAAAATGAAATTTCAAGGATGAAATTTCATAACGAGGGAAGAATTTAACGACCCAGGATTTTACCAACCGTTGGAATAGTAATATGATCATTAGGAATAGTAATTTGGGTGTTAGAATAGTAACCACACCTATGAAAGTATAAATAAAATTTAGGTTTTTTATAAATGAAAATATGACATAAATTATATCATGGTATAAGTAAATAAATGTTTTAAAAATGGTAAATTAAGTGTTGGTATTTTTTGTAAAACATAAATGTTTATTTATAATTTTATGATTAATATAATGATTTAAAAGAAAATTTATTTTCATAAAATAGATTCATAAATTAATATTATGTATTATTATAATTATAAGATAATTTTATGAGACCTTAATTAATTTTTTAAAAGGTCATAAAATCGATTATAATATTAAAACCAGTATTTTTCGAATAAATGATGATTTTATTTAAAAAATAATTTTTTCGTATCTAGAAAATTATTTTGATAAAATGGATTCTATTTTTGAAATCTACACATTGAAAAATGGTTAGGGTAAATTTTTGAAATTTTTCTAAAATAGATGAATTTTTTGTGAATAGTGAAATATGGTAATTTATGATATAAGCTAAATACATGAATTTCTGAGTCATGGATGATGTATGGATGATGTAAGCACCCATTATCTCAAACTATTCTTCACTATTTACTATATTTAGTCATAGGAATCAACATTATTGATAGTCTTGAGCCAAAATAATAAACTAATGAATATAATAATAAAAAATACACATATCCTCCCCCTATAAATATCATCCCTTCTCCTCACACCTTCTAAGTCTTGTAGCTTGTCTAACGTCTATCCAATTCCCTTCCCAAACCTCTTCCCCGCATCCAAGAGTCGTTGGTCTCAACAAAAGTCCAAACCCAAGTGCCTTAAGGAGATTCTCAATGAAACAACATTCAAGAGGAAAAATCCTCAATCCTTCTCTTTTATTTCTTTTCTTTTCTTATCCTCTCCTCACCTCTCATATCCAAAGCGGCATGATAACTCTAATATCATATATATGGTATAATTTTATTATGTTAATGGAATATTCATCATCAAATCTCTTATCTTCTCCTTTTATTCTAAAAATAAAAACATCATTCGTGATATGTCAGTTCATCGCCTTTTGGGACGATGAGTTTTTGTTTTCCATTGTCGCCTTCAAGTCTGGTCATAAAACCATTATTATGGTTAAACCAGATTTTAATATGTATATTATAACTTTTTTAATGTTCTGAAACTAATTTATAGACATAATATTAAATAAAATGAAACTAGTTTATGATGGTCGAAAAAATTGCCAAAATAAACTAAACATTTATCATTAATGTTTTATCAAATAAATCATCCTCATGCCAGAAAACCAAATGATATATGAGACCATTTAAACTTTTGGAAGTTCATTAATAACATATAATTTTACTTTTGGAGAATTATTCCCATTAGAAAAGAACTTCCATAATTATACACAAGTAAATCGACCATGAAACCATGAAAAAGAACGCTCACGAAACGAAAAAATTGAACTTTGTAACTCATCAAAGTGGTCATAAATGAACTTAATAAAATTATATAAATCAAATACATGCATAAGAGGTTCTGAATTGAGTAATTAATGAATCTAATTTTATTATTCAGGATATTAAGTGCAAGTGCAGAACGCATTCGAACATAAGGTAAGGGGATTCTCGAACACAACTCCCTTTCTTTAGGTTATCCCTCTTTCATGCCAAATTTGAGTGTGGATATTCCTTTAATGTTCCTTAAATATAATTTCATTATTCTTCCCTTTTTCTTTTTGGGGATATGCATGTTTTCAACTTGATTTTACGACAAATATAAATATTTTCCAAAAGAAGTCTTCTTTCCAAAACGCATCTTAACTCCTCTTGAGTTGTTTCTTCTTCAAGAATAATGATTCTTATACCAAATATGTTTTTTTTCTTTTTCCATTTGGGAACCCCAAGTTTATTCATGAAATCATAACTGATGAAATTCCTATGAAACTCATTCTTTTCCATGGGTTATTTCATAACTATGATTGTTATACTTTCTTTGTGGCATGCATGGTTATATAAATGTTATGATGTGACGGGTGGGCCTGAAATTATATAGCCCTCCAATGCATTGGGTAATGTGATGTATCTCATGAGATAATGTGTAATATGCATGAACATGATGTTATCTTTGTTCACAATGACGATGTTATGATTATGAACATATGTTATGCATGAACATGATGTTAACTTTGTTCACAACTATGTGCAGTATTTGACCACTAAGACATGATGTTTCATTTTTATGTACTTCCACATTCCATGCCCTAATCCAATGTTTCTCTCATGATGTTGATGATGATCATATGCTTATGTTATGATGATGATGATGATTATGCTCACTCATGTTATATTGATTCATGTCCCTTATTCATCCTCTTACTGAGTTTTTAGCTCAACCCTTTCTTTGATGTATATCTTCAGGTTACTACATGTACTAAGGAGAACGTGAGCTTTAGAAGGATAAAGAAGAAGGTTTTAAATAAATGTTTATGTTTTATTATGTACAAGTTATGTATGTGCCTAATTTTCCCAAAACACTAAACTTTTTATCCTGGATTGCAATGCTATTATGTTGTTTAGCATAAAAATGATATAGTCATGTAAGAAAAAAAGTAGGGTCACTACTTTTGATATAGAAATTGTTAAACTATTATCATGACTTGTTTTCTTTAAAGTTGAGCATGTTTGGATTATTGTTCAGAGACTTGATATGGAACACCTGGGTGAGACCCTACTGAGCCTATTAGCACCATGCGTACCTCTTTGGCGATGCGTAGACCTGGTTATGTCTTTCGATGCAGGGAAAGGCAAGGCGCCGCAGTGAGGCGGCGAGCTTTTCTATCAGCTGAGCTGAGCTGCTGGTGATGAGATGGTGGGAGTTCGTCCACGCTATCACATGGAGTAGTTTGTTTTCCTGTTTTGGTAGTCCTTTATGGTTGGACTTGTACATAGAGATTGTCTCTACTCTTGAGTTGTTTGGTTTCCACTGTTTGTTTTCAATTATGGCATATATTTATCTCTTCTGATGTTGTCTCTGTTGTATATATGTGTGTCGTGTTGTTGTTTTGGTTCGGGCGAAATCATTTCCTTTGATTGTTGCTTGATGGCCAGGTGTTAGTCGTTAGCCGGTGGGGATCGGGAACGCTCTTCGGGTATGTGACGGGTCGGGTCGGGTACCAGTCCGGAGATATAATTTCCAATGCATCCCTTTTCACCAGAGGAGTGGTAGAATGCATCGGAATCTATAATCCAAGATTTCATCGACGTATTGACACTCAAAAAGTAGATTTTCACTACTTTCTCTAGTTGTACCAATGGAACATTAACCTTTGGAAGTTGGTCTTTTGAAATTTCCTTTGCGTTTGTGGAAGTCCTTCTTGAGGTGACCCCTTTTCCACAATGCCAACAGGTTGGCCCAAGTCCGAAAGAGTTACCTCTACTCCTCTCGCTCAAATTTCCTTTCTATAGTCTTCGATTTCTTTAATGTGGCAAACGCCCTCTTCCATATGCATTCAAAGCATCATTGGAAGGTTCATGAATCTCCCTCATCCAAAGCACTTCATTCAGAATCAAGTTCTGAACATCCTCAAAGATTAAGTTGGTTTTTTCGCTGGAGTTGCTCACTAATTTCACCATTGCATCCCAAGATTCTAGTAATGAAGATAACGGTATGGCCCAGACATCCTTACCAAACCTAAAGCCTCTCGATCCATCCTTTCTCATTTTCTTTTTTTTTTCATTGCCTCCTGCTTAACCCCTTTCAACGAAACTTCCAAGTCTTTCTAGATGATGTAATCTTCTAACCGCATCTTCCAAAAGGCAAAATTTGTTCCATCGGTTTTAACTAGACCTCGCTATCTTCTGATGCCATCACCTTCTGACATAATGAATCCCATTGAATCGAAAAACATTCGAGCAAGTAAGAATGTTACCTGAGTTATTGTCGAATAAACTACAGAGCCTCTCAGAAAACCACCTACTACTCTGATACCAATTGTTGAGGATTCTCACACAAACTTCATGCACCAGAAGTTCATCACCAGAAAACCTCACTAACGGAAATAAGTCACCAGAAGGAACCCTCACAAGTTCAATGTACCGAAACTGGGAAGAAACACTTTCACTCTAATCACTAAACTGAATTGAAGTTATTCAAGCATGTTAACTCCAAACCCAAACAAACATTCAACTGGAATTATAAAAGAGAAATGAAAAACAAGGACACGATAAGATTTTACGTGGTTCAGAATTTCGTCTTACATCCATGGAGAGAAACATCACAATCTTTCATTATATCAGACGTACAAAGTTACGATCTCTTGTGACTAGGAAGCCATGTAGATCACTAACTCGTATGATTGTTTGACCCATCACCAAAGTGATCTCACCCTCCTTATGTAGAGGGTCCCACATGGTCATCATGTTGCACCGACTTCCTACAACTATAAGCATTCGTACGTTGCAATGTGCAACTGTCGACTCCATGTCGCATTCCTTGACCTGACTGTCAATCATCGGTAAAACAACAATGCTTCCTACGCCTCACTCTTTCCCACAAACTCCATCTTGAGTGATTTTAACACAGACACCGACTCCTTGTGACCACAACAAACACTGACCTTTTGGTGACATGACAACCATATTGCATCCATCATTAATTCAGAATTTCCAACTCATGTCATCCGCTGAAAATCGATGTCAATGTCCTAACAAGGCAAGAGTTCTCGAGAGTTTCTCGGTGAACTTGCTCCAAGTCTTAAAGAGTTCACAATCCTAACAGGTTTTCATTGGGTATGTTATGTCATGGACATGCGGGGTATTTCCATCAACTATGTATGGATGAGATGTAATTCCATGAGGTTTATTGTTTATGTAGGTTAATTCATTAGGTATGTTATACCATGGACGTGAGTTACTTATTCCTACATTCTAACAGATGATAAAGTGGTAAAAATTAATATTATAGTGACTTAATTGGTACACAATGTCTTGACATGTTTTTTATTTGGTTATTAATTAATGAAATTATGAACATACGAACATTTCACAATTACAAAATTTCACAATTACAAAATTTCACAATTACAAATGTACACATGTTATCTCATGAGATATTTTTTAGGTCAATTAATGTCATCCTAATGTGTCTCCTCCCATTTTGTATACACATCTCATTTAAGTGCAAACTTTGTCACGTGATATAGATAAAGAAAAGAACCCTGTGAAAGATGATTGGATCATTGGGAAGAGTATGACCCATTTTGGGAGAACTCAAGCATTCATTATGTTAGATATTTTAGTTCAGTCCTATATTTGATATTTCATTGTGATACTTTGGATGTTGCATTGGATACTAATTGACATTGCATGCATGTTTGAAGGTTTGAGATATTTGATCTATTTGAATGATTAAGATTTATTTTCATTGTGCATATTATTATTATTACTTAATATAAGAAACCCATAATCTTATTCTCTCACACAGCATCACTCTTCATTTCATGAAGTCATACCACTTTTCAATGTTATTGCTTATGAAATGTCAAATAAATTTTAAATTGATTTGTATCATACGAGTACTAGAATAAGAGAAACATGCTCCTTTTTTAGAAATTTCATTTAAATTGTATCTTAAAATACAATATTGTTCTTCATATTTTGAAAAAAAAAATCTAGATTAAACAAAAACTTCACAAGATGCACTTTTGGGTTTTGCAGGCATCTTATATACCTTAGATTCAATAGAAGTACAACATACCCAAGTGAGGTTCAAATAAATCAAATAAAGAACATGGAGAACAAAACTCTAGGATCTTAAAACAATGTGCAAGCCAAATTAAATATAGCTTAGGTGAGTTATCCAATTATAATAACACATACTGCTCTCAAATGCCTAATTGTTTAAAGAAATTCGGCCATATCATACAATATGGTGTGGGTATATAATTAAATAACTTTAATTACAAAGATTCCGAGCATCACTGCAAAAATATCATGGGAGCAACCCTATCGTTTCTCCTTCCACAAAACACAGTTGCGTCCAAATTCTGAATAACTAAAGCAATAATCATTGAAAACATACCTGGAATTATGAAACCTTTTGGCTGCAGAATTAATGCTTTGTATTTCTTCAGAGAAGCTTCAAACATCCCTACAATATCTCAATGTGGACAAGATAGGTACAAAAATGTCATGCCTTAAAAAGAGGAACACACTGAATTTTCATCATTGGCTCATCCATTTTTCTTCTTGAAACAACCACATTAAAGTGGGAATTTCTGTTACTTTCTGGCAAAACCAGAAGATCCATAGACAAGTAAAGATGTACAAAAATCAATCCATCTATATGGCTATTATTGAAGCAGCTGCAGAGCTTGGAGAGCCATGGTAGCTAATCTCTGCGAAGGTGCCCCCTCCCAAGCCCCTGGCCAGTCTTCCAGGATTCACGCACAAACACTTCACTGCCCCTTCCCCTCCCCCAGGGGTCAACAACTATTCATGCAAAAAACATAACATTTTATAACTCAATTGTGAGAATCTATCCTTCAATCAGAGGCATTACTTACCTTTATAAAGTGTGTCAAATCAGAAGGCAGGATGAGAATGTCTGGAATTACAGCAACCTCCAATGTGCTCGGAGCCAGAGAAAGATCCAAAGGAACGGTCTCTGCCGGTGGATACAATGGATAAAAGCTGTTTCAATCAAATCAAAACAATACAATTTAGGAATGTTGGGTAGACCTATTAGATGATATCAGTTGCTAAGGATGAGTTTGTTTGACATTATTAACTGAAAAGTGCTTATGAAACAAAACCCACCTGTGCTGGTCAAGAATATGCTTTGCAAGCCTACTCCTGCGGTCCCCATCCCCCACTGCTCCATCCACAGCAATACGTGAGATCTCCTCTCCGCCAAGATGCCTTAAAATATCCACCGAGCAACATGCTACCTTCACCTGAAACACCGAACCATTAATGGTGACCACTTCACTTATCAAGTGCTTTCAGATTGATATAAGCAGATGAGTGATGTAGCATTTACCTCATTTGCAACAAAACTTCCAGGGTTGGTCGTGGTGTTTATCTAGGTAAACAAAGTGATTACATTAATCGTTATTACTGAAGAATTTTACCCACAGCATCAATTAAGCAAACCTCATTACTTTCTTGAGTCGAGTGTGTATACCTGAGAGTTGTGATCTGCTGCACGAATATCAAAAGCAGGCTGTCCAATCAAAACCAAAAATATTGAATCTCAGCGACTGTCATAGCTGGGCTCTGGTTATAGAAAACATTTTATGATTTCATTTTTTGAATATGTATTAGTTTGTGTAAATGGAAACATGTTTTAGGAAATGAAAATGGAAACAAAAGATAAATCACATACTATCTTATTTTTATTACTACTGAATTTTTTAAAACATTTTGAAAACAGAAAATGCTTCCCCATAACCAAATGGAGCCTTGATTAACTAATAAAAGTGCTATTAACCTAACATAATTACCTGGGGAAACACATAGTCATGGTTAGCATCCCTGATAGATGGAACCAGAATCACACGTGCACTAGAACCCGCATATTCCACATAATCTCGCAGCTGTAAGGCATAAAAAGAGAGAAGAATTATACCAAGAAAGATAAGGAATAAACTATTCTTCTCATTACAAGAGCAAAATCATTCTTGGGGTGGATACCCTTCCGAGAACTTCGTCATGAAAAATATCATCAAAGCTCCTGATTGCCATTCCTTTCTTGATGTCCGGGTGCTCAGAATCGACAAATGGTCCCAACTGTCAAAAACATTAAACTTTAATGCAGGAGATATTTCCAAGCAATTTAAATGAACGACCCATTCTTACCAGTACAAGCAACTGAGGCATCTTTCGGCTAGCATATGCAAGCAGCTCTGCCAGCGGTTCAAACAAGAGGTTATCGGTTGTGGTAAATGGGCCAGCGGCAATTATCTGTAAAAATACCAGAAGCAATTGAAATAAGTTGTGGTAAGTGTTCCAAAAATCATAAAAAAAAAATCAATTTTCAAAATGAATTGTAGCATTGGTTGAATTTTATAATACTTTGCCACAGTGGGGTGAATGCAGTAAAAATCATGCATAGCGAGCAAGTGGGTCATGCTTTATATCTTCTTTGGAAAAGGAATCCCGATGTGGCCTTTTCGAACCCTCCGCACCAGGAAACTCCCCTCCCCACGAAGGAATCACTCCGGAGAAAACCCCAGCTGGGAAGGAGCCGTTGCTAGCCGAGATGGCAGAGCCTCCCGGAGGGTAACGACCCAATCGGTGATGGTTTGACACAGCAATCCGTCAACACGGGTGGGTCGCACCTCATATCGCCCACCCAATCAGAAACCTGGTGACCCATCAAGACGAGTGGATCCCGAGGGAAGAAGAAATTCGCCCAAGAGCGGGCTCCCGGGAATCGAACCCTACACCTCCCAAAGAACGGCGTAGTTGCACCCCTCTCATTCACCACTGCGCCACCGCAGTAGCAGTCATGCTTTGTATTGATGATTAAAAGAATAACACTAACAAAACATTTGGTTTGAGAGATTTAAAGGGAGGGGAGGTATTGTGGTCCCCTCCCCTTGCTAGTTCAAACAAAATGGAGGGGAGGGGAGGGAAAGCATATGAAAAAACATATATTTTTGACTAAATTGTGATAATTCTAATTTAATTAAAAAGGCATAAACTTATAAAACAAAATTAAATTGTCTTGTTTATATCTTTTTAAAACAAAAATATCAATACCTAAAGGAGATAAAATTGTCTATCTATTAATATTTCCTCTCACCTTCTAGACAAAATAAGGGAATATTAAAAAAAATCTCCTCTAACCAAACCAAATAAGAAAAAATTAGGTTAAGTTTGATTTTGAAAAATATTTTATGTTTTCATTTTTCAAAAGTATTAAAAAATGTATTGGCTCATGTAAATGGAAATGGAAATGAGATTTTCCCAAAGAAAAACCTTCACTTATGTTTCATATAGTTAATGCAGTTTCTTATTTTTTTCTAACATGTTTTAATATGTTTTTGAAAAATAAAAACAGAAACAACTTTCTAAAATCAAACACAGCATTAGAATCACTTCTCTTCCCATCCCCCCCCCCCTCTCAATTGAACCAAACACAGGGTAAAGCCTGATTCTAGCCATGCAGGAATGCATCTAAACTCGATTTTACCCTAAAGGTTCATGGCATGTATATTTTCTTAGTCAAGTGTGAGCAGCATAAAGATCTTATGGCTTTTAACATTCTCTTTTTACCACTCATTGAAAGCCATGATGGTAGCATGACAGATACATTAAACAGATTTTATTGCAAAAATATGTTAACAACTCACTTATCTTGGCAACATACTCCATGAAAATTGATATGCACAAGCTATTGAAATCAATGCCAAAAAAATTGCACTTGAAAGTTGATGTGGATTGTTGGGCGTTTGAACCTTTGCCATTAATCTTAGGACCAAATGTTATCCTTATCCATTGAAACAGCCAAAGAACCAACTCACCATGGAAAGATCCATTGGCTTGAGAGACAAACCGGATGGCTGGAGTTCCTGATCCAGGGCTTGCTTCTTGGCAGGAGGATAATTCACATCAGTGTAATTTGAAAATGGAATGTAGTCTAACATTTTGGATGCAACAAAACAGTGTCCACTGAGATTCTGACCTTCAATACCCACAACCTGTAGGAAAAAATTCCATCAGCTTATTATACAATCTTACTGCATGAATTCTATTAGAACACATGGATAGAGAGAGGATTAAAAGGCATCAACTCTTAATACCTGACCAGGAAAAATAGAAAATCGGCCCAAATTCTTTAAGTCGAGATGCACATGTTGCCCCCCAGAATGCTCTACACTGTCAAAAACTCACAAAACTGGAATTGGAATCCAAAAAGGAGATCAAGATTTATGTGTAACAGCTAGCAAATCCGCATCCAGTTGGACCCAGAATTCAAGATTTATGTGTTCACAATAAAATCATCCAACAAGCTCTGGGGGAGGGGGGTAGTTTCGCTCTGATAAAATCATAAACTCAAAAATACATTTTTATGCATTTCCAGATGGATCCTTTAGATAAGTGCAACGAACCCCAAAAACAGATGCAGGGCTTCAGGCCACACAATGATAAATACTGCACTATAATTAGTCGTATATGTGGGCACCGTGTTGGAAGAGAAACAGACGGATCTAGAAATCAGTGCGTTAACCTATTAGGTAAATCTGAAAAATCAAGGAATTGAGGCCCTAAGACACTTGTATACTCTTATAATTTCATCCCCCAGAGACTTTGTAACAATTAAAAAGTAACTGGAAGAATGTCCTCTCATCCTCGATGACATGAACAAAGAGAACAAGACATTTAACCTGCTTTGCAACAATACAGACTTCTCATTCAAACGACCTTCCCCATCGCAGCAAATCATCCCAACAACATATACAGCTTTCTGAAACAACATATTTTATATCATTCAAAACATTGAAGCAAATATGACAAATATAATGGCACAAAAACAACATCCAAAATAAAAGGATCAAAAATTTTAAGTCTAAAATTTAGAAAACCAAAAAGAACATGCATTAAAGAGAAAACTTGTTCAAGGAAAAAATGGTATATGACGGCAGCTTAATGAATCTCAAAACAATTGATAAAATACAATATAGAAACATAGCTCTTATCCAGGTAAAGAATCACTGGAGCTTATAATTTGATGGTATACTGACATTTACAACTGATAATCTAAAAGAAATGAACCATAGAATGTTAATAAAAGGAAGACCCCGTTACATTATAAAATGATTAAAAATGTTAAATAAAAATCATGCCAGCTGCTTCTTGGTGGTTACCTGTGAGGCAATTGTAGGGTCTATAGGCTCCTCACAAAGCCCAGCAGCAACAAGAGCTTTTGCATGCTTGACAATGCGTTCTTCAAGAGCATTAAACTACATGACCAAATAAAAATAGTAAATGCCATGCCTGTAATCATCTAAACTCTGATAGTAGTCAATGCTATGATAGTCAAGTAAGCTGGGTCTTATTAGTCATATAAAATGCATCAATACCCGGTCTTCCACCCGGTCATACATGAATCTGCAACCCTGTTCAGGTGCAGATCCATGCACTAGCAAGGAACACCTTTCACGAGGCTGCATCTTCCTAATAACATCATCTTCATGACCGTCGACGTCTTCTCTTTTCACATTCTCTGAATTGGACAGGCTATCTAGAGTGAACTGCACCACAAACTTTCTTGTACGTTGTCCAAAGGGTGTCTCAAGTTTCAATGATTTTCTAGAGGAAAAAGCTTTCCCACTTGCTCCCGTTGATGATTCAAATGACCCCGAATTGAAATTTTCAGACTTATCTGTCGGAGTCCCAAGAATACCTTCTTTCGCATCATCATGCTCCCCATTCAAAATCCTACAAAAATATTAGCCAGCGTTAATACAAACTGTAATCAATAGTACCGATGATCTTGATCAATCGCAGTGGGGTAAGTTTCAGTGAACACTGCACACTTGCACAACTCTCACTAAAAGGCATTTAGTTCACTGTTGTTTTTTCTCATTCTAGTTTTTTTGTGTAAATGGCTGAATAGATGCAGTAAAGGAACTCCAGTTTTGGCTTAATTTATGCATCTCGCCTGAGATCTTTGCTTTATTTCCTCACTCCAAAACACATGCACAAGCACAAGAGAGCTTAAAGAATGTGGCATGTCACCTGTGATTTATGTTCACAAGAAAGTGCAGTCTTTTGTGAACACCGCAGAAGGAACAATAGAATGGAGCTAAATAACCAATACATCCATCGTTTCACTTACTAATTGGCTTATCGTTATTTTCAACTGAATTAGTCACGAAACCACCATTTTAGACCCAACTTATAATAATGGCATGTCAATAAATAAAGAAATACGGCTATATACTGTACATAACTTACTCACATGTCAACATCGTTGCTGGAGTATAAATGCAAACGGAATTCCTCTTTAATAATAGCTTCTTTCTGTTCATTTTGAAGATGCAATAAAAATCCATCCATTTCCGCATCGCGTGCCGTAGATCCATCCATTTGCCTGCCAAAAAATGCATGTTTGCTACGTTGTGAAACATCTAGATTCAATGATTTTTTAATATAACACGTAATATGCCAAAAGAACGCGAAAACGTGCACACAATTGTCCACCCTCGTTTAACTAAGACATCCCTTGATAGCATAATGGATAAGCGTAAAAAAAAAAAAAAAGATAAATTTTGCTATTTAAAATCTGTCCAGGACAGCCAGAGAAACATACTCGGACAAGCTTATAGAAACGGGAAAAAAAACATTTTACATTCAGACTCCCACTTTGATTTATTCCAGTCTCATTCATTTTTACAGTGACCGGGCATCAAGTGAGTTCGAAGCAATAATGACAAATACCGGTTGAGGTCGTACGCCTCCCAGCTTGAAACCAGATCCGAAGGTTTGAGCTTGTAATTGATACAGAACGTAAGGCCTGGTGAGGAAGGTTCAGAGAAAGGAGTCAGTTCTAGCAGAGAAAACTTGACAGGATACGAAGGGGAAGAAAACATACATTTCTTGAGAACCTGTTTTTCATCGTCTATAGAGAAACCGTTCTTCTCGAACTCTGTCTTTATCTCAGCTTCCATCGTGACCTAGGGTTTCGCGAGCCACCCACCGCACCGTCTGTGCCGCAGCAGGAACGGAAATGGATTTGGCGGGGAAACGTCGGCATTGCCGATGGTGGCTGTTTATATATAATAATTCGCGCGGCTTACCATGTTTTGCCTTTTCCTAAGTGTGATTAGTGGGAATTTGAGGGACTCAAGTTAAAAAATAGAATGAAAAAATAGGACTGTAAAAATATTGTTTAGTATTGAAAATAGAATTGATAATTCAAAATCATTTAACTGTAGATATTGTATTTTGTATTAGGATTTGATTTATTTTAATGTTTATGGTTGGGCATTACGTAAGATCACATCTTTTTTTCCCAAATGCTAAACACGGTTGTTTGGACGTTGCCGCGTTAAATTGACTTCACATAGTGACGTAAAAAAAATAAAAAAAGAAGAAGATTTTGATGACAGTTATAATTTAAAAGGTCAAGGGTTAGGACATTGTGGGATATCACGGAGATGAATTGTTAATACATCTGCTCTTGCTCCCACTTTGAAATTACGCATCATTTGTGGTTGAACTTGTTGTCTGCATCTTTGAAAACGCTCATTTAAAAGATTTGGTCACTATTACCTTCGTCTCATTGAGTCGATAGTCAAAAATCAAATGCAGCGAAGGATGGGTATTTGAAGGGTGCTCGTTTAAAGAGGATTTGATTTGTATGAATTAAAGAGGTTGCCTTCATCAAAAAGGTTTCCAGGGATGGGTGCATGAAGGTCGCTCAGGGGATTGGCTACATGCAATCCCTTTTATTAAATTGGTAAGTGGTTTGTCTCGTTCATTTCAAAATAAGGTCAAACTCAAAGTTTGCTATAGAGTATAAAAAATCAGTGATAAAGATAGTATAAGGCTTCACCTTCATACCCCATCATACCGTAGTGTGTGACTATACCCTTGGTTTTATTGTTTTAAAGACCACTTATGCAGAGTGATTGAGAATATTTTTTTGTGAAAAATAGAGATATATTTGCAGCGACTGTGACCCAAATCACCTGAACGACACTCGTATCAGGCCACCACATGATCCCGGGAGCACTCCTCGATCCCCGGGGGTTGACAACCAACGTCACGGATCTCGAAGTACAGCTGGGGAGCGATTTACCTGCAAGGGTTAGTCAACTACAAATAAAGAAAACCAATATAACATGAATGAAAAAAATGTCATATAGTAAAATGCATGCCTTGGGTAAGAGTCAATGGTACAAAACAGGTCTTCAACTCACTTGGCTAAATGTCAAACTCAATCTCTAGTCTCTAGTTCCACCACTAAGAGCAACTCAATCTATACTAACATCGACCATGTGTAACAAGAACAGTCATCAAAATGTACTTTAGTACCTATAGGTGCCTGCAAAACAGACCATTAAGGTGCATGTCCACTGAAATGCACATACAAGGTGTGGGCGTGTAACACTCATCAGGCAACCACTGAGGTCCCAACACACAGGGAATATACTGAAGTGCAAACATCAAATCTATGTACTCATTTACATAAATACACAAGAAATATAATTTTACAAACAATTATCGATTAAAACTTAGCACCAATAAACAACAAAGTAACTAACAAAGCAACATAAATTGTAAATGATAAATCCTCACACTAGGAGGATCTGTGCCTAATATACCTACTTCAAACCGAGCATTCAAAATCTAAAACGCACTAGTTAAGGCAACCATGATGCTTGTCCCAACAACTAAGAGTCTAATAACACACATGTACGAACATGCACCCACACATATATGTAGATGTGTGTGTAACGAGTTAGGGTGGAATGCTTGTCGTGGGGTGGGGGGGATGGGGGAATGAGTCAAGGCAACCTAGTTGCCCATCCCAATTAAATAATAAACCCACACATGCGAACATGGATTTATGAACCTTTCCATGCCTTCAACTTGTTCGCCGATAATGAATAAGGCATACAGAGTTAGGGATTTAAGACATTTTCCATCCCTTTAACTCGTTCGCTGATAAGGAGTACCTGCTAAAGAGATACATGGCATAGTATAACAGTCTATGTTATCACACGGTCATCCAGTGGATATAGTATGAATCAATGAGTCACTAAAGTGGGTACACGTTAAACCAACATAATCATGAACACGTTCTTTTCTAATTATGGGAAATGAATGAATGCACTAGCCATGCTTAAGATTAACATTTCCAGCAATGTTACTCAACATGATTGGTATAACGACGCAATAATATGATAAACATGCAAGGATGCAAATGAAAATGACGTAAAATAGAAATAAATCCATGGAAACCATACTATAAAAAGATATCAATAAATGGACATCAAGTCAAACACATCACAAATCATGGCATAACATATTTTGTAAATCCCTCTAGAGGCAAATCATTTCACACATAAGTCATAAGACAAGCATCAATTCAAAGTTCACTATTCCTTGGCCCAACAAGGCACTAAGCACAGCATGGTTGACTACTAGTATACATGAGTAATAATCAGGTGAGGAACATATCACTAGATGTAAGCAACACTTTTCCATAGTAACCCGACTAAAGTGTGAAACAAGGCACAAAGGTTATCTAATACACAATTTTGAAAGTAGTGTTCCTTTACAAAATAAAATTTGCACACTTAAAAGTTGATTTTAGAAAAACATCTATTCAGAGAGGATAAAACATTATTATTGAAAACTATGCACTTAAAACTTTTTCCACATAAAAGCGGCACACTTGATTTGCATTAAAAATCCAAACTTTGTTAATCATAGAAAGCGAAAGCTTTAAAAATAATAGTTTGAAGTAATTTAAATATAAACTGGAGTCTTTACATGAACCGAGATCAAGACAAACTCTCTTTATTAAATAAAAATATTTCGGTGCTTAAGAACTTTATGCCTTATTTAAGTAATAACCTAATTTAAGAGAACCGAATACATTTACAGGTTAAACCATACATTTCCACCCCACTAACCTGGTTGTTATCTCG
Organism: Viscum album; assembly: GCA_963277665.1. Taxonomy (NCBI): domain Eukaryota; kingdom Viridiplantae; phylum Streptophyta; class Magnoliopsida; order Santalales; family Viscaceae; genus Viscum; species Viscum album. Next base: position 201,066,736 of record OY728144.1, on the reverse strand, counting down.
CTATTGATGTGAATTCTTTACTAAGGTTAAGTATGGATTATTGGCTTATAACTCTTCTAATTAAGGTGGGAAGAAATAGTATTGCTTTAGTGGAATGTGATAATTGGTGCGGAAGAGTGTGCCTCAACTAAATTTGGTTTTACAGATGGTATGGAGACACCACAATTTATTAGAGACTAACAACTCTTACCCCCAACCATTTAAGCAACTTCAACAACCACCAGGGGTCAAGTGGGTTCAAGAGGGAAGTATTAAAGACACGAAAGAGGTCTAACATCCCTCACGTGGTTTTGTCAATGACACATGGATATCAAATTTATCACACATTAGTATATATATATATATATATAATATTCCTTTAATAGAAATGCGGGATAATAAAGGCTGAAATGTCCCAACGAGACATCTAAAACATGAATACTAGATAAACACATCATTATTTTCTCTTATGACCAACTAAACACCCTGTTATCTACTTCCAAAAACTAATTTACGGAAAATAAATTCCAACTCAACCTTCTATGATTTAACATATATGATTTGGAGTATAAGTTTCCAAAAACCTATATGTGTATCACATGGGTGGACAAAGAGAAGGTGGTCACAACATAAAAAGGGACCAGGCGTGACAATCCCACATTTAGAAACTACTTAATCGTTCATGGTTTATTAAAAACTAGATTTTAAAACCTTATAATAACCAAGTTGGAAATTTACACCAGCATGTGTGAAATCACTTTAAAAAACCTCATAAAATTGAGAAATCAAAATAGTTTTTGAAAACTGTTGTTTCATAAATTTGAAAATAATTGGGAATATATTTATTAATTGTGAAAAAATTGTGGTAAATAAATTCTAAGTAGTTCCCAAGGGATCCCACATGGTTTGGGACCACATTCCATTCACTTAGCCTTGATGGGTCCTCCTCCAAACTCAAACGAAACCCTGACATCCCCTAATTATCACCAAATTACACTTTATAATCAATTATAAACAATTACAAAAGTAATCAAAATCACCATATTGAAAACTTAAACAAAATATAATTGAAACCCAAGTAGAAAATCATAATAATTATTATAACCATTAACATGTTGAAAACCCCAATTAAATAAGATACAAGAATCCCTAAATAATGGTTTGAAACCAAGAAAACCTTAATAAAAACCATTGTACAAAGAAACTCTAGTGAAACAGTGAACAACTACAAAAACACTCATATAAGACTCCCCCAACCCAAACAATAAGAGACCATAACACATGATTTTATTTCACCATGACTTGGGTGAAATCGTGATTTACAAACCTCATTTACAATAAAGGAATAGAGGAGAAGAGGAGAATAAGGGATAAGAGGAGAGAATAGAGAGCTTACCTTGGTTTTTTGCATGAGAAAACACCTTTGAAACCACCTAGAATCAAGGGAAAATGGGGGGATGCCAATAAGAGGCTAAGGGGGACTCTAAAATAGGTTAGAGGAGGGTGAGTTCAAATAGGGAAAGGGGGTAAATGAAAAGGGGTGGAAAAGAAAGAGACTAAACCACCCTCCTAAAAAACACGCCCAGAGGCTATTGGGTACTCGATATAGTACAATTGGGTACCTGATGGCACCCCTAGGTACCCCCATCCTCAATAATGCTCACTAGGTGTTTGGTGGTCTTCCACTGAGTACCTGGTGAGCTGCCATCGGTTACTCGATGCCACCCGTAGTCCTAAGGCTACAAGTGGTGCCACTTATTAAGCTACATGAACCCCAAACCTTCTTTTGACCCAAAACACACTTGAAAACACCTGTAATTTCATCCCAAGATTTCAAATTCAATGAACAAATTTCAAAAAAAAAAAATACCCCTCTCTGAAACCAAAAAATCAAATTCTCTCATAATTCCATAACTAAATTTCCTCAAAAACATAATTACCAAGGTGAGTTTATTACAAACTCCACACCATAGCATTTCACATCCCCAAAAAATAAAATTCTCCACTGACTAACAATATACTAAGCCTCTTAACTATCAAATTCACTAGACTCATTTGAATCTATAACCACAAGTGATCATAACATACCCAAGTAATTAACTCCAAAATACACACATCCATAAGAATTACCAAATTACATCACCAAGGAGAACATACCAAATCACCATAAGCCCCTAAAACATTCATCTTTCATAACCCTATAATTATATCACCAAAAGATACACCACTCAACCTTACTATTATCTAAACCATATGATTCAAACCATCATCCACAACACACATAAAATATAATATACCATAGGATTCTAGCCATTGAAAAATTCCCTAGATATTAATATTTAAAAGAACCATCATCTTATGGTGCTCCCCACCATGATACTTTCTTGGGGAGCTACTCATGTTTATCTACCACTTATCAATAATTCATTAAAATAGTTTACTTGATAAAATAAACTTTCAAGTCCCCTTTCAAAATACAATCTCAAAATATATTTACAACACTTACATTGAAAAAATAATGTTCATTATGCGTTCACCAATGAAATAGTTTTCAATTCCATTGAAACACTATTTCAAGATTTTTTATAAGACATTCAAATTAATATAATGTTTGTTATCACCAATTCATCAATGAAAACACTTTTTATTTCCCACAAAAAATATCATTTTCACTTTTTGTAAAAAACACCGAATTGGGAAAATAGTTTTCTTTATCACATTTTAAAACATTAATAGGATCATATAATCAGCTCGATGATAATAATATCATCAAGTACTATTTGTTTCCTCTTTTTGATATCACAAAAGTTTAAGTATGCCTCAATAAAAACATATCCCAAGGGTGTATCGTCCTCAGGTAAACAATAATTACTAGAATGGTAACTATATGCCAATAAATCAAAGCAGGAATGTTTTAATCAATAATTACACCCAATATATAAATAACATATTAGGAAGTGGTAAGGGTATTACCTAACTAATACTAACTAATAACATAACAATAGTGTATCAACAAAGTGATAAAAGCATGCTCAAATCAGTATCACTGCTAACATGGCAATAATATGCCAATAAGATAATAAAAACATGTTGTATAATCATAATGCCAGCATGACATAAAAGAAACCGAGAACATACTTTACATATAACAATTCCAGAAAAGTAGAGAGGCATCGTGAGCATGTCTATCCATGAAATACCAGCATTCATCCATGTGATCACTTTAATTAATTACATCACCCCTGATAAGGTATATAGGAAAACATTGTATACTTTATTAATTTATTATACTCAATTAAAGTTTCACAAGGATTTAATCATATCATAAGTATACATATGTCATTGCGTGCTTCTAAGTCGTTTGATGTATGAATCTATAAAATATCTGGCTCCTGATCAAGCCCTATCCACTTTACATATTCTTATTTATCCACAGATGATGCACTCAAAATAATACCCCATACACATCGGTAGTGCCTACCCAACTACCCGAACATCCCTAGTAACTTGAGCTTACACCATAAAGAGGTTCACAATGATTTTTTATAGCTTATTTATCAAGTAATGATTGTACTAGCTCTGACTTACTCTCAATATCAACCATCTCGGCAGCTCTAAGTGAGCAATTATATCATCCTCCTACTCTGATACCACTTTATAGCAACCATGACCCGAATCACCTGAAAGGCACATGGATCAAGCTTCTAAATTACCCCAAGAGCTCTCTTTGATTCCCAAGGGCTAGTGACTAGTGTCGTGAGTAGGGATGTAAATGGTATGGGTCTATACCAAGATTTGTTCTATTTTTAGAACCATTTAAGTGGGTTTGGTGAGATATCTCTACCCATGAACTCAGACCCGAAACCAAACTCGTTTGATATTTCTAATTAGTTTCAGATATTGAATTGATTATTATAGACCCGTTAGACCCATAACCATTTAAATTATTAATAATTAATAATATTATATAATATTATGTATTTAATATAATTTTATATGTTAAAATTTTGGTTTACTTGGACCCAACAGGTCTTGTATTTTAAACTACAGGTGCATAATTCAGGTCACTACATTATTTTCCCATTATATATATAGAATAATTAAAAATATTATATAAATTTTTATATTTAATATAATTTTATATATTTATAACTTTATACAGGTCTATCCAGACTTAGACCCAGACCCGGTACCGATGAATACAGATATGGTATGATAATTCAAGACCCTATAGGATTTGGGTATGGATCTAGAATAAGTATTTTCGAACCCATTTACAGTCCTAGTTACGGGTCTTAGAGTAATATTGGGGAGAGATTTACCTACAAGGGTTTGTCAATTATAAATAATGAAAATCAACATCGCATGAATGAAATACACGTCATACAACAAAAATGCATGCCCTAGGTAAAAGTTGATGGTAAAAAACTTTCCCCTAACTCACCTGGATAAATTCAAAACTTTATCTCCAGTTATAACACCCATATGAACTTAATTTATACTAAAATCAACCATGTGTAGTACAAACAACCATCCAAACATACACTAGTCCCTGTAGGTACTTGGAAAATAGACCATGAAACTGCATGTCCACCGAAGTGCACATGTAGGGCGTGATCATGTAATATTAATTAGGATACCATCAAGGTTCCAACACATAATGAATATACCAAAGTGCATTGTAACATCTTAATATTCTGAAATATATTTTTTCTCTAAATTGATACCATGTTTGATAGTTTGTTCCACACACAACACCAAACTAAAACGAGCCATGACATATAAGATGGATATTATTAATAAAATTCAAGATTAATAAAATCTATATTAAATAAAAATATTGTAATAAATTATAAATGCATACAAAATAGAATTAAGAACACTTAAAGTTTCAAAAGGGTATTTTTTAATAAAATCAGTTTTTCTTTATATATTATATTTTCATTTAAAAGCTAAATTTATAAATTTTAGAATTTTTATTTTGTAAAATGAACTTAATTTTTGAATTTATAATAAAAAAATTATCTTAATATTTATTTTTTAGATTTTTTAAAATAATTGATTTTCAAGTGAATAATGAAAAATACAGCTTTTACCAAAATTATAAATTTTACGACTTTATCATTATACAAGAAAGAGTTGGAAATTTATTAAACATTTTAATTAATAAAATATGTATTTAATGGGTAAAATTATTAATTTTAAATAATATTCTGAACTTATACAACCTATGTTTAATTTTTAGAACTTAGGTAACATTTTATTCCAATTTTAAAACAGTTTTCAGTCTTTTCTTTTTTAAAACAATTATGATAAAATTAGGTTTTAGATTACTTTAAAAGCCACAAAATTTTTATTTATTTTATAATAAATCAAATTATTTTATGTAAATTAATAAAATTAATAATTTTAACCTACATATAAATTTTAAGCTTAAAACACACTTTCTAAAAACCATTTTTTCGAGTCATATGTGTTAATTATGAAATTAACTTTTATAAACCTTATATATTGTATTTGATAAAATTATTTTCATATTTTAAATTATAATTTTCAAATTATAAAATATGGATGAATTTAATTTTGGTCATGAAAATTAATTACTGAGGTAAAAAACATCAGTTTCCATGGTAAAAGTAAAAAGAGTAAAAAAAGTTTTACTAAGTGTACAAGAGATAAAACATTTACAAAACATGAATATAAGTTTTTAGATTATAGGTGTATCATATAACCCTCCCCCTCAATTATTATACACTTTTAAGACTTTTCCCCTTAAATAGTGACATACCATTATTGAAATGTAATGGGTGCCTCCAAAATTACCATTCTCTTCACTTATGAAAGGAGATCACTTACCCCACTTCACGATACACCCATACCTTTGAAATTAATACTAAAAATATTACATTTATCTCCTAATATAATCCTATCTTAATTTAATCATCCTCTAGTCTCAATTAGTTTGTATAAGGCCTCTATTTCCAAGGATAATTCCAAGAAAAAACTCAATTTCTCAACGTGAGTATTTCTTAGTCCTTGATTTTTTATTCTTAATATCACTCTTCCAAAAAAATATATCCACCATAATATAATGAAATTAATGTTATTAATATAGTTTAATGTTATTTTATCAATGTATCCACCATTATTCAATCCTTTCTATATACTAATAAAAAACAACATCGATCATGCACGTGAGTAGACTACCGCCTCCATGAAACGATGTGGTTCATTTTTCATCATTGTCTTTCATGTTTAGTAATAAGGATGTATTTAATTAATTAATATGTTGAATATTTAATAATTATAATTTTAAAATGATAATTTATCATAAAACTTCATTCCATGCCATTTTTTGAGAAATAGAATTGTTAGTTGTGCATACGTGCAGACTACCGCCTCCACGAACGATGAATTTCATTTTTCTTCACCACCCCACTTGTATTTATGACACGTCTCTATGACATGTTTAAGATTATATTTAATTTATATTAAAATTATATAAAAACATGTCATTATTTGTTAAATAATTACAAAACACTCTCATTTGGGTTAGTTTTACCACCTACGCAGATGATGCTACAATGTTTTTTTAAAAGGTCCCTCTACCAGAAAGACTCAGGGATAAAATATATAAAACACATTACAAAATTATGAAGAGAGGATTTTTGTTAAGACCCTTTTAATGAATCTTATATAATGGTGATATCATGTAATAAAAATGTATTTAATATGTTTTAATGATTCTGTAAAGGTGTTATTAATATTTAATATATTTATCAATATACCACCTTTCGATCATTAGACATGCCAAAACTAGTTTATCACAATTTCCCTTTTCATGAACCATATTCATATATTTCATCTAATGAAATGAGACTCAAATAATCATTGAAAAAAATGATTATTCTATCTTGAATAATCTATAAATGATGAAATTTGAACCAATAAGTGAGAATTAACCCCATCACTGCGAAACTAGTACAAAATAAACAATCGTAAAATCCTAAGATCTGATGATGAAAATAAACTATAAACGGGTAAGATATTTGTGATAAATGGTTATAAATGATATTTATAAAAGGTAATATATTTAAATAAGGCTATGTAATCAGTGATTAATATAGTTATGTTCATTATACATGAGGTTAGATTGCGTTAAACTAAGCGAGATTTAAGGTTAGGAGTTCTTTATCTCAAATTTAATTTATTGAGACATATTTCATATTGTGAACCATAATATATTTGATACGGTGAAATTAATACCTAAAAAATTTATTTTACCATATTCATGTAATTCATTGGATTTTAAGACCAATATTGAATTCTTTATTTAAATGGATTTCGATTCAAAGGATATAAAGGTTGTCAGGGTTTTTGCATCTCAAATTTGCTTCATTGAGATATGATGTGTATCCCCCACTTGTTTCCTTTTTATGGTGTATATATATTGGCCATAGATTTATTTTATCACAATTTTTCATGCAATATAAGGTATTCAAAAATCCATCTTTAGATCCCTTTTCAATGGTTTTCAATTTACTAAAGTCATAAGGTATTTTGATAATTCAAATATCATTTCTTTGAGTTACAATGCCTCTCCTTGAAATTATTTATTCCATGGTTGGATTATTCCACCTTAAGAATTTATATTAAACTTTCTATTTCTATTTGTAGAAAATGAAACTCTTGATTCAAATATCCATCTTTGATGAATTTATTCCTCATAAACGTATGACGTTGTTAAGAATAATTCCATTTCTTCATAAGAGAACTCTTTGTCTTCCTTTCCACATTTTAAAATGGTTTTCCAAACGATTTTAACTCTTGGTGATTTTGAAAAGAAAAGGAAATATTCTTATATTTTGTATGTGTAAAAGTTTTATTTTAAAATAATTTATGGATTCTTAAAAGGATTTAAAGCTTTTGTTTTAAGAAAAAAATCAAGTATTTTTATACCTTCTCAAATAAAGTTTTTGAAAGCATATTTCTCTTATAAAATTTGTTTTCTAAAAACCCCATTTTTAGTTTTAAATGATTATTTTTAAATGTTTTATCAATATCAAATATTTAATTTTAAATAATTTTTTGAGTTACAATGCCTCTCCTTATGTTTTACTGAAGATATTTTTATGTCACCATCCATATGATAACCCATATATTTAATACGTTTTATTTCATGATTGATTTTGTAAAGATATACTTAATACAACCCTAGAAGATCATGAGGCCTAGTGTCTTTGGGTAATTAGATACACAACATAACAAATTTCAACAGAAATAAAATGACATAAACTAAAACTCCATAACATGACCTTAATTTTCCTTGATTTTCTAAAACTGCATGAGATAAACTAAGGACATACATAAGAAAGGGGTGATCTATAAATCCCAGTAAGGGAATAATCAAAGAATAACATGATGAAAGTAATACATGTGAGTCAATAGGCATATCAATGAGAAATAAAAGGGTGAGAATCATATACATGAACATTGAAACATGACATATGATGATAACATGAAGGCGACATATGAATGTGATAACAACATAAAACATGACATCATAAGCATAATTCAAGGATAACCACCAAGAAAACATAACATAGTATGCTTAGGATAACATTCCATGCACTATACATGGCATCTCATGAGATAAAAACATTACCCAATGTATTAGAGCACAATATAATTCCAGGACCACCTGTTTTATTTATATTATGTACATGAATTAGTGTGCCACATAGATCATACAACATAAGAAAACCTTTCACCACTTTTAATCCCACAATTAAGGAGTGTGGGTTACATTCATAGAAGTCCCCAATAAATGAAGGATAGGTATATCTAGGTGAATATCTTTGAGTGAAAATGGGGATGAGTATTCACTACACAAATGTTTGTCTTGGAAAATCGCAGGATAATTTTGGTAGCATAACGGGGGTACATCAAGATTTATGGAAGGATTTAATGAGAGTGAAAGGGGTATCCCATCACTTGGAAATAATAAGGGAAGTAACAGGGATGCGTGAAAACATATTCCAACATGAACAATTGAAAAAAAATACATAATTTAAAGAAGGTTGAATAAAGAGGAAAAGGAGAGGAACCCTTACCTTAAGAGGGTGCTCTCACTACTACAAAACAAGCGTTTAACAATGCTTATAAATAACATCTTTATTAGCACTGATAAATTTAACCCTTTATTAGCGTTTTCTTTTTAGCGCTGATAAAGGGTACCCTTTATCAACGTTTTATTTTTACACTCATAAAAGAGTCCTTTATCAGCGTTTTTTTAATGCTGATAAAGGCCAGAATAAATAAAATAAAATAATAAAATAAATAAAAAATAAAAAATGAGTTTATTAAAAAAATACTACAAATTTTTTTAATTAAATAATTATTGATAAAAATGAATAAATTGATTATACTATATATAAATTATAAATATTGATAAATAGTATGTATTAAGTATATAGATATATGCAAAATTAAAATTAAACAAATTAAAATTAAAAATAATTAAATTGAGAAAAATATTAAACATTTTATTAATTAGATGATTATTGATAATGTTAATAAATAGTATATATTAAATATATAGATATATATTAATGTATATAAATATGATTTATATATTACAAAATACTCATGCACTTTACATTAAATAGTTATATATTTAGTGAATAATGGTTTATAATTAAAAATTAATATGAATTAAAAATACTGACTAATTGCATAGAATAATATAAATATAATTGAATGTTGTTTGATTTTTCAATTTAACATAGATCAAATGCGTGTTATATTGATTTCACATATACACAATTAATGCATTTTTATATACAATGCACACACACAAAACTTATCCATTTTTTCAATATTGTTAAAGTGTACTTATTTTTAATTTATTCAATTTCACTCATTTTTAACATGCATGCAATTAAAATTAGATATTCATTAATAATGTTAAAAAAATATTTGTAAAAAAAATATTTATAAATAAATATATTTACAAATGTACATACTATATTTATAAAATTATATATTTATATTTATAAATAAATAAATATTTTTTTAAAGTATTTATATAATTATAAATAAATAATTATAAATATTTAAATAATTATATATGTTTAAATAATTATTAAATTTATAATAAATTTACTTGAATAATGAATATTTTTACTATATTTATATTTAAATATATTTATTATATATATATAATTATATAAATATTATTTTTTAAAAATAATTATATAATTATAAATAATTAATTATATATTTAAATAATTATAAAATTATAATAAATATATTTAAATAAGGAATATATTTACTATATTTATATTTATATACATTTATTAAGTATATATATATTTATAATTTTTTTTATTTATAATTATAATTATAAATCTTTTATCAGTTCTTAAGAAATATGCGCTGATAAAATAAATCTTTATCAGTACTTTTTAGCGCTAATAAAGATAGGTATTTATCTGCGCTAAAAGAGCGCTGATAAATATGCCTTTTATCATCGCTTATTACTCAAGCACTGATAAATAGACTCTTTATCAACACTTGTTTTAAAGCGCTGATAAAAGTGTCCCGATCTATTTAAAAAAACCCAACCAGTTGCGAACTAATTGTGATATCAGAAGCTTTCTGCAGAAGCCACCCACTATCATCGGTCCTCCTCGGTGAATCGAAGCTCGAATCACACAAACCCACTCGAATCACACAAACCCACTGCCTCTAGTTACTCAAACATCATCTGACATCCGGTGTTCGCTTGAAGTTAGGGTTTATGAAGAAAACATCAAGATTTTTATTTGAAGTTCTTGGATTTTCTTCAACCTAGTGAGGTAGGCCCGTGTTTTCCTTTATAGGTTATGATCTTCTTTCAGTATTTGTCATTTTTTTTTATTTCTTCTTCAACAATGTCATGAATTATTTGTGCTCCAATCATTGTATACTATTTTGATTTTGTTTATGATCCGTTATTTTCTTGACTAATGATTTGGATATCCTATTTTGGTCTTTTTAAATTGTTGTTTTGAATCAATTTGATTTGTTGTCTATATCTATACCCCAACTTGATCCGCAAGCTTAATTTTTTCACTATTTTGAAATTTTAGAGAATCACCTCTAGTCCTCAGATAAAACAATTAAATAAATATTTATGCCACTATATAAATAGTGGAGGTTTTGGATATAAAAACCTTAAAATAATGAGCAAATTGATTTAGTAATCCAGTTCTTAGTCTGGTGATGGTGCGAAGCAACAACAAAAGTTGATTTTATGCAATTCATGTAAGGGAATTTATTTATTTAAATTCTGTTTTAATATTCTGGTGTAACGGTTTTTCCTTAAAAATTTATTTTCTTAGAATCGTGTTGTTTTATTTTAAGAGAAATCTTATTAAGGGTGATGCCATATTTATTTATTTTCAATGCTCTATGTTTTCAAAATTAGTATGGGGTTGTATTTATTTTACTATGTTGTGATATTCTACTGTAAGGGTTGCATATATGTTTATCAATTTAAGTTTATTTTATAAAGTCACACACACACACATATGTAAATATATACCTTTATATCTATTTATATGAATTTTCAGAACTCATAATGCAAGGGTGATTTTATAATTATTTATTCAAAAATTATGGTTTTGGATTTCCAAATTAGGAAGGGATTGTATTTATTTTCATTAAAAATTATATTTAAATGTGATTTTGTTTTGAAATTATGTGTATTATAAATTCCATGTTATATATGTGTGTGTGTGTGTGTTTAAATGTGAATTTGTTTTGAAATTATATTGGTTATAATTAATTTAATTAAAAGACAAGAACTACCTTGATGAAATTCTCTCTCAGTTGATGCTTTCGGTCATGATCCAATGTGATCCGTCGTTACATCATAGAATCCAAGTGTATACTTCCTCTAGTGGTGATCCACACATGCTCCACGTATCTCTAGACATCGCTGAAGGTATCTCCAGGTGCTAGTGCAGAAGAGACTTCACTTGAGATGTCTGCCCTTGATCATCTTGAGAGCTGCTTCCAAAGCACTCTCCTTGATCCGGTGGAAGAGGATGTCTCTCATAACATGAGAGTGCTCTTGGAGGAAAGGAATTCTCTCTTGGATTGAGAGTTTTCTCTAGATCCATTGTTCATAACCACAAAGAATGATTAGACTTAATGAGAATAATTTGATTGATATTTATATTACTTAGAATAATAAAATGAATTAGTTACCCAAAGGCATTTATTGATTTCATTTAATTCTTAGTAATACCCCATGTCTAATAATAACATTTGACTATTATTATCACTTAACATGCACCCAACAAATTACACCTAATATTATTTAATTAAATAAATAATATTATTTCTCACAAATCCCCAGAAAAAACTATACGGTGTGTATATTAATATACACAACATGTACTTTTGTTTTTCCATTCTCTTTATTTCCTCCACCACATTTATTAGACCTTGAATAATGATTATTTGTTTATTAAATAAATATCACTGCATTATTCGCTAAAAAATATATATTATTTCACCCACAATTTATTCTCTCAAATAACTAGTTTTGAAATAAATGCGATTAAGCATCATTGAATAATTATTAAACCATAATCGGGAATAATCTTTATTTAACTTGTTAAATGAATATTTAACTGAGATACTTGGATACACTTAGTGTGTGACCCTATAGGCCTCTTTCTCAGTGGCATTAGGCAGAGCCTGCCTAAAGTCCAAGGTTAGCATCTAGCAACACGCCAAGACACCCATAGAGAAAGAAGTTAATGCCACAATGACGTGTCAACTCATACAAACACTTATCATGTAATGCAATACCTTTGTATCGATATCACCAATCAAGCGGGTTGCATGCTAGTGCCATCAACCCATGTGCTCGATTATTATTTATTTTAATTCCTAGAATTAAACTTTCCTATTCCTCACCATGAACATAGATTTATTTAGGCTATATCAATTCCATCAAAGGGCTTGAGATATCAACTTCTGTTATGCAACAGAAGGGAAAAATACTTTATCACATTATTTATAAATGTAGTATTACTCGTGACACACCCAACATATCCTACCTCGTTGTGAACAGTGTGTCATCAAATTTTTTGTCAATATATCTAAGTGTGTGAGTTGTAATACCCATCAATAATAATCTAAAAGTCTAAGGACCAATACACACGTCTGTATATAGGAATATCCAATGACACTATGAAATGTGGATTTCCTACTGACAGGTCTCGTTCTCATAATATCCTCCTGGATATTACTAAGGGTGCACACTATGAGAAGGTGCCTCAAAGTTTTATGAGTCCTCACCATAATGGTCTGTATTATTTTTGTCCCTCAAATAACATCATCCGGCCATGGAATATATATTCAAGAATAGTGTTATGACACTTCTGGGTTCTCATCATAGTAGGGATCCACTATGACCCTTTAGTGAAACAACTATCCTTAGGACATTATCACATGCATTGTCACATAGAAGAACAATCAATACACGATAAGGTATTTATTAATATTCAAATCCACGAATACAAGTTTATCATAAAGTACAAAGTAGTTGGTTCTAGACCACCAACTCCAACATACTACCACTTAAACTAGAGCCAACAACTAACACCCTTTAACCTACTAGCTCTCACATGATATTTATACTTCTGCTAAGATATGCCTTTAGTCACAGGGTCCACCACGTTCTCTTTTGTGGACACTCTGTTCACTGAAAATTCACCCCTTTGATAGAAATCCCTCAAGAGGTGATACTTTCAGAGAATGTGCTTTGTCCATTGATATGACCTTAGTTATTTTGAAAGATCCACCACTGCATTATTGTCACAATACAATGTTATAGGGTATCTACTGCTAGGCACTACATCAAGCTCCTGAAAAAATTTCCAAATCCAGATAGCTTCCTTGGTTTCATCATAAGCCACTATATATTCAGACTTCGCTGTAGAATCGATGAAAACTCGCTACTTTGAAATCTTCCAGCTCACATCTCCTCCGTTGAGACAAAAAACATATCCTGATTGCAACTTCAGATCATTCTGATCTGTTTGAAAACTAGCATCAACATACCCTCTGATGACAAGCTCCTTGTCTCCTCTACACACTAGAAACATATCCTTAGTTCTTCTCAGATACTTAAGTATAATCTTAACAACAGTCCAATACTGTTCTCCTAGATCTACTTAATATCTGCCTACCATGCTCAGTGCATAGGCAACATCAAGCTTGGTACATAATATGGCATACATAATGGATCCTATAATCGAAGCATATAGGATCTTACTCATCCTATCTTTCTCTTGTTGTGTCTGAGGACACATTCTCTTAGAAAGATGTAGGCCATGTAAAACTGGAACCAATCCCCTCTTGGATTATTTCATACTAAATATATTTAGTGTCTGGTCAATGTATCTACCCTGACTTAGTCCAAGTAGCCTCTTGGATCTATCATGAATGATCTTGATCCCTAGAATGTAGTCTGCTTCACTTAAGTCCTTCGTGAAGAAACACTTGTTCAACCAGTCCTTAACTTACTATAAGATTGGTGCATCATTTCCAATAAGTAATATGTTGTCAAAATATACTACTAGGATAACGACCACATTCCCATTAAACCACTTATAAACACATGACTCACATTCATTCTTAATGAAACCAAATTCCTTTATGGATTCATCAAATCGTATGTTCCATGACCTGGATGATTGTTTTAACCCATATATGGATTTCTTCAACTTGAAAACCCGTTTGGATTCACCTGGTATCACAAACCCTTCTGGTTGTGTCATATAAACATCTTTCTGAAGATTCTCATTAAGGAATTCTATTTTGACATCCATTTTCCAATTATCATAGTCATGGTAAGCTGCTATGGCAAGTATGATTCTTATGGATTTAAACATGGAAACTGGTGAGAAGGTTTCATCATTGTAAATTCCTTGACATTTTCTGAATCCTTTATCCACTAAACTTTATTTATAGGTTCTAACTTGACCTTCCATGTCCAGCTTTCTCTTGAACACCCATTAAATCCAACAGGCTTTACATCAACTGTCTCATTGACTAGAACCCATACTCGATTCTAATACATGGAATCCATCTCAAAATTCATAGCTTCTAGCCATCTTGTATCTTCTGAGCTCTCTACTACTTCCTTGTGTAGGTTCCAGGCGCAACAGAAGCGCGTTAATGGGTTTTCCCAACTTTAATTTTAACGTTAAACAATGTTCAATCCGAGATCCGTCACGATGTAAAATGCCGAATCTTTGGAATAGAACGAGGAATGAAAAATTTAAGAGGGAATCCCTGAACCATAGAGATAGGATCATCATATGTTGGTTATAATTAATTTAATTAATTCCCAAGAATTACCTTGGTGGAATTATTTCTTTGTTGATGTCTCCGGTCACGATCCCGTGATCCGTCGTTGCGTCATAGAATCCAAGTGTAGGATTCCTCTAGCGGTGATCCACACATGTGCCACATATCTCGGGACATCGCCGAAGGGATCTCTGGGTGCTAGCACAGAAGAACCTTCGCTTGCGATATCCACCTTCGATCGCCTTGGTCTCTCGGTCTTGAGATCATTCTTGGAGGAAGGAGTTCTTTCAACCTTGAAATAATTCTCCAGAATTGTTGTGCACAACGATTCTCTTGCGGAAAAGTGTTGGGGTTGTGGGGATATTTATAATTGGGTTTGAGGTTATAGAGTTATGAAAATAAATAAACACATTACGCATTTTATTTATTTCATTAACCCTTATTGAAAACCCCCACGTTGAATTATTAATTTCTTGACATGCTCCCACGCTGATTATAATAAATATCATTTAATAAAACAATATTATATCCTCAAAATCCTGATTGGAAAAACTACACGGTGTGTAATCATTTTCCATAAAACTACACGACGTGTATATTTAATATACACGGCGTGTACTTTTATTTTCCACTTTCCTTTATTTCCTCCACCACATTTATTAGACCTTGAGTAATGTCTATTTATTTATTAAATAAATATAACTGCATCACTCGCTAATAAATATTATTTCGTCCACAATATATTTTCTCGAATAACTAGTGTCGAAATAAATACGATCAGACATCCTTAAATAATTATTAAACCATAGTCGGGAATAATCTTTATTTAACTTGTTAAATTAATATTTAACTCAGATACATGGACACACTTAGTGTGTGACCCTCTAGGCCTCTTTCTCAGTGGCATTAGGCGGAGCCTGCCTAAAGTCCAAGGTTAGCGTCTAACAACACGCCAAGGCACCCATAGAGAAAGAAGTTAATGCCGCAATGACGTGTCACCTCATACGAATGCTTACCATGTAATATAATCTCTTTGTCACAATATCTCAAATCAAGTGGGTTGCATGCTAGTGTCATCAACCCATGTGCTCGATTATTCTTTCTTTGACTTTACGAAATCGAACTTGACCATAACTTACCATGGCTATGGATTTATTTAGGCTATATAAATTCCATCAAAGGGCCTGAGATATCTACTTCCATTATGGAACAGAAGGGACAAATCCTTTCTCGCATTATCTATTAATGTAGTATTACTCGTGACGCCCTCAACGTATCCTACCTCACTGCGAACAGTGTGTCGTCACAGTTTTCGTCAATACATCTAAGTGCGCGAGTTGTAATACCTATTAATAATAATCTTAAAGTCTAAGGATCAATACACACGTTCGCAGATAGGAACATCCAATGACACTATGAAATGTGGATTTCCTACTGGCGGGTCTCATTCTCATAATATCCTCCTGGATATTACCAAGGGTGCACACCATGAGATGGTGCCTCAAAGTTTTATGAATCCTCACCCCTAATGGCCTGTATTATTTGTGTCCCTCAAATAATGTCATCCGACCATATAACATATATTCAAGAACAGTGTTATGGCACTTATGGGTTCTCATCATAGCAGGGATCCGCTATGACCCTTTAATGAAACAGCTATCCTTAGGACATTATCACATGTATTGTCACGCAGAAGAACAATCAGGATGTGATAAGGCTTTTATTAATGAATAAAGTAATAAGTAGTTAGTTCCAGGCCACCAACTCCAACATACTCCCACTTGGACTAGAGCCAACTGCTAACAAACTTTAACCCTCTAGCTCTCACATGATATTCATGCTTCTGCTGAGATAGGCCTTTAGTCATGGGGTCCACCACGTTCTCTTCCGTGGACACTCTTCCCACTACAACTTCACCCCTTTGATAGAAATCCCTCAAGAGGTGATACTTCCGGAGTATGTGCTTTTTCCGTTGATGTGACATTGGTTCTTTTGCAAGAGCCACCGCTACAGTATTATCACAATATAATGTAATGAGATCTTTACTGCTAGGTACCACATCAATCTCCTGGACAAAGTTTCGAATCCAGGTGGCTTCCTTGGATGCATCAGAAGCCGCTATATATTCATACTCCGCTATAGAATCAGCAACAACTGGCTGCTTTGAACTCTTTCAGCTCACAACTCCTCCATTAAGATAGAAAACATATCCAGATTGCGACTTTAGATCATTCTGATCTGTCTGAAAACCAGCATCAGCATACCCTCTGATGAAAATCTCCTCATCTCCTCCATACACCAGGAACATATCCTTAGTTCTTCTCAGATACTTAAGGATAGTCTTAACAACAGTCCAATGTTGTTCTCCTGGATCTGCTTGATATCTACCTACCATGCTCAGTGCATAGGCAACATCAAGCCTAGTACATAACATGGAATACATGATGGATCTTATAGCCTAAGCATATGAGATCTTACTCATTCTATCTTTCTCTTGTTGTGTCCGAGGACACATTTTCTTAGAAAGATGTAGGCCATGTGACACTGGAACTAATCCCCTCTTGGATTGTTCCATACTAAATCTCTTTAGTATATGGTCAATGTATGTACCCTGACTTAGTCCAAGTAGCCTCTTGGATCTATCACGAATGATCTTGATCCCTAGAATGTAGGCTACTTCACCCAAGTCCTTCATGGAGAAACACTTGTTCAACCAGTCCTTAACTGACTGTAAGACTGGTACATCATTTCCAATAAGCAATATGTCGTCAATATATACTACTAGGATAACGATCACATTCCCATTAAACTGCTTATAAACACATGGCTCACATTCATTCTTAATAAACCTAGATTCCTTTATGGCTTCATCAAATCAAATGTTCCATGACATGGATGCTTGCTTTAATCCATAAATGGATTTCTGCAACTTGCATACCCGTTTGGATTAACCTGGTATCACAAACCCTTCTGGTTGTGTCATATAGACATCTTCCTGGTTGTTCCTGTTAAGGAATGTTGTTTTGACATCCATCTGCCAAACCTCGTAGTCATGGTAAGCTGCCATGACAAGTATGATTCTTATGGATTTAAACATGGAAACTGGCGAGAAGGTTTCATCATAGTCAATTCCTTGACGCTGTCTGAACCCTTTATCCACTAGCCTTGCTTTATAGGTGCTAACTTGACCTTCCATGTCCATCTTTCTCTTGAATACCCATTTTCATCCAACAGGCTTTACATGAACTGGCTCATCGACCAGAACCCAGGCTTGGTTCTGATACATGGAATCCATCTCATAATTCATAGCTTCTAGCCATCTTGCAGCTTCTGATCTTTCTACTGCTTCCTTGTAGGAGAGAGGTTCATCATTGTCCAACAATAATGATTCACCATCCTCGGTGACTAGGAAACCAAATCTCTCTGGTTCCCTTACCTCTCTTGAGATCCTACGCAGTACTTGTGTTTCTAGAACCTCTTCCACGGGGACCTGTGGAACTTGTTCCTGTACCAACTCCTGTGTATCTTGAGAATCAACTTTGTCGAAGTCAATCTTGCTCCCACTATCCTTCTTGAGGATGTTCTCCCTCTCAAGAAAGACAGCTTGTCTGGCGACAATCACTTTCTTGTCTGAAGGGTTATATAGGTAATATCCTTTCATTTCCTTGGGATATCCTATAAAGATACACCTTGTACCCCGGGGTGATAGTTTGTTGCCTGAGGAGGCCTTAACAAACTCCTCACATCCCAATATATTTGTGTGTGACAAAATGATTTTCTTTCCATTCCATAGCTTAGAGGGAATTCCATTTTCCACCTTAGTTGGTACTCAGTTTAATGTGTATGATGCAGTTTGTAATTCATATCCCTAAAAGGACAATGGAAGATCCGCATGACTCATCATCAACCTCACCATGTTCAACAAGGTGCGGTTCCTCCTTTCACTAACACCATTACACTGTGGTATATAAGGAGGAGTGAGCTGAGATAGAATCCCAGACCCCCGTAGAAGATCGATGAACTCTTGGTTCAGATATTCTCTACCTCGATCCGATCAAAGCTTCTTTATCTTCTTACCAAGCTGATTCTTTACTTCATTCTTGAATTCCTTAAATTTCTCTAAGGCCTCTGACTTACACCTCATTAAGTAGACATAGCCATATCTACTCAAATCATCAGTAAAAGTAATGAAGTAAGAATATCCACCTCTATCTTCTACTGGAAATGGTCCACACACATCTGTGTGTACCAATCCTAGAAGCTCTGTGGCCCTTTCACCCTGTCCACCAAAAGGCAGTTTGGTCATTTTTCCTTGTAAACAAGCATGACATCTATCAAGTGGTTTTAGATCAGTAGAGTCTAAATAGCCATATTGGCAGAGCTTTGTCAAGCGCTTCTCATTCACATGACCAAGACGGTGATGCCACAACTGGGTGATGTATGAGTCATGTGAGTTTGTTTCGTTATCAATTGTCAACACCTGGTTTTCATAATTTAATACATACAAACCATTATTTAAATGTGCCATAACATAACATATGTTGTTATTATAAAAGAGACAACCCGTATTTCCAAACTTGAAAATAAATCCATCCATATCCAAACAAGATACAGAAATTATGTTCTTGGTAACGCTAGGCACATAATAACAGTTATCTAAAACCAAAATCATTCCACTCAGCAATGAGAGGTGGTAATTGCCAATAGCCAATTCAGCCAGCCTTGCGCCATTGACAGCTCGAAGATCCACCTCTACTCTGGCAATCTTTCTAAATCTACTTGGTTCCTGCATTTGAATACAGATGTGAGCCCCACAAGCTGTATCTAATACCCAATGTGTAGAAATGGAAAGATTACACTTGATAATGAACACACCTTTAGCGTCCCCATGCTTCTGGGTGCAGTTCCTCTTCCAGTGGCCCTTCTTGACACATGAAAAACACACCGCCTCCCGTTCCTTTCCCTGACTCTGGATCTTCCCCTTCTTGGAGGGATGTTGCTCGGGGGCTTCAGACCGTTTATAAGTCTTTGGCCCCTTTGCCTTGTCCTTCCTTTTCTTGTTCACCATAAGGACTGCGGGTTTTTCACGCCCCATGTCCTTATCTACCTGGCGAATCAAGGTCAGAAGTTCCTATAGACTCTTCTCATTGTTTATCATGTTGTAGTTTACAATAAAGCTAGAGAAGGTCTTGGGTAGTGATGATAGGATGAGATCTGTACGCAACTCATTCGATAATTTAATCCCTAAGATGTCCAGACGTTCAATGTAGCCAATAAGCTTGACTACATGAGGCTCAGCTGGCGCAGACTCTCCAATCTTAGTTGTAAACAAAGCATTGGAGATCTCGTACCTATCTTGTCTCACCTTCTCTTGGTAGATATCCTTAAGGTGAGACATCATGCTATACGTGTCTATGTTTTCATGTTGCTTCAAGAGATCATTGGACATGGCCGATAGCATGAAACACTAGACATCTATGGAATCATCCATGTGTTTCATATAGAGAGATAATTCCCCATCACTGGCCTCTTTCCCAAGCGCAACTGGAATAGGCTCTTCCAGCACATACAATTTCCTTTAGTGGCGAAGGATGACGCGTAAACGCCTTTGCCACTCTTGGAAATTGGTGCCGGTGAGAAGGTTTTCCTTCTTGAGTATGGTTCTCAATGATATGTTTGAAGTCATTTTCTTTCCATTTCTACAAATTAAGATGAACAAAGGTTTAGTACTTTATTACAGAACTGAGACAAATAAATAAATTAATACTTATTAGTCTCCCACTATTTTATCGAAATCCAATAGCCCTCACCATTGACTTCGAAATATTCTGTTGCCTGAATATTCTAGTGGAAAGGATCCATATTTACCTTTGCATTACCCCAACTAGGGTTGGTCAAACAACTTGAAGGGTTTTAGGTAGGCATTTCAAATTCCAACTGCATTAACTCGTAGCTCCTTGATCCGCTGAGTGGACTCCCCAATCCTGAAATCCTTTTATTTTGGATTTCCTCAACCTTTGCCTCTTGGTCACATAAAGTCCTATTGTGGCAGTCAACCCTTGATGCTAACCAAGTCAATTCAACCCAAAACCTTGAATTATAATTCCACGATAATTGAAAGCACCCCAACTAGGGTTGGTCAAGCACTTTGAACTATGGTTCGATTCTAACCAAGATTATGGAAGGATATACCGACTTAATATTTCTTTCGAGGGATTTTATCCTTATACATAAATTTCCAATTTATTATCTTTTATTATGTTCTTTTTAATATTAAGTGGGATATAATTAAGTGATTAACCATGTCTAAGATAATATTTACGTATAAGCCGGTTTTATTTTAGTTCCACCTTGCATGCTCGTTTAATTCATTAATTGTGTGATCGTGACAACACACCCACAATAAAGAAACCATGCAACTGACAGAAATAAAATAAATGGTAAGATCATGAGATTTTTTTATTGTTTAGTTTATCTAGTGGTTAATAAACTAAACCAATACCTAGGGGAGAAATGCCTTGAACCTTTCGAGTTCGTGTTTACAACTTTCCACCTGTCCACCTTTGTATCTCATTGGATTGGTTTCACCTTGACTCCTGACTCGAGCCGCCTCTGTTGTACCTCTCGTACCCCTCGTGGTTTAATTTTCATGATCACAATCACTCTATTATTTATCTAATCTTGTTTTAAGTGTTTTTGGATGATAGGCATGATTTCAGGTTGCCAAGGAATTGGGCCAAGAAAGAAAGAAGGTAAAGTGGACTGATTTCAGTCCTACCGGCCAACCGGTGGATGACCACCGGCCAACCGATGGAGGCCTGGACAGAAGGCATCCCTCTGTCCAGACCACCGGCCAACCGGTGTCCCACCACCGGCCAGCCGGTGGCACCCAGAAGAATAGTGTCAGCTATTGCCTCATCACCGGCCAACCGGTGGCCTCCTCATCGGCCAGCCGGTGGTGCCTGAGCCCGAGCCCTCTCCCTTTTCCAAAGCACCGGCCAACCGGTGGCTCAGCACCGGTCAGCCGGTGGAGCCAGTCAAACTAGCCGTTGGGCTTTGACCAGACTTGTCCACTTGCCTCCCAACGGCTCCGAAGGCCTCTCCAACGGCTCCGAAGCCTCCCAAAGGCCATTTGAGGGTTCCCCCTATATAAATAAAGGACTAGGAAGCCCCAGAAACTCAAGTAAGCCAAACCAAGCTCAAGGAAGCCCACGGGACACATTTTTCATCATTTGGCGAACCTCTGGCGGATTCCCTCAAGGAACCCTCACTTGCTCCAACTCACTTCCACATCCAAGGAGCACCACCATAGAAGCTTGGGAGCGCTCTTGATCAACTTCATCAATCCAATTGGCGCCCAAGACTTCTCCACATTATGGTTTTATCGTTTTATCATTTTGAGCTTTATTTTGGGTTTGTGCCTACAAACCCCCACTTCTTTCATCTTTCTTTGTTTGGGTTCTCACACCACCTTCAAGGTGTGAAGAGGTTAGTCAAGCCTTCCCTTTAAAAGGCTTGAATCAAAGGTGAGCTAGCCTTCACCTGTAAGAAGGCTAGTGGGTTCTTGCTCAACCATTGAAAGCAAGTGGGTTCTTGCATAACCATTAAAAGCAAGCTGTAATAGGTTCTAGACTAACCTTAAAGTCTAGTGGGTTTCTTGCTAAAACCATTAAAAAGCAAGCAGTAGTAAATCTCTCAACGGTTGAGTTGGGAGCGGAGACGTAGGCTTGGGTTTAAGCCGAACTCCGTTATCAATTTTGTGTCTTGCCTCTTTTATTTCCGCTGCACCTTTACTTTGATTTTAAATTGTTAATTAATTTTTAAAAGGCAATTCACCCCCCCTCTTGCCATCACTTCTTTCTTTCTCCGCCCAACAGCCTCCACTAGCTTGAGATCTCCATCTATTACATATGCATTTATCTCACATGTAGGTGAGGGGTAAAAAGGGGTTTTTATATAAAATAATCCTTGGGCGCGCATGCCCTACATATTAATGAGGAGATGGCTCACAGGCCAATAAATTTAATTTAAATAAGTAAATTAAAAGAAACCATTCACATACAAAGGTCTCAGTCTAGATCATGATCATCCATACATGTAACAATATTTACACATAAATAAAACTAGCATTCAATTCTTTAATCGTTATTGTTTAAGATAAATCATGCTCAAATCAATTAATTATCTTTAATTAATTAATCCTTTTATCTTAAACCCTTTTATGAACTTCCTTGAGATTCTCATCCATCATAATTTTAAACAAATAAATTCATTTAAAATTATCATGGTACGCAACTTATACCTTAGAGGCAACCCGATGAATTCCCGTTCATTATACAGATGTTAAATTAAACACATATATATAAAACACCTATCACGTGTTGTGCCTCAGCTTTACGTCTGCACCATGGTACACGTCTCAAGGGTTTGTATAATATAATAATAAATTTTAATAAATCTGCATAGTTTGGGTGAGTACACGGCGTGTAGTTCCGACTACATGGCGTGTACTTTTCTTCACCGTCCATCTGAAGTACATGCACTGGGACATGGTGTGTTAATGTATTTCAGAAATTTTCAGAGCACACGACGTGTACAATGGGATACACGCCGTGTAGTTTCCATGTTACACAGTTTCCAGCCGGGCAAGCCGTGTACGGGGTACACGGTCCAACCCGAACCCGAAGGGACTACACGCCGTGTTTAGTTGGACCACCCAGAGTGTAATCCAGAAACCGTGTGCCACTTGTTCCTGGTTAACACACGGTGTCATAAATGACATAGGTATACTCCAATAGACATCCTGATTTGGCGGATCAGTCAATGCATTGAACCTAGACTACACGACATGTACTTCCGAATACACGCCGTGTATTCTGGTGTTGTACGACCAAAAAAATTTGTCTCCTCTGGATGAGTTCCTCTATTTTATTTTAATCAAAATTAAAAGAAAAATTCATTTCTGTGAGGTGAACGAGAAATGAGGGAGGAGGAACAGATCTCGAGATTTATATTTCCAGAACGATTAAACCTGAATTGAAACAACTAAATTATTAAATGCGTAAAACATCAATGAAAAACTAAATAATTATAATCAACGATATGACCCCTCTGATACCACGTGTAGGTTCCAGGCGTAGCGGAAGCGCGTTAATGGGTTTACCCAACTTTAATTTTAACGTTAAACATCGTTCAATCCGAGATTCGTCACGATGTAAAATGATGAATCTTCGGAATAGAACGAGGAAAGAAAAACTTAAGAGGGAATCCCAGAACCATAGAGATAGGATCATCATATGTTGGTTATAATTAATTTAATTAATTCATAAGAATTACCTTGGTGTAATTCTTTCTTCGTTGATGTCTCCGGTCACGATCCTGTGATCCGTTGTTGCGTCTTAGAATCCAAGTGTAGGATTCCTCTAGCGGTGATCCACACGTGTGCCACGTATCTCTGGACGTCGCCGAAGGGATCTCCGGGTGCTAGCGCGGAAGAACCTTCACTTGCGATATCTGCCTTCGATCGCCTTGGTCTCTCGGTCTTGAGAGCGTTCTTGGAGGAAGGAGTTATTTCGGCCTTGAAATAATTCTCCAAAATTGTTGTACACAATGATTATCTTGTGGAAAAGTGTTGGGGTTGTGAGGATATTTATAATCAGGTTTGAGGTTATAGAGTTATGACAATAAATAAACGCGTTACACATTTTATTTATTTCATTAACCCTTATTGAAAACCCCCATGTCGAATTATTAATTCCTTGACATGCTCCCATGCTGATTATAATAAATATCATTTAATAAAACAATATTATATCCTCAAAATCCTGACTGTAAAAACTACACGGTGTGTAATCATTTTCCATAAAACTACACAACGTGTATATTTAATATACACGGCGTGTACTTTTATTTTCCACTTTCCTTTATTTCCTCCACCAAATTTATTAGACCTTGAGTAATGTCTATTTATTTCTTAAATAAATATAACTGTATCACTCACTAATAAATATTATTTCGTCTATAATATATTCTCTCGAATAACTAGTGTCGAAATAAATGTGATCAGGCATCCTTAAATAATTATTAAACCACAGTCGGGAATAATATTTATTTAACTTGTTAAATTAATATTTAACTGAGATACATGGACACACTTAGTGTGTGACCCTCTAGGCCTCTTTCTCAGTGGCATTAGGTGGAGCCTGCCTAAAGTCCAAGGTTAGCATCTAGCAACACTCCAAGGCACCCATAGAGAAAGAAGTTAACACCGCAATAATGTGTCACCTCATACGAACACTTACCGTGTAATATAATCCCTTTGTCACAATATCTCGAATCAAGCGGGTTGCATGCTAGTGTCATCAACCCACGTGCTCGATTATTCTTTCTTTGAATTTCTGGAATCGAACTCGCCCATACCTTACCATGGACATGGATTTATTTATACTATATCAATTCCATCAAAGGTCCTGAGATATCTACTTCTGTTATAGAATAGAAGGGACAAATTCTTTCTCGCATTATCTATTAATGCAGTATTACTCATGACGCACCCAACGTATCCTACCTCGCTGCGAACAGTGTGTCATCACAGTTTTCGTCAATACATCTAAGTGCGCAAGTTGTAATACCCATTAATAATAATCTTAAAGTCTAAGGATCAATACACACACTTGCAGATAGGAACATCCAGTGACACTATGAAATGTGGATTTCCTACTGGCGGGTCTCATTCTCATAATATCCTCCTGGATATTACCAAGGGTGCACACCATGAGATGGTGCCTCAAAGTTTTATGAGTCCTCACCCCTAATGGCATGTATTATTTGTGTCCCTAAAATAATATAATCCGGCCATAGAACATATATTCAAGAACAGTGTTATGGTACTTCCGGGTTCTCGTCACAGCAGGGATATGCTATGACCCTTTAATGCAACAACTATCCTTAGGACATTATCACATGTATTGTCACGCAGAAGAACAATCAAGATGTGATAAGGCTTTTATTAATGAATAAAGTACAAAGTAGTTGGTTCTAGGCCACCAACTCTAACACCTTGTAGGAGAGAGATTCATCATTGTCTAATAATAATGATTCACCATCCTCGGTGACTAGGAAACTAAATCTCTCTGGTTACCTTACCTCTCTTAAACTCCTACGTAGTACTTGTGTTTTTGGAACCTCTTCCATGGGGACCTATGGAACTTGTTCCTATACCAACTCCTATGTATCTTGAGTATCAACTTTATCAAAGTAAATTTTGCTCCCACTATCCTTTTTTGAGTACGTGCTCCCTCTCAAGAAAGACAGCTTGTCTAGAGACAATCACTTTCTTATCTGAAGGGTTATATAGGTAATATATTTTTGTTTCCTTGGGATATTCTATAAAGATACACCTTGTGCCCTGAGGTGCTAGTTTGTTGCCTGAGAAGGCCTTAACAAATTCCTTGCATCCCCATACATGTGTGTGTGGAAAAATGAGTTTCTTTACATTCCATAACTCGGAGGGAATTCCATTTTCCTCCTTAGTTGGTACTCAATTTAATTTGTATGATGCAGTTTGTAATGTATATCCCCAAAAGGATAATGGAAGATCTGCTTGACTCGTCATCGAACTCACCATGTACAACAAGGATTGGTTCCTCCTTTCACTAACACCATTCCATTGTAGTGTATAAAGATGAGTGAGTTGAGATAGAATCCCAAACTCTATTAAATGATCAATGAACTCTTGGTTCAGATATTCTCCACCTCAATCCAATAAAATCTTCTTTATCTTCTTACCAAGCTAATTCTCTACTTCATTCTTGAATTCCTTAAATTTCTACAAGGACTCTGACTTATAACTCATCAAGTAGATATATCCATATCTTCTCAAATCATCAATAAAAGTAATAAATTAGGAATATTGACCTATAGATTCTACTGAAAATGGTCCACACACATCCGTGTCTACCAATCCTAGAAGCTCTGTGGCCCTTTCACCCTGTCTATTGAAAGGTGAATTGGTCATTTTCCCTTGTAAACAAGCATGACATCTATCAAGTGGTTTTATCTCAGTAGAGTCTAAATAACCATCTTGGTAGAGTTTTGTCAAGGGCTTCTCATTTACATGACCGAGATGGTGATGCAACGACTGGGTGTTGTATGAGTCGTGTGAGTTTTTTCCATTATCAATTTCCAACACTTGGTTTTCATAATTTAATACATACAAATCGTTATTTAAATGCGCCATACCATAACATATGTTGTTCTTATAAAATAAACAACCCTTATTTCTAAACATGAAAATAAATCCATCGATATCCAAACATGATACATAAATTATGTTATTGGTAACACTAGGTACATAATAACAATTACATAAAACCAAAATCATTACAGTTGACAATGAGAGATGGTAATCTCCAATGGCCAACACAGTTAGCCTCACACCATTGGCAGCTTGAAGATCCACCACTCCTCTAAAAATCTTTCTAAATCTACTTGTTTCCTGCATTTTAATATAGATGTGAACCCCACATGTTGTATTTAATACCCAATGTGTAGAAATGGAAAGATTACACTCGATAACAAACGAACCTTTAGTGTCCCCATGCTTATGGGTGTAGTTTCTCTTACAGTGGCTTGGATTTCCACATGAAAAACATACTGCCTCCCATTCCTTTCCCTTCTTTTGGATCTTCCCCTTTTTAGAGGGATGGTGCTTGGGGGCTTCAGACCGTTTATAAATCCTTAGCCCATTTTCCTTGGACTTCCTATTCTTATTCACCATAAAGACTACGAGTTTGTCATGCCCCATGTCCTTATCTATCTGGAGAATTAAGGTAAGAAGTTTTGATAGAATATTCTCATTATTACTCATGTTTTAGTTGATAATAAATCTAGAGAAGGTCTTGGGTAGTGATGATAGGATGAGATTTGTAAGAAACTCATCTGGGAACTTAATCCCTAAGATGTCCAGGCGTTCAATGTAGCTAATAAGATTGAATACATGAGGCCTATTTGGCATAGAATCTCCAATCTTATTTGTGAAAAAAGCGTTGTAGATCTCATATCTCTCATGTCTCACCTTCTCTTGATAGAGATCCTTAAGGTGAGACATCATGCTATATGCGTCCATGTTTTCATGTTGCTTTAAGAGCTCATTAGACATAGAAAATAGCATGAAACATTTGAAATCTATGGAAACATCTAAATTTTTCATATAGAGAGATATTTCCTCATCACCGGCATCGTTTCCAAGCACAATTGAAACAAGCTCCTCTAGCACATACAATTTCCTCTCGTGGCGAAGGATGATGCGTAAACGCCTCTGCCACTTCTAGAAGTTGGTGCTGGTGAGAAGGTTTTCCTTCTTGAGTATGGTTCTAAATGATATGTTTGAAGTCATGTTTCTTTCTATTTCTACAAATTAATATGAAAAAAGATTTAGTACTTTATCATGATAAAACTAAGACAAATAAATAAATTAATACTTATTAGTCTCCCACTATTTTATTGAAATCCAACAGCCCTCACCATTGACTTCAGAATATTATGTTTTCTGAATATTTTAGTGTAAAGGATCCATATTTCCTTTCGCATTACCCAAACTAGGGTTGGTCAAGCAACTTGAAGGGTTTTAGGTAGGCATTCCAAATTTCAACTGCATTAACTCACAGCTCCTTGATCCACTGAGTGGACTCCCCATTCCTGAAATCCTTTAATTTTGGATTTCCTCAACTTTTGACTCTTGGTCACACCAAGTCCTACTGTGGTAGTCAACCCTTGATGCAAACCAATTCAAGTCAACCCAAAACCTCAATTTCGAATTCCCTGATAATTTAAAGCACCTCAACTAGGGTTGGTTGAGCACTTTGAACTAGGTTCGATTCTAACCAAGATTATGGAAGGCTATAACGACTTAATATTTCCTTGAGGGATTTTATATTTATATGTAAATTTCCATTTTATTATATTTCTTACATGATTTTTAATATTATGTGTGATATAATTAAGTGATTAACCATGTCTACGATAATATTTACGTATAATTTGGTCTTATTTTAGTTCCATCTTGTATGCTTGTTTAATTTATTAATTGTGTGATCGTGACGACACACCCACAATAAATAAACCATGCAACTGACAGAAATAAAATAAATTACATGATCATGATATCGTTCTATTGGTTAGTTTATCTAGAAGTTGATAAACTAACCTAATACCTAGGGTAGAAACACCTTGAACCTTTTGGGTTCATGTTTACAACTTTCCACATGTCCACCTTTGTGTCTCCTTGGATTGGTTTCAACTAGGATCCTAACTTGAGCTGCCTCCACTAGCTCAGGAGCTCCATCCATTACATATTCTTTTATCTCATACGTAGGTGAGGGGTAAAATGGGGTTTTGCATAAAAGAAACCTTGTACACACAAGCTCTACATATTAATGAGGAGAAGACTCACAATATTTTTTTTAATTTAAATAAATAAATTAAAAGAAACCATCCACATACAAAGGTCCTAGTTTAGCTCATGATTATCCATATATGCAACGATATTTACACATAAATAAAACTAGCATTTAATTATTTAATCGTTCTTGTTCAAGATAAATCATGCTCGAATCAATTAATTATTATATTTAATTAATCAATCCTTTTATCTTAAACCACTTTTCTGAATTTCCTTGATATTCTCATCCACCATAATTTTAAACAAATAAATTCATTTAAAATTATCTTGGTACATAACTTGTACTTTGGAGGCAACCCAGTGAATTCCCGTTCATAACTACCCAATGAGTACAAATGAACATTACACAGATGTTAAATTAAATACATATATATAAAACACCTATCATGTGTTGTTCCCCAGATTTGCACCCGCACCATGGTACACATCTCAAGGGTTTGTATAATATAATAATAATTTTTAATAAATATGTGTAATTTGGATGAGTACACGACGTGTAGTTCCTACTGTATGGCATGTACTATCGTTCACCGTCTATCCAAAGTACACACCCGGGGATATGACATGTAGACGTACTTCAGAAATCTTCAGAGTACACAGTGTGTCAAGTGGGCCACACGTCGTGTAGTATCCGCGTTACACTCTCTCCAGCTGGGCAAGCCATGTACGAGGTACACGGTCCAACCCTAACATGAAGGTACTACACGCCATGTACAGTAGGCCACATGCCGTGTAATCTAGAAACCATGTGCCACCTGTTCCTGGTCAACACACGAAGTCATTAAAACTTTGAAAAACTCTAACACATGGCTTGGTTTGGTTGACCAGTCTCGATGCATTAAACCTTAACTACACGATGTGTGAGGCAGAATACATGTTGTGTGAGTCCAACTACATGGAGTATGAGTCCAACTAACACGTCGTGTATTCTGGTGTTGTAAAAATAGGAATCTTTGGCACCTCCGGATGAGATCCTCTATTTTTTATTTTAATTAAAATTAAAAGAAAAAGATCGTTTCTGTAAGGTGAATGAGAAACAAATGAGGAGGAACAGATCTTGAGATTCAGATTTACATAACGATTAACATGAATTGAAACAACTATATTATTAAATGCATAAATCATCAATGAAAAAACTAAATAATTATAATCAATGATATGACCGCTCTAATACCACTTTTAGGTTCTGGGCACAACGAAAACATGTGGATGAGTGTACCCAACTTTAATTTTTCTGTTAACAACGATCAATCTAAGATCCGTCATGATGATAAAATGTCAGATCTTCGGAATAGAAATAAGAATGAAAAGAAAAGAGGGAAGTCTCAGAACCACAGAAAGGATCATAATATGTTGGTTATAATTAATTTAATTAAAAGACAATAATTACCTTGATATAATTCTCTCTCCATTGATGCTTCCGACCAGGATCCAATGTGATCCGTCATTACGTCGCATAATACAAGTGTATGATTCATCTAGTGGTGATCCACACGTGCTCCATGTATCTATGGACATAGCTGAAGGGATCTCTATATGCTAGAACAGAAGTGTCTTCACTTGCGATGTCTGCCTTTGATTGGCTTGAGAGCCATTTCCAAAGCGCTCTCCTTGATCTAGTGGAGGAGGATGTCTCTCGTAACTTGAGAGCGCTCTTGGAGGAAAGGAATTATCTCTTGGCTTGAGAGATTTTTCCAGTTCCATTGTGCACAACCACAAAGAATGACTAGTCTTAATGAGAATAATGTAATTGGGATTTATATTACTTAGAATAATAAAATGAATTAATTACCCAAAGGAATTTATTCATTTCATTTAATTCTTAGTAAGACCCCATGTCTAATAATAAAATTTGACTATTATTATCACTTGACATGATCCCAACAAATTAAACCTAATATTATTTAAATAAATAAATAATATTATTTCTCACAAATCCACAAAAAAACTACACTATGTGTATATTAATATACACGGAGTGTACTTTTGTTTTTCCATTATCTTTATTTCCTCCACCACATTTATTAGACCTTGAATAATGACTATTTATTTCTTAAATAAATATCACCACATTATTTGCTAATAAATATATATTATTTCACCCACAATATATTCTATCGAATAACTAGTGTCGAAATAAATGTGATCAGGCATCCTTGAATAATTATTAAATCGTAATCGGGAATAATTTTTATTCAACTTGTTAAATGAATATTTAACTGAGATACCTGGATACACTTAGTGTGTGACCCTCTAGGCCTCTTTCTCAGTGGAATTATATGGAGCCTACCTAAAGTCCAAGGTTAGAATCTAGCAACATGGAAAGGCACCCATAAAGAAAGAAGTTAACATCGTAATGACATGTCAACTCCTACGAATGCTTACTATGTAATGTAATCCCTTTGTATCGATATCTCAAATCAAGTGGGTTGAATGCTAGTGCCATTAACCAATGTGCTCGATTATTATTTCTTTGACTTCCCATAATTGAACTTTCCATTTCCTCACCATGTATATGGATTTATTTAGGAAATATCAATTCCATCAAAGGGCTTGAGATATCAACTTCCATTATGAAACAAAAGGGACAAATCCTTTCTTGCATTATATATCAATTTAGTATTACTTGTGACACGCCCAACACATCCTATCTCAATGCGAATAGTGTGTCATCACGATTTTCATCAATAAAACTAAGTGTGTGAGTTGTAATACCCATTATTAATAATCTGAAAGTCTAAGGACCAATACACACGTCCGTATATAGGAACATCCAATGACACTATGAAATGTGGATTTTCTACTGACAGGTCTCATTATCATAATATCCTCATAGATATTACTAAGAGAACACACCATGAGAAGGTGCCTCAAAGTTTTATGAGTCCCCACCCATAATGTACTATATTATTTTTGTCCCTTAAATAACATCATCCGACCCTAAAACATATATTCAAGAATAGTGTTATAGCACTTCCAGGTTCTCATCATAACAGGGATCCACTATGACCCTTTAGTGAAACAACTATCCTTAGGACATTATCACATGAATTGTCATGTAGAAGAACAATCAATATGTGATAATGTATTTATTAATATTCAAATATATGAATACAAGTTTATCATATAGTACCAAGTAGTTGGTTCTAGGCCACCAACTCCAACAGAATCTCACTTGAACTAGAGCCAACTACTAATAACCTTTAACCCACTAGCTCTCACATGATATTCATGATTCTGCTGAGATAGGCCTTTAGTCATGGGGTCTTCCACATTCTCTTATGTGGACACTCTAATCACTATAACTTAACCCCTTTGATAGAAATCTCTCAAGAGGTGATACTTTCAAAGAATGTGCTTTGTCCGTTGATGTGCCTTGGTTCTTTTGAAAGAGCCACCATTGTAGTATTATCATAATACAATGTGATAGGGTATCTACTATTAGGCCCCACATCAAGCTCCTAGACAAAGTTCCGAATCCATATGGCTTCCTTGGCTACATCATAAGCCGCTATATATTTGGACTCCACTGTAGAATCGACAAAAACTGGCTGCTTTGAACTCTTCCAGCTCACAGCTCCTCCGTTGAGATAGATAACATATCCTGATTGCGACTTCAAATCATTCTGATCTATCTAATAACCAGTATCAACATACCCTCTGATGACAATCTCTTTGTCTCCTTAATACACTAGGAACATATCCTTTGTTCTTCTCAGATTCTTAAGGATAGTCTTAACATAAGTCCACTACTGTTCTCCTGGATCTACTTGATATCTTTCTACCATTCTAAGTGCATAGGAAACATCAATCCTGATACATAATATGGCATACATGATGGATCCTATAACCAAAGCGTATGAGATCTTACTCATCCTATCTTTCTCCTATTGTGTTTGAGGACACATTCTCTTAGAAAGATGTAGGCCATGTAACACTAGAACCAATACCCTCTTGGATTGTTCCATACTAAATCTCTTTAGTATCTGGTCAAAGTATGTACCCTGACTTAGTCCAAGAAGCCTCTTGGATCTATCACAAATGATATTGATCCCTATAATGTAGGCTACTTTACCTAAGTCCTTCATGGAGAAACACTTGTTCAACCAGTCCTTAACTGACTTTAAGACTGGTACATCAATTCCAATAAGTAATATGTCATCAACATATACTACTAGGATAACGACCGCATTCCCATTAAACCGCTTATAAATACATGTCTCACATTCATTCTTAATGAAACCAAATTCTTTTATGGATTTATCAAATCAGATGTTACATGACCTGGATGCTTGCTTTAATCCATAAATGGATTTTTGCAACTTTCAAACCCGTTTGACTTCACCTGGTATCACAAACCCTTCTGGTTGTGTCATATAGACATCTTCCTAAAGATTCACATTAAGGAATGCTGTTTTGACATCCATTTTCTAAATATCGTAGTCATGGTAAGATGCTATGTAAAGTATGATTCTTATGAATTTAAACATAGAAACTGGTGAGAAGGTTTCATCGTAGTCAATTCCTTGACGTTGTCTGAATCCTTTAGCCACCAACCTTGCTTTATAGGTGGTAACTTGACCTTTCATGTCCAGCTTTCTCTTGAACACCCATTTTCATTCAACATACTTTACATCAACTGGCTCATCAACCAGAACCCATACTTGGTTATGATACATGGAATCCATCTCAAAATTCATATCTTCTATCCATTTTGTAGCTTCTGAGCTTTCTACTACTTCCTTGTAGGATAGAGGTTCATCATTGTCCAACAATAATGATTCGCCATCCTCGGTGACTAGGAAACCAAATCTCTTTGGTTCCCTTACCTCTCTTGAACTACTACGCAGTACTTGTGTTTCTGGAACCTCTTCCATAGGGACATGTGGAACTTGTTCCTATACCAAATCCTCTGTATCTTGAGCATCAACTTCATTGAAGTCAATCTTTCCCCCACTATCATTTTTGAAGATGTGATCCCTCTCAAGAAATACGGCTTGTTTGGTGACAATCACTTTCTTATATTAACGGTTATATTGGTAATATCATTTTGTTTCCTTGAGATATCCTATAAAGATACACGTTGTTCCCTGGGGTGCTAGTTTGTTGACTGATAAGGCCTTAACAAATGCCTTGCATCCCCATACCTATGTGTGTGAAAAAATGGGTTTCTTTCTATTCCATAACTCGAAGGGAATTCCATTTTCCACCTTAGTTGGTACTTAGTTTAATTTGTATGTTGCAATTTGTAATGCATATCCCCAAAGGGATAATGGAATATCTGTATGACTCATCATCGACCTCACCATTTCCAACAAGGTGTGGTTCCTCCTTTCACTAACACCATTCCACTGTGGTGTATAATTAGTAGTGAGTTGATATAGAATCCCAGACTCCCATAAAAGGTCGATGAACTCTTAGTTCAGATATTCTCCACCTCGATCTGATCGAAGATTCTTTATCTTCTTACCAAGCTGATTCTCTACTTCATTATTGAATTCCTTAAATTTCTCTAAGGACTCTGACTTATATCTCATTAAGTAGATATATCCATATCTACTCAAATCATCAGTAAAAGTAATTAAGTAAGAATATCCACCTCTAGATTATACTGGAAATGGTCCACACACATCCATGTGTACCAATCCTATAAGCTCTGTGTCCCTTTCACCCTATCCACTGAAAGAAGGCTAAGTCATTTTACCTTGTATACAAGTGTGACATCTATCAAGTGGTTTTAGATCAGTAGAGTCTAAATAACCATCTTGGCTGAGTTTTGTCAAGCAGTTATCGTTTACATGACTGAGATGGTGATTCCTTAACTGGGTGTTGTATGAGTCATGTGATTTTGTTTTTTTATCGATTAACAACACTTGGTTTTCATAATTTAATACATACAAACCGTTATTTAAATGTTCCATACCATAACATACATTGTTCTTATAAAAGAAACAACCCTTATTTCCAAACTTGAAAAATAAATCCATCCATATCCAAACATGATACAAAAATTATGTTCTTGGTAACACTAGGTACATAATAACAGTTATGTAAAACCAAAATCATTCCAATTGGCAATGAGAGATGGTAATCACTAATGGCCAACATAGCCAGCCTCGTGCCATTGATAACTTGAAGATCCACCTCTCCTTTGAAAATATTTCTAAATATACTTGGTTTCTGTATTCGAATATAGATGTGAGCCCCACATGCTGTATCTAATACCCAATGTGTATAAATGGAAATATTACACTCAATAACAAATGCACCTTTAGCGTCCCAACACTTCTGAGTGCAGTTTCTCTTCTAGTGGATTGGCTCGCCACAAGAAAAACATAATACCTCCCATTTCTTTCCCTGCCTCTGGATCTTTCCCTTCTTGGGGGGACAGTTCTCGGGGGCTTCAGACTGTTTATAAATCCTTGGTGCCTTTGCCTTGTCCTTCATCTTCTTATTCACCATAAGGACTACGAGTTTGTCATTCCCCATGTCCTTATATACCTGGAGAATCAAGGTTAGAAGTTCTGATAGAATCTTCTAATTATTGCTCATGTTATAGTTGACAATAAAGCTAGAGAAGGTCTTGGGTAGTGATGATATGATGAGATATGTACGCAACTCATCTAGGAACTTAATCCCTAAGATGTTCAGGCATTCAATGTAGCCAATAATCTTGACTACATGAGGCCCAACTGGTGCAGAATCTCCAATATTAGTTGTTAAAAAAGTGTTGTAGATCTTATATCTCTCATGTCCCACCTTCTCTTGATATAGATACTTATGGTGAGACATCATGTTATACGCGTCCATGTTTTCATGTTGCTTCAAGAGCTCCTTAGACATGTATGATAGCATGAAACATTGGAAATATATGGAATCATATAAATGTTTCATATAGATATATATTTCCTCATCACTGGCCTCATTTCCAAGAGCAATTGAAACATGCTCCTCTAGCACATACAATTTCCTCTTGTGGCGAAGGATGATGTGTAAACGCCTCTGCACTCCAAAAAATTGGTGCCGGTGAGAAGGTTTTCCTTATCGAGTATGGTTCACAATGATATATTTGAAGTCATTTTTCTTTATGTTTTTACAAATTAATATGAGAAAATATTTAGTACTTTATCATGATAAAATTGAGATAAATAAATAAATCAATACTTATTAGTCTCCCTCTATTTTATTGAAATCCAACAGCCCTCACCATTGACTTAGGAATATTATATTGGCTGAATATTCTAGTAGAAATTATCCATATTTCCCTTCACATTACCCCAACTAGGGTTGGTCAATCAACTTAAAGGGTTTTAGGTAGGCATTCCAAATTCCAACTGCATTAACTCGCAGCTCCTTGATCCACTGAGTGGACTCCCAATCCTGAAATCCTTTTATTTTGGATTTTCTCTACCTTTGCCTCTTGGTCACACCAAGTACTACTGTGGAAGTCAACCCTTGATGTGAACCAAGTCAATTCAACCCAAAACATCGAATTATAATTCCTCTATAATTGAAAACACCCCAACTCGGGTTGGTCAAGCAGTTTGAACTATGGTTCGATTCTAACCAAGATTATGGAAGGCTATACCGAATTAATATTTCCTTGGGGGATTTTATCTTTATACATAAATTGCTATTTTATTATCTTTCTTACATGCTTGTTAATATTAAGTGGGATATGCTTAAGTGATTAACCATGTCTAAGATAATATTAATGCATAAGTCAGTCTTATTTTAGTTTTATCTTGCATGCTTATTTAATTCATTAATTATGTGATTGTGACAACACACCCATAATAAATAAACCATGAAACTGATAGAAATAAAATAAATGGCATGATCATGAGAACGTTCTATTATTTAGTTTATCTAGCAGTTGATAAACTAACCCAAGACCTAGGGGAGAAACACCTTCAACCTTTTGGGTTCGTGTTTACAAATTTCCGCCCATCCACCTTTGTATCTCCTTGGATTGGTTTCACCTCGGATACTAACTTAAGCTACCTCCACTAGCTTGGGAGCTCCATACATTATATATTCTTTTATCTCACATGCAGGTGAGGGTTAAAATGGGGTTTTACATAAAAGAAACATTGGGTACACAAGACCTACATATTAATGAAGAGAAGTCTCACAAGCCAACAAATTTAATTTAAATAAATAAATTAAAAGAAACCATCCATATACAAAGGTCCTGGTCTAGCTCATGATCATCCATACATGCAACTATATTTACACATAAATAAAACCAGCATTCAATTCTTTAATCATTCTTGTTTAAGATAAATCACGCTCGAATCAATTAATTATTATCTTTAATTAATCAATCCTTTTATCTTAAAACCTTTTATTAATTTCCTTGAGATTCTCATCCATCATAATTTTAAACAAATAAAATTATTTAAAATTATCTTTGTACATACTTGTACCTTGGAGGGAACCTGGTGAATTCCTGTTCATAACTACCTAATGAGTAGAAATGAACATTATAGAGATGTTAAATTAAACACACATATAAAACATCTATCACGTGTTGTGCTTCAGCTTTATACTCGCACCATGGTACACTTCTCAATGGTTTGTATAATATAATAATAAATTTTAATAAATCTACATAATTTTTATGAGTACAGGGTGTGTAGTTTATACTACATGGTGTGTACTATCGTTCACCATCCATCCAAAGTACACGCCCGGGGATACAACATGTAGACGTACTTCGGAAATCTTCGTAGTACACAACGTGTCCAGTAGGCCACATGACGTGTAGTATCTGCGTTATATGGTCTCCAGTCAGGCAAGCCGTGTACAAAGTACACGGTCCAACCCTAACATGAAGGGACTACATGCTGTGTCCAGTGGGACACATGGCGTGTAATTCAGAAACCATGTGCCACCTGTTCCTAGTCAACACACATAGTCATTAAGACTTAGAAAAACTCCAACACATGGCTTGGTTTGGCGGACCAGTCCCGATGCATTAGACCTTGACTACATGACATGTGAAGAAGAATACATGCCATGTGAGTCCAACTGACATGTCATGTGTTCTGGTGTTGTACGACCAGGAACCTTTGGCACCTCTAGATGAGATTCTCTATTTTTTATTTTAATCAAAATTAAAAGAAAAAGATCATTTATGTAAGGTGAACGAGAAATGAATGAGGAGGAATAGATCTTGAGATTCAGATTTACAAAACGATTAACTTGAATTGAAACAACTAAATTGTTAAATTCATAAATCATCAACAAAAAAACTAAATAATTATAATCAATGATATGACCGTTCCAATACCACCTATAGGTTCCGGGCACAGGGGAAGCACATGGATGAGTGTAACCAACTTTAATTTTTTCATTAACAACGATCAATCTGAGACACATCATGATGATAAAACATAGGATCTTCAGAATAGAAAAAAGAATGAAAAGAAAATAGGGAAGTTCCAAAACCATATAAAGGATCATTATATGTTGGTTATAATTATTTTAATTGAAAGACAATAATTAACTTGATGGAATTTTCTCTCTATTGATGCTTCCGATCACAATCCAATGTGATCCATCATTACGTCACAAAAGCCAAGTGTAGACTTCCTCTAGTGGTGATCCACACATGATCCATGTATCTCTGGATGTTGCTGAAGGGATATCTGGGTGCCAGCGTGGAAGATCCTTTGGTTTTGATTTCCACATTTGATCTCCTTGAGAGCCGCTTCCAAAGAGCTCTCCTTGATCCGGTGGAGGAGGATGTCTCTTGTAACTTGAGAGCATTCTTGGAGGAAAGGAATTATCTCTTAGCTTGAGAGCTTTCTACAAATCCATTGTACACAACCACAAAGAATGGATAGGCTTAATGAGAATAATGTAATTGGGATTTATATTACTTAGAATAATAAAATGAATTAATTACCCAAAGGCATTTATTCATTTCATTTAATTCTTAGTAAGACCCCATTTCTAATAATAACATTTGACTATTATTATCACTTGACATGCACCCAACGAATTACACCTAATATTATTTAATTAATTAAATAATATTATTTCTCACAAATCCCTAGAAAAACTACACAGTGTGTATATTAATATACAAAGTTTGTACTTTTGTTTTTCCATTCTCTTTATTTCCTCCACCACATTTATTAAAACTTGAATAATGACTATTTATTTCTTAAACAAATACCACTGCATTATTTGCTGATAAATATATATTATTTCTTCCACAATATATTCTCTTGAATAACTTGTTTTGAAATAAATGCGATCATGCATCTTTGAATAATTATTAAGCCACAATCATGAATAATCTTTATTCAACTTGTTAAATGAATATTTAACTGAGATACTTGGATACACTTAATGTTTGACCCTCTATGCCTCTTTCTCTATGGAATTAGGTGGAGCATGTCTAAAGTATAAGGTTAGTGTCTAGCAACATTCCACAACACCCATAGAGAGAAGTTAACACCGTAATGACATGTCACCTCCTACGAACGCTTACCGTGTAATGTAATCCCTTTGTCTCGATATCTCCAATCAAGCGGTTTGCATGCTAGTGCCATCAACCCATGTGCTCAATTATTCTTTCTTTGACTTCCCAAAATTGAACTTTCCCATTCCTCACCATGGACATGGATTTATTTAGGTTATATCAATTCCATCAAAGGGAATGAGATATCAACTTTGATTATGCAACAGAAGGGACATATCCTTTCTCACATTATCTATCAATGCAGTATTACTCGTGACAAACCCTACATATCCTACCTCACTGTGAATAGTGTGTCGTCACAGTTTTTGTCAATACATCTAAGTACATGAGTTTTAATACCCATTAATAATAATATTAAAGTCTAAGGACCAATACACACGTACGTGGATAGGAACATCCAATGACACTATAAAATGTGGATTTCCTACTGGCGGGTCTCATTATCATAACATCCTCCTGGATATTACCAAGGCCGCACACCATGATAAGGTGCCTCAAAGTTTTATGAGTCCTCACTCCTAATGGACTGTATTATTTGTTTCTCTCAAATAAAATCATCCAACCATAGAACATATATATTCAAGAATAGTGTTATGGAACTTTTGAGTTCTCATCATAACAGGGATCCCCTATGACCCTTTAGTTCAACAACTATCCTTAGGACATTATCACATGAATTTTCACACAGAAAAAAATCAAGATTTTATAAGGTATTTATTAATATTCAAATCCATTAATACAAGTTTATCATAAAGTACAAAGTAGTTGGTTCTAAGTCACAAAATCCAACATATGTGTATTATTTCTTTATGCCAACTTCTTTATGGACCTCCCTAGAATCTTAAGGATGAGTCAATGTGTATTAGATGACCTCCTTGGAATCCTTCAGATGGGTAGATCTGATGTGAAGACCTCCCTAGAATCCTTGGGATGGGTTAGTGTGGTGATATGACATCCCAAGAGTCTTGAGATGTTTTCAAATATTTGATATATCATTAATTTTAAATGTAATAATTACTTAGTTTTCTACATCATTTGTTCAAAAAAATAGAATAAGAGTTATCAAATTCTATATATTAGAAATTATTTTTAGGTATTCATCATTTTAGGTCTACATGTATTGGTTCTACCCCTAGGAAGAACATTTTATTTTTCACAGAATAGATCAAAGCTATAAATGTTGGAATAAACATGGGGAAGACTGAATGTGGACACTGATTGGGATGATATTGCAATTTATGGATCATTTGATAAGAATATCAGTGTAAAGAATGATGGATATTGCATGGAAGAAATGAAAATGACAATTGAATATGACCTTTGTGATTGTACAAATTTGTTTGAGGAGTTAAATAGTTGTTCCAAGAAACCATTGTATAATGGTTGTAATAAATACGCAACACTATCAGCTGTATTGAAGTTATATAATTTGAAAGATGGTATCATATGGATTGATATCGGCTTTACAGAACTACTTTGTCTCCTGAATGACATGCTACCAGAAGAAAATAAACTACCATGTTGAACATATGACACTAAATGAATATTACATTCAATAGGAATGATCTCTAAAAAAAATTCTTGTCCAAATGATTGCATATTGTTTCACAATGACCATGAATAACTCATAAAATTCCTTGGCGCATATCGATACAAGAAATATAAATCAAGTCCTTAGAAATTTTTATAGTACTTTTTTATCATTCCATAGTTTAGAAGACTATATGGATGTCGAGAAACTGTGATACAATTGATATGGAATACAGATGAAAGAATTAAAGATGAGAACCTATGCCATCCAGTAGATTCTCCTTAGTAGAAGAAAATTAATTACGAGTATCCTGAATTTGGAAATGAGCTGACAAAATTTCATATTGCGTTATATATAAAGGGAATAAATCCTTTTGGTGTATGGAGTAGTACTCATATTACATGGCCCATCATGTTGGTAAATTATAACTTGCCTCCATGGTTATGCATGAAGTGCAAATACATTATGTTGTCTCTACTTATATTTGGACCAAAGCAACCTATTAATGATATTGATGTCTATTTTGCTCCATTGATCGACAATATGAAATTGATATGGGATACATGTGTTACAATGTACGATGTTTATAGAAGTGAAGAATTCACATTGAGGGATATGCTGTATGGAATGATAAATGACTTCCCCGCTAATAAAAATTTATCAGGCTATAGCATTAAAAAAATGTTGGGGTGTCCCATTTGTGAAAAACACACATACTCAGTTCGGTTGAAACATTCCTTGAAGACTGTGTTTTTAGGAAATAAGAAATTTTTACCTCAAAGACATAAATACCAATCCTGGATGACATCATTCGATGGGAATATCGAACATGGTACAACACTGTCTTCAGTAATAGGTGATAAACTATACAATAAAGTAAAATATATTGACACTATTTTCGGTATTTTTTTTTAAAAAACCTTATAAAATCAGGTTGGAAATAGTGATCAATTTTCTTTGAATTATTGTATTGTAATTGTTTGTATATCAGACATTTTCTTGATGTCATGCATTTAGAAAAAAATGTATTTGACAGTGTTATTAGCACGTTAATAAATGTTCCTGAAAAAACGAATGATGGAATAAAGACTAGGTTGGACTTGATTGAAATGACGATAAAGAAAGAGTTGGCATTGGTGAAGGGTAAATGACAAGATTTTCTTCCTATAGCTTCTTACACTCTTTCCAGACAGGAAAAAAATACAATTTTTCCTTTTCCTTAGTAGTGTAAAAGTTCCATAGGGGTATTCATCAAATATCAAGAATGCTGTCTCAATGAATAATTTGAAGTTATAAGGACTAAAATCACACGAATGTCATGTTTTGATGCAAGATTTAATTTTTGTTGCTTTCCATTTCATTCTACCTCAAAATGTATGACATATATTAACCATATTCTGCTTCTTTTTTAAAGCCATATGCAATAAAGTTATAGACCCAACAAAGTTATCCATCATGAAAAAGGAGGTTGTAGTCATATTATGTGAACTAGAGATTTTCTTCCCACCACCATTCTTTGATATAATGGTCTACATGATGGTTCAATTAGTTATATAGGTTCAAATATGTGGTCCTATCCATTAAAAATGGATGTAACCCATTGAACTATATATGAAGTTTTTAAAGGGTATGTCAAGAATCGAAGTCGGTTAGAAGGTTATATTGCAGAATGATATATTGTTGAAGAAGCTATTAAATTCTATACTGATTACCTATCAGATGATGACAACATAGGTCTCCCAAATTCTAGTCACAAAGAACGTCTTATGAGTGAAGGTTTTTCTGGAAGAGATGTTGTTACAATTACCTTGATCGAGTGGGAACAAGCGCACCTTTACATTTTACATAATAGTGAAGATGTTGATCCAT
This sequence comes from Viscum album, assembly GCA_963277665.1. Taxonomy (NCBI): domain Eukaryota; kingdom Viridiplantae; phylum Streptophyta; class Magnoliopsida; order Santalales; family Viscaceae; genus Viscum; species Viscum album. Next base: position 201,023,029 of record OY728144.1, on the reverse strand, counting down.
ATATTAAAGCCCATAAATAAATTATTATAGATTTGAATCCATCAAGGGATGAAATATTGATATAAAATACACATAATCAATATTTTATAGGATGGTTCTAAGACCAAATTTATAAGGATTTATCTGAAAATCAAAATTCAATTGTCGAATGACTTCAATGGCTAGGCATAGGACTGAATTCAAATGTTATATCTTACACTGGTTTTGTAATCAATGATTATACATTCTATAAAAAAACATGATGAATGTAGTATGATGCAAAATGGTGGTGTTACGCTTGTGGATGAAGTGATGCACATATCTAGTTCCAAGGATAAAAATCCAATTTATGAAAATATGTCCTATTTTGGTATTATCAAATAGATATATGAGTTGTATTATACAACATTTCAAGTGTTAATTTTCTATTGAAAATGGGTTGAAAATATAATTGCAGTGAAAGTTGATGAAATGGGCTTCGTGAAGGCGAATTTCATCATGGAAGGGGAAAATGACAAGCCATTCATAATGGAATCACAAGAAGTGTAATTATTTTATGTATCTAATCCAACAAACAAGAATTGGTCGATTGTATTGCTAGTGAATAAAACAAATGTCAGGTTAGATGAAAATTCAATCGAGGATGACCCTTTTATTGAGAGATCACAATCACTTTATGTCGGTCCGAATGTAGACAACGTCTTGTACATTAGAGGGGACCACAAAGAGAGGATTTGGATTCTCGATAGAGGAACCAAATCACTGAAACCTTTAAAAAAAGAGAGTTTAATGAGAAGGTAAAAGTGTTTTTTAATATACTATGTTTTTACTCATAATATAAATTAAATTTTTGACATATGATGATGTTACCAATCCCTTAGAAGAACAAACTACAATTAAGGAAACCCTTTGGAAATATGTAAAGGTAATGTTATGATATATTTCCTTTTATTACTAGTGAAATAATAATTTTTTGTTATAAAAATAGATTCTTTTGTTCAAGTTGGGGTGGTCTATCCATATTTCATGTCTTTCTGTACCAAAACTTCCACAAACTTCTTCTCCCTCATAACCTTTTCACCTTTCTAGTGTTTCATTTATCACTTTCCTTCAAGTTCCCTCCACTTCCTTTATAGGAAGAGAAATGACACTACCTCTGCTCAATCACATAGGTAGTATTGTTGTTTACATAGTAAAAAAAATTATCCATATAATTAATATATTTTTTCATATTTATGTTTAATTTATTTATTTTTAGTATTAGTCACATAATAATTGTTTTCTTATATAGTTGGATTATTTTGTTCGAGTTTGGGTGGTCTTTCTATCTTTCATGCCTTTATATACCAAAAATTTCATAAACTTCTTCTCCCTCAAAACCTTTTCACCCTATAGTTTTTCATTTATCACTTTCCTTCAAGTTACCTCCACTGCCTTTTTAGGAAGATCAATGATGCTATATTTGCTCAATCACAGAGGTAATCTTGATGTTTTCATAGAAAAATCATTGTCCATAGAATTAATATACTATTTCATATTTATGTTTAATTTATTTCTTTTTCGTATTACTAAAAAAAAAAAATTGTTTTCTTATATAGGTGGATTATTTTGTTCGAGTTGGAGTGATATGTCTATCTTTCATGCCTTTGTGCACCAAAACTTTTACAGACTTCTTCTCCCTCAAAACCTTTCACCCCTACAATGTTGAAATTTATCCCTTCCCTTCAAGTTCCCTCCACTAATCAATCACAGAGTCAATATTGATGTTTTCAAATTAAAATCATTGTCCATATAATTAATGAATTATTTCATATTTATTTTTAATTTATTTATTTTTAGTATTACTCATATAAAAATTATTTTCTTATACAAGTGAATTCTTTTTTTTGAGCAGGGGTGGTTTGTTCGAATATTCTCATGCAGTGTTGATAGTTAGAAAAATAAAGTTAATAGATATCATGGTAACATTTACATTTAGGATTGTTTTGAGACTTTGATATGTGTATAAATAATCCACACCTCAATCTGACACACGGTGTGACCGGTATGACTCCAAGTACTCTTTCTATTTAAAATTGAAATTAATTTTAGTAAAATAGAAAACTAACATACTCAAAACTAAGAAAACATATTAATATTATTTTGATACTTTAATAAAACAATAAATAATTCATTTTTTATGTGTAGGAATCAGCCAAACCTCAATTCGATACACGATGTGCCCGATATGACTCAATGTGTCCGTTATCAGTTTAAAATCGACATTTTAGTTCAAAAAGTGCCACTCAATGAAAAATGATCAAACACAATAAGATTTTATTGATAATTTGGGAAAAAATTTATAATTAATTTGTGATGTGTAGGAATTAGTTTCACATCAAGCTAATACATGATGTGATCAGAATGAGTCAAAGTGCACGTTTCCAGTTTAAAATTACATTTTAGTAAAAAAGACAAAAAACAGACTCAAAATTGAGAAGACGCATTCATATTATTTTAATACTTTAGTAAAATGATTCATAAGTTATTTGAGACTTTTAATAATTATACCCACCTCAATCCGACCTACAGTGTGACCGGTATGACTCAAAGTGCATACTTTTATTTAAAATTGGCATTAATTTTAGTAAAATAGACAACTACCTACTCAAAACTAATCAAACACATTCATATTATTTTTATAATTCATAAAAATGATCCATAAGTCATTTTTTATGTGTAGGTATCATCCACACCTCAATTTGATACATGATGTTCTTGGTATGACTGAAAGTATCTATTATCAGTTTAAAATCGACATTTTAGTTCAAAAAGCGTTACTCAATGAAAATGAATCAAACACACTTAGATTTTATTTTATAATTTAGTAAAACAATTCATAAGTAATTTGTGATGTTTAGGAATTGGTTTCATGTCAAACCAATACACGATGTGATCAGAATGAGTCAAAAGTGTGTGTTTCTAGTTTAAAACGACATTTTAGTAAAAAAGACAACTGACATACTCAAAGTTGATAAAACAAATTTGGATTGTTTTTATACTTTAGAAAAATTATAAATAAGTCATTTGAGATGTGTAGGAATTAGAAACACCTCAATCCGACCCACGTTGTGACCAATATGACTCAAAATGCGTATTTTTATTTAAAATTGACATCAATTTTAGTAAAATGGACAACAAACCTACACAAAACTGAGAAAACGCATTCAGATTATTTTGATACTTTACAAAAATTATCCATAAGTCATTTTTGACATTTAGGAATCATCTGAACCTCAATTAGATACACAATGTTCCTGTTGTGACTTAAAGTATCCATTATTAATTTAAAATCAATATTTTAGTTCAAAAAGTGTCACTCACTGAAAACCAATCAAACACACTCAAATTTTCTTGATAATTTAGGAAAAAAATTCATAAGTTAATTTTTATGTGTAGGAATTTGTTTCACATCAAAGCAATACATGATGTGATCATAATGATTCAAAAGTGTGTGTTTCCAGTTTAAAATTACATTTTAGTAAAAAAGACAACTGACATACTCAAAACTGAGAAAACACATTCCTATTATTTTGATACTTCAGGAAAATGATCCAAAAGTCATTTGAGATGTTTTGGAATCAAACACACTTCAATCCGACACACAGTGTGACTGATATGACTTTAAGTGAATTTTTTATTTAAAATTGACATCAATTTTAGTAAAATTAACACTTCTATTAATTAATTTATTTATATTATTACTAATATAATAATTGTTTTCTTATACAGGTGTGTTATTTTTCTCGAGCAAGGTTGGTTTTTTTGGAAATATCATGAGTTGGGGTTAGGATTAAAAGACAAATGAATATTGATGTTTTTGAATGTATGTAATAATTTGTATTTATGTAATTGTATAAACCAATGTTTGAAGTGTCAATAATATAGTGTTTTTTATTGTATTTGTTTTTCAAATTTCATTTCATTTAAATTCTATATTTAGACTATTTTTGTTGATATATGGTGTGTTTCTGGTGCTGTAGTGTGCTGTTACAACACACTACACTGGTGCTGTATTGTGCTGTTGCAGCACACTACAGTATGGCCCTTTATCAGTGCCTTTAAAATCACTGATAAAGGGAACATTTTTAGAACTCTTTAAAAGAACTTATAAAGTTACACTTTATCAGTGCTAATAAATTGGGCCTTTAGAAGTGTTTAAAAAAGTTCTGATAAAAGACCAGAGCTTTTAATCTCGCTCAGATAGTCAGCACTTTTCTAGCGCCGATAAAGACTATTTCTAGCACTATTAAAGGCATATTTTGTAGTAGTGTTATAAAATATTGGGAGGAGTTTCTTAAGAGCTTGGGGGAACCTTGGGAGGGATATAGATAGATAATTACAAAGTAAATTTATTCTTTAAGGGTTTTGAGTGAAGAGTAATGGGAGGTTGAGTGGGTTTATATTGGAAAAGAGATGAGAATTTTTTATTAATTTATAATCTTAAGTTTTGGAATCTATATAATAAATTAATTCAAACCAAAAACCATGCCATGGTTTTTTCTCATGGGTTCTACCAAATAGGGCTGCATTTCATTATTTTATAAGTCTATGAACTAAACCCATTAAAATAATACCCTTGATGATGTGGAAGGGAGTCTTGTTTTTAAAGAAATGATTTTAAAACCTTAAAATATAATATAGGTTTTGGAGGATTATTTAAGTGTTTATAAAATTAATCAAATAACATGATTTTTTTTATTTTAATAGGGAAATATAGTTTTGGTTGTGGATACTCTTCATGGTATTTATTACATCACTTTGGGCTTTTATGATGTCAAAATACAGATCGTATATTTATACTATATTTAATTTTGACCAAAAAGTTTGACCATCTCCAAAAATTATAAAATTCACTTTTTTCTAATTTTTAAATGATGATTTAAAAAATAATATTTATTTTATATAAATAATTCTTTAAATTTTAGAATTTCACTTTTAAAACAAAATCCTAATTTATTAAAAAATACTGTTTTTTTACAATTATAGTCTTTTGACCCTTAAAAAATATATATTATTATTTATATTTAAATAAATATTATTTAATAATAATATTTTATTAAAAATAAAATTTATTTTAAAAAATATTTAATTCATCAAAAATAGGGTCTTAATCGAAACTATATATTTCCCAAAAATACAATTGGTGTTTCCTCGCATAAAAATATACTTTTTATCTAACTCATTATTTAATAATTTATAAAGTAATAATAAAAATTATCATTAAAAAATATACAAATTCATAATATTAATTTCTGGATACATAACCCCTTATTACACTAGTGTATACCCTAAGAGTAAGGTGTGCGATGGTGGATCTTTCTTGGGGAAGTTCGAAGAACATGATTTGGGATGTGATATTGATAAGCTTAAACTTCTCTTATTAACAGTTTTACTCATGATTTAGTTATTAAATATTGGATTGGGATTGGTTAAGAAAAAAACCCAATGATTCTATCTCCCTCAAAATCTTTGATAAATAGGCTTTATAGGGTATGATCCTACTGGTCGAGACCATCACTTCTTTCGTCCGTGTCAATTGGACTTTATCATAACCCTTAATATACTAATCTTAATGGTCACTATACAATGACTATATTATCAACAACTATTAATCTTAGTGATTTTTTAAATCTAACAGACTCTATAACGGTCCAAAATAACCAAAGTAGTGCTTTAATTTTCTATAACTACATTACTTAATAATACATTTATTTGTTCAAACTGGGAATTTCATTTATAAAATTTTAGGTTATTACACTCTTCCCACCTTCAAAATTTCACCCTCAAAATTTTCATTTCATAAACTAAAACAAATGATGGTACTTCTATTTAATTACCACTTCTAGTTCTTATGTCGCTTCCTCAAACTTGTGGTTCCACCATAACACTTTGACCAGGTGAGTTGTCTTGTTTTGTAAATATTTGTCTCTATGATCTAAGATCTTCATCAGCTACTCCTCACATGAAATATCATTCTACAATGGAACCATCTATGGATTTAGTAAATGTGATGGGTTTGGTATGTACTTCCTCAATATGGATACATGAAACACATCATGTACTTGAGATATGTTAGGTGGGAGTTCTATTCGATAGGCCACTACTCCAATGCGACTAAGGATATAAAACAGGTTGATGTATCTAGGGATAAACTTCCCCTTCTTCCCAAAAATCATGATTTTATTCCATGGTGATATACGAAGGAATAACTTATCTTCGACCTCAAACTCCAGGTCTCGTTGATGATTGTTTACATAGATTTTCTGTCGACATTGTATGGATTTCATATGATGATGAATGGTTTGAAACTTCTCTATCATCTCTTGGATAAGATCATGTCCCATAATCTTTTGATATCCAACTTCATCCAAGCATATTGGATTCTAACACCTCTTCCCATATAGAGCCTCATAAGGTGTCATTTGAATGCTAGAATGGAAACTATTGTTATATAAGAACTCCACTAGGGGAAGGTGTTGATCCCAACATCCTTTTAAATCCATTGAACATGATCTCAATATATCCTATAGAGTTTGAGTGGTTCTCTCATACTTCCTATCCATATGAGGGTGATATATAGTACTGAAACTCATATTTATATCCAATTCTTACTGAATGATTCTTCAGAACCTTGAGGTAAACCTCAGATCTCGATCATATATAATAGAGAGTGGAACTCCATGCAGTTTCACCACTTCTCATATGTATATATTGGTGAGTTGGTCTAGATAGAAATATTCCTTGATAACAATGAGATATGCTGATTTTTTAAGGCAATCGACTACCATCCATATAACATTATTGCCTTTAGGTGTACTGGGAGTCTTATAATGAAATCCATGGTTATGTTTTCCCATTTCCATACTAGTATAAGAATTTTTTTCATCATACCCTTAAACTTATGTCATTCTTCCTTGACTTTTTGGCATATCAAACATCGTGACACAAACTTTGCAATCACCATCTTTATGTTATCCCACCATATTTTTTGCTTCAAATATCTATAAATCTTAGTGATTCCTGGATGAATAGAGAAGGATGATCTATGAACATCATCTATAAGTCCCTTATTTAGCTCTAGTTTTTATGGGTCACATATATGGGTTCCAAACCTTATAACCCCATCTTTAGAAATGTTTAACTTTAGGATATTCACTACATTTTCTATAACACCTTCACATCTTTTTGGGCCTCTTTAATACTATCAAGAACGGATGGTTCAGTAGTTATTTGAACAAGGTATAATTAATATCCTTTTATTATTACCATATCCATCATTTTCATGTCCAATAATATTGGATCCATTTCAATACTCCTCATGGATAGGGTTGCAGGATCCTTTCTAATTAGAGTATCTACCATTTTGTTCAACTTCCTAGGATGAGAATGGATTAAAAAATCATAATCCTAGATCATTTACAACCACCTTCATTGGCACATATTAATCTCCTTCTATACAAATATATACTGTAGTATTTTATGATCCATATATATCTCACACTTTTATCTGTAGAGATAATGTCACCAAATCTTAAATGCAAAGATCACTGCATCCAATTCTAGATCACGATTTGGGTAGTTATTGTCATGGATCTTTAATTTTTGGGATGCATAATCTATAACTTTTTCATTTTTCATGAGTACACAATAGAAGCCCTTTTTTCATGTATAGATTTAGATCAAAAATCATTCCCCACTGGTGGGTAATGTAAGAACATGTGTAGTGATTAACCTATTATTTAAATCTTTAATTTTTTTCCTCACATTAATAATTCCAGACAAACTTGACTCCCTTCAATGTTATCTTGGTTAGTGTGATTGAAAATCATGAGAAGTTTCTCACAAATCGATGATAGTACCCAACTAATTCAAGGAAACTACAAATTTCCATCACATATGTTGGTTTGGACCATCCTTCAATTGCCATTATTTTTAAAGGATCCATAGATATTCCTTTTCTGGAGATAACATTCCCTAGGAATGTTACTTTCTCCATCCAAAACCTGTATTTACTATAATTCAAAAATAAATTTTCCTTTCACAAATTCTTCAGTAAAACAATAAAAATCTCCCCATGTGCCTCCTTTCTTTTGGAATAGATAAGAATATATAAATACTTCCAATTTTTTTCTAGGTAATCCCTAAAGACTCTATTCATCAAGTTTATGAAGATATATAAAGAATTAGTGATTCTAAATGACATCACTATGAACTCATAGTTCATGTACCTTGTACGAAAAGTATTTTAGATGTGTTTAAAGTATCACTAATAGTTTTAAGTTAATTCAAATTAAGGCAATGAGTTGATCCTAGGTTATCGCTCAGGGTGGATTGGATGAATTTCTTTTTCTTAATGATTTCAATTTCTTATAATTGAGATGGGTTCATTTAAGAAGATCAAACATAATCATAACTTACTGGTTTAATTCCTACAAACCCTAATACTAATCACCCATAAAATTGAAGGATCAAATCATTGATCACTCCAAGGTAAAGGTTTGTATTAGCACTTGAATTGTGTGGCCTTAAATTCAACAAGAACGATGGAGTTTAAAAATCATCAAATAAAAATCTCAATTAAATAAGTGATTATACATTAATGGGGTGATAAATAACATGAAATACAGACCCTTGCTACTCTCTTGGATCAACCCATAAGTGGGTTATCCTTCCATTAATTCTATGGTTTCAATGGAAGCGGAAAGTAGACTCATGAGGGGAGAAATGGAGAAGTAAAAAAAAAACACAATAAAATAACGATCACTCCACCGTTGTGTGATAAATATCACAAAGTATGGTGTGAATAAATTCACACCTTGAACCAAAAGTATCAACATGATATTTATAACAATATAATAATAGTAGAAGAAGAACTTTCATTAAGAAACTAGGATGAATTAAAACAACTTACATGTGAAGGAAGAATGTTATAAAGAGAAATTGGCAGCATAACATTAAGATGAAAACAAAGCTAAAAGATTCTTCAATACTCCAACACCACTGCCTTAAATAGGAATTTTTGAGCCCTTGGGTAGATTATCCAATAGTCCAAGTCTCCTCAATTAATTTTGGTAGGCCATAGGTGGGTGGAAAGTAAGGGAGAGTTGATTTTTCCACCCTTGACCCGGGGTGGCAGCCAACTTGCCTTCACCGAACAGACGCGCTTGGAAGACCTTCTAGATTTTCGAATCAGAGTGGGACCTAGAATAAGAAAATGGATCCCCGGATATCTTCTAACCGTTTGTAAAATTTGGGCCCATTTGGTGTTGTGGATTCTGAGATATGATCATATTAATGGGATGTTTTTCTGGGCCGCAGAATCTGGCCCATAATTTTATCTCTAACTTGGGACGCCTAAATGGACACCATGGAGGCCGAATTATCATTGGATCCTGAAGAGTTATTTGTTCCTATACATGTCTTATATAATCACAAGAAATTTGGGATTAATTGGGCCTGTATGTGGGGCCCCAAATTCTCATCAGTGGGCTGGTGTCCAATCCGCCTTCTCCAGAATTGCTTCCTTTTATTGCCAAATATCTCCATCATCCTTTATGAATATTTCATTGATCCTTTAATGAAAAATGTTCATATTGAAGTGAATATCCAGTTAAAAAGAATATCAAATTAAAATATGTATAATTAGATTCCTTAAAATTATATGAATCATTGGGTACTTTAAATGATGTTAAAAAATGTACCACATAATAGTGTATTTTAAGAAAGAATTACAATCATAATGTGAGATGATGTTCAAAGTGTAAAATGAACTAAAATGGTGTTTATGAATAATAAATAAAATTAATATTATATATATTAACAATGAATATTATCCTAATTTAGTGGCTAATCACACCCCCAACTTGAGTTTTGCTAGTCCCGATCAAAATATATCTCAACAATATGAAATTCGAATTCCCTTTTCCAAAAACATTTTAATACACAATGATCACCAGAAACCCTTATACCAAATAATCATGAAACCCATCAAAATATTTTAATACAAGATAGTTTCATAATCATATCCCAATCCCAAGCCCATTCCTTTTTTCAAATTCATTACCATATTTCATCCAATATCAATTAAGTATGAGGATGTGTTGTGCATCACAATAGACATGGGGGTTCATCTTTATTCAAGGGGGAAATGACGGAAGCGATAGGTGGAATAACATTTCAATATTAAGATGAGTATTAATTTTTTTTTGTTTTTTTGTTTTTTCAATTTTTCCATGGTAATTGAAATTGTACTCAAAAGAGTCAACCCCTATAGCGAGACTTTGCCGATGACTCTCAAGCTCAAAGACCTTAGGGAACCAAGTGAAGTCCACATACTCGGGCATCATCTCGAGTTAACTCAGTCAAAAAAAATTCAAATTACCAAAAATAGATATAAAATTACTAACTCTGGGCCAGACAACTATGAAGTCACGATCCCCAAGTGCCGAAAGCCACGCATTAGGTCATTTCATTGCTCTACGCGCAAATATATTATTTTTTTAATTTTTTTCGAATAATCATATTAAACTAAAATGATCACCAAACCTATACTATTTATTTTGGGGACCCCATGAACTCAAACTAATACCCCATCATCCAAAGGACGTGCATTGTGATTCTTTTTTTTATTTGGATGAAAATATAAACAATGAAATATCACATTGGACAGCCACACTTTCCAAAATCTATTCTCATGAAATTATACAAGGATTAAAATCAGAATCAAGGCATGCTAAATTATTTGATATTCAATTTCAAAGTGTGCAATGTGTATTACCATGTTCAAAGTTAAAGGAAATTTTCCTTCCATTTACACATTTTTTTTCTTCAAATCATTCATTTTTTTGACACAAAATCATTTTTTATTTTATCTTCCCCCCCAACTTAAAATAACACTGTCCCCAGTGTTTAAAGAAAAGAAACTTTAGAAGGGGGTAGAGGTAGATAATGAAAGTTTAAAAAGGAAATTGAAAATGAGGGTCATGGAATGAAGTCACCTGGTGGTTGAAGTTGAAATTCTTGCTGCTCCCTTTTAATCCTTTGATATCCATGTCACTTGCAGAGTTCCCTAGTAGAAAAAGGAAAAAAAAAACAAAAAAAACAAAGAAATATATATATATATATATTTATATAATAAATAAAGTAAAATATAAGTATATATATATAAAAATTATAGAATAAGGAAGCACAAAAAGCCGTAGGTCAGTGGTAAGCGCACGCCCCTGTCTCCCTTCGGTCCCGGGTTCGAGTCCCTGCGGCTTCGTCGGTTGTGACGGGGTTTGACCCACGACCCACGACATGTACCGTTTTATTATTATTATTATATTTTTATTTATTTATTTATTTTGTATTTTTAATTTAACCTACAAAAACATTAAAATAAAATGAACTGATGATACATTGTATTCTTTTTAAATTTCTAGGTAAGGTATTACTCAAGGATCACACCACATGACATGGATGAATATGGTGCTCCCCTTTTATACCCATCCATACTCATAATAGAAGAACAGGTCAACAATATTTTTTTTTATTTTTAAATATGAAAATGATTCATTAATCCAATTTAAAATATAAAGTTTATTAAAACAACAAAATTATTGGAAACTTGAAAACCATGGGTTGCCTCCCATGCAGCGCTTTGTTTAATGTAGCTAGCCCGACATGGACCCCCCAACTTATCCAATACCAACTTTCAACATTTTAAGGACCACATGTTTCACCACTTCTACTAGGTTGAGATTCATTCTATTTTTAGAATTTTTTTTCATGCACAAACCTATGTTCTAAAATGAGTGGTAAAATCCAATGAATATTAGAAATGGTTGATCTAGTTTCCCCTATAGTCTTTCATAAGACATCAATGATCATTCCAATTTTTTTGGTTTCAAGATAATAAATTGTGAAAATTGGAAGTTTTTGGCTATCCCCAATGAATGGAAACTTGAGGGTGGATGGAAGGTCCTTTCGTTCAAGTTCAGGTAGTTTAACACTTTCAGACATAGGTTGGGACTTTGAATCAACTCAATTTCATTTTCAAAATTTCTCAACATAATTGGTTCCTTTTTAATAGAAGATTCAACCAAAAAATTAGAATGATTGATTTTAGGAATGGGTATGGAATCAATGTTGGTGATTTCTCTTAATGGTTCAATGGTTGGTGTGTTTGAAAATTCATCAATGAAGTTATACTTAGGAGACTCAATCCATGATGTCAAATTATCCTCTTTTGAATACAAAAAGTCAATTTCCTCCGAATTTAAATACCCTTCAACAATTCCTTGATCCTCTTCATCTTCCCCAAATCTAAAGGTTTTCTCTTCAGTAAATTCATGAGAGGTTTGTGGGAAACTAGACACTTCACATAAGGTTTTGGAAGGGACAGTTTGTGTAGGGATGGGTTCCTCACAAGTATGAATTATTTTTAGTTCTAATCTCAATGATGAAACATCAAAATTAATTATCTCCATTTTCTGACACAATTTTTCAAGTAATGGTTGTGGATCATGATGAGCAAGGGGTTGAGAAAGATGGTCTATTCCAGGTGGATAATTAAGTTGTTGGAATTGCACAGGAGGGTGTTCAGATTGGCTTTGTGGGGATTGAAACACATTATATGTTGGAATTTTTTGTGGAGAATAGGAGTTAAAACATTGTGTCTCAATCAGTTTTTTATTATCCCACCAGTATAAACTAGGATGGTCATTGTACATCATAACTGTTGTGGGGTAGTCAAAGTAGGGAGAGGTTCCCCATGTTTGGGTTTGTTCAAAAGGGATTTCCATTGGAGTGGAATAGGGGATGATAATAGAAAATTGGGGTGATAAAAGGATGATAGTGTCTAATATAACTTACTTAGGCCCCTGACAATGGCGCCAAAATTTTATTCTCACTCAAATTTACCCAAGAGATGAAGGTAGAACGGTCCTTGTAGTCTAGCTTGGGTTGTCGAATCCACAGAGACCTAAGAAGTAACCTATAGACATGCACATTCTATGGATTTTTTTTGGATATGAAGTGTCCAACTTGGGTTGATTTTAGATGTTTTTAAAGTATCACTAATAGTTTTAATTTAATTCAAATTAAGGTAATGAGTTGATCCTAGGTTATCGCTCGGGGTGGATTGGATGAATTTCTTTTTTTAATGATTTCAATTTCTTATAATTGAGATGGGTTCATTTAAGAAGATCAAACATAATCATAACTTAATGTTTTAATTCCTACACACCCTAATACTAATCACCCATACACTTTAAGTATCAAATCATTGAGCACTCCAAGGTAAAGGTTCATATTAGCACTTGAAATGTGTGGCCTTAAATTCAACAAGGACGATGGAGTTTAAAAATCATCAAATAGAAATATCAATTAAAGAAGTGATTATACATTAATGGGGTGATAAATAACATCCAATCCATCCCATTTATACTCCCTTGGATCAACCCATAAGTGGGTTATCCCTCCATTTATTCTATGGTTTCAATGGAAGCAGAAAGTAGACTCATGAGGGAAGAAATGGAGAAGTAAAAAAAACACAATAAAATAACGATCACTCCACCGTTGTGTGATAAATATCCCAAAGTATGGTGTGAATAAATTCACACATTGAACCAACAGTATCAACGTGATATGTAGAACAACAGAATAAGAGTATAAGAAGAACTTTTATTAAGAAACTAGGATGAATTAAAACAACTTACATGTGAAGGAAGAACGTTACAAAGAGAAATTAACAGCATAACATTAAGATGAAAAAAAACCTCAAAGATTATTTAATCATCCAACACCACTACCTTAAATAGTAATTTTTGAGCCATTGGTTATAGCCTCCAACAGTCCAAGTCTCCTCAATTAATTTTGGTAGGCCATAGGTGGGTGGAAAGTAAGGGAGAGATGATTTTTCCACCCTTGACCCGAGGCGGCAGCCAACTTTCCTTCACCGAACAGACGCGCTTGAAAGACATTCTAGATGGAAGAATCAGAGTGGTACCTAGAAGAATAAAATGTATCCCAAGATTTATTCTAACCTTATGTAAACTTTGGGCCCATTTGGAGTTGTTTATTCCGAGATATGATCATATTAGTGGGCTGTTTTTCTGGGCCGCAGAATCTGGCCCAGAATTTTATCTCTAACTTGGGCCGCCTAAATGGACACCATGGAGGCCGAATTAGCATTGGATCCTGAAGAGTGATTTGTTAATATACATGTCTTATATAATCCCACAAAATTTAGGATTCATTGGGGCTGTATGTTGGGCCCCACATTCTCATCAGTGGGCTGGTGTCCAATCTACCTTCTCCAGAATTGCTTCCTTTTATTGCCAAATATCTCCATCATCCTTTATGAATATTTAATTGATCCTTTAATGAAAAATGTTCATATTGAAGTTAATATCCAGTTAAAAAGAATATAAAATTAAAATATGTATAATTATATTCCTTAAAATTAGATGAATCGTTGGGTACTTTAAATGATGTTAAAAAATGTACCACATAATAGTGCATTTTAAGAAAGAATTACAATCATAATGTGAGATGATGTTCAAAGTGTAAAATGCACTAAAATGGTGTTTATGAATAATAAAGAACATGAATATTATATATATTAACAATTAATATTATCCTCATTTAGTGTCTTATCACTTGGATATTGGAAAATCTCTAGGTATAATCTATATTGAAAATTCAACCTCTCTGCTATAATGCACCAACCCGAATGCCACTTTAAATGGTTCTCTGGATTACTTGACCACTGGGCCTTAGGCGTGCCTCCCCTTATACCAAAGAATAATAACTAACAACAAGGTTGTAAAGAGTTGATAGTGGTGAGACTATACCCTTAGGCAGTGATAATAATAATAGTCTATATATAAATATAGCAGTAGAAGAAGAATCATTCTCAGTAGAAGCAACTATAAAGTAGTGGTATTAAAATAAACAATCCCTAAGTAAATAACACCAAAACATACCCTTTATAGAAAAAAACAAAAACATGGAATAACATGTCATATAAGGAAATAAAAAATAGGTTCACCTATGTCCAACCATTTATACATACATATAATAAGCATGTTGAACAAAAGAAAACTCAAAAGTAAACTCTAGATGATGAAAGAATTGCCATGGTCCCTTGACATATATCTCATGAAAAAGGTATCACTCAATCACTATGGTCTAACTCTTGATCCTAATCCCTTACCTGATCATAAAGACATAAAGTCTAAATGAATCCTGAGGGGCCTGTGTAGGGTGTGAGAATAAATATCAGTAAGCCACCACTAATGTGTGCCTATCTTACAACCATGATAATATAGGCACACTGAATATAAAAATAAATGAAACACGTGAATATTTTATAAATAACTCATTTCCCTTATTCTCATCAACCATAAGGAAGTGATCACCTACTTTGTCCATTACCGATAATCTCTAAATACATACCCCTAGTTATATATATGGCATAAAACACCTATATATATATATAACTACAATGGTGAGGATCCATGGAATAAAACCCAAGGCATCCCCTTATGAAATGTTTCCTAGGTGAACCCTCAAGTTCCACATCTAATTACATAACCCGAAACCTCATTCTATCAAGATCATAACCAACATCCATATGAAATGCCCAATAAATAAGTACCTAGTCCCTCAGACCTCAGCTCAAAAGTCCTTGATGGTGTGAATCCAAACATCCCAAGGCACAATGATGTTTTTACTCCAATAATAATCACCATCGACTCATCAACCAACATCTCGAGGCATGATGATATTCATCCTCCCAATATCCTGTTACAATAACCTCAAGTGTAGCAGTGAGACTCATCCCCCAACTGACGTTCTCATCATCGTAAACCGATGGTCCATCACCATCCACATGGATTTTTATAGTGACCACACCTAGCATATCTAATGGTCAACACCATCCCCTAAGTCTCATAAACTAAGGGGGCCTCTACCCACATGAGTGGTCAACACCACCTTGATCTGAGTCATATCTATGTAAACATGAATCCAATGGAGCATTGACCAACAAACAATGAGAAAAAATCACCCAAATAGTACCTAATCCACACCTATGTCACCCCATTACTCTATGAACATGTTATTAATCTTGATGGTCAACACCACCACAAGTCACTTGGGCCATGCCCTCATCCTGATGACCTCATCGCCTCAATATGACGACCATGTCATCCCAACCTACAATCAATATCACCCATGTATCCTGGGCCTCACCCATCTTGATGAACTACGTCACCTTAATCCATGTGTTCAACAACACCTCAATCCTTGAGCCATACCCGTAATGTTCCCATAGAACAAGCAATCAAATATAATCAATTCAATCTTAAACAATTCAATTTAATTCAAATTATATGCCCATCCTAAACTACCCAAGTTGGTCCAATCCCCTTACCCAACTTGACCATGCATATTGGAGTTAGAACATTCCCATATGTATCTCTTATCAACACTATAATAATCTAATAAGAAATAATTAATTTAATTAGGGTCTCGATCAACCAACCCACACAAAAAATATAGAGTAAACCCCCAAAAAACTCGAAAAATCAAGGAGAAAGTTAGGAAAAACCTACCTCATACTAGTAGGTGATCACTCATTTTATATCAGCCTCTACCTCAAGATGAATAAGAAAAAAACAACATTTTATATGAAAAACCTAAAAATAGGGTAAAAAATATTGCACAAATTTAGAGTTACATAAGGAGAGATAAACAAATAAAATGGGATAGTGGATTCATGGTCTTACCAAGATGAATCTGCAGCCACTAATAGATCAAAGATCATAGCTCAGCTGACGAAGAATGACCAAAGTCTAAGTAGGAGGAGTAAAGGGAGAACCCCCTACTACATGCAGATGAAAAGAGGAGAAATGGGAGGAAAATAATAAATAGAGGGAAGGGTTAGTTTAGTAATTTCATAATTTTAAATGAGTTGCATGGTTAGATCACACAGTTTTCTTAACCATGCGCCAACCATGCACATCTTGTGTAGATGCCACTATCCAAGGCACCACCTATCACGATCATGCACACATTTTGACAAACCGTTCATAGACCGTGTGAATACCCTCTGATAAAAACTATACAGGTACTCAAATGACCATGAACCCCCTTCTACATGGTTTTAAAAAACATGCTTAGTGCATATGGAGGTTTTCATGACTACTCCTGGGAGGTCGCACAGTTTTTCCAAACAGTGCACCTCTATCTACACATTCTCGAAACTGACTTTCTGGGCCTCACCACACCCGAAAATCACTTGAAACTTCAAGGAACTTTTTGATCCTTAAAAATAATCTAAAAACAAGGAATTAAGTTAATAAAACTCCCAGAATTAGGTTTCTAAGATTAAAAAAACACCAAACAAAAAAATTCAAACATGTTGGGAAAATCCAACCCGCTAAAAAACCTGGGATGTTACATAGTCTAGGTGGAAGACAATGTAATTATTTGGGAAACAAATAAGTGTATTCTCTAATAATAGAAATTTATTAAAGGATGATATTTTCATTAGTCTCAATTAGTTGAGAAAGACATGCATGCTCATAGGAAAATAATATCTATTTTTGAGATGATGATACCAAAGAAGATTCATCCTCCACCTTGCACTTGTATAGAATCAGAGGATGATTCATGATAAGGAGGGTTATTTACTTATATAAAAAATTTATACTGTAACTATATAATTAAATCCAATCCATACCCAAAATTTTATCAAATTCCACTAAAGGGAGCATCACGAGGTTCGTTGGGAAATTCATCCTGTACATTTTGACATGGGAGGAGTTATATACTTGGGATACAATAATTTCCCCATTTTCCATATTCACTGATAACTCAACTTCCATTTTTTTATATGGTGTTTGAATATTTATACAAATCTTTTGTGATATGAAAGAATGCATATAAATAGAATCAAAAAGTAGATTCATTATTCTTGAATGAATAACTAGCATATCTGTCACCACTTTGTTGTTAGGATCTACCTTAGAAGTTGTGATGGAATAAACTCATCCTTTATCTCTAGGACTTGGAGGTTGTTGGAATTGGTTATCATTGAAAACCCTTTAATTAGTGCATTTATTCACATAGTTCCCTTGTTCTTTACAGTTGAAACATTGGACAATATGCTAATAGTTGGATGGATCATTCCTTTTTTCCATCACATTAGTGGGTTTCTCCCGTTGACATTCTATAGATAGGTTCCCTTCCTCCACACACCTAAATCATTTCCTTATTACCTTTAGAAAATTTATAGTATGCTTCTTCCCACACTCTTGACAAGTGGGGTGTTTGGATTTAATTCCCCCATGAGTTTTATCCATCACAAAACTATAATTAAATTCCATTCTCCACTTCCTATATTCAGACCTATGAGACCCTTGATATTTTATGATCTCCATTTTGACTTTGAGGGAACATAAGACAATTTTCTCATAGATGTAAAATTTCTGAATGGATAATGATTTTCGTAGACTTGACTTTATCCCACCAAAGAAGCAGACAACTTTACTTTCAGGGGTAAGGACAAAGCCAAAGGCATATCATGAAAGTCTTGTGAAGTTCTCCTTATACATCCCGATGAATTCATCATCATTTTGTTTGAGATTAAGAAAATCACTATCCATTTTCAGAAAGAGAGAAAGAGGAAAATATTTATCAAAAAACAATTTTCAGAATTATTTCTTCTTCATCACTTCGATATCTTCCTCAGGCTTCATATTTTTGATTAACATCCACCATTGATCAGCTTCACCCTCTATATAATAAACATCTATAAAAAACTTATCTTGATCAGAGCATTGAAGGATGGAGAAGACCCTTTCAATGGATTTTATCCATTATTCCATGATTAAGGGATCAAAAGATCCACTGAAATTCAAAGACCTTTGTCACATAAAGGTTTCAATTACAACTTTCACTTTCTTAGGGGGATGTAGGTTTTCCCCTTGATTCAAGTTTTTGTTTATAAATTGAGTTAATTGAGAAATTATTTTCATAAAGTTCTCAACTCCTACTCCCATTGGGATAGGAATCTCATTTAGGCATTTCCCATCACATTGGTTGTTGACTCAATTCCTCTTATTTCCATCCATTGACTAAAATAAAGAGAAAATTAAGGATAATAATTTAAACTATTAAAGACATAAAAGGGAAACTATGAACATTAAAGGGATAAATCATAAGTGACATATATTCCTTAACCTATGAATTTTTAGGTTTCAATCTAAGTTATCCATGTTATATTTCCTAGCACAAAATTTTATGGGCATTATTGTTCCCTTCATAATGGTTCATAAAAATCTTGTGTATTTACCAAAGAATATCCCCTAAGAGTGTCAAACCAGATGTATAGAAAATCCTTTTTATTGTGCACTAGGTGATGATCGATTTAATACCAATGCACCATTTTTGGTGTGATTACCCCTAGGTATAACTATGCTAGATTAACATCCATTTGTAGTATCCAGACATGGATGTATTTTCTTGAAAACCACTTAATCTATACTTTACAAAAATTTAGGGATGTTTTAATATGTTTAGTCTTACCCTTAAGGTTTTCACTAGGGATTTCTAGTCATAATCCTTAAAAATAACTAGGCTTTCCTCTAACAATGACCATGAAAACTCATATCTTTAATAAAATTTATTTCATGATTTATTACATAATGATACACTTAATACAACCCTAAAATATCATGAGGTCAAGTGTATTTGGATGATTAGGTACATAACATAAAAAATTGTAATATAAATACAATCAAATAAACTAAAACACTATAACATGACCTTAATTTTTCTTGAACTTCTAAACCCGCACAGGATAACCTGGAGATGTACATAAATAAGGGGTGAGTTATAAATCCTGGTAAGGGAATAATTAAAGAATAACATGATTAAAGTAATACATGTGAGTCAATAGTCATATCAACGAGGCATAAAATACGTGATAATCATAAACATGAACATCAAAGCATGCTATATCATGATAACATGAAGACAATATAGGAATGTGGAAACAATATAAACCATGAAATCATAAGAATAAGTTGAGGATAAAAACCAATACAACATAACATAGTGTGCTTAGGATAACCTAACATTCAGCATACATGGTATGTTATGAGATAAAAACCCAATGCATTAGAGGATTATATAATTTTGGGCCCACTCGTCACATCCATATCCTGTATATGCATAAGTGTGCCACATATATCTGATAACACAAGAGCACATTTCATCACTTTTAACCCCACGATTAAGGAGTGAATGTTACATACAAGGAATTCCTCAATCAATTAAGGATAAGTACATCTAGGTGAATACATTTGAGTGTAAATGAGTATGAGTATTCACTACACAAATGTTTGGCATGGAAAATTATAGGATAATTTCAGTAGCATAATGGGGGTACATAAAGATTCATGTAATTTCTTAATAAGAGTGAAAGGGACCTATCATGATACAAGGTTTTTGAGTGAGGAGGAATGAGAGGTTGAGTGAGTTTATATAGAAAAAGAGAGGTTAATTCTTTATTAATTTTTAATCTTAGGTTTTGGACTCTATATAATAAATTAATGCAAACCACAAACCATCCCATGGTTTTTGACCATGGTTTCTACCAAAGAGGGGTAAATTTCATTATTTTTTAAGTCCAATAACCGAATTCATTAAAATAATACCCTTGATTATGTGGAAGTGAATCATGTTTATAAATAATTGATTTTGAAACCTTAAAACATAATATAGGTTTTGGAGGATTCATTAAGAGTATATAAAATTAATAAAATAACATTAAAAACGCATTATTATAAATGGGAAACATAGTTTTGGTCGTGGATACTCTTTATAGTATTTATTACATCACTTTTGGGATCTTATGATGCCATAATACATATCGTATATTTATACCATATTTAATTTTGACCCAAAAATTTAACTGTCTCAAAAAATTATGAAAAATTCACCATTGAATAATTTTTATGTGCTGATTTCAAAAATAATATTTATTTTATCCAAATAATTCTCTAAATTTTAAAATTTACACTTTTAAATCAAAATACTCATTTGTTAAAAAATGCTTCTTTTTTTTACAACAATAATTTTCCGACCCTTATAAAAACTATGTTTGATTTCATAAAATTAAATTATCATTTATATTTAAATAAATATTATTTAATAATAATATTTTATTAAAATAATATTTATTTAAAAAATTCTTGAATTCATCAAAAAGTGTATTGAATGCAACTATATATTTCTCAAAAATACAATTAGTGTTTCATCGCATCAAAATATAATTTTTATAAAAATTATTTTTTAATTATTTATAAAGTAATAATAAGAAGGTTAATTAAAAAAAATTCAAATTCATACTATTAGGGTCTAGATACATAACCCTTTATTAGACCAACACATGCTATAAAAGTACGATATGTGATGGTGGGGCTTTCTTGGGGCGGTTCGGTGAACATGGTTTGGGTCCAAATCTCAATAAGCTTGAGATTCTCCTATAAACGATTTTACTCATACTTTAGTTATTTAATCTCATCTTGGAATTGTTCAAGATAAAATACCAGTGATGCCATCTCCCTTAAAAGATCCAATAAATGGGCTTCATAGGGTATGATCCTATTGGTTGAGGCCACCGCTTCTTTTGTCTGTGTCAATTGGAATTATTATAACCCTTAATACACTAATCTTAATGGTCACTGTACAAAAACTATATTATAAAATAATATGATGCTTAATGGTATTTTAAATATAAAATACTGTATAATGTTCTAAAATAACCAATGTAGTGCATGCGTTTTCTATAACTACATTACTTAATAATGTATTTATTCATCCAAAAATGGAATTTAATTTATAAAATTTCATATCGTTACAATCCAACTTCTTTCTTTGGATGTATTATGGAATGTTCTAAGAATTATTTTCATGAAACATGTCTCTTTTCCACATGATAATTAAGTGATGTTTGAAGTATGGATGTTTTCACATTCTAATGAAACATATATGTATGGATGACTATTATGTGATGGGTGGGGTCCAATATCATACTCCATTGCATTGGTTAAGGATTTATATCTCATTAGATAATTATGGTAATTGAGTATTGATGCTCACTCCACTATAAGAATCCATAATTAATGCCTTCTCAAATATGTTATGGGAATTAGGAAGTGATTCTTGCTCCACTATGTTATGAAAATTAGGTAGTGATGCCTACTCCACTATATTTATGGAAATCAAGTAGTGATTCTTATGCATTATTTTATGGTAATCAAGTAGTTATTCATGTTCCACTATGTTTATAAGAATAAGGTAGTAATGAATACTCCACTATGTTTATGAGAATCAAGTGGTTATGCCTACTTCAATATGGGAATTGGGTAGTGATTCCTACTCCACCATGTTATGAGAAACATGTAGTGATTCCTAATCCACTATTTTATGATTTATACGCTGATGTTAGTGCCATAGTTTACTATTATGCTTCATTTAAATGACATTCAACATCTTTATTCCCATAATTATGTTCCATGAATCATATTTATTGTCTCACATTTACACACTCTTATTCCATGGTATATGTTTTCTCTTTTGATATTACATGTCTTTTTATCATGAATTATAAACAACTCTTATTATTCCATGTTATTTTTAATAATATATTTATCCTTAGGTCATATTTTCTCTCATTATTATGATATAAATCTTGATGACATGTTGATGAGTTTTCCCTTACTGAGAATTTTATCTCACCCATTTCTTATATTCCCCAAGGTTATGAAGACGATTATAACTTATGGGAAGCCTATAAGGGAGTCTAGTGTGGCTCAATTATGGATAAATATTCACAATTATTGTAAAATGAGTTTCTTGTGTAGATAGTCCTCAAAGACATTAAAACTTCACATTTTTGGGATTGTGAGATTATTTTTGTGGGATGTAATATTTATCTTATGTTAATGATGTAAAATAAATATTGGTTCATCTCACTTTATATCAAGATGGTATGTAAAGAAAATATTTTTAACATTGGATCTAGGGGTGTTTTTCCAAGGTGATATAGTTGGTATCAGAGCATGGTTCAAATATTTTTGGAGATCAGTTCAGTTATTTTTAGTGATTGGTATTAGATAACTTTCATGAAAACCCTAAGGATAAGTCTAAGCATAGGATAACATCCTTAAGTTTTATTAAATTATATGTTGTGTAGTTCTCATAGAAATTAAATCCCAGTCTGGATTCTAGAAAGTGGACACTGTTGTGGCACAAATTCACCTAGGGGTAATCACCCTAAAAAAGGATAATTAAGTATCAATTCAATCTTTACTCTGGTGTATGTTGAGTGGGCCTAATACTACACACATGGTTATGCATTCCTAGAGGATATTATTTGGTTAACCACATTCTCCTTGAAATCCATTATGAAGGATTTATCATGTTAATGATTTAGATTAAGGAATATGAGTGAACTTGGCCTAAAGAAACCTAGATTGAATTGAGATTCATTTAGGTTAAACTAAAAACTAATGTAATAATTCCAAAGAGTAAGACATTTTTAGGTTGAATTTATCATGTCATTATCCAACAATAGTTCTCTTATGGTGTTAAATTTTCATCACTTATGTCAACTCCTTTTGGTTTTAGTAATGGATGAAGCTTGAAGGAATCAAGTTAATGAATGGCCATGGTCAGTACAAGAGCCTCAACTTGGTTATCGAGGACTCTAAAAGTGCATCCAAGAGACTTGAGATCAAATATGAGTGGATATATATTTTTTGGGTTACTATAGTAGGTACTGTAGAAGGTACTGTTCAATATTATGGCACCTGGAACTATTCATCCGTTTGGGCTTTCGGGCCACCGATTTGGTCCTCGTGTCCTTCAAGGCCTTTGATTCACCCAAGGTCTTCAAGGCAGTAAGTATTTTGGGCCACCTCAAGGCCTTGATTCCACCTAAAGTCCTTAGAGCTACCTCAAGGACTTTGAGACACATGAAATTGTGCTTAAATAGACCAGACAGACTCTACAAGGACTAGGTTCTAGATGAGGATTCAGAGAAGGCACATTCACCAGAGTAGAGCTAATGAATTTGGAAGAATGAAAGGGTATGAAAATTTCCATAGGGACCAGCATGTTCATGAATGGGAAGCCTAGCCGAACAACCATTCAAAGTTGGAGAAGCTAACATCATGATGTAGACACTAGGAAGGGGTAGTTCCAAGTAGTTATAGTCTAGAATTATTCCTCTAAGACCTTCAGGTCATGTAATGTCACAAAGCCTACGGGCCATGTAAGGGTTACCCTTCAACCCTCAAAAGGGGTATTATAAAAAATATATAAAAATAGAAGGACTTTGAGCCATTTGGGCTAAGGGTTCCATGGTGAATTATGAGATTTTCCCAATGAGAAACCTAATGGGATAAGAGTTATAGTGAGAACTATTATAATTATTCCAAACCAAATATCATGAATTATGATAAAAAATGTGAAAATATCTGAATTATAAAACAAAACAGATAATAGAAGTATGTATTATCATGGAAGTTCAAGTATGAGGATGATGAAGGAAAAATATTCAATTTCCTTCATGTTAAAAATTTGGGAAGAAGCACCTAAGAGAATGCATCAAAAGAACAAGAAATTGTTTCAAGTGTGGAAGGATTGACCATCAATCTCATGATTGTTGAATAGAGATTAATAGTTCAGTCAATACAATGGAAGGTATCAAAGTTGAAACTACCACACCATCCACACAACAATGCTTTAATTACAAGGAGTTTGGGTATTATGTAAATCAATGCCCCAATATAAGGTATAATAAGGATTATAAGTATCAAAAACCACTTAAACCAAGTGAATAAGGGAAATAACATCCAATATAAACTACTAAAGTGGGTTATTATAATTAATGAGCACTTATCCTTCACTCTATATTGGTGGAAAACTTATTGGATTCTGGCCTAGTGTATCTAGGAAGTTTTATTGGGGAGTTAAATCACTATCACAATGATTTTATTATTAAATAAAACTTCTTATTTTATTGTATTCCAAGTTGAAGTTTATGAGAACATGACTTGTGAAAATATTATTATTCTTTATTTATATGAATTTAATGTGATTTTAGAAATGGATTGGTTCTCTCTACTTAGAGGAACTTTTTTTGGGAATAAGTAAATTAAATTTTATATCAACTCATGATAGTATATTAATTCAAGGATGATTATTAACACCCTTTAGAATAAAATTATATAATGTGGGTCATGATACCAAATAATGATAGACTCTTGGCTCAAATGGTTGGATAAAAACTCAATTTTATGAAAAAGCCTATTTTTAGGAAAATGTTATGTTTCTTAAGTTTGTAAGGTTGATATCTCTTTAGAAATTATATCTTGAGTCACATCTATATTTTAGATACACTAATATATTTTCATTAGTATACTAAAAATTAAAATTTTGAGGGCATAATTTCTTTTGGGGGGGGGGATGTAACACCCTGAGATTTTAGAATATGGTTTTCTCTAAATTGATACTATGTTCGATAACTTGTTTCACACACAACACCAAAATAAAATGATCCATATATATAATGTGGATATTATAAATAAAATTTTATTAATAATAAAACCTATAGTAAATAAAAATATTTTAATAAATTATAAATGCATACAAAATAATATTAAGAACACTTAAAGTTTTAAAATGGAATTTTTAATAAAATTAATTTTTCTTTATTTATTGTATCTTAATTTAAAAGATGTATTTATGAATTTTAGAATTTTAATTTTTTAAACTAAATTTAATTTTTGAATTAATCATATAAAAATTATCTTACAAGTAATTTTTGATATTTTTCTAAAATAATTGATTTTTAAGTGAATAATGAAATTGTAGTTTTTACCAAAATTGAAAATTTTACAACTTTATCATTATATAAGAAAGACTTAAAAATTTATTAAAAAGTTTAAATAACCAAATATGTTTTTAAGGGGTAAAATTATTCATTTCAAATATTATTATGAACTTATAAAACCTATTTTTATTTTTTATAACTGAGATAACATTTTATTCTAATTTAAAATCGGTTTTCGGTATTTTATTGCAGTTAAACATTTTTATGGTAAAATTTAGTTTTAAATTGATTTTAAACCCAAAAAAATTTATTTATTTTATAACACACCAATTTATGTCATGAAAATTAATAAAATTTATAATTTTAACCTACACATACATTTTAAACTTAAAACACACTTTTTCTAAAAACTGTTTTTACACGTCATGTGTGTTAATCTTGAAATTAAATTTTCTAAACCACTGATATTTTATTTGATAAAATTATTTTAATATTTTAAACCAATATTTTAAAATAAATAAATAATTAAAATTTAATTTTGTTCATTAAAATTAATTATCGAGGTTAAAAGCATTAGTCACTAGGGTAAAAGTAATAAGGGTAAAAAGAGTTTTACTAAGAGTAAAAAACCTAATTTTTAAAAAAAAACATGTAAAACTAAGTTTTTGGATGATATTTGGCTATAAAAAACCTCTATAACTCCATTATTTTACACTTTTGGAGCCTTTTAACCTTAAATAGTGACATACCATTATTGAAATCTAATGGGTACTTCCAAAATTACCCATCTCTTCACTTATGAAAGTGGACCACTTCTTAAACTTCATAATACACCTATAACTTCTGAATTAATCCTAAAACTCTCCCATTTTAATCATACTATAATAATATATCAATTTAATTATCCACTGGTATCAATTAGTTAACCTTAGGCATCTATTTATAAGGATATTTCCAAGAGAAATCCCAAGTTTTAAACGTGAGTATTTCTTATTCCTTATTATTTTATTCTTAATATTACTCTTACAAAACTTTTATAGCCACCATAATAAAATAAAATTATTATTATTAATATAATTTAATCTTATTATTTCAATGTATTAACCATTATTCAATCATTTACATCTAATAAGAAAAACAAAACAACATTGATCATGCGTACATTCAGATCACTACCTCTAACAAACAACGTGGTTCATTTTTCATCACCAAATTTCATGGTTGGTAAAAAAGATAAATTTTAAGAATGATTTTTTTTTTAATATTTAAGAATTATAATTCTTAAATTTGAATTTATTATATACCTTCATTCCATCCCATTTGTTTAGAAATGGAATCGTAAACCATGCGAACTACCGCCTCCATAGATGATGGATATCATTTTTCATCACCAACCCACATGGATAGTTATAAAAATGAATTTAATGAAGTTAAATGATAATTATTACATTTATAAGTTTA
This sequence comes from Viscum album, assembly GCA_963277665.1. Classification (NCBI taxonomy): domain Eukaryota; kingdom Viridiplantae; phylum Streptophyta; class Magnoliopsida; order Santalales; family Viscaceae; genus Viscum; species Viscum album. The sequence continues at coordinate 200,995,650 of OY728144.1, read as the reverse complement.
TTTTTAATTTATATTAACATTATATAAAAACATAACTTTAATCGTTAAATCATTATAACACACTCTTATTTAGGTTAGTTTTGCCACATAGTGAATGGTGTTATAATATTTAAATAATGAATGATTAAGGAATGATATATAATGGTAATATAATGTAATAATAATTTATTTAATATATTTTAAATATTTTATAAATGTGTTATAAATATTTATTATATTTATAAATATACCACATTTCGATTATTAAACACGCTGAAACTAGTTCATCATAATTTCATTTTTCACAAACCATAATCATGTATTTCACCTAATGAAATGGGGCTCAAGGAATCATTAAAAAATTATTATTCTATCATGAATAATCAAATAATGATGAAAATTTAATTAAAATTAATAATTGACACCGTCACCATGAAACTAGTACGAAACAAACAACAGAAAAATTCTAACATCTGATGATGAAAATAAACTATAACTGGGTAACATATTTGTGATATATGGTTAAAAATTATGTGTATAAAAGGTAATATATTTTAATATGGCTTTTAAATTAGTTATTAAGATATTCATGTTCATTGTGCATGGTATTAGAGCATGTTTGACTAAGCGAGATTTTAGGTAAGGGGTTCTTTGTCTCAAATTTAATTTCCTGAGTCATATTTCATATTGTGCACCATAATACCATTAATATGGTATAATTACACACCAATGGATATATTTTACCATATTCATGTAATGCATTGGGTTTTAAGATCCATATATTTTTCTTTCTTTAAATGGATTTCGATCCAAAGGATATCAAGGTTGTCAGGGTTTTTGCATCTTAATTTTGCTTCATTGAGATATAATATGTATTCACAAATTGTTTCCTTTTTAAGTTTCTATATATATTATCCATATATTTATTTTATCATAATTTTTCATGAAATATAAAGTATTTATAAATCCATTTTGATATCCATTTTCAAGGGTTTTATATTCCAGTGTTACTAAAGCCATAATTTATTTTGATAACTCAAATATCCTATATTTGAGTTATAATTCCTATCCTTGAACTTTTTTATTCTATGCTTGGTTTCTTTCACCATAATATTTTATACTAAAATTTCTCTTTCTATATAATTAAAATAACATTTTTTATTCAAATATTTCTCCTCTATGAATTTATTCCCCATAAAGTATGAAATCGTTAATAATAATTCTCATCCTTCCCAATAATTTTTTTCTTCTTCCTTTATATGTTTTAAAATAGATTTAAAAATTATTTTAAAACCTATTAATTTTGAAAATAAAAGGAAATATTATTATTTTTTTTTAAAGGAAAAGTTTTATTTTTAAAATGAATTCTTTATTTTAAAAGTAATTTTAAAGGCTTGTGTTTTAATATTTTTTTGAAGTGTTTTTATACCTTCTTAAAGAAAGTTTTTGAAAACATATTTTTCTTATAGAATTTGTTTTCTAAAAACCCTATTTTTAGTTTCAAATTATTATTTTTAATTTTTTTATCTATCTCAAGTATTTAATTTTAAACAAAACATTTTAAAGGAGTTTTTAAACCTTTCAAAAGGGGTATTCCCTCTATTTTTTCAAGTGATTTAACCAAAGTTATTAAAATGTTATTTTTAATATATGAAAACATCCTTAATGATACTTATGTTAAACTAGGGATATTTATAATCCACCATACAAATTCTTTATCTGGATGTCTTATTGAATCTTTTAGGAAAGGTTTTCATGAAATTTTTCTCTTTTATATGGGTTAATTAAGTGATGTTTGAAGTACAAATATTTTAATGTTCAAATGGAATGTATATGTATGAATGATTATTATATGATGGTTTGGGTCCAATATCACCCTAAATTACATTGGTTAAGGATTTATATCTCATGAGATAATTATAGGAATTGATTATTTATGCTTTCTCCGCTATAGTAATCATGGAGTGGTGCCTGTTCCACTATGTTATGGGAATTGGGAAGTGATGCATGATCAACTATGTTATGGGAATCAAGTAGTGATGCTTACTATACTATATTTATGGGAATCCTATAGTGATGTATGATACACTATTTTATGGGAATCAGGTAGTTATGTCTTCTCCATTATGTTTATGGGAATCAATGAGTGATTTCTGCTCCACTATGTGAAACAAGTGGTGATGTTTGCTCCATCATGTTATGGGAAATAGGTAGTGATTATCGCTCCACTATTTTATGATTTATAAAACTATTTTAGTGTCATAGTTTACTTTTATGATTTATTTCCATGACATTCCATATCATTATGCTTATGGTTATGCTCTATGGATCACATTTATTGTTTCATGTTTCCTCACTTTATGCCATGGTATATGTTTTCTCTTTTGAGATTACATGTATTTCTGTCACGACCCCCTCCCCACAAAGTGTACCCCTCCCGGGTCGGCAATGTGAGAAGGGAGATAATGACCCCCGAGTCCCACCTCCAGTAGGCCCTGGGTTGGCGACTAGCACCGAGGGTATAATAAACACACAAATGGGAGGCATTACCCTCTAAGAGAACACATGAGGAAGAGAGAGATAAGATATACACCAACCAACTCCAACTCAGAACTGAAATATAAAAGAAACCCAAGTGCACATATGAAATTCCATGCAAAAGTACTAAAATTGAAAGGGGGAAAACTGCAAGTACCCAAAAGGAAGTAAAAACAGCAACAACCACAAGCCCGAACAGCTCCTGCAACCACAAGCCAGTAAACACCAGCCTGATATCCAACCTACTCCAAGTGACCTGAAAAACAGTTTATATATACATAGGGTGAGTATAATAGTATACTAAGTAGGATCCTACCTAAAGCCTCTCGTTCAAAATTAAAGAAAGCATGCTAAAGCACAATGAACAACAAGTGGAACTAAGTCATCACCTAAACAGGTATACTAAGTTCCCAACCTCACTATGAATACACTCACCAAGTAACGCATACAAGAATATATCATATAAAAAAGAATATCAAGGGTACCCCACTACTACTTCCCCATCGGTTTGCCGCTTTTCCCCAACGTCGCACGTCCTGAGCATCTCTCTCCAAAAAGGCTTGCCTGCAGACACCTGAGAGAAGCACCACAATATGCACCTCGTGCAATAAAACCACTACGTCCACACACCAAAGTAACTAGGTAGTTTCTGGGATCCACCACAGCTCACATAACATGTATCATATGTCGGGTATTATAACTCAAGCCATCACAACCCATACACCGAGTAAGGATCCTCGAGCCATCACAGCCTATACACATTACACCTATAGTAGACCATAGAAAACTATATCCAGAATATATGTGTGTGAATAACCACAGGACATTACAACCCTCTACACACATATATGGGGAAAACTAACCAATGTGCCTGCCAGCACAAGTAACTACCAAGAGAAGAGAGCGGGGTCAAAGGGGGTAGTCAGCCATCCATCCTCCCACCAGAATGTTGGGGAAAACACCCCCCAGGGCTCAGAATCCCAGGGGTGTCAGTTTCCCTTACTGACAGGGTGGAGTAGCATATAAAAACACAAAAGTATAGAATATACTATAACTCACAACCACACTATGGGTATAACCTAGTCTTAGACACAGCTGCAGCTAACGTCTTAAAGACTCTGGGATGCTACTTCTAAGACTAGGTATCCTATAAGCACACAACCATTTAAAGAGATTTATTAGATTACTTCATTCCCTTTTTATCAGTTACACTGTACGTTAATTAATTATTTAAACATTAATTAACCATGAACAATTCCACATTAAATTTCATTAGCATCACACCCAAATTCAACTGTTCCTTCAAAAATTACAACCTTATCATTATGTTCCAGCATATCCATCCCCATGGGTTAACACCCTTTATTCAATTATTCATTATAGAAATACTTTCCCACATTCCCAAGAATTCTAGAAAAACATTATATGCTACTAAACACAAGAGGGATCAACACGATGAGTAGATGTACTACCCCTCAAGTCTTTGCCGCTTATAGCAAGAGCATATACCCATCCTTCCTTGAGAAGCTAAACACGGAAATCACGTGGCATACCCCGCATGTCTTCACCTCTTTCGGAAGAAGGGTAAGTAAGACCAACTGCCTTGAGTAGTGGGGAAAATTAAAGTAGATAAAAAACCATTCAAAATTACCAAGCATCCAACAATCACATCCATTCCATTTCATCATCCCTGGTGTCCTCCCTAACACCCACATGCATAAACCGATGCATCTCGCCACTCTAGGCGTCATCTGCTGCCACAACCAAAAAGGCCTCCATGCCTCCACATATTACCACAACCATCCAGGCTCACATCAAAACACAAGCAGCAGTAAAACAAACATCTTCACAATTGGGCTCTTGGACCTTAAACAAACAAGAGGGTAACTCAGAACCCTAAAAGCAATTATCTTTTAACAACCACTAGTTCTTTAATCCATCTTGGATTAATCGATTTATTATTCGTTGGTTCCAAATTCAGGAAACCTAACTAGTAAGTTATCACAAATAAATAAACATGCTTACTGCACTAATTTTATTAACATCAAATTATAACAAGAATCAAATTCGTTTACATGCCTCTTTATCTCTAGCCAAACAATTATCTATTAATCCCAATTTACCTTCTTTATCAATTTCCATCAAGAACAAGCATAAATATCACACAATCTAGCAAAAAAAAGAGGCAATAACATATGATCGATATCAATTTATTTATTCGGTTAAAATATTATTTATGTCAATTCCATTGTCATCCAGTGGGATTAAACATGCTAACAATATAGTTTCACGTAAAAGAAAAGAGAAGCAACGAATCCCCTACCTTGAATAGTTTCTCACATTCTTTATCCACACAATGGGTCACGATCCTCCTCTCGCGACAACTGCATCCACCCGAGGATGCCACGGTACGACCGCACCAACCAAACCCCAAGAAAAACCCCATTAGAAGAATGAAGATTTCATGCTATAATATGGAAAGGAGAAACTGGAGAAGATGGACCCCAAAGTAATGATGATAAAACATACCTTATATCGAAGATTGATCGATACAACATGGTTGCATCAAAACAGAGCGGAACCAATCCGAGGGGTAAAGTTTGATTGTGCAACTCCTATGGGAAGGATTGAAAGGTTCTAGCGTCTCATAGCTGAGAACAAAGAGGAATAACAAGGGAGGAAAATATCTTGTACCTTTTTGAAGATTTAATGGGGCGATGGATTAAGATACGATTAATTCCCCATTAAAAGTGGATCGCATTAAACCACACAGTTTGACCATGTAAAAACATACCGATCTATAGGAATAATTAATATAGGAGTTATGGCCTTTGAATCGGCCTTAGATTCCTTAAAACGAGGCTTTAAATGCATTTTACATCAAAGGAAAATGCTAAAGGGGTGAAACTGTAGGAAGCTGGAAACACTGTTCATGAACCTCATTGTTAGAACACTATTCATGAACCTCACCATTAGAACCTCACTGATAGAACACTGTTCATGAACCTCACTGATAGAACACTGTTCACTGAACCTCACCGATAGAACACTGTTCACTGAACCTCACCGATAGAACACTGTTCACTGAACCTCACCGATAGAACACTGTTCACTGAACCTCACTGATAGAACACTGTTCACTGAACCTCACCGATAGAACACTCTTCACTAAAACTCACCGATAGAACACTGTTCACTGAACCTCACCAATAGAACACTGTTCACTGAACCTCACCGATAGAAAACTATTCACTAAACCTCATCGATAGGACACTGTTCACTGAACCTCATCGATAGAACTGTTCACTAAACATCACCGATAGAACTGTTCACTGAACCTCACTGATAGAACTATTCACTGAACCTCACCGATAGAACCGTTCACTAAACCTCACCGATAGAACTGTTGACTGAACCTCACCGATAGAACTGTTCACTAAACCTCACCGATAGAACTGTTGACTGAACCTCACCGATAGAACTGTTCACTGAACCTCACCGATAGAACTGTTCACTGAACCTCACTAATAGAACTGTTCACAAAATCTCACCGATAGAACACTGTTCACTGATGAAACTATTCACAGAATTGGAAATTTGGCTAAGTGTTGGGGATAAGTCACCTTGACCTCTCGGAACACCTCAAACACCACATCTTCACAAAGTAATGGACCAGAGAGGTCCAGGCCAGTACATCAGATACCTCTCAAACATTCTCATCCTCGAGAATTCAAAACCCACCTAAAGAGAAGAAAAAAAAGAAACGGGGTCCGAACAACCACCCATCGAGATACCTCTCAAAAAAGGGCAATCCACAAGAAGCAACAAAAGAAATTCATATTAAAAACATGAAAGGTCTAACCATAAAGGGGATATAGTTACATGAAAAGAGTTAAACATAAAAAAACTCTAGGAACTGAGCACGTATCTGTGACTGACGTTCCCAGGTACTCTCCTCCATGCCACCATGTCGCCACAAGACACAAACTAAGGGGATATAATGCCCGCACAACACCTTCTCCTTGCGGTCTTGGATCTCCATAGGTCGCTCCTTGAAGGTTGCATCATCATCAACATCGATCTCTCCCCAATCGATGATGTGAGAGTCATCATGAAGATAATGACGGAGTTTTGATACGTGGAAAGCATCATGTATACGACTCATCTATGGGGGAAGTTCTACTCGATATGCCACAACTCCAACATGAGATAACACCTCGAAAGGCCCAACAAACCGGGGAGAAAGATTACTTCCACGACCAAACCATCACTGCCCACAACGGGGAGTCACCTTCAGAAACACATGATCCCCAACATTAAACTCTAAGGGTCTCCTTCTTTGATAAACATATGATTTATGACGATCTTGCAATGTCTTCATCCTCTCACGAATCACCTGAACCATCTCTTTTGTATTCTGCACTAGTTCTAGTCCGAGAATTGCTGACTCTCCGACCCCTGTCCCGCACAACGGAGAACAGCACGGTCGACCATACAAGGCTTCAAAATGTTCCATACCGATGGTGGAGTGAAAACTATTATTGTAAGTAAACTCCACAAAGGGTAAGTGCCTTATCCATGAGCCTCCAAAATAAAGAACACAAGAGCGTAACATGTCTTCAAGATTTTGGATGGTTTTCTCTGTCTGACCATCCGTTTGAGGATGAAAATCAGTGTTAAGGCATAGTTGAGAACCGAAAGCATGTTGGAGACCTCTCCACACCCTGGAGGTAAAACAAGGATCTCGATCAGAAATGATCATCCTAGGGACTTCATGAAGTCTCACCACCTCCTCTAGATACTGTCTCGACAAAACATTCACTGAGCTTGACTCCTTGATCGCTATGAAGTGGGCCGATTTTGTTAAACGATCCACTACCACCCAAATAGCATCATGTCCTCCCAGGGGTTGAGGTAAACCAGCAACAAAGTCTATTGAGATGTCCTCCCACTTCCACTGAGGAATATCTAATGGCTAGAGATGACCACCTAGAACATGGTGTTCGGCCTTCACCTTCTGGCAGACTAAACATCGAGACACAAACTCCGTAACCACACGCTTCATCCCAGGCCACCAAAACTGACTCCTCAAGGATCGGTACATATTTTTCATGCCAGGATGTACTGCTAAAGGTGAAATATGGAACTCTCTGAGAATCGTCTTGCACATCATCAAGTGAACAAAAAGCCTTCCATGATACAACACTCGGTGTTTTTTATCCTCCGACCAACCATCAGGAGCATCACCACAAACAACTCGGTCTCTCCAGACCTTCACCTCTAGATCTCCCAACCGGGACTCTTCCACCTTCTGCATCAGGGATGACTGTACCATCATCTAAAAAAGACAACCTCTACCCCCCAACTTCTTCCATATCAAGATGTAATGCTGACAGTTCTTCCATTACTCTCCAGGAATCACCAGATTCACGCACAGCATCACTATGTGACTTTCGACTCATCGCATCAGCTACAAAATTCCCTTTTCCAGGTGTATATGATATTTCTAAGTCGTATTCCTGTAATAACTCCATCCACTGATGCTGTCGTAAGTTCAAGTCACACTGGGAGAAAACATACCTCAAACTCTTATGATTGGTGAAAAACACAAAGCGCTCACCAATGAGGTAATGTCTCCACAACTTCAGAGAAAACACCATGGCCGCCAACTCAAGATCATGGGTGGAATAGTTGCATTCATGGGGACGCAACTGCCGAGACCCATAATAAACAACTGACCTATGATGCATGAGAACATAGCCTAACACCAGATGTGAAGCATCACAGAAAACATCAAACTGAACTCCCTTAGCTGGAAGACAAAGGACTGGAGCACTTACTAACTTCTCCTTTAGATACTCGAAAGCTGCTTGACACTGATCAGTCCATATGAATGCTTGATCCTTCCTGGTCAAAGTTGTCAGTGGAGTCGCAACTCATGAGAAATCGGCCACGAACCTCCTATAGTAGCCTGCGAGACCAAGAAAACTTCGCACCTCTGACACTATCTTGGGGGATGCCCAAGACACAACTGCTTCTATCTTCTATGGATCCACAGCTACTCCCTGTTGGGACACAACATGCCCCAAGAAATAGACTTCTCGAGCCCAAAACTCACACTTAGAAAACTTTCCGAACAACTGATGTTGGCTAAGAACTCCCAAAACGGCTTGTAAATGCTCTGCATGCTCCTCCTCAGATGTGGATTACACAAGGATGTCATCGATGAAAACTACCACGAACTTGTCTAGGAACTCACAGAACACATCATTCATCAATCCCATGAATACAGCTGGAGCATTCGTCATGCCAAATGGAATTACAAAAAACTCATAATGCCCATGACGACAACGGAAAGTAGTCTTCGAGATATCCTCATCCTTCAAATGCATCTGATGATATCCTGACTGCAAGTCGATCTTTGAGAACCAAATTGAACCTTTCAGTTGATCGAATAAATCATTAATCCACAGAAAAGGATAGCGATTCTTTATTGTAACTTTGTTCAAGCGATGATAATCGACACACAACCGCAAACTACCGTCAGACTTCTTCATGAACAAAATGGGTGCACCCTATGGTGACACACTTGTTTGAACAAAACCTCACTGTAACAGACCATCAAGCTGTATACGTAGCTCTCATAACTCAGAAGGGGCCATCCTATATGGAGACATAGATATAGGAGACACTCCTAGCTATATCTCAATCCCAAACTCGATCTCTCATCGAGGAGGTAATGCTACAACCTCTTCTAGAAAGACATCAGGGTACTCCTCTACGACCCTAGGAAACACCAACTGATGAACCTCTGAAGAAATCAACATCATCTCATCCATCATGGATGATAAGGATGGAACGCGCCTATGACCCATCCGAGGACCTCGCTCACCAAAAAACACCACTTGCTCTCCATCCGCACCAATGAAGACAACCTTCTTCCTAAAGCAATCCATGATAGCCTGCACCAAATACAACCAATACATGCTGAGGGTGACATCATATGGTTGTATTCGTAAACATAGGAAATATCCCCAAGAGCGGTGTTGCCCCAACACTAGCTCACAGTCTCTACATACTTCAAACAAGTCTGCTCGACCTCCAACTGGCGTAGTTAACGCCAAGGGCACTGGAAGCCTCTCTACCTCAAGTCGAACAACATGGACAGTGGTTGGTGATATGAAGGAGTGTGTTTCTCCTGAATCAAACAAGGCATCACCAAGGTAGAAAACAAGCAAAGGGTACCTCGAACAATGTCTGGCTCGCCTGGAGCTGGCAACGCTAGAGAATGAAGCTGACCACGACCTCCTCCATGGCCTCTCTGACCCTGATGACGACCACCACCATGGCCGCGCTCAGCTCTCCGAGGATGGGGAGTGTCATGGGGCTGTCCTATACCTACCCCATCTACCCTTCACTGATCTAAAGCTGGTGCAACCGGCTACTGCTGCCTTGGCTGGAACTGTCGCAACGGAGGAACCTGGAGCGTAGCGCTTTGGTGCACGATGGCCGCTCTGAAAGGCCAGGCACTCCCATCGCTGATGACCATGACCACCACAAGAAAAACAAGCACCTGATCCCTTGGCATAGGACTGAGAGTTTCTGACTCTAGAGAAATGAGATGTGAAGGGCTGGGACCTACCCTTGACTGAACGAAAACTACTCTTCCCTGAAAATCGAGAACCCTGGACCACATCTCTGATTTGTGAGGAATCATGCCGATTACCCTCTCATGATGATCCAGTCCTATCAAAAGTTCTCTCGACAACCTCTTCCCTCTCTAGCACCCCAAGATATGTTTTCAGCATAAATGGGGTGACCTGGCGCTGGATCTATGGATGCAAATCCTCCTTGAAATGCCTCGACCTAGCCTCCCCATCTGGAAGTAGGTCTGAAGCATACCGTAAAGGTTCCTGAAACAGATTCCAAACTCTCGAACACTGGAGCTCCCCTATCGAAGGGTAAGAAGCTCCTAGCGACTGGATGCCTTCGTAGTCGAAGAAAGAAACTCGACTCTAAACCTATCTCGGAACTCCTCCCATGAGATCGCTGACTCCTCACGATCCCCGAGGAACAATAACAACCACTGCCTCACTACTCCACACAATATCGTCACAACCAAGGACATCCAGTGATCCTTCTGAGCACAAATCGAACTGAAGCCGATCTCAACCTCCTCTAACCAGTCTTCTGTGAATGCATCTGAAACGGAGCCCTCGTACTTCTGCAGACTCTAGCGCTGAAACTCTCGGAGTGTCTTCCTCCAAGTGTCATCGTCGTCAACCTCTACCCTGCGGTGATCTTTTGGAATATCCGGCTGGACATTTTATGTGCAAACCTGATGAGGACGTGCCATACCTATAAAATAACAACCGTTAGAGTTCCTAAACCTGGAATATGGAAGACTCAACATTAATTAATTATTTTTTTTTCTTTTATTCATTTTAGGTTAACCTATCCCAATTTCTACACATTCAAACACAGGCACAAAGAAGAATGATGCATGATCCTTTTCTAGGTCTCTACCCTGTAACTAGTAGCACCTTGTTTAGTAGCCATTGTAAACTTAAATATCCGTACATCAGATCATAGGGGGCCCTAAACGCCTATGTCTCAGCCTGTCTCCAGTGTTTACCTCACTTGCTAAACATGAATGACACCGTTTCCCTACCAACCCACGCAACCTCACATGTGCCTAACTCCAAACTCCATCCTATCCCTCAACCAGACCTTTGATACCACTCGGTCACGACCCACTCCCCAGAAAGTGTACCCCTCCTGGGTCGGCAATGTGAGAAGGGAGATAATGACCCCCGAGTCCCGCCTCCAGTAGGCCCCGGGTTGGCGACTAACACCGAGGGTATAATAAACACACAAATGGGATGAATTACCCTCTAAGAGAACAAATACAGAATATAGAGATAATATAGACACCAACCAACTCCAACTCAGAACTAAAATATAAAAGAAACCCAAGTGTACATATGTAATGCCATGCAAAAGTACTACAACTGAAAGGGGAAAAACTGAAAGTACCCAAAAGGAAGTAAAAATAGCAGCAACCACAAGCCCGAACAGCTCCTGCAACCACACGCGAGTAAATACCAGCCTGATCTCCAACCTTCTCCAAGTGACCTGAAAAACAGTTTATATATACATAGGGTGAGTATAACAGTATACTCAGTAGGATCCTCCCCAAAGCCTCTCGTGCAAATGTAACACCCCGAGATTTTATGAGAAAAAATTATTTTTTTAATTTCTTTGATGTCTTGTGTTGTACGCTACACCAAATTTAGGTTGTGCTATACGCAACACCATATTATCTTGCAGTATACGCAACACTATTCTTGGCTCATGTTACAAACAATTTCAAGTTCTTTTTGTAGAAATTATTCTACACAACATTAAGTATAGATTTTGTTTAATTTATAAATGAAATAAGTTTTGATTATGTTATATGCAACAAAAAAGGGAGCTTGGACTACACGCAACATTGACTTGGCGTGCGTCACACGCAATCGCGACCTTCCTCGACAACGTGTGTAGTACGCAATACCGGGTTTCACTAAACAACGATATATTGTTATAATATTATTATGAACTAGCCGTTATGAATAGTATTAACTAGATTTTTAATTTTATAACATTATTATTCATCTCACACATTTTCTAGAACATGGTATGAGAACAAAATAATTTTTTCGGGTAAAATAAGTATTTTTCAAAAAAATGCAGTTTTGCCACCTTTTGATGGAACACCCATTTTAAATCTAATTTTGACATGTTTATAAGTTCAATTTGACAAAATAAAATTCTTATTTGGAATCAGGATATAAAAATTTAATTTGGATAAATTTTTCATATTATTCTGATAACTTTCATATTTTAATGAATAGTAAAAACACGCTATATTTTAATTAAAAACAACTTTTTTCATCGCAATAATTTATATGGTTAGATTATCTTTTTAATTGGTTTCAAAGTGTAATTATAATATATTTTTACCATTTAATCCAATGTTGGTCATAGGAATTAATTTCACTTTGAAATTGGACATAAACAAGTGCCAATCTTTTGATAGTTATTGTTTCTTAAAAACATGCTATTTATTTTGATAGAGGGAATTACTTTTAAAATTAGTTAATGGCACTTCTATGTTTTGAATTTGGAAAAATAGACATAATTTTTGAATTCGGAATATCAAATATAGATTAGGCTGAATTTTTGGTATTTTTCTGAAAAACTTAAATTTTCGATGAATAGTGAAACCACTTAGTGGTAGTTAAAAAACTGACTATTTCATTTAAATGAAATTTTACCACTTTTGTGAACTGAATTTCAAAAATCCAACATACATGGTTGTTATAAAGAAGTAAAATGTGGTTTAATAATATGAAAATAATTTTTGGTGAATAGTAACTTTTGACTTTTATTTAATGCGGTTAAAGGTAAATAGGGTAATTGAAGGTTAAAAGAATATTATAATAATTTAAAATTACCTTAACACTTAACCTAACCTTATTGGATGAGTATTGGATGACCATGAGAATCCTTGGGTCAATTTTGGGACCCCATTAACCCACTTGGTAGTGATAATGACAATTTGGATTAATTAATTTAATGTAAAGACAAAATTGACATTAACAAAAATATTTTAGTAATTAATTTTTATAAGGGGTTATGTAAATTATCTTTTAGACTATAAATATTCATTGGAAAGATAAAAATATTTACTACATGATGGTATTTTTTTTATAATTTTTAGACATCAAATAAATTAAATTATTTATGACACAATAATGATGCAGTATTTACCTCATTAATAAATGATTTAAATAAATAAGATTATAATGATTAAAATATTATCCAAAACACATCCAATTCTGACTGGATGATTTTATTTCGACCATGAGTCATCTTATCTTCATCTTTAATGATTTTTGGACCTTTTGAAACTGAATATAAGTTTATAATAAAATAATATTTTCACACTTTCCAAAAGAGCCCCTCCCCCCCTTATAAAAGGAGACCATTTATATCCAATTCCTCACACCTATCAAGCCATTTGGCTCATCCAAACTCTGCCCAATTAAGATCCCTACATCCCTCTCCTCCCCTTATAAGCCTTAACTTAGGCAGAAGGTACTCTAAGAAGTCCTTTTGGTTCAAACCAAAGAAAGTTACCCAAATTAAAGGTAACGATTTCTCTTAAATTGTTTTCTTTTATTCTACTTCTCCAACGCCTAAACTTTTTTTAATATTTTATTTTGTAAATACAAAAGTATCCTAAATGTACGAGGATGTTGTTATGATAAGTATTCTAACTACACTTACACACACATCCATCTAATGTATGAAGAACATAATGTCTCTGTGGATGGAAAACTAACCCCTCACGAAACGATGATTGTTCGATTTTCTTATACCGCCTCTCATGGTGGACATTATGATGAAATTGTATTTATATATGATATATATTATGTTTATGATTTCCTTATTCTTATTTACTTCCCAATTATATCAAGACTTTATGGTTTCCATAGTGGGTAAATATGATAATCTCATTTGAGGAAGTGCGGACTACCGCCCCCTTAAAGTGATGTGACTCGTTAATGCCTTATGTGGGATGTATAAAGGATAGAGTTAATAATATTATATATGATATTATACTATAATTATAATATAACTATGTATCATTATGTTTTATTTCCATTAAAATAAGAAATAGAAATGAAAGTAGCGTTTATGCGTACGTACAACTTACCGTCTCCATGAACGGTGCATTGAATTTCTTACCTCCAAATGTTATGTACTATTATAAATACATGTATATTCTGGATATATATTATATATATGATATCTAAATCATGAATATGATTCTGAATATAATGGAATATTGACTGCATGAACAACATGTAATTATAAGAAGTCCATTTTTGACTCAAGTACCAAATATCGATAAAACGAACGTTATTAACTTAAATGATTACATAATGTTTATAACATGGTAATAAGTGATATAAAAGGAATAATAAACTTGAAAAATGTTCTTAAGCATGTATAAATTAACTTTAGTTTATTATTCATGAGATTAAGGAACGATCAAGTCAAGTCGGACATGAGGTAAGGGATAACTTTTCCAATCTCGTTTTTTTTATCCGAGATTGTTTATTCGTAAGTATTTACTCGGGTTATATTTATCATCCATGTCCCTATTTTATATAAATGGTTTCCTATATGTTTAAAGTCCTTTTTTACCCATTTTAGACTTTTACTACATGGTATGTAAAGAATCTTTCTTTTGTTTACGTTACGAGGTACTTTTTTGACATTTCTGGTAAAAGTATGAGAAGAATGTTTTCTTAACTTATACGACATGAACGGATTTTTACGGTTTCATAACGCCTAATTTTCATGAAGCTTACTCTACAAGATTTCATGAATATTTTCAACAAAATTCTTTTCTTTTAAATTGCATGGCATTTTATGAAAAGAAAATGATTTTGAAAAAGAAAGGATATTTTCCTCAAGAATTCATTTCAAGTGTTTTATCAAAACCATTTTCCATCTACGATGACATTATTTCATATGTGTATGTTTCAAGTATAATGTATCTATGATTTAAATTGTTTCATTTTTCTTATAATGAAATTATATCCATTTGTTTTATATGGATTATGTTATGATGGGATGATGTTTATGAAACCCATTTTATTCTTTAGGTTATAATGAATGATTTATGTTTATATTGTGGCACACGTAAGAATGATTTCATTATGAGATGTGTGTGACCTATATCTCCCTCTAATGAATTAGGTAAATATTTATATCTCATGAGATAGACATGGCTGGAACGGTAAGTTAATCCGGTTCAGTGTTATAGGATTGGAACGAGGGGTGAACTCGATTCAGAAAGGGACTTTGTCCACTAAGATGGTCTTGGAAACAATGCCTTGGCTACTATGGAAATCATAACATGTGCTTAATGGCTTCCACAATTACATGTTTTATTACCATGCTATTTTATCATGATTGATGTTCCATTATGATCTATGCCTTACGTACTGCCATGTTTTATGTCATTGCTCAAGATTTTGATGTTTAAAATTTATGTTCATGTTTTTAAGTTCTAATGTATATGGTTTGTTTTATTTTCTCCATGCTTTCCCTTAACGAGAATTTGATCTCACCCTTTATATGTTTTCTTTTCCCCAGGATATAAAGAAAGGTTTTAGGTAAGAAAAAAAGGGGAAGATATTTATGGGAGATGTTGAAGATATTCCACCATGATTAGAAGATTATGTTCCGAGTTTCCAAAGACACTAAACTATCACTACTGGAAATAGAGGATTTCCCAACGGTTCTAAACCGTTGGGAAAGGCCTGGGAACCGTTGGTATATGTTATACCAACGGTTCTGCCAACCGTTGGCAAGTAAGCCGTTGGGAAAAACTTTTCCCAACGGTTTACATTGAACCGTTGTTATAGGTGGAGAAAAATACTAAAAAACATTCCCAACGGTTGACAACCGTTGGGAAAACTCAGAACACTGTTTTTCCCAACGGTTTTGAAAACCGTTGGGAAAAACCAATAGTTTTGATGAACTCTGTCCCAACGGTTCTAAACCGTTGGGAAAAGAGTTATTACCAACGGTTCATAGAACCGTTGGTAAAAACATATTTAAGATTCTATGCCAACGGTTTAAAACCGTTGGCATACCCTAGGCTGCAAATTGCAGCAGCCTGCAATTTGCACAGCGCTCTGTACATCAGCCACCTCTCATCTCATCAGGCCTCATTCTCACCTCATTTTCGATTTGTACCTGTAATAAACTAAAACATACATATACAATTACGAACAAATTCATACACATTTAACATATAATGGATCCTGAAACTATACACATCCATAATTAATTTACAATTCATAAACATACATAATTCATATATAATTCAATTTAAAATTTAGATGACAATTATATGTGGAATCCGATTGAGACGGGGATGATTGGTACACGTCACATATGAACCATGGATCGTTATCCTAAAGTTTCAATGGAAACCGAATGCGTTTGGTCGGTTTTGCGTATGCCAGTTCTTTTCACTTATAATACTACCCATTTTAAACAAAACAGACACAGTTAGAGCGGTGTTGGCCACACCGCGCCTCGGATTGAGTCGGGGATGACTCGTACACCTCACATATGACCCATGGATCGTTCTCCTAAAGTTTCAACAGAAACCGAATGCGTTTGGTCGGTTTTCCGTATGTACTTAAAATGATGTCCATTTTAATCAAAAGAGATCCACTTAGACTGATCCCGGCCACACCGCGACACGGATTGAGCCCGAGTGGGCTCGTACATGTCACATATGACTGATGGATCGTTGTGATAAATTATCAACAGATTCGGAATGCGTTTGGTCGGTTTTGCGTATGCCAGTTGTTTATTTCACTTATAATCATGTCCATTTTAAACAAAAGATACACAGTTAGAACGGTGTCGGCCACACCGCTCCTCGGATTGAGCCGGTATTGACTCGTACACATCACATACGACCCATGGATCCTTGTGCTAAAGTATCGACACAGTCCGAATGCCTTTGGTCGGTTTTTCGTATGTCACTTGATGATTTTCACTTAAAATGACGTCTTTTTGAAACAAAAGACCGACACTTTGAGTGGTGTTGGCCACACCGCGTCTCCGATTGTGGCGGGGTTGATTCGTACACGTCACATATGACCCATGGATCGTTCTCCTAAAGTTTCAATGGAAACCGAATCCGTTTGCTCGTTTTTCCGTATGTACTTAAAATGGTGTTCATTTTAAACAAAAGAGAGCCACTTAGACTTATCCCGGCCACACCGCGACTCGGATTCATCCCGGGTTGGCTCGTACACGTCACATATGACCCATGGATTGTTGGGATAAATTATCAACAGATTCGGAATGCGTTTGGTCGGTTTTCCGTATGTCAGTTGATGCTTTTCACTTAAAATGACGTCCTTTTGAAACAAAAGACGGACACTTTGAGTGGTTCCGGCCACACCGCGTCTCCGGATTGAGATGAAACCACCGTGCAACATTCTAATTATTATTCGTGACGTGTACGCGCAGACGACACGTCAATCGGACGTGCCGTGTGCCCGCGGTGACCGACAACGCAGTTCTGGTGTCATAAACGGCCAAAACGGGCGTCCAACGGTCAAATTCATAGCGGACGACCTCGGATTGAGCTGAAACCACAGAGAAACATTCAAATTATTATTCGTGACGTGCATGCGCAGACGGCACGTCAATCGGACGTGCGGTTTGCCCGGTACGGCTCAATATTCTTGTTTTAAGTGATGCGCGCGCTTCGTAAACGCGCGTGAGGGGGGTCCAAACGGGCCGAACGATGTCGGAATGGCCTGAAATCAGACGACAAATACGGGTGAGTGATTTCTGAAGTGGTCGAGCAGACGGCACATCAATCGGGCATGACCTGTGCCCGCGGTGGCCGAGAACGCAGTTCGGGTGTCATAAACGGCCAAAACGGGCGTTAAATGGTCAAATTCATAGCGGACGACCAGAGATTCACCCGAAACCACCGTGCAACATTCTAATTATTATTTGTGACGTGTACGCGCAGACGGCACGTCAATCGGACGTGCGGTTTGCCCGGTACAGCTCAATATTCGTGTTTTAAGTGATGCACACGCTTCGAAACGCGCGTGAGGGGGGTCCAAACGGGCCGAACGATGTCGGAATGGCCTGAAATCAGACGACAAATACGGGTGAGTGATTTATGAAGTGGTTGAGCAGACGGCACGTCAATCGGACGTGCCGTGTGCCCGCGGTGACCGACAACGCAGTTATGGTGTCATAAACGGCCAAAACGGGCGTCCAACAGTCAAATTCATAGCGGACGACCACGGATTCACCCGAAACCACCGTGAAACATTCTAATTATTATTCGTGACGTGTACGCGCAGACGGCACGTCAATCGGACATGCGGTTTGCACGGTACGGCTCAATATTCGTGTTTTAAGTAATGCGCGCGCTTCGTAAACGCGCGTGAGGGGGGTCCAAACGGGCCGAACGATGTCGGAATGGCCTGAAATCAGACGACAAGTACGGGTGAGTGATTTATGAAGTGGTCGAGTATACGGCACATCAATCGGACTTGTCGTGTGCCCGCGGTGACCGACAACGCAGTTATGGTGTCATAAACGGGCAAAACGGGCGTCCAACGGTCAAATTCATAGCGGACGACCACAGATTCACCCGAAACCACCGTGAAACATTCTAATTATTATTCGTGAGGTGTAAGCGCAGACGGCACGTCAATCGGACGTGCCGTGTGCCCGCGGTGACCGACAACGCAGTTATGGTGTCATAAACGACCAAAACGGGCGTCCAACGGTCAAATTCATAGCGGACGACCTCGGATTGAGCTGAAACCACCGAGAAACATTCTAATTATTATTCGTGATGGGTACGCGCAGACGGCACGTCAATCGGACGTGCGGTTTGCCCGGTACGGCTCAATATTCTTGTTTTAAGTGATGCGCGCGCTTCGTAAACGCGCGTGAGGGGGGTCCAAACGGGCCGAACGATGTCGGAATGGCCTGAAATCAGACGACAAATACGGGTGAGTGATTTCTGAAGTGGTCGAGCAGACGGCACATCAATCGGACATGACCTGTGCCCGCGGTGACCGAGAACGCAGTTCGGGTGTCATAAACGGCCAAAACGGGCGTTAAACGGTCAAATTCATAGCGGACGACCAGAGATTCACCCGAAACCACCGTGCAACATTCTAATTATTATTTGTGACGTGTACGCGCAGACGGCACGTCAATCGGACGTGCGGTTTGCCCGGTACGGCTCAATATTCGTGTTTTAAGTGATGCGCATGCTTCGAAACGCGCGTGAGGGGGGTCCAAACGGGCCGAACGATGTCGGAATGGCCTGAAATCAGACGACAAATACGGGTGAGTGATTTATGAAGTGGTCGAGCAGACGGCGCGTCAATCGGACGTGCCGTGTGCCCGCGGTGACCGACAACGCAGTTATGGTGTCATAAACGGCCAAAACGGGCGTCCAACGGTCAAATTCATAGCGGACGACCACGGATTCACCCGAAACCACCGTGAAACATTCTAATTATTATTTGTGATGTGTACGCGCAGACGGCACATCAATCGGACATGCGGTTTGCACGGTACGACTCAATATTCGTGTTTTAAGTGATGCGCGCGCTTCGTAAACGCGCGTGAGGGGGGTCCAAACGGGCCGAACGATGTCGGAATCGCCTGAAATCAGACGAAAAATACGGGTGAGTGATTTCTGAAGTGGTCGAGCAGACGGCATGTCAATCGGACTTGTCGTGTGCCCGCGGTGACCGACAACGCAGTTATGGTGTCATAAACGGCCAAAACGGGCGTCCAACGATCAAATTCATAGCGTACGACCTCGGATTGAGCTGAAACCACCGTGAAACATTCTAATTATTATCCGTGACGTGTACGCGCAGACGGCACGTCAATCGGACGTGCCGTGTGCCCGCGGTGACCGACAACGCAGTTATGGTGTCATAAACGGCCAAAACGGGCGTCCAACGGTCAAATTCATAGCGGACGACCACAGATTCACCCGAAACCACCGTGAAACATTCTAATTATTATTTGTGACGTGTACGCGCAGACGGCACGTCAATCGGACGTGCGGTTTGCCCGGTACGGCTCAATATTCTTGTTTTAAGTGATGCGCGCGCTTCGTAAACGCGCGTGAGGGGGGTCCAAACGGGCCGAACGATGTCGGAATGGCCTGAAATCAGACGACAAATACGGGTGAGTGATTTCTGAAGTGGTCGAGTAGACGACACGTCAATCGGACTTGTCGTGTGCCCGCGGTGACCGACAACGCAGTTATGGTGTCATAAACGGCCAAAACGGGCGTCCAACGATCAAATTCATAGCGTACGACCTCGGATTGAGCTGAAACCACCGTGAAACATTCTAATTATTATCCGTGACGTGTACGCGCAGACGGCACGTCAATCGGACGTGCGGTTTGCCCGGTACGGCTCAATATTCGTGTTTTAAGTGATGCGCACGCTTCGAAACGCGCGTGAGGGGGGTCCAAACGGGCCGAACGATGTCGGAATGGCCTGAAATCAGACGACAAATACGGGTGAGTGATTTATGAAGTGGTCGAGTAGACGGCACGTCAATCGGACGTGCCGTGTGCCCGCGGTGACTGACAACGCAGTTATGGTGTCATAAACGGCCAAAACGGGCGTCCAACGGTCAAATTCATAGCGGACGACCACGGATTCACCCGAAACCACCGTGAAACATTCTAATTATTATTCGTGATGTGTACGCGCAGACGGCACGTCAATCGGACATGCGGTTTGCACGGTACGACTCAATATTCTTGTTTTAAGTGATGCGCGCGCTTCGTAAACGCGCGTGAGGGGGGTCCAAACGGGCCGAATGATGTCGGAATGGCCTGAAATCAGACGACAAATACAGGTGAGTGATTTCTGAAGTGTTCGAGCAGACGGCACATCAATCGGACATGACCTGTGCCCGCGGTGACCGAGAACGCAGTTCGGGTGTCATAAACGGCCAAAACGGGCGTCCAACGATCAAATTCATAGCGTACGACCTCGGATTGAGCTGAAACCACCGTGAAACATTCTAATTATTATCCGTGACGTGTACGCGCAGACGGCACATCAATCGGACGTGCCGTGTGCCCGCGGTGACCGACAACGCAGTTATGGTGTCATAAACGGCCAAAACGGGCGTCCAACGGTCAAATTCATAGCGGACGACCACGGATTCACCCGAAACCACCGTGAAACATTATAATTATTATTTGTGACGTGTACGCACAGACGGCACGTCAATCGGACGTGCGGTTTGCCCGGTACGGCTCAATATTCTTGTTTTAAGTGATGCGCGCGCTTCGTAAACGCGCGTGAGGGGGGTCCAAACGGGCCGAACGATGTCGGAATGGCCTGAAATCAGACAACAAATACGGGTGAGTGATTTCTGAAGTGGTCGAGCAGACGGCACATCAATCGGACGTGCCGTGTGCCCGCGGTGACCGACAACGCAATTATGGTGTCATAAACGGCCAAAACGGGCGTCCAACGGTCAAATTCATAGCGGACGACCACGGATTCACCCGAAAACACCGTGAAACATTCTAATTATTATTTGTGACGTGTACGCGCAGACGGCACGTCAATCTGACGTGCGGTTTGCCCGGTACGGCTCAATATTCTTGTTTTAAGTGATGCGCGCGCTTCGTAAACGCGCGTGAGGGGGGTCCAAATGGGCCGAACGATGTCGGAATGGCCTGAAATCAGACGACAAATACGGGTGAGTGATTTCTGAAGTGGTCGAGCAGACGGCACGTCAATCGGACGTGCCGTGTGCCCGCGGTGACCGACAACGCAGTTATGGTGTCATAAACGGCCAAAACGGGCGTCCAACGGTCAAATTCATAGCGAACGACCACGGATTCACCCGAAAACACCGTGAAACATTCTAATTATTATTTGTGACGTGTACGCGCAGACGGCACGTCAATCGGACGTGCGGTTTGCCCGGTACGGCTCAATATTCTTGTTTTAATTGATGCGCGCGCTTCGTAAACGCGCGTGAGGGGGGTCCAAACGGGCCGAACGATGTCGGAATGGCCTGAAATCAGACGACAAATACGGGTGAGTGATTTCTGAAGTGGTCGAGCAGACGGCACGTCAATCGGACGTGCCGTGTGCCCGCGGTGACCGACAACGCAGTTATGGTGTCATAAACGGCCAAAACGGGCGTCCAACGGTCAAATTCATAGCGGACGACCACGGATTCACCCGAAACCACCGTGAAACATTCTAACTATTATTCGTGACGTGTACGCGCAGACGGCACGTCAATCGGACATGCGGTTTGCACGGTACGACTCAATATTCGTGTTTTAAGTGATGCGCGCGCTTCGTAAACGCGCGTGAGGGGGGTCCAAACGGGCCGAACGATGTCGGAATCACCTGAAATCAGACGAAAAATACGGGTGAGTGATTTATGAAGTGGTCGAGCAGACGGCACGTCAATCGGACTTGTCGTGTGCCCGCGGTGACCGACAACGCAGTTATGGTGTCATAAACGGCCAAAACGGGCGTCCAACGGTCAAATTCATAGCGGACGACCACGGATTCACCCGAAACCACCGTGAAACATTCTAACTATTATTCGTGACGTGTACGCGCAGACGGTTTCAACACAATCCGAATGCGTTTGGCCAGTTTTCCGTATGCCAGTTGATGGTTTTCACTTAAAATGATGTCCTTTTGAAACAAAAGACATACACTTTGAGTTGTTCCGACCACACCGCGCCTCGGATTGAGGCGGGGATGACTCGTACACGTCACATATGACCCATGGATCGTTGTCCTAAAGCATCAACACATTTCGAATGCGTTTGGTCAGTTTTTCGTATGTCACTTTTTGTTTTCACTTAAAATCTTATGGAAATTCATATAGAATATTTTTATATCATATTTAGTATGGATTAGATTTTAGTTGATCGTGCTATGAAACATTTCAGAGCTAATGAAATTAAGGAAGGTGGAGGGGCTGTCCGGGGGGCTGTCCGGGGGGGCTGTCCGGTGGGTGTCCGGGGGGCTGTCCGGGGACCAAGGAGGAGGGTGGGGGGGCTGTGCGGGGTCTGTCCGGGGGGTGTTTGGGAGTTGTTCAGGGGGTTGTCCGGGGTTGTTCAGGGGGATGTCCGGGGGTTGTTCAGGGGGTTGTCCGGGGGTGTTCAGGGGGCTGTCCGGGGGGTGTTTGGGGGGTTGTCCGGGGTCCAAGGGGGGGGGGGGGTGGGGGGGTTGTCCGGGGTCCAAGGGGGGGGGGGTGGGGGGGTTGTCCGGGGGGCTGTCCGGGGGGCTATCCGGGGTCCAGGGTGGAGGGTTGGGGGCTGTACGGGGGGCTGTCCAGGGGGCTGTCCGGGGGGGCTGTCCGGGGGTTGTTCAGGGGGTTGTCCGGGGTTGTTCAGGGGGTTGTCCGGGGGGTGTTTGGGGGGTTGTCCGGGGTCTAAGGGGGAGGGTGGGGGGGTTGTCCGGGGGGCTGTCCGGGGGGCTATCCGGGGTCCAGGGTGGAGGGTTGGGGGCTGTACGGGGGGCTGTCCAGGGGGCTGTCCAGGGGGCTGTCCAGGGGGCTGTCCGCGGGGCTGTCCGGGGGGTGTTTGGGGGGTGTTCGGGGTCCAAGGGGGAGGGGGGGTTGTCCAGGGTCCAAGAATGAGGGGGGTTGTCCAGGGAGTTCTCAAACACACAACCACTAAAAGACAACAACATCCATAAAAACAGACAATATATAAAAATAACTCAACTCCAATACTATACTACGAGTCTAGATAAAACCAACAACTAGAATAGATTAAACATCAAATCTCAAGTCAAAAATGTAACGGATCAATATGTCCCACATCAGCATCACCATCTCCATCATCATCATCATCATCGCCCTCGTCATCGTCCTCCTCATCGTCCTCACCCTCCACAGCGCCTTCCTCCTCGCCTTCGCCCTCCTCCTCGCCCTCCTCATCTCCCTCCTCTTCCGCATCAGACTGCTCGCCATCATCATCTTCAAGCTGGACATCGGTCTGACCACCACTGGAACTGCCACCTGGTGCACCATATATAGAATGTATCGACGACATGTATTCATCAATCGCTGGGCTGGCCTCTGCTGGAAGTGTTGGACGTAGAACTTCAATAAATTTCATAAATGCACTGTTTGCCCTAGCAGACTGTTCTGCCGTCTCTGTGGCCCTTTTCTCAGCCTGTTCTGCCTGTGCCCTAACTTGCTGCAGCTCGGTGGCACTACAACTCGTACCTGAGGCAGGCCAATACCTCGTCGGGGCTATCCTAGGTCGGCAGCGTACTCTGCCAGAATGATCCTCTCCCAACACCTGATGTAAGTGATCAGATGGCCCAAAATTGTCTGCTTCTTGGGCATCGAGGGCCTCTAAAGCATCCTGTTACAAATATAAATATAATATTAAGTTATGAAATAGATATTAAAATATAAAATCAACAGATTAAAACTTACAATCTGCTGCTGAGTCGCTTCGTTGACAGCACGTCCATCCTTTTTTCGTCTACTCGAGCAAAACAGTTTTGCTCGAGGCACACGTCCTTCAATATTTTGTACTTGCCTCTACAATGAAATTGAAAACAAAATTTATATAAAGACTTCAGAAAATAATTGAATAATTGAGGAAAAAAAAGAAAATGTAAGTCGTAAAGAAAACTTATAAACAATTGTCATACCTGCTGCCTCTCATGATCCGGCATCGTCGTGCGTCCTAGTGTATGGAGGTATTTTTTTGCATCAATGTTTTTTTTGTTTTTTCCAGATGATTCCTAAATAAAATTCGATAATGCAAAGGATAATATTAATGCAAAACTTGAAAGTTATTATTTAAATACCTCAAATGTAATTCATACCTTAAACTGGGTACTCGTCCAATGAGTAATCATCTGACGATACTGCTCTATAGGACAATCATCCACGACTGGTACCGCCTCTAACTCAGTGCCAACTCTAGCACGCCAGCCAATATACAGCTCATGCTTGTAGGCTCTCCAAAGCTCGCCTAAATCCTTTAGACGTTCCAGTCATGCACCCTCACCATCAGGAAAATTAAATCGAAGCTGAAATGAAAATATTAATTTATATAAATACAAAAAAAATTCATGGCATTAAATACAACAGATTTTTTTACCCATATCTCTGCCCAAGCTCTATCTTTGACCTCATGTGGCAAATGTCTCCACGACAGCGGGCTGACGGAAATGATGTCGGAGTATTTGGCAAGCGTCGCCATAAAACTCCGACATTGCTGCCCTGTTTTCTCAACCATCTGATTGTCTTCATTATATTCCACCATAACCTGTGTGCGACGGTTCCACACCGAACGCATGCGTGTACGGCCCCGCCCCCGCCTCCTGTCAGTAGATGTATCTGTCATGAAAGAAAAACAAATATTTTATCAAAACATGTTATAATGAAAATAAATATTGCTATAAAAATTTGATAGGGTTTTATAAATATACCTGTGCTAGTCTGATCAATGAGTGGCGCCGGATCCACAGAACCTGATGGAACACCCTCTGGTGGAACAGGAGTCGAAGACGATGGAATATAAAATCTCGGAGAGACAGAAGTAGAAGGAAAAGAAGATGGAACAACTGTATGACCTGATGCTGACTGGGGAGTGGGAATCATCATGGGATGTGAAAATGATGGGGCAGAAGATGCAGAAGGTAGCGAAAACATGGGAGGTCTAAATATCCCGTGTGTCCCTAACGACACACCGGGATCAGAATGTGGGAAGGCTGAAATGTCAGTGGGAGGGGCAGGGTCTAGTCGGGCACGCGCAGCTCTATGTCCACCTCTGGTACGAACCCTCCTCGTACCACCGGCCTGAGTACTAGGACCAGTACTAGGCTCCTCGTCGAATAACTGTCGACGTAATGGTGGATCCTACAAAAAAGTTTACAAAAAAAATTAATCACATGTCATTATTTATTCTGTAAATATATATATATATTTGAAATAAAGTACTCACTGTAGGCACTAATGGTGGAATGCCCATCTCCTCCATCCGACGATTGTTCTCCGCCATTTTTTTTCTTCGTCTCTCTTCAATTGGCTTCATTTCCTGCATTGGAAAACAAATATGTAATTAATTAGAAAAAGAAAATTAATGTGTAAACCAAAAAACTAAATATATGAGGGAATGAGGGGATTCATTGGTAATTTAGCTATCAATTGTTTTAGAAGAGCTTGAATGAATTTAATAAAACATACAAGTTGTAATGTTCACCAAGTTAGAAATATTGTTTGATTTGGTTTGAATACAGTTCAATTCCAAATTAGAAAATGCAATTCAAATAAAACAGCAACCAACCTTAACAACCCAACTCGAGGTAAACCAAAAGAATTGAGAACATGGATGAATGATTCTATATATTTCCAACCACAACTTCAGGTTCACAATCAACTCTGACAATTGAGCTATTGGAGTCATCAAAAGAAATAAATGGATTGGTTCCAATGGCAATAGGGACAGTGTCAATTCCATCATCAGCATCATCAAAAATATGTCTTGGAATTACTTCAACTACGACACCAAATTCTGGTTGAAGTTGATCTTTGACATAAAAAACTTGTTTAGCCATTGATGCCAACACATATGGTTCTTCAGTTGCAAGAGTGCGGGTCATATTAATTACTCGAAATCCACAATCATCAATAAATGTGCCATGTCTCGTCATCGAATCAAACCAATGGCATTTCATCATTGTGACTCGTCCATGAGAGTAATAATCCAATATTATTATTTTCTCAACGACTCCATAATAACCCACATTTTCAAGTCACGGTCTACTATCTGATGCACTGGCATAACAATCTGTTGTGGCAGTAACCATAATACCATCATGTTGTGTTCTCATGTTTTTGGCTCGTTCAGTGACAATAAATCTGTACCCATTGATAACAATTGATTTACAGTCACGAACCACGGTATTAGGACCAAAAGCCAAAGCTCTTATTTCCTCAGAGACAAAGTCAGCATACAAACTCAATACCTGCAATATAAATGACAGTTAAACTTAAGTAAATATTGAAATAATTAATTTAAACAGTAATATTTTTACCTTCAATTTTAACCAAGCAGAAAACTCTTTGCTATGCAAAGTCTCTCTCCTTCTCAAAGATAAAGAACGATGCTTCCTATTTATCATTGTTTTATGTTCCCTGTAGATAAAAAAATATGAATAGTTTAACAGATATATATGTAAGATATATACATATTCAATTTTGTTACCTGATATAGTCATCGAACAAATCACAGTTGAACAAAACTGTGCGATGTGCCATCTCCCGCTCTTCATGGCTTAATGTCTTCAATGTATATGATCCAGGAATTCCTCCTGTTTGAGGAAGTGATGGAAAACTGGGTTCAATTTGCTCATATTGTTCTTCTTCATTTCTCATTGGTCTGTTCATTCTTGTAGTAAGATCAGACAAATACATTGAACAGAAATCCATACATTCTTGAGCTAAGTAACCGTTCACGATAGAACCTTCGGGATGATTCTTGTTTCGAACATAAGACTTTAATGTGAACATATTTCTTTCAGTTGGATACATCCAACGAAAAGAAACAGGTCCTCCGAGAAGTATTTCAGTTGGAATATGGACAGTCAGATGCGGCATGCATGTGAAAAATGATGGGGGAAATATTTTCTCCAACTCACACAAAATTAATGGGGCATCTGTCAACATTTTTTGCAAGAAAGACTTGGACAACTTCTTAGCACAAAGATCTCTAAACAAATGGCACAACCGAATAACACCCACCCTTACATTATTGGACAAAAGATGACGGATTGCTATTGGAAGCAACTCATGCAGTAGAACGTGATAATCATGAGTCTTCAAAGATTTTAGCTTCAACTCTCTTCTATTGACCCGTTTAGATATGTTGCTTGAATAGCCATCAGGAACTCTAATAGTCTCTAATACTTCCAAAAATTGTTTTTTTTCAGTAGGTGTCATCACATAAGAAGCACATGGAAGTTGCCATTTATTTTCACTGATACGCACAGGATGCAATTCTGGTCTGATGCCCCAATCCACCAAGTCACGTCGAGATCGTAAATCATCTTTTGTCTTCCCCTTGACATTTAGAAGAACTGAAAGCAACATTTCACATATATTCTTTTCAATATGCATTACGTCTAAGCAATGACGTAGCAAATTGGTTGACCAATAAGGAAAATCAAAAAAGATACTCCTCTTCCTCCAATTGTAACAGGTTTCTGTGGAAACATTCTTTCTCTTTCCAGATTTCATTTGACCCTTCCCAAACGAAAAACTGAAATCTTTCAATTCATTAAGCACATCAGTTCCAGACATACGCTGAGGTGGATCATCGGTCTCTATAGTATTATCAAATCTTCGACGATTCATTCTATATGGATGATCCTTTGGCAAAAATCGTCGATGTCCCATAAAACTGAAACTACAACGATGTTTCAGTCTTCTGGATCGTGTATTCTTCATACAAACTGGACATGACAGTTTCCCCTTCGTGCTCCATCCAGACATCATTGCATAAGCTGGAAAATCATTGATTGTCCACATAAGCGCAGCGCGCATCTGAAATATGTCTTTCGAACATGCATCGTATGTGCGCACACCCACATCCCAAAGAAGCTTCAACTCTTTTATTAAAGGTTGCATGTATACATCAATATCAATGCCGGGATCAGAAGGACCAGATATGAGTATACTCATGGAAGTGAAAGATTTTTTCATACACAACCATGGGGGAAGATTATAAATGTGCATAAAAACGGGCCATGTGCTGTGCGAAGTAAGCATCTGCCCAAACGGATTAAAACCGTCGCATGAAAGACCCAGCCTCACATTACGCACGTCAGCTGCAAAATCAGGATGTCGAGCATCAAATCTCTTCCATGCAAATCCATCTGCAGGATGAACCAACTCATCATCATTCTTCTTTCTCTTGGTATCATGCCATCTCATTTTTATTGATATGTCATCAGACATAAAAAGATTCTGGAGTCTGGGGATCAATGGAAAGTGCCACATTACTTTCTGTGGAACGCGGGATGGTGTTCCATCAGATTTTGACTTCCAGCGGGACGTGCCACATTTTATACATTCATTTCGTTCAGCGGTTTCCTCCCAGAATAAACTGCAATCTTTCGGGCAAGCATGAATTTTGTTTCTTGAAAATCCAAGTTCCTCAACTAACTTCCATGCCATATAGTGGTTTGAGGGAATATCTGCATCATCTGGAAGTAAATCCTTCAAGAGGGTAAGAATGTAATCGATTGCTGTATTAGAAATCCCATACATAGTTTTCCCATGAAATAATCGGATTAAAAATTCCAGCTTTTTCATTTTATCGCATTGTCGATATACTGGAGTCGTGGCAGCATCATTCAATTTTTTCACCCTATCAATATCATCATTTTCACTAGATGCATCAGCTGTCCTCATATCGAAGTCTTCTTGAGTCGAAATCCTTTCTTTTTCATGATGACGAATAAATGGAAACCGATCATCTAACAAATTCTCCATTCCAGTCTTTTCATTTCGATCATCACCAATTTGAGATTTCGTTTTCTCCCCATTGTGATACCACAGAAAGTAGTTTGCTTGAAACCCATTTTTGGTTATGTGGTAGCTGACTTCTTCACGGCTCAACCAAGGTCTACCAACACAATTGGAATATGGGCAGTGTATGCGACCACTATCTGAAGCATTGTGAAATGCAAAATCTATAAAGCTCTCCAAATTGTTTTGAAAATCGTCTGAGATCCGATCGGTTTCATACATCCAACTTCTGTCCATTCTGTAAAAAGAATTTATATAAGTCATTTTGTCATAAAAAATTCAATAGGCATTAACTATAATAGAAAATACATTTAAGTAAACGATAAAGGAAGAAAATTATCAAGGTATCAACTACACATGTCAAAAAAACATACAAATGTGTTATTGAAAAAATGTAAAACCAACAAGAACTTAATGTATTATATCACATAACAGCATGACTCATCCCATAACCATATTAGTAGGGTATCATGAACATGAATAACATCAACCTTGTGCCATCCTCCTACCCTACATGACCCCAACCACATGCCACATCTTATTATAGCCTTATCACATCACACCTCACCGAAAAACACTAGGGAAATCATAGTACATCTCACCTGAAGACACATGGACAATCACATCGCATCTTGCCTAAAAACACATGGTCAATCACTTTTTAAGGAAGAGTAGGGAAGACATGGTAGCTATCCAAACATATAACCACCATCCTAGATATTAGAAAAAATACCCATAACTCAAAACCTCTGATCGTTGGTAAGTTTATCCAACTTTGGTTGGGAATGTGTAGAAATAACATAAAAATACATGATATATAGATAGCACAAAATACTCAACCTATGGGTTCACATTAACTATATAATCACACACTTCACTACTACCATAAAACACATAAACCACACCACCACCACACAAGACGCATATCATAGGAATATAATTCTACATTCAATAAGTCTATCTATGAAATTATCATAAGAATCCATGTATCAATTGGAATATAATTCTACATTCAATAAGTCTATCTATGGAATCCCTCCCTTGGATCCATGTATCACCAATGGCTTAATCAATATTCAAAGAAATGAGTCTATCCGTGGAATTCCACTGTGAATCCATTTATCACATAAAGCATATAAGTTAATAGAAACAAGATTATATACCTGACATCCTAATAGAATCCATGTATCACTATTTACTATTAATCATTTAATGAATTTCATTTCATTTAAACAATTCATTAAACATACCAAGGTCAAAAACAAAGGTATTTAATACAACTCACCTCAAAATGGCGACTCAATCAAATAAAATTCAAGCACTCACATGGGAATTTTTAATATAACACTCCTAACAAGACTATAAAGATATCACATGCATTAGTTATAATATATCTAACATGGTAACATAAAATATAAGTGTTAAAGGGGAATGCAAACCATAAAATACCCTTAATTAATTTAATTTACAATTCAATTCATAAATCGAACAATCAATTCGATTTATATAACCTTTCACAAATGACATCCCATGTTCAAAGGGTAAAATCCAAAAAGGAATTTTCAAGAAAACTCACCCTTAGGCGCCGGCAGTAGCTCCAAAATCGTCTAAACTGAAGGGAAAAATAAAAATAAGTTTCAATACTATCCAAACATTTGAATACCTTTTGAGATAAAGAAGAAGAATAACCTGAAGAAGAGCTTCAAGGTCCGGCCGGCAGTACTCCAAAATCGCCTGCTGCTACTCCCGTTAGGGCTCTGTAACGCGAATGGGGGAGAGAACGGGCCGCTGGGGATTTGGGGAAAACCTTTGCCAACGGTTTTTTAAAACCGTTGGCATATCTCCCCGAAACAAGGCCTATCCCAACGGTTCCATAGAACCGTTGGGAAACACTCCCAAAACAAGGTTTTTCCCAACGGTTCCTAAGGAACCGTTGGAAAAAACTGGCCTACCCCAACGGTTCTAAGGAACCGTTGGGAAAAACTCCTCAAAACTAGGCCTATCCCAACGGTTCCCTAGAACCGTTGGGAAAAACTCCCCAAAACCAATCTACCCCAACGGTTCTAAGAAACCGTTGGGAAAAAACTCTATTTTTATCATTTACCAACGGTTTGATAGAACCATTGGTATGTAACCGTGGGGAAAAACCCACATTCCAGTAGTGTATTATGATCCTTGAGTGTTGGTTTTTGTTATGTATTAAGTATTCTGAAAAAGTAATTTAATGTCCATGTACGTCAAGCTTTGGGTCTCTACAGTTGGTATCAGAGGAAAGGTTTAGTTAAAATTTGGAAACTAGGATGCAAAAACTTTAGTGAGATCCCTAGAGATATTTCTAAGGTACGTCTAGGGATGTTAAGGTTAAGTATAAGTATAGGTTATAGTCCTAGAATTACGGTAACAATCTTAGAATTAACCCTAAGATATTATATATTGAATTTACTCCCCCTTTATTATGTTGTTTTCCCTAGCATGATTTTTGCCTCTCACACTATTCTTTTTAGGTTTTAGACGATGGATGGAACCCGAAGGAACCGTGTTGATCAATGTAATGGATAATGCAATGATTGTCCTCCTGAACAAACCAATGTTATGGGAGATGGAGTGAAAAATCTTATTTCTATACTTACACAATCTATGAATCATTCTGGACTTCCAAATGAGTAGAGAAGGGAACAATATTCTATTGAGTCCTTCATGAGGCAACATCCACCTTCTTTCAGTGGGTCTTCTGATCCACTTGTTGCTGAACAATGTATCAATACCATTGAAAAGATATTTTCCATTCTTCACTGTTCGGAACATGAAAAATTCATTCTGCCTATTTACCATTTAGAAGGTGAAGCAGATCAATGGTGGAATCTAATTAAGAATACGAGGCCCCGAGATGAAATTGAATCCATGGAATGGGATGAGTTCAAGAACTTATTTTTCAATAAGTACTTCCCTCGTATTCTTTGAACAAAGATGGAAAAGGATTTCCTTGAGCTTAAGCAAAAGGATGATGAATCTGTTGGTATATACGAAGCGAATTTTACAAGGCTTGCAAGGTATGCATCTGGATTTATCATCCAACCTGAAAGTAAATTTGACCGATTCTTCAGTGGCTTAAAACCAAGTCTTCGAAGGGCATTATCTATAAGAGACTTCAGTAGCTATAAAGAAATTGTGCGTTGTGCTATCAAGGTAGAAATGGAAGTTGGTGTTACATATCCATCTCATGGTTTTGACAAGAAACGAAAGATGGAGTTCAAGGAGAAATCTCAGAATAATGGTGAAAAGAAGATGAATGTTTCTTTATGCTCAAAGTGTGGAAAGAAGCATGGTGGAGATTGTCTTAAAGGGACTATAAAATGTTTTAATTGTGGAAAAGAAGGTCATCGAGCAGCTGAGTGTCTAAGTAATGGAAAAAGGGTTTCTAATGATGTGAATAAAGAAAAGACTGCAGAGAACGCACCACCAACACTTCAATGCTTCAAGTGCAAGGAAATGGGGAATTATGCTAATCAATGCCCTAATACAAGGGTTAATGATGATCAACGTGAGCAACCTATTAAGGAAAAGGATAAAGGGAATTCACATGCGATCACTATTTGTGATGCTGAGTATGAAAATGATGTTGTGTAATGATTAAGTGTTTATGTAATGGGATTTCAAAATAGTATAATGGAATCTCATTTATGGTATCGTGGAATTTTGGAATATCTATGTATTGGTTTTCAATAATTATATGGTACCGGTAACCATGAAAAGTGATTGAAATATTTTTAGAAAGAAGATGATATATGCATAATGAATGGATAAATAAAAAAAATGAAATGAGCTCATGACTGATATAAGGACAAAGTTATATCATGGCTTGAGTATATAGAAATTTTGGGATTTTGGTATGTGGAAAGTGTTAAATTTTGACAGCATTCATGTTTTTACTAAGGTTCAATGGGTATTAATTTTTAAAGAGAATACATTATTAAGGTATTCACATATTTGTAATTTGACCAACACGATATATCGTATGATATATGGAGGATAAATGATGGTATTCACATGCTCGGCAGATGACGTTTCTAGTAATTGTTTTCTTTATACTATGAGCTTAGATAGAAGTATTTTGGATAAGCCTAAAGATTGGAATGGATTATGTTGGACATAAGTTAGTATTATTTAAGACTAGAACTTTTTCGATATTATTGTTGGAATGTTATAATAATGTAGTTTTATAAAAAGGACAACCTGCAGGACGGGCGACAACCCGTCGCGTCAGACAAGGCTGTGGGAATCGAACCCACAACCAAAGTGTGACATGCCTTTATCACCTACCACTGGCCTACAGGAAGTCCCTGGTTAGTAGAAACTAGTTTTATTATATTAAGCGGTATGATATATGAAGTATAAGTCCATTTTAGGAACCATATACGATTAATCTCACTATAGATGGACTTATGTATATTTGATAACTTTTGCAATCCTTTTGTTTGAGACAGATGGAATGACCTATCATTCTATCGCATGATCTGATAACACTTCACGAAAGACAAATACAACTTCATTTCTGTAAGAGATGAAGTGGAAATTGTTCAAGGCACAGTAATATTGTACCAAAATAAAGTAAGTATTTATTTTAATTCAATAATTCTTCAACTTTAGGGAAATGATCTTGAAAACAAAAAATACTGTCCTAGTGTCCTTATATCCGATGAATCAGATGGTACCTTAAATCATCACAAATTTATAGGTTTGTGATTGTTGGCTTTTTCATAGCCATGTCCTCTACCACTCTCTATCAGAACTTGATGGTTAGATTTTTCTTCCATATCCATATTTCCACCTATGTTCTCCTATGTGGAAACCCAGTGATGAGTTAATTTGGGTATCCTTTTTGTTTCTAATGTTACTTTTTAAAATTAAGTTTCAGTATTCCTTTTTACGATGTGGGTTTCTATGAAAGAAACTCTCAAGTAGTAAACCATTTATAACCCTGATGAATTTCGAGGGTGAAATTCATTTTAAGGGGGGTAGAATGTAACACCCCGAGATTTTATGAGAAAAAAATTATTTTTTTAATTTCTTTGATGTCTTGTGTTGTACGCTACACCAAATTTAGCTTGTTCTATACGTAACACCGTATTAGCTTGCAGTATATGCAACACTATTCTTGGCTCGTGTTACACACAATTTCAAGTTCGTTTGGTAGAAATTATTCTACACAACATTAAGTATAGGTTTTGTTTAATGTATAAATGAAATAAGTTTTGATTATGTTATACGCAAAAAAGGGAGCTTGGACTACACACAACCTTGACTTGGCGTGCGTCACATGCAATCACGACCTTCCTCGACAGCGTGTGTAGTACGCAATACCGGGTTTCACTAAACAAAGATATATTATTATAATATTATTATGGACTAGCCGTTATGAATAGTATTAACTATATTTTTAATTTTATAACATTATTATTCAACTCACACATTTTCTAGAACATTGTATGAGAACAAAATAATTTTTTCGGGTAAAATAAGTATTTTTAAAAAAAATGCAGTTTTGCCACCTTTTGATGGCGCACCCATTTTAAATCTAGTTTTTGACATGTTTATAAGTTCAATTTGAAAAAATAAAATTCTTCTTTGTAATCAGGATATAAAAATTTAATTTGGATAAAATTTTCATATTATTCTAATAACTTTCATATTTTAATGAATAGTTAAAACACGCTATATTTTAATTAAAAAAAACTTTTTTCATCGCAATAATTTATATGTTTAGATTATCTTTTTAATTGGTTTTAAAGCGTAATTAGAATATATTTTTACCATTTAATCCAATTTTGGTCATTGGAATTAATTTCACTTTGAAATTGGACATAAACAAGTGCCGATCTTTTGATAGTTATTGTTTCTTAAAAACACGCTATTTGTTTTGATAACGAGAATTAATTTTAAAATTAGTTAATGCCACTTCTATGTTTTGAATTTGGAAAAATAGACATCATTTTTGAATTCGTAATATCAAATATTTCTTAGGCTGAATTTTTGGTATTTTTTTGAAAAACTTCAATTTTTGATGAATAGTGAAACCACTTAGTGGTAGTTAAAAAACTGACTCTTTCATTTAAATGAAATTTTACCACTTCTGTGAATTGAATTTAAAAAATCTGACATACATGGTTGTTATCAAGAAGTAAAATTTTGTTCAATAAGATGAAAATAATTTTTGGTGAATAATAACTTTTGACTTTTATTTACTGCGGTTAAAGGCAAATAGAGTAATTGAAGGTTAAAAGAATATTATAATAATTCAAAATTACCTTAACACTTGTCCTAGCATTATTGTATGAGTAGTATCCGACCATGGTAATACTTGGGTCGATTTTGGGACCCCATTGACCCACTTGGTAGTGATAATGACAATTTGGATTAATTAATTTAATGTAAAGACAAAATTGACATTAACAAAAATCTTTTAGTAATTAATTTTTATAAGGGGTTATTTAAATTATCTTTTTGAATATAAATATTCATTAGAAATCTAAAAATATTTCCTACATGATGGTATTTTTTTTATAATTTTTAGACATAAAATAAAATAAATTATTTATGACACAATAATGATGTAGTATTTACCTCATTAATAAATGATTTAAATAAATAAGATTATAATGATTAAACTATTATCCAAAACATGTAAAATTATTATTGGATGATTTTATTTCGACCATGAGTCATCTTATATTCATCTTTAATGATTTTTAGACCTTTTGAAACCGAAGATAAGTTTATAATAAAATAATATTTTCACACTTTCCAAAAGAGCCCCTCCCCCCCTTATAAAAAGAGACCATTTCTATCCAATTCCTCACACCTATCAAGCCATTTGGATCATCCAACCTCTACCAAATTAATCTCCATACATCCATATCCTTCCCCTAGAATCCTTACCTTAGGTATAAGGCACTCTAAGAAATCCTTTTGGTTCAAACCAAAGAAAGTTACCCAAATTAAAGGTAACGATTTCTCTTAAATTGTTTTCTTTTATTCTACTTCTCCAACCCCTAAACTCTTTTTAATCATTTCTTTTGTAACAAAACCAGTATCCTCAATATACTAGGATTTTTTTATGAGAAGGATTCGAACTAAACTTACACACAACTCCATCTAATGGATGAAGAACATAATGTTTTTTTGGATGGAAAACTAACGCCTCACGAAACGATGATTGTTCTATTTTCTCCTACCGCCTCTCATGGTGGCCATTATGATGGAACTGTATTTATATATGATATATATTATGTTTATTATTTCCTTATTC
This sequence comes from Viscum album, assembly GCA_963277665.1. Taxonomy (NCBI): domain Eukaryota; kingdom Viridiplantae; phylum Streptophyta; class Magnoliopsida; order Santalales; family Viscaceae; genus Viscum; species Viscum album. Next base: position 200,958,614 of record OY728144.1, on the reverse strand, counting down.
TTCTTTAATTCCCAATTATATCAATCCTTTATGGTTTCCATAGTAGGTAAATATGATAATCTCATTTGAGGAAGTGCAGACTACCGCCCCCTTAAAGTGATGTGACTCGTTAATGCCTTATGTGGGATGTATAAAGGATAGAGTTAATGATATTATATATGATATTATACTGTAATTATAATATACCTATGTATCATTATGTTTTATTTCCATTAAAATAATAAATAGAAATGAAAGTAGCGTTCATGCGTACGTACGTCTTACCGTCTCCATGAACGGTGCATTTAATTTCTTACCTCCAAATGTTATGTACTATTATAAATACATGTATATTATGGATATATATTATATATATGATATCTAAATCATGAATATCATTATGTATATAATGGAATATTGACCGCATGAACAACATGTAATTATAAGAAGTCCATTTTTGACTCAAGTACCAAATATCGATAAAACGAACGTTATTAACTTAAATGATTACATAATGTTTATAACATGGTAATAAGTGATATAAAAGGAATAATAAACTTGAAAAAGGTTCTTAATCAAGTATAAATTAACTTTAGTCTATTATTCATGAGATTAAAGAATGATCTAGTCAAGTCAAACATGAGGTAAGGGATAACTTTTCCAATCTCATTTTTTTATCCGAGATTGTTTATTCGTAAGTATTTACTGGGGTTATATTTATCATCCATGTCCCTATTTTCTAAAAATGGTTTCCTGTATGTTTAAAGTCCTTTTTACCAATTTTTGACTTTTACTACATGGTATGTTAAGAATCTTTCTTTTGTTTACGTTACGAGGTACTTTTTTGACTTTTCCGGAAAAAGTACGAGAATAATGTTTTCTTAACTTATACGGCATGAACGGATTTTTACGGTTTCATAACGCCTAATTTTCATGAAGCTTACTCCACAAGATTTCATGACTATTTTCAACAAAATTCATTTCTTTTAAAATTGCATGGAATTTTTTGAAAAGAAAATGATTTTGAAAAAGAAAAGTTATTTTCCTCAAGAATTCATTTCAAGTGTTTTATCAAAACCATTTTCCATCTACGATGACATTATTTCACATGTGTATGTTTAAAGTATAATTTCTCTATGATTTACATGGTTTCAATTTTCTTATGATGAAATGATATCCATTTGTTTTATATGGATTATGTTAAGATGGGATGATGTTTATGAAAGTCATTTTATTCTTTGGGTTATGATGAATGATTTATGTTTATGTTGTGGCACACGTAAGAATGATTTCATTATGAGATGGATGGGACCTATATCTCCCTCAAATTCATTGGGTAAAGATTTATATCTCATGAGATAGACATGACTGGAATGGTAAGTTAATCTGGTTCAGTGTTACATGACTGGAACGGGGGGTGAACTCGATTCAGAAAAGGATTTTGTCCCCTAAGATGGTCTTGGCAGCAATGCCTTGGCTACTATGGAAATCATAACATGTGATTAATGGTTTCCACAATTACATGTTTTATTCCCATGCTATTTTATCATGATTGATGTTCCATTATGATATATGCCTTACGTACTGCCATGTTTTATGTCATTGCTCAAGATTTTGATGTTTAAACTTTATGTTCATGTTTTTAAGTTCTATTGTATATGGTTTGTTTTATTTTCTCCATGATTACCCTTACAGAGCATTTGAGCTCACCCTTTATATGTTTTCTTTTCCCCAGGATATAAAGAATGGTTTTAGGTAAGAAAAAAAGGGGAAGATATTTATGGGAGATGTTGAAGATCTTTTACCATGATTAGAAGATTATGTTTCGAGTTTCCAAAGACACTAAACTATTACGATCCTTGAGTGTTGGTTTTTGTTATTTATTAAGTATTCTGCAAAAGTAATGTAATGTCCATGTACATCAAGCTTTGGGTCTCTACAACAAAAGTAAAGAAAGCATGCTAAAGCACAGTGAACAACAAGTGGAACTAACTCGTCACCTAAACATGTATAATAAGTTCCCATCCTCACCATGGCTATACTCACCAAGTAACGCATATAAGAATATATCATATAATAAAGAATATAAAGGGTACCCCACTACTACTTCCCCACTAGTTTTCCACTTTTCCCCAACGTCGCACGTCCTGAACATCTCTCTCCAAAAAGGCTTTCCCGCAGACACCTGGGCGAAGCTCCACAATATGCACCTCATGCAACAAAACCACCACGTCCACATACCAAAGTAACCAGGTAGTTTCCGGGATCCACCACAACTTGCATAACATGTATCATATGTCCAATATTATACCTCAAGCCATCACAACCCATACACCGAGTAAGGATCCTCAAGCCATCAAAGCCTATACACGTTACACCTATAGTAGTCCATAGAAAACTATATCCAGAATATATGTGTGTGAATAACCACAAGCCATTACAACCCTCTACACACATATATGGGGAAAACTAACAAATGTGCCTGCCAGCACAAGTAACTACCAAGATAATAGAGCGGGGCCAAAGGGGGTAGTCAGCAATCCATCCTCCCACCGGAATGTTGGGGAAAACACCCCCTAGGGCTCAGAATCCCCGGGGTGTCAGTTGCCCTTACTGACAGGGTGGAGTAGCATATAAAAATAAAAAAGTACAGAATATACTATAACTCACAACCACACTATGGGCATAACCTAGTCTTAGACACAACTGCAGCTAACGTCTCTCAGACTCTGAGCTGATACTTCTAATACTAGGTATCCTATAATCATAGAACCATTTAAAGATCTTTATTAGATTACTTAATTCCCTTTTTATAAGTTCCACTGTACATTAATTAATTCTTTAACCATTAATTAACCATGAACAATTCCACATTAAATTTCATTAGCATCACACCCAAAGTCAACCGTTCCTTCAAAAATTACAACCTCATCATTATGTTCCAGCATCTCCACCCCCATTGGTTAATGCCATTTATTCAATTATTCATTATAGAAATACATTCCCACATTCCCAGGCATTCTAGAAAAACATTATATGCTACTAAACACAAGGGGGATCAACACGGTGACTAGATGTACTACCTGTCAAGTGTTTTCCACTTATATCAAGAGAATATAACCATCCTTCCTTGAGAAGATAAACATGGAAAGCATGTGGCATACCCCATGAGTTTTCACCTCTTTCAGAAGAAGGGTAAGTAAGACCAGCTGCATTGAGCAGTGGGGAAAAGTAAAGCAGATAAAAATCCAATCAAAATTACCAAGCATCCAACAATCAGATCCATTCCATTCCATCATCCCTGGTGTCCTCCTTGACACCCACATGCATAAACCGATGCATCTCGCCACTCTAGGCGTCATCTGCTGCCACAACCAAAAAGGCCTCCATGCCTCCACATATTACCACAACCATCCAGGCTCACATCAAAACACAAGCAGCAGTAAAACAAAAATCTTCACAATTGGGCTCTTGGACCTTAAACAAACAAGAGGGTAACTCAGAACCCTACAATAAATTATCTTTTAACAACCACCAGTTCTTTAATACATCTTGGATTAACCGATTTATTATTTGCTGGTTCCAAATTTAGGAAACCTAACCAGTAAGTTATCACAAATAAATAAACATTCTTACTACACTAATTTTATTAACATAAAATTATAACAAGAATAAAATTTGTTTACATGCCTCTTTATCTCTATCCAAACAATTATCAATTAATCCCGGTTTACCTTCTTTACCGATTTCCATCAAGAACAAGCATAAATATCACACAATCTAGCAAAAACAAGAGGCAATAACATATAATCAATATCAATTTATTTATCTGGTTCAAATATTCATTATGTCAATTCCATTATCATCCAGTGGGATTAAACATGCTAACAATACAGTTGCACATAAAAGAAAAGAGAAGCAACGAATCCCCTACCTCGAACAATTTCTCACGTTCTTTATCCACACAATGGGTCACGATCCTCCTCTTGCGACAACTGCATCCACCCGAGGATGCCACAGTATGACCGCACCAACCAAAACCCATGAAAAACCCCATTAGAAGCATAAATATTTCATTCTATAATATGGAAAGGAGAAAAAGGAGAAGATGGTCCCCAAAGTAATGACGATAAAACATACCTTATATCGAAGATTGATCGATACAACTTGGTTGCATCAAAATAGAGCGGAACCAATCCAATGGGTAAAGTTTGATTGTGCAACTCCTATGGGAAGGATTGAAAGGTTATAGCGTCTCATAGTCGAGAAAAAAGAGGAAGAACAAGGGAGGAAGATATATTATCGCTTTTTGAAGATTTAATGGGACAATGGTTTAAGATACGCTTAATTCCCCATTAAAAGAGGATTGCATTAAACCACACGGTTTGACCATGTAAAAACATCCCAAGCCATAGGAATAATTAATATAGGAGTTATGGCCTTTGAATCGACCTTAGAGTCCTTAAAACGAGGCTTTAAATTCATTTTACGTCAAAGGAAAACGCTAAAGGGGTGAAACTGTAGGAAGCTGGAAACACTGTTCATGAACCTCAATGTTAGAACACTATTCATGAACCTCACCGATAGAACACTGTTCAGGAACCTCACCGATAGAACACTGTTCACTGAACCTCACCGATAGAACACTGTTCAGTGAACCTCACTGATAGAACACTGTTCACCAAACCTCACTGATAGAACACTCTTCACTAAACCTCACCGATAGAACACTGTTCACTAAACCTCACCGATAGAACACTATTCACTGAACCTCACCGATAGAACACTGTTCACTGAACCTCACTGATAGAACACTGTTCACTGAACCTCCCCGATAGAACACTGTTCACTGAACCTCCCCGATAGAACACTGTTCACTGAACCTCACCAATAGAACACTGTTCACTGAACCTCACCGATAGAACACTGTTCACTGAACCTCACCGATAGAACACTGTTCATTGAACCTCACCGATAGAACACTGTTCACTGAACCTCATCAATAGGAAACTGTTCACTGAACCTCACCGATAGAACTATTCACTTAAACTCACCGATAGAACCATTCACTGAACCTGACCGATAGAACTGTTCACTGAACCTCACCGATAGAACTGTTCACTGAACCTCACTGATAGAACTGTTCACTGAGCCTCACAGATAGAACTGTTCACTAAACCTCACCGATAGAACTGTTCACTAAACCTCACCGATAGAACTGTTCACTAAACCTCACTGATAGAATTTTTCACAAAACCTCACTAATAGAACTTTTCACTGAACCTCACCGATAGAACTGTTCACTGAACCTCACCGATCGAACTATTCACTGAACCTCACCGATAGAACTGTTCACTGAACCTCACCGATAGAACTGTTCACTAAACCTCACCGATAGAACTGTTCAGAAAACCTAACCGATAGAACACTGTCCACTGATGGAACTATTCACAGAATTGGAAATTTGGCTAAGTGTTGGGGATAAGTCACCTTGACCTCTCGAAACACCTCAAACACCACATTTTCACAAAGTAATGGACCAGAGAGGTCCGGGTCATTACAATTTCTATCATGGATTATGAAAAAATATTAGTGTTACATGATTTTTAATAGTACATTTATCTCATGATCATGTTTTCTCTCATTCTTATGATCTAACTCTTGATGACATGTTGATGAGTTTTCCCTTACTGAGTGTTTAAGCTCACCAATTTCTTATCTTTCCATTCCCCAGGTTATGAATATGAGTATAACTTATGAGAAGTCTATAAGGGAGTCTAGTGTGGATCAATTATGGGTAAATATTCATAAGTGTTGTAAAATGAGTTTCTTGTGTAGCTAGTCCTCAAAGACACTAAAACTTTATGTTTATGGGTTTTTGAGATTATTTTGGGAGATATAATGTTTAACTTATAAGAATGATGTAAAATAAAGATAGGTTCATCTCAATTTGTATCAATATGGTTTGTAAAGAATTATTTTGAGCACTTGATCTAGGTTTGTAGGTTTAAGGTGCTATATTCTTGCATTAGGTAAACATCATTTAAATAAATATACAATAAATACAATTTTACAAATAGTTATGAGTCAAAACATATAAGTATAATACAATGAAGTACTTAACACAACAATATCAATTATAAATGATAACTCCCTATATTGGAAGGATCCATACCCAATGTACTTTCTTCTAGATGAGCGCTCAAAATTTGAGACATACCAGTCAAGGAAACCTTGATGTTCATCTCAAGAATCAAGATTCCAATAATAAACATGTATAGATATGTACCCACACATATATACATAGATGTGTGTATAATGAGTTTGGGTGAAACACTCATCCTAAAGAGGAAATGGAATGGAGGAATAAGTTAAGGCAACATAGTTTCCCATCCCATATAAATAATTAACAATCACATGAAAACATGGATTTATAACCCTTTCCAAGCCTTTAACTTATTCTCCAATAATTAACAAGGCATACATAGTTAGGGATCTATGACCCTTTCTATGCTTTCAACCTGATCAAAAATAAGGAGTATATGTTTAAGATATATATAATACAATATAATAATATATGATATTATAAAATTACCTAATGAATATAGTATAAATCAAGAGGAAACTGAAGTGGGAACATGCTAAACCAAAAAAATATGAATGTATCCTTGTTCCAATATATAGAATAACTAAATTCATTTTCCACGATCAAGATTAAAATTTCTAGAAATATTAGTCAGCATGCTTAGTATAATAACACAATAATATTCTAAACACATGAGGATACAAATTAATACAACATAAATAAAAAATAAATCCATGGAAAATATACCATAAAAATATTTTAATAAATGGACATCAAGTTAAATGTATCACAAACCATGGAATAACATACTTAGTAAATCCCTCAGAGGAAAATCATTTTATACATAATTCATAAGATGGGCATCAATTAAGAGTTAAATATTCATAACCCAACAAGTCATTAAGCATAACATGGTTGGATACTAATGAATGTTAGTAATAACTAGGTGAGGAATATAGCATTGGAAATAACCAACAATTTTCCATGGTAACCCAACTAAAGTGTGAAATAGGGCACAAATGTTATTTAAGGCCTAATTTTTCAATTATGGTTCCTTTCCTAAAAAAAATATTTTCACTCTTAAAAAAAATTATTTAGGAAAAAAATTATTCAAAGTGGATAAATAATTGTTATTTATAACTTTTCACTTAACCATTTTTCCACATAAAAGAGGCACACTTTATTTTCCTTAAAAACCATTATTTGTTAATTGTATAAAGTATAAATTTTATAAAATAATTATTTTAAATTAATTTAATTATAAATTGGAGGATTTATATGAAATCAAGACAAATCCCAACCCTCTTTATTGAATAAAAATGTTTTGGTGCTTAATAAATTTATGGATTTTTTTGGGTAATAACTTGATTTAAGAGAAATAAATATATTTATGAACCAAACCATCCCTTCCCACCCTAAGAACCCCAATTTTATCTCACTATAAATGAAAAATCTTAATCGAAATTAAGTATGGATCATTGAATTATAACTCATTTAGGTTAAGGTGGGAAGAAATAGTATCAATTTAGTAAAATCTAATAATTGTTACAAAATATCATGCCAAAAAAATATGGTATGTTGGATGACATGAATATGATGGGTTTTATTTGATCATCATATGACCATTGGAAATTGAAGAGAACCCAAACACAGAAGAATGTATCTCCAAGGAATTAAACATGACAATATATTCGAAAAACAGAGCATAAAATGACATAACATAAATGATAAAATATTAATAAATTCCATATTATTATTCAATGGAGTATTCTTGATAATGAGCATGAGGATAAATAGTGTCACGCCCTGACCCGGTGCATTGTATTTTATTTTTCTTTATAACATTTTTAGGTCAATATTATTATTATTAGTTATATTATTATTAGGTTTTCATTTTTCATTTTATTTTATTTTCTTATTTCTTTTTATATTTTTCTCTATCTCTTAATTTCTCCCTGGTGCATCGTACGATCCCTCCTCTCTCACCTCTCTAGCCACGTGCCTACCTCTCCTCGAGCCGACCCCCTCGCTCGTCGATCAATTGGTCGCGCTAATGACCTCCTCCCCTTAGCCCGCCAGTACCATTGCTGCTGTCTCGGGTGAAGGCCGATAATTCCATCACCATTGGTCCCCTCCTCCCTCTTTTTCCATGACTGCATGACCCCCTCCTTCCTAACATCCCTTTCGCCACCTTTTCCACCCGAATTTTTGAGGATTTCTGGTCGAAACCTCACGGTGAGTCATCTCCTTCCCTCTCCTTCTTCCTTTGTCCAAATTTTCTTCCTCACATCTCCTTATTGTGTTCGGCTGAAACCCTAGGGTAGGTTTTAACTGATTTTTGATGTTTTTTTCCTTTCTAGGGATTGTATTGGGTCTCTCGGGTCCCCTCCTTTTCATTTCGACATCTACTACAGAAGGCAAAGTAGATTCAGTCCATTTCCAATTCTTTGGTCACCGGTTGGGGTGAGGTTTTTCTTGTTTCCATATTCAATTTAGTTTTAATTGGATTATTTGGTAAATTTTAGACTCTTTTGCATCATTGTAGTGTGTTTTGGTCATCACGGTGTGGGTTCGAGTCATCAGTAGCAAATAATTATATGTATATACATGGTTAAGCATGTATATATATGTATCCTCCTTGTGCATATTCCCTAATGGAATGGGGAATATGTACGTGGGATGAAGGTTATATATATATATATATATGAAAATTTATATACGTGTAGGTGAAGCGGTCTCGGGTTACCATTGTCTAAAGCTGAGTGTCTTGAGGCATGTTCCTTATGCCCTAGTTTTTAATTTGAAGCCCTTGATTTCCTGAACATTTTAAACATATATATTTTCATGTAATTGTGGTATATATATATGTGTGTGTTAGGTATAATTGTTTGTGCCACTTGGATTTGGTTTATTATTTACTTGTATGATTTTTCTAAGATTGGTTATGTTTTGTATTTAAATTTAAAGTGTCATAAATGTGTAAAATAGTTTTCTAAATGATTTTTAGTTTTCAAGTGAATTTATTGGAACTCAAAGGTTGGGTATAATGTATTATTAGTGACTTGACCCATTTAGCACATTTTTATGGTGTTGAGTGTTTTTATTCTGTATATTGGAAATGCCCTTAGAAAAAGTATATTTTTATGTTGGAAAATATAAAGGCCCGGTTGTCACCTTATGTCATTTTTGGAAGTGGAATTTGGTTTTAAATGTGTAATGGATATTTCAAAATATGTTTTTCCCTTTTGGATGGTTGTAATGACATGTTTGGTTTTTCAAAAAAAAAACATCTCCATTGTGATTTACAAGGATGGGTTTTGGTGTGAACTCATGCTCAAATGGTGGTTTGACTTTCTTGAAAGAATTGCATCATTATAATCTTGATTTCAAGCTTGTTTTTAAATTTTTAGCACATTGGTTGTTCAATTGATATTTTAAATGATTTTGGAAACTTAAAAGTTCTAGTGATTATGTGTTCTAAATAATTAAGCATGTTTGGCACTTTAATAGTGGTTGGTGAAAAAGGAAAACCCCTCTTGATGCATTTGAGAAATTTTATATAAGTGTTAATATGTGCTTTGTGATATGTTCCTAGTGAAGAGGCTTGTGTTTTATTGTGTGATGTGTAAGAGGGGGGGTGCGCTTAAGGAGGAAGAATGGTGGTGAGAGGTTGAATGGATTTTGGATAAATAAAGTGTTATGTTCATTTATGTTTGATTGATAAAACCTCACCACCATTTAAAATAGAGAACATGGATAACCCTGGGTATCTAGGTGGGAAGACTAGGACTAGTACGCTAGATGATACGAAAGTGGTTCATCCCAGTTCTATCTAGCAGGATTGACACTTACAACACTAACTAAACATAACGATGGTTGATTGGAGACCACTAGGTTATGGGTGTGTTCCCTACCAGTGTCTCGTTCATGAGAACGTAGTTCATTGTGGTTTCTATGACACATTTCACCGAGGTTCAAGTATCCTAGGTCCCAATATAACACTAGTTTCTTAGGGATTGCCCATGGTGTTTGTGATTTTATTTTTCATTTCAGTTGTTTCACACTTATTGTCTCATTTTTGAAATACCACATTTCAATCTAAATTACTTACTTTTAATTTAGAATTATTAAGGCATGCTTGGAGTCTATTTTGAAAATATATTGGAACATAAACACTTTCCTTAAAAATGTAAACTTGTGACTTGAATTTGAAAATAATGAAAAACATTACTTTATTATGTATTATTTTCAAACTATCATAACTAGGTTTGTTTTTAAAGTTAATAGAATAGGGATTTCTATATCCTTGGCATTATTATTGAGAATATCGGTGCTCACACCTACTTTATTTTTCAGTTTCAGGTTCTTCTAGTTTGGATCGCTCTTGGAGCGAGTGTGGTTTTGTGTTCCATGGTGACCCACGAGGTCACTTGAGGTATGTTCTGCTACTTAGGTTATTGTTATTTCCATTTCTAGTGTTGTTTTTGTTTTATTTAGTTTATATTAAGTTGTTTGTCTCTTTTTTTTGGGACAAACCATTCCCAACTGTCTCATTTTGATACTCGACTGTAGCTTCCAGCCCATGGGGATTGGGAATACCCTTCGGGCCATGTCATGGACCGACTCAGGTGACTGGTTCAGGGTTGAACCAGGATGGTTCATGAAAAAAATGGTATCAGTGGGAGGTTTAGCCTCCTTTGGGGATGTCTGATATTTTGGAGTTAGGATTGTTGGAATCCAAGTGGTCAATTGCGGGTAGGTGCTTGATCACCACCTATTTGGAATGACCCTTGAATTTCCAGGGTGGTATGGGATGGTCTTGCCTCGAAGTCCGTGCTTGGTTATCAATTGTCTTCAAGGTCCTTAGTCTTGTTTGGGTGTTTCTGGTTAGTTTTGAGATTCTTTGGTCATTCTGGAGGGTGCATGGTTGCTGTGCCCGGCCTGGGAATCCATGTGTAGACCATGCAATTTCTCTGATGACTTCTTATGTGCTCACCCGATTGGTGCATGGTCTACCAAACCATGTGACCAAGCCGTGTGTAGCAGTTGTTTATTTTAGAATTTGGAATTTTGATTCATTGAGTGAATTGATTGTTTTGGGATGTTCTTGGTGTGAGTTTTATTTGGTTTTGGGGTGTTTTTCTCAAGTTGAAAAATTGATGATTGTTCTTTTGAAATTGGATTTCCAAAATTAAAATATTGGTTTGTTTGAAAATGTAATGATTTTTTTGTGGGATGGAAAGTGTTTTAGAAAATGTTTTTAGATATTGAAATGTTTTATGAAAAGTTAAATTGAATTTTTTTGTAAAGTTTTTGGGGTTTTTTTGGAAGTTATTGTGGAATGTAAAATGAGAGTTTCTTGGAAATAACAATTTGGAGATTCTTCATTTTAGGATTGTAAAGTAAGTCTTCAAAATTGGGTTGGAGTTTCAAATCTAGATTAGATGTTTTGTTTTATAAATGAGAAGGTTTTATTTTAATTTGTTATTCCTATAGACGCCCACATGTATGGATTAATGTAATTGTATGTGGATGGTTGTTGGTACACGTGCATGGGTGACTGAGTTGGAACGAAAATGTATGTATGTGAGGTTTCATGGAATACCAATAGTGGGTACTCAGTTTTCAAGGCTTGTTTTGTTTTCCAAAAGCATGTTTTGATTAGTGATGTGTTGGGATTATTTTTTTTAAGAGATTTTAAAAAGGAAAGTGGGTTTTAAAAATGGGATTTTAGCATTCAGAGGGTTTTGAAATGAGATGGTTTTGAAAATGGTCATTTTTGAAAGAGGGGATTAGTCTTGGTTGGTGATGTTGCTTTGGTATTATTTTGGTTGATATTTGATTGGGTTATGGTTTGGTTTTGTGATGTATTAGTCTATGGTCTTGATGCTTATTTTTGAGTTGGTATTTCACGATTGAAATGATGTTTTGATTTTGAGTTAAGTATTTATGGTTAAATGTGGAGGCTAGTTTTGTGATGTGATTCGGGTTGGTTTTGTGGTTCTTGTTTAAAGTATGCCACCCAGAATTTTCCAAAGGTCCCTAAGGGGTCATTTTTAGTTATTAGTTTTACCCAGACCCCCAGCAGAGTGGTGGGGTTATTTTATTTTCATTGTTTCTTGTTTTCTCTATAGTGACTGAGGTTTGATAGGGGTTGCAGTGTAACTTGAATAAGTAAAGTGTTTCTTAAGGTCTTTAGGAACTCTATAAGTTGTGAAGGGAAAGTTATCCTGGTTTTTTTAAAAGGTCATGTTCGAGATAGAGAAGGGTGATTCCTACCTTCTCCTTACAAGTTGGGGTCGCAACGAGTGAACTGTGAAAAATGGAAATCTTGTTTTTCATGGTGCTAGTGAAGGGTTCCCCATCTGGTGAAAAGGGTGAACTAGAGGCACATGTTCTTGGCATGAGTCTTTCGTCAGTTCCTATTTCTCATTCCTAAGACCACACACTCGTTCATTTCCAATGTGGTCGATTTGGGCACTCAAAACCGTTCATCGTAATATTATGAATGCTTGTCAATGGTGTGGATATTTGGGTCACTTGGGGAATTCTATAAGAGGTCTTTCCAGAATATGAAGCCTCATTTGGAGGTTTTTAGTTCCTAACTACAGTGAATAAGATGCTTTAATACATCAGATCTCCAGCTATAGGTCTAAAATTGAAGCTTTTCACGTAGTTAGGTAGTTTCTAGGTGCAGGGGGAATGTGAATCCAACCTGTTGCCTCTGACGTTGGAGAGGATGCCAGTTAAATTTTCCTTTCTCATGGTTTTTAGTTTTGGGTCCTTTTTTTGGAGGTCTTGGTGGACTCTTCTATAATATCTCAATGGTTGTGCCTTGTTAGTGTAGAATTTAAATGGTTGGTCTTTCTTTGGACCAATTATAGCTTCGGTATGATGCTCGTTTGAATTTGTATTCGGGTTATGGATCTTATGAATCATGGTTTAGCTTGGAGTTTGTCTGGTGTATCTTTTTTTTGGATTACCCTTGGACATGGGGTCTTAGGATAGTCTACGTTGATGTTTATCCTTGTGTTTGGGGCCGACCCATGTCGGTGGGTTCATGATGTAGAATTCAATCTGCATTGTTGAAACTTAATTGAGAGTTCTCATGTGGGTGCCATTGTACGACTCAGTTTATAATATGGTGGGGATACCCACTATGGGTCTCACCAATGTCTTCTCTCAAGCTAGTCGGGTGCGACTTAGGAAGTTAAGGGGACCAACATCATGAGTCTTGATTGGTTTTCTAATTTGTTTTGATTTGGGAAAGTCAGTATTCATATAGAGTCCTAATATGATGGGGGAGACCAACATAGGAAAAATTTGTGAAGAAATTAGTCTTCAAGGTGTTCTTGTAGGGGTAACTCTTTGCCTCTACTCTGCCCGACCTTGATCAATGTAGACAGTTATCCCAGATGATGGGTTATATGAAAAATGTTCATTGGATATCTCGAGTGGACTCTAGATATTTATAAGTTAGGGGTTGGGGTGTTCCAGGTTGTGGTTGTGTTTGGAAATGTGAGTCCCGTGTCATTGGTTCTTTTGCTTGGTAGTCCGGTTCTCGAGGTTTCATGTCTTGGGTGGAAAGTGAGTGTTCAATACTCAAGTGTTAGGGGTTTTGTTTTAAGAATCATTGTGTCCTTGTTTCGAGCTTTGAATATTTGAGTCTTTTAAGACTTTCTGGGGGTATAAAGTGTCATGGTGGGGAGAATTGTCATGCCCCGACCTAGTAAATTGTATTTTATTTTTATTTATAACATTTTTGGGTTATTATTATTATTATTAATAATAATAATATTATTAGTTATATTATTATTATTAGGTTTTAATTTTTTTTCTCTCTTTTTTACCTCTCTTCATTTCTCCCTGGTGCATCGCGTGATCCCTCCTCCCTTTCCTCTCCAGCCACACGCCTACCTCCCCTCGAGCTGACCCCCTTGCTCACTGATCGACCAACCATGCCAGGGAACTCCTCCCCTGAGCCCTCCATTGTCGTCTCCACTGTCCCAAGTGCAGGCCACCACTACCATCGTCGTTGGTCCCCTCCCCCCTCTTCTTCCATGGCTGCATGACCCCCTCCTTCCTGAGCTCCCTTCTGACGCCATTTCCACCCATATTTTTAGAGATTTCTGGTCAAAACCTCATGGTGAATCCTCTCCTTCCCTCTCCTTCTTCATTTGGTCAAATTTTCTTCCTCCCATCGCCTTATTGTGTTTTTCCAAAACCCTAGGGTATGGTTTAACCAATTTTTGATGTTTTTTCCTTTCTAGGTATTTCAGCGGGTCTATCGGGTCCCCTCCTTTGCATTTCGACATCCGCTGCTGAATGCAAAGAGAATTTAGTCTGTTTCCAACTCTTCGGTCATTGGTTGGGGTGAGGTTTCTCTTGTTTCCTTATTCAATTTAGTTTTAATTTTATCATTTGGTAATTTTTAGGCTCTCTTGCATCATTGTAGTGTGTTTTGGTCATCGCGGTGTGGGTTCGAGTCATCAGTAGCAAAGAATTATATGCGTATACATGGGTATGCATGTATATATATGTATCCTCCATGTGCATATTCCCTCATGGTGTGGGGAATATTTACTTGGGCTGAAGTTTATATATATATATATATATATATATGAAAATGTATATACGTGTAGGTGAAGCGGTTTCGGGTTACCATCATCTAAAGCTGCGCGTCTTGAGGTAGGTTCCTTATGCATGAGTTTTTAATTTGAATCCCTTGATTTCCTAAACATTTTAAATATATATATTTTCATGTCATTTTGGTATATATATATATGTTAGGTATAATTATTTGTTCCACTTGGATTTGGTTTATTATTTACTTGTATGATTTGTCTAAGACTAGTTATGTGTTGTCTTTAAATTTAAAGTGTCATAAATGTGTAAAATAGTTTTCTAAATGATTTTTAGTTGTCAAGTGAATTTCTTGTAACTAAAATGTTAGGTATAATGTATTATTATTTACTTGAACCATTTAGAACATTTTTACGGTGTTGAGTGTTTTTATTCTGGATATTAAAAATGCCCTTGGAAAAAGTGGATTTTTATATTGGAAAATGTAAAGGCCCAGTTGGCACCTTATGTCATTTTTAGAAGTGAAATTTGGTTTTGAATGTGTAATTGATATTTCCAAAGAAATTTTTTCCCTTTTGGCCAGTTTCTTAATAAAAGTGTAATGACATGTTCAGTTTTTCAAAAAAAAACATCTCCAATGTGATTTCTAAGGATGGGTTCAGGTGTGAAATCGTGCTCAAATGGTGGTTTGAATTTCTTGAAATAATATCATCATTGTAATAATGGTTTAAAGCTTGTTTTTAAATGTGTAGTACATTGGTTGTTCAATTGAGATATTAAATTATTTTGGAAACATAAAAGTGCTAGTGATTATGTGTTCTAAAATGAAAAGTATTCCTTGTAAATAATTAATCATGTTTGGAACTTTAAGAGTGGTTTGTGAAAAAGGAAAACCCCTATTGAGGCATTCCCCCTAGTTTCAGAAATGTGATATAAGTGTAAATATGTTCCTTGTGATACATGACTAGTGGAGAGTCATGTGTTTTGTTTTGTGACATGTAAGAGGGGGGATACAATTAAGGTGGAAGAACAATGGTGAGAGGTTGAATGGGTTTTGGATAAAGAAAGTGTTATGTTAATTTATGTTCACTTGATAAAAACTCAACACCATTTAAAATAGAGCACATGGGTAACCCTGGGTATCTAGGTGGGTGGACTAGGACTAGTATGCTAGATGATACAAAAGTGGCTCATCCTAATTTCATCTAGTAGGATTGATGTTTACAACACTAACTAAACATAATGATGGTTGATTGGAGAACAATAGGTTATGGGTGCATTCCCTACCAGTGGATCATGCATGAGAATGTAGTTTTTTGTGGTTTCTATGCCATGTTTCACCAAGGTTCAAGGATCCGAGGTCTCCAAATAACACTAGCTGCTTTGGGATTTCCCATGGTGGTTGTGATCTGATTTTTCATTTCTATTGTTTCACACTTGTTGTCTCATTTCTGAAAAACCACATTTCAATCTAAACTACTTCCTTTTAATTTACAATTGTTAATACATTCTTGGAGACTATTTTGAAAATATAGTGGAACATAAATGTTTTCCTTAAAAATGTAAACTCATGACTTGAATTTTAAAATAATGAAAAACATTACGTTATTTTGTCTTATTTTAAAACTAGCATAATTGGGTTTATTTTTAAAAGTAAGGGCATAGGGAATTCTATATCCTTGGCATTCCTACTAAGTATCTTGGTGTTCAAGCCTACTTTATTTTTCAGTTTAAGGTTCCTTTAGTTTGGATCTCTCTTAAAGTGGGTGTGGTATTATGTTCCATGGTGACCCATGAGGTCACTTGAGGTATGTTCTGCTACTTAGTTTATTGTTATTTCTGTTGCTAGTGTTGTTTTTGTTTTATTTAGTTTATATTCAATTGTCTGTCTCTTGTTTATGGGCCAAACCATTCCTAACAGTCTCATTTTTGATGCTCGAAATTAGTTTCCAACCCATGGGGATCGGGAATGCCCTTCGGGGCATGTCATAGACCGACTCAGGTGACTGGTTCAGGGTCAAACCGAGTTGGTTCGTGATAAATAGACATATTTCTTCTACCTTAGAGGGTAGAACATCAAATAGTGGATCCAAAAATATCTCATGAGGACTCCTAAATGTTTAATGGGTGTCAGCATCTTCACTATATGAAAAAAAAGTTTCAAGAAGAAGTGAGTAATGGCCATGGATCAATTAGATTTCCAACCTAATTGGAGAGGATCACATCCTATTATATAGCCATCCTTAATTCTCTTCATTTAAATAAAGATAATCAACCATATGTAACGGCTTGGATTCCATTACATGCAATCCCTACATTTCATCTTATTGGTGTTTATTCATTTAATACTTCAATGAATGTTTTATGCCATAAATGAACCAATGGTTCAAAACTAATAGGATCACGTGTGAGGGATGTATTATGAAATATGCATCATATGCATGAAAAATAGTGATGTCGAGGCTGTCGAACATGAAATCCACACATACCACTACAATTTAGTGATTCCTATTTCAGTACACATCCATAAATATCCCACTTGAACTAAAATAATAAAAGGAATTAATGTAAAATCTTCATAACTCTTTATGAATCCATCCAAATACTCTTATTGGATATGATATCATCAAACTCTATTTATTTTGGAACAAACAATTTGTCTTAAAATTAATCTTAATGTACTAACTATTTGACCCCTAAAGACTTAGTAGCATTAAAAACAAATATGAAATATTGATTTCATTGATGTAAGTATCATTTAACAAAGAATCTATGCTACTCAAAATAACTAAGATGTTTCGTGTGATCTCCATCAAACATACTCATATCTCTATACAAACATCTCCACCATGAGATATATCATATACATCGTATGTATACCTATATAATCCTTTTTTCATAGAAATCAAGTGGCCACTATACATGAAACATTTCAATCTATTTTAGGCTTCTCGTCATTTCATGATTCTCTAAAAAATACTGACCAAGTCAATGAATACATCACATGTCATTCATTTATCTGATGATTACATCACATATTGCTCATACAAGTAATTGATCACATCACTTGTGACACAACTATGAATGGCCATACATTTACACAGTATAATTAAATCAAGGGATATATGCCTTTATTTTTCATACAAGTTAAAAAAATCCTATCTTGGTTGTTCTTTAACTAATAACATGATCAACAACATGCCCAACCTTCCCCTGATTAGCTATGTTCATATATTGACTAGTATTAGTAGTTCATAAAAGTATGAATGTTACCTTACTAGGTATCTCACCAAAATTAGGTAAGAAGGATTTATTATAAGCACACACCCCTAATTATATTGATAATTGTATGCCATTCCATGGGATTCACTTTAGCATATCAGTCCAAGTAATAAGTCTCCACTTATTACCTCATGAATCTATTCTTAACATCTCAAATAAAACTATTTGTAATGAGTAAATGAATATATTCATTCTAACCTTATCATGTCATCACAACCCATAATACTCTATAATGATTATTAGTTAGGGAAAACTCAAATTCGTACTTTGAGAGGATATTATCATTCATTCATTCATGTAAAATAAATCACATCCCATAAATTAATAATAAATAAAGATAACCTTTTTTTACAATAAAATAATATATTTACAACTATTATAACTGATCTACCATGCATCTAACACCCATATATTCCACATTACCTTCATGTTGTTGTTGTGGTAATGGATTCATTAACATATCTTATATATTCTCCTATGTATCCACCCAATTGATCAGTACATCACCCATATCAATGATATCCTACATGAGATGTTATTTTAATAGGATGTGTTTGGTCCTTTGGTGATATTGGGGTTCCTTAACCTAAGAAACAACCCCATTGTTGTCAAAATATATCTTAATTTCGCCCTCAATTCTAGGAACCACTCTAAGTTTAATAATAAATTTTTTGATTCAAACAACTTCCTTCACAACATCTGATGTAGTGATGTATTTTTACTCTGTTATCAAGTATTATATAGTGGTCTATTTTGAAATTTTCTAGCTAATATCTTCATTATTTAGTCAAAACATGAATCTATATTGAGATTTTATATCATATTTATTGGATTGAAAACTCAAATCTGTGTAACATTTTACACAGAGGCCATCTTCTCCTCCAAAGAACAAGAACATATCCTTATCCCCTCTCAAGTGATTAAGAATGTTATTCATAGTAATCCAATGAATCTCACCAGGATTGTATTGGAATCTACTATTTATTATCAAAACGTAAGGGACATTTGGTTGAGTATAAAACATGGAATACATGATAGATCCTATGATGAATACATATGGAATTCTATTGATCCTTTCCAACTCTTTATAAGGATATTGAATATTCCTAAGATTTGTGTGATGCAACACTGATAAAGTACCCATTTTGGAGTTCTCTATGCTAAAACTCTTTATAACTTACCAATATATGTGTTATGACTCAGTCCAAGTAATATCTTAGATCTATATCTATAGATCTTCATACCCATTATGTAGGCAGCTTCACCCATGTCTTTCACTGAGAAATATTTACCCAACCAAAACTTCATAGAATGAAGTCTCATGATATCAATTAAGATAATCAGTGTGTATTATATATAAAATATAAAAAAAACTACTATGATCCCACTAAACTGCTTATATACACAAGAATCATCCATGTTTTTGATGAAACCAAACTCTCAGATTGCATCATCAAACTAGATATTACAACTTTAAGAAGATTACTTTAGGACATAAATGGACCATTGAAACTTGTAAACCTTAAAATACTCATTTGGAACTTCAAAACCTATAGAATGTATCATATACACACCTTTAGCTAAATTCCTATTAAGGAAATCGATTTTGACATCCATTTGATATATCACATAATCATAATGAGATAATATGGATAGAAAGATCCAAATGGAATTTATCATCACTACTGGTTAAAAGGTTTATTCATATTTAATACCATGAATTTGTTTTCGGAAAACCCACTTACACTCTATGGGTCTTACCCTTTCAAGTGCATCCACAAAGTTCCAAATTTGGTTAGTGTTCATGGAGTTAATTTTAGATTCCATGGATTTTAACCATTTCCCAAACTCAAAAATCTCAATGGAATCCCATTAGGCAATAGGTTAATCTTCTATGAGCATTAATTAAACATCATTATCCATAAGAAATCCATATCTCTTTGGTTATTAATAAATACTTCCAGAATTTTACGGTTATTATTCAACCTAAGCTGATTCTTCTTCCACAAATATTTGTGGAACTAACTCAACTTACATCTTAGAAGCACTTACTAATTATTTCTTTTTAACTTCTCTAAGTTCAAAATTCCTCCCATCGAATCCTCATTTGATGAATTACTTATCAAGTAAAAAACTAGTTCAGGCTACAAATTTTTTTTATTCAGCTGGGATATAGAAATAATATCCCTTAGTTTCCTTGGTATAACCAAAAAATAAGAATCTATTTGACTTAGGGTCAAGTCTATTAAAATCCAATCATCATAAAAGTGTTTTTTAACCACAAATATTAATAAAATACAAACTTGGATGTTTCCTACACTATATCTAATATGGTTTCTTTATGACTAATTTAGATGAAATTTAGTTTAGTGAGAATGCAATAGTATCCAAATCATAACCCCAAAATTCAATAGAAAGGTTACATAGACTCATCATCAACCAAACCATGTCTAATAAGGTACAATTCTTCCTTTCAAACACACTATTCTATTATGGTGTACCGGGAGGTGTGATTTTTGAAATAATTCCAAAAAATCTATGATAATCTATGGATTCATGGATTAAGTATTCACCACCCCAATTTGATCAGAGGAACTTTATACCCTTTCCCAATTGATTCTATAATTCATTCTAAACATCTTTGAAATTTTTAAAAATTTCATACTTTTGTTACATCAAAAACACATATCCATACTGACTAGTCATCGGTAAAATTAATGAAGTACTTATAACCACTAATTGCTTTTTTACTCATTGATCCACATAAATCACTATGTTTGAGATCCAATAGTCCACTATCCCTTTCAACTTTTCTTCCAAAATGTTTCTTTGTAATTTTCCCTAATAAACATGATTCACATATGTCCAATGATTCATAATCGAACGAGTCCAATGATATATCTCTATAGAGTCATTTGAATGTGTTTCTTGTTTATATGTTTGAGGCGACAATGCCAATGGTATACGAGATTAAAACCAACTCTAACCTTCTCATTCTGAGTGTTTTAAATAGTATTATCCATATTAAGAATATATAAACCATTAATTATATTTCCAATTCCATAAAAAAAATTCATTATTGTATATAGAACAACTCTTGTTCTTGATAATGAATGAAAATACCATACTATCCAAATAAGATACACCAATCAAAATTCTATTTATGGTGGGTATATAATAATAGTTTTCTAATTCCAGGATTAATCTACTTGGTAAATTGAGATCATACATGGAAACTTCTAATGTAGTAACTCTTGATTTATTACCAACAAAAATATCTATTTCACTATTTTCTAAATCCATTTTATCCCTAAGCCTATGTTTGTTAGAAAATGTGTGATGCACCCCCAATATCTAATACCCATGAGTTAGAGTTTATAAAATTGACCTCTATAACATTAACATTTAGATGCTAAAAATGTTTCTCCTTGATAAATCTTCTCAAACCTATATATTAATATTTAATTATTCTATAGGTCATAACTATTAGTGATCTCAATATGTTTTCTATACAGAATTCCATAATATACAACAATGAAATGTCAGTGGGTGAGTGTCATGTTTTATATCTTTTCATTAAGGAATTTTAATGATATTTATCTTATTAAAAATGATCACCTAGACATCATATCCATTTAGTGAGACAAGATCCATATTTCACTAATCAATGAGTCTGATACGATGTTTATCTCATCACTTATTTATTTAGGGCATCATCCCAATCACAAAAGTTGTTAACCTTATATAGTTGAGTGGAAAAAACTTTTTCCATATCCATTATATGGATATTATTAACTCTATTCCTTTAGTAACCTAATCCTATTAGGGAATTTCAGCCAGTGTAACCAAAATTTAACACAAAAAATAGGCTAAAAAAGTAAATCCAGGGGAAACCAACTATGGAATGACCCACCCAATAATGTTCTAGTGTCACCCATTACCCACTTGCTTTAAAAAATATAATCCATGGGAAACCATAAATGGCATGACCTACCAGTTGGATGTTTGAGGTCTTGATAAGTGGCACTTTATAAAGAATATAACAATTAGTATTTAATGGATTTTTCTTTTAAAATCTCACAAATTTAATATACATCGCATGAATAATAAATTCATAACTACTCTATCTCATTAAATATTTATCTTCTCATATTTTATTCATTTTTTGTATGCACACGTCTAACAATTTAGTTTTTAGAATCTTTATTCCAACCACCAAATTAATGTGTTCACACCACATTAATGTGTAACTCTTTACATAACCCACAATATGTGTTAGTCACCCAAAAATAGAAGCCAAAACATATTCATACATATCTGAATGCATCATATGAATAAGGTAAATGTAATTTTCATGTAAAATCATAGATTTATATGATATTGATAATCTTTACTTGAGTAAGTACCAACCCCATTCACCTTTCTAAACATGGTATAATCCTCCAGGTCGATAGGTAATCTGATCCCAAGAAACTATCCCCATGAGACTTTACTTAAGAGAGAATTCAATTCATGATATCTCTAACACCTAGTGTGCACAAACTATATTCAATAACTATTCTTAAGCTCATAACTCCAAAAAAATCGAGGTCATGGTAGATGAAAACTAAATTTTATGGAGTCGTACCTAACATATAAAGAAAAACTCTATCTCATAGAATCAATTTATCACATAAAGCATACACAATATTAAAAATATAAATAATTATATATATATGTGTGTGTGAATAGGAATAACTTATAAATAAATGAACATTTAAAATATTTAAACATAAAAAAAATTTATGAACCTTTTCATAAATAAATATTATTATAAATAATTAATATAATCATTAGGAATATTCTATATAAACACTTTTATAAATTTTCTAAAATATATTTTCTATTATTTATAATTTTTTTAAATAATATTATTCAATTCATAATTAAATTTTCATAATAAATAAAAAAATTATTTATTTATTAAAACATGCGAAACAAATATGAACTTCTTCATATTGAATTAAGTCTTAAAAATCCCATTTCAAAAATCCTAAAAATTATAATTTATAAAACTTTTATAAAACATAATTTAAATGTACCAAAATATTTTTTTAAGAAACGACCTATCAAAATGGAAAAACCGGACTGTTTCATCACCCATAGTGAAATCTAGTATCTAGTGAAATCACACATAAAGGTAAGTAGTCTTACCTTTAAGCAATGGAAACTCACATAAAGATAAACTATTTTAGATTAACTTCATATAGAATATCTTGAATAAAGGTAACTAAGAGTTTAACTTTATACAATTCAACCATGTAAAGGTAGCAAAGATAAACACGAATTATTTCATGATGTGGTGCTCTATTTAGTGTTCATTTTGAAATAAAATGGGGATTACTTTACTGTGGAGCTGAATGTGGTGCCTGGAGAATCCCTGCGAGGAACCACCATTGGTAGTTCTATGCTATGGAGATGTTGATGATTTTCAAAAACATAGATTAAACACGTTTTATCCTTGAATAAAATCACTTTAATACCACTGATGGGTTTCATTTTATCATCATATGACCATTGACAGTGGAACCAAACCCAAACATAGAAAGATCTATCTCCAAGGAATCAAACATGAAAATATATTAAAAAACAAATAATAACATTTCATTCCTTAAACTACCAAATATTAGTAGCTTTTATCTTCTTACTTGATGGAGTATGCTTGATAATGATCATCAGGAGTAACAAACCCATTCCTCCTACCTCTAAGGGGGGAACACCAGCCAGTGGATCCACAAAAATTTCTCGAGGACTCCCAAACACCAAAGGGGTGATAACGCCTTCAATGTATGACAATTAATGTTTCAGGAAGAAGATAATATCAAATATGGATCAATAATATCTCATACCCAATAGGATCATATCCTCTTATATAACCATTCCTGAAACTATTCATTTAAATAAAGAGAATTGATCATATGTAACGAATCAAGTATCATCGCATGAAATGTGAGAATTTCATCTTGTTAGAGTTCATTAAATAAATACTTCATTGAATTCTAAATTCCATAAATGAACCAAATATTTGGTTCAAAACTAATGGGATCATTTTATAGGGATGCAACATGACACATGCATCACATGCATGGAAAACGGTGATGCTGAGTCTATCGACCATGACATCCACATGAACTACTATAATGTGGTGTTTCCACATTTCATTGCATATACAATAGAATATTCCATAATTTATTAGATCCTAAAATCCCTTACACATTACCTTTAACCTTTCATGAAACTTACACAACCATTGGGGATTAATTGGGTTAAAGGGGGAAGTTTTAAAGACATGATATAAATATAACTTCCCCCACAAGGTTTTTTCAACAACACATGGATATCAAATTATACACACATTTAATATATATATATATATAACATTACTTTAATATAAGTGTAGGTTTATAAAAATTTCAAGGCCCCAATGAGACATTTAAAACTTGGGTACTAGATACACACATCACTAATTTATTTTATGACCAATGAAACACTTTGTTATGTTATTTTGAAAACTAATTTATTTAAAATAAATTCCATATCAACCTTACAAGATTTATATTATATGATTTGGATCATAAGTTTCTAAAAACCTCTATATGCATCACATGGGTGGACAAAGTGACAGTGATATCAACATAAAAAGGGATCAATAAATACTAATTCCACATTTAGAAACTGTTCAATCATTCACGTTTTATCAAAATCTTGATTTTAAAACCTTATAATAACCAATTTTTATATTTACTTTGATGTGTGTGAAATCAATTTTTAGAGAACTCATAAAATTGAGATATCAAAATAGTTTTAGAAAACTATTGTTTCATACATTAAAAAATAATTGGGATTGTATTTATTAACTAGAAAAAACTAGATGAAAATAAATCTAAAGTAAAGCCTAAGGGATTTCATATAAGTTGAAACCACCTACCATTCACTTAGACTTGACGATTCTGCCTCCAAACTCAAATGACACCATATAAGCCACTAATTATCCCTAAATTACATTCCATAATCAATTAAAAACAATAACCTAAGTAATAAAAAATAACTATATTAAAAACTTAAATGAAACCTCACTAAAACCTAGGAAGATTATCATAAGAATTATTATAATCATCAACTGGTAGAAAACCCCAATTAAAGATGACCCAAAAAACCCCAAATCAAGGTTTGAAACCACGAATACCCTAATAAAAGCTATTATATAAATCGACTTTATTAAAATAGTAGAAAAATACTATGGAAACACTCATCTAAGACTCCTTAAATCAAAATAAGGAGAGGCCATGACATATGATTGGTTTTCACAATGAATTTGGTGTAATCCCAATTTATAAACTGCATTGAAAAAAATGATAAAGGGGAATATGAGAATATGTAATAAGGGGATATAATAGAGATATAACTTGTTTTTTCATGAGAAACCACCTTTGAAACCACCTAGATTCATGGAATAAGAGGAGGGGGGAAAGGAGGCCAAGAAGAGGCCAAGGGGAGCTCTCAAAAGGGCCAGAGGAGGGCGAGTTAAAATGGGGAAAGAGGAAAATTAAAAAGGGATAGAAAAGAAAAGGACCAAATTTAACTCTATAAAAAGAATACCTAGAGTATACCAGACACTCTATGGTACTACTGGGTACTCAGTGGAATCCCCAAGTGCCCCCTCCTCTATTAAGCTCACCGGGTACCCTATATCACCTAAAGTCCTAAGGATGCAAGTGGTACCACCTATTAAGCTACCAAAACACCTGAACCTCTTACTGAACCCCAATTCACACCAAAAAACATCTATAATTCCATCCTAAGATTAAAAATTCAATGATATAATTTTAAAATGAAAAATGACCCCATATTCATAACCAAAAATTCAAATTATCTTGCAATACATAACTAAACTTCCTAAAAAATGCAATAATTGAGGTCATGTTCATTACAATATCTATTGCAGTCAATTTTTTAGTTGTTTACTAAACTTTTAGAATAAAATTTATACACTACATTTTTTACTTTTATGAATTAATATATTTGAATATATTAATTTAGTGATATGGAGTTAAATTTATTTATTTATGATGACATAAAATATGAATTGTATCTTTATGATAGTATTTATATGGATTTATCGGTAGCAAAAAAGTTTTTATGATGATTATATATTATGGAAAAACAATTTTGATTAATCACAAAAACAATAACAAAATTTTTGTGTGGGGTGTTTGTTTTTTTAGTAGAAAAACACCAAAAAATTGTGAATTGAATTCCATTTTAGAAAACGTTAAACATTTTCATTAATGATACAATGTTGTTTAAGAATTTATAAAAAATGTCATTTTTATTAATATTATAGATATATTTAACCCATGAAAGAATTCATTAAAATTTTTTATATGTGACACATAATCCACATGTTCAGACATAGTGTGATTTTTTTTTTCATTTTTGAATGTAATGTGATCCCAAAATGACTATTACAACCACATTCCCAGTGATTAAATATTTTTTGTATAAATATTTTTCCATTCATGAAAGGTATTAAAAATAATGATTTGATGTTAAATTTTAAACATAATGTGAGGAAATATTAATTATGATACTTATGAATATGAAAATTTCATTGTCTACATCCAAATACATAAAAATTTGTTTTCTCATATGATAATTATTTTCCATGGCAGTTTGTCGATTCATTGAAATATATGGATTTCAATAAAAAAAATTCTGAAGTAGTCTCATTCAAATTTGTCATATGAAATGTTCTATAAAATACTATCACTAACCATGAAAAGTAATTGGTGCTTCCATTAGTTTCATGATGAGATATACATGTATTGTTTAATGGATTTATATTTTATGTGTGTGGCATGAATGAAGGATTTTTAAATTGTCTATATTTGTTTTAGTTTTGTCTATGTAATTATCTCAATGTAACCACCAACCCATGGATCATCTTTGTTTCCAAACCAAGGGTTATAGGACCCCAAGCATATTAACTCAAATGTTAAAGGCAAATAACTATCATTGAGGGTTAACTATGAAATGATAAGGGGATATTTCCCTCAAGACTACATCTTAAAAACACTCTAAAACTTTTGTAAGTTTAATCTAAAGGATCATGTGTCAAATCAAAACCAATTTACTTGTTAAAAATAGATAAACATGACATAGTGTATAAAAAATATACATCATCATTATATAAAATATACATGTATAAAATGAAACAATATTATTATAGAGGCTCAGATTTATATGATCTGATACTTCATGGTTTTGAGGTGTTATAGGAGTTAGAAGTAAGTTTGGAAGTGGTTTAAAAGTAAAGAGATAAGTTTTGGTCCTTTAAAAGAAACTACATTGTGGTTTGGTCTTTAACACATCAAGGTTTTCCTTGGTTCATCATGTTTGAATTAAACACCCATGTTTTTTATATTATTTAATAAATATGGATCTTGGATTTAGTTCATCAATTGAAGCATTGGTGGTATGGGGTGCAATTAAATTTTTATAATTTAATTATGGAATATTACTTTTGTAGTCACGTGATTTTTGGGAGTTGGATAATTATGTGGTTTGAAGAATTTATTCATGGAAATTAAATTGTATACATTGACATGGAATTATGATTTAGATTTCATAATTTAATCACGAGATATTATTTGATTAATCTGGATGTTGTCCCCACTAGGTTAAATAACCAGGGGGGATTAATTATGGCATGATGGATTAAAACAATATCCCCTTTTGATATTGTTTCATCATTAAACAAAAATCCATTATCTATTATTCTCACAATAATATATAAATAAAAATTAAATCATGAAAGAGACACAAAATTTTTACTTGGTTCACCTTAATTGGTCCAATCCAAGGAGCATACAAAGAAAATGCACTGATGTACCAAAATCACTAAGGTGCACTATTGTTACAATTTTTTTAGCGAACTCACTATCCCTCCTTATTTACAACTATAAACACTTGAGAAATCACTGACCTCTCAAATAAATTGAATGAACCACTGCTTTAAAAGATTCTTCTGATGATCTGTATCAACTCTAAAATTTTTCACACTAAAATGGGTGTGATAAGAAGTTTTACTTTCATCCATGAGATAAAATACACTATACTGCATAATTTATGATTCGTGTAAAATTCCTTCGTTAACTTTTCTTCTTCATGAACCATTCCTCCACTTACCACCTTGGAAGAACACTATTCACTATTCACTTCTTTGGTAGAATACTATTCACTGTATACTTCCTTGGTGGATCACTGTTCACCATGTACTGCCTTGGAGGATCACTGTTTAGTGAAAAATTCCTTGGTTGATCAATGTTCACCACGAACTTACTTGGCGGGTTACTA
This sequence comes from Viscum album, assembly GCA_963277665.1. Taxonomy (NCBI): domain Eukaryota; kingdom Viridiplantae; phylum Streptophyta; class Magnoliopsida; order Santalales; family Viscaceae; genus Viscum; species Viscum album. The sequence goes on along the minus strand of OY728144.1, from coordinate 200,930,290 downwards.
TTCACAAAAAATTCCTTGGTAGAGCATTGTTTAATGCATACTTACTTCATAGACTCCCTTAAAATTTGGCAGGATTCCCAGTGATGACCCTTTGATATAATATTTACCTCTTCCAAAATAAGAAATTATAGGGTCCTTATATAGGAAAAGAAACCAGAAAAACCCATTAAACATGAAATTACAATCCAACCCTTCACAAAAACTATTATGTATACTTCTCATTTGTGGTACCACATACCATGAACTTCCTTAATGACCAGCCTTGAAACACCACCTTATGACCATGTACTTGCTAAGTAATCTACGTACTTTCTAATCAGTCTATGTACTTGATAAACACTCTGTGTACTTTCTAAGAGGTACATGTACTTTATAAGAGTTCCAAATACTTATTAAGTAATCCACATACTTAATAAGTAGTTTTCATACTTACGAAGTGAAAATCCTTCCTTTGACAATTTTTTTGTGCCATCTTCATACATATCCAAATTCTTCCAGAACAACTTTGACAATCTGCTTTTCCCACAAACACACTGAAACATTGTCATTCGACTTTTACAACAAATAAAACAACCTAAAAACACTAAAAATGTCACCTTAAAGGATTTTGACCAACAATATTCCCGTTTGGTTTTATTGACAACACTTAAAAACCTCTAAAAACTTTCTATTGATAAAACTTGTGCACTTCCTTATTTAAATGTTTTTACCCTTCTAAAACTCTAAAAATCATCTAAAGACTCACATAACACATACTATAAGACCACATGAGTAAATATCAACATGGGAAACAAGATTATTATGAAAATATCATCAATGAATCGCTTAATTCTCTATACCACTTATTGAATGACACCATTTTTTGAAATGTCTGAAAAGCTTTCAAGAAACCACATGCTAACCCATACTTTGAAAACTACTTGCATCATGAAACAAATGGTCACTCCTTTCATGATTTTTATTTATTGATAGAAAAAATTCAAAATCAGCATATTTAGAAACTCCCCTTTCATCCTTATTCCCCCCGATTCAACATAAAAAATATATCCCCATTTTAATAATATTACTCTCCCCTATAGTGGGTTTGAGTAATCTCATCTCTCCCTATTTAGTTTATTTATCCCCATTTTTCAATGAACCTAAAGGTCACTTATTTGTGGAATGAAATAGATAAAAAGTATTTATTAGTGCACAAAGAAAATTTTAACACACATGGTGACTGGGGGACCCATAGATATACTATTTAAGTATTGGGGGCTGACTGGATTCCAAGATTTAGTCGATGCCTTTCAAATGCTTCTTTGGGTAGGAAATTTTTCATGATGTCTATGACATGAAGTTTGGTAGGAACATACTATAATTTCACTAAATCATGATCAACATCCTCCTTGATAAAGTGATACTTGATTTTAGTGTGTTTTGTCCTTGAATTATGGAATGATTTTTTGTTAAGATTAATACCACTTGAATTATTACAATTGATTCTGGTTAGAGACTTCACTTCAAATAACAAATCTTTAAGTTGTTTATTCATCTACAATAGTTGTGTACAATCTTGAGTGGCCCCTATATATTCATCTTCTATAGTTATTAGTGAAATAAAGTCTTATTTATTGCTCAACCAAGAAATATAAAAACCACCGATATAAAATACACCTCCATATGCTAACTTTCTGTCATCAACTTAACTAGACCAATCAACATCAATATATCCCAAAAATTGATATTGTGATGTTTCATTGTAAAGTAAGATAAAATCCACTATGCATTTGACATATCATAGTATTTTCTTCACCACCTACAAGTGACTTTATTTGGGATTACTTTTTTACCTCACATATTGAAAAATGATAAGAATAATATCATGTTGTGTCACTGTTAATTAGAGAAATATCCCAATGATATTCCTGTATTATGAGACATTGTCCACTTTTCCCTCATCATCCCTTGATGAATTCATCAGGGTAAAAAACTATGTTGTCATCAATTTATAATCCTCAATTCCAAATCTTCTTAAAACCTCCTCATTATATTTATATTGAGAGATGGATGTACCATGCCTTCCTTGTGACATCTGTAGACTAAAAAAACATCAATTCACCAATCATAAACATTTTTAACTCACATTTCATGAATTATATAGATTTTTTTCACTATTATTTGTTAAATACACCAAATATTATATCACTGACATATATAAACAACACCACACTTTGATTATTCTTATTATTGACATAGAGATTATTATCAACTCCATTATGTTAAAAAACTAATCTTCTCTAAGTATTGATCTAGTCTTGAGTATCATACTATTGATGCATGTTTTAGCCCATAAAATGCATTTTGTATCTGATTTTTTTTATCATCTTTATGAATAAGAAAACCATCCGACTTATCAATATACACCTATTCTTCAAGAAATACATTTAGAAATGATGACTTGACATACATATGAAAAAACCATGAATTTTATTTGCACTACCATGGCTAAGAATATATGAATTGTTTCTAGACTTTACATGGGTGAAAATGTATCATCTACATCGATAACCTTGATTTCAAAGTACCTCTTGCACATTAATTGTACCTTGTTTCAAATAACTTTTCTATCTTCATTCAGTTTTTATGGAACACCCATTTGGTCCTGACAACGTTCATATTTTCTAGCCTTGAAACAATCTCCCATGTCTGATTATTTTCAATTTGTTCAAAATCTTAATTTATCACTTGAACCCAATTATCATCTCTAGAAAATTCTACAAAACACTTTGGATCCACCTAATATAAGAAAGGTGGTTGCTATAGATACTTCATTCTACTCATCTACATTGGTGCTATCTAATCATCAATGATATTATTATAATCAATTCAAACCCTATGTTTTTAATTTTATACAAATATAGGTATAACTTCATTTTGAACATCATTAGTGTCATCTTATGAGTCAAATTTCCCCCCTCATACCCCCATTGGATAATTAAATCCACATCACTATCCTATAAAATATGTTCACTATTTTTCTGAAGAGTTTTTTAATTTTCTAAAATAATGATATTATTTCTTTAAACAACCATTAATAGATACTTATTGAAGAATTTATATACTTTTATATTTCCTGAGAAGCAAATGAAAATCCCTTAATCTCTACGAGATTAAAACTTTATGCATTTATCCTTATTAATAATGAAACACCTACTCCTGAAGATTAGAAAGTACTTCAACATTGGATTATTTACATAACACATTTTATATGGAGTATTTTCCTCCCCTAGACTAAAAAAATCTCTATTATAAATGTAGACTAAAGTCATGACTACTTCTTTCCAAAACAACACTGGTAGGTCTTTTTCTATAAGCATCATTCTTTCCATATTATTTATAATCTAGTTTGTCCTCTCAACCAAACAAGTTTTCTGAAGAGTTATCAATTATGAAACTTGGTGTATTATCCTATGTTTTATAAGATAATACTCCACCTATATGTTTATAAAATTCATGTCATTATTGTTATATAATTTTATAATTTTCTTCCCAAGAATCTTTTCAAGATTTCTCTAATACCGAGTAATGCAATTGAACACCTCAAATTTGTGACTGATGACCATTATCCATGTCATCTTACTAAATTCATCAATGAAAAGAATGTAATATGTCATTCCTTTAGTGAATATTTGTAATAAAAGTTCACAGAAATTAAAATGATCTAATTAAAGTATACTTATAGACTTATGCTATTTTTCCTTATACATATTTTGAATAATATTCCCTTTTTCAAAAATATCAAAAGTATGCATATGATCACATGATGGTTTAGGGAGATCTTGAGCTCCATAAATTTTCACCAGATTTTCTAAGGGTCATTGGCTTAAATGGCCAAGCTATTTATTCCACAATATACTTTCCTCTTCCTTTGATAGAAATCAGATGCCTTCTTCTCCACTGATAAGGTAGATATTTATCTTTGTGTGCTTCCCTTGCATCACAACCACACTATCCTTTTACTTGATGATATATGTCTTCTTGGTAAATTTTATTGCATGCCCTGAGTTATATAATTGATTGAAACTAAGAAAGTTATGATTTATTCCTTCAATAACCAATACATCTACACATATCATATATTTTCCCTCAAATTTAGTTTTTCTAGGGATAATAATCTTTAGGCGTTCATTGATTCCCTTATTTTTCATGTGATTTTTTCTAAAATTTTGATAATAAATTTTAATGTTTTTAAACTGTTTTACCCAAATAATTATTTTTTTATTAAAATATGGGTATTTTAAATTTGAATAATAAATGTGGAGTAATAAAATAAATGAAAATGTTAAACAAAATTTTATTTTTACTTAGTAATCTTTGGTTAAATTTGTACAAAGTATTTAGTATTTTGTTAGGTAAAAAATGGGCCTTTTAACAATAGGACAAGGAGGAAACACAAGATGATTAGACACAGATATAAGAAACCCATGCATAGGCAGGTGCATGAGAGATATAGGACCAGAACAAGCATAGTTTGTAAACCATGCATGCATATGGAGAATCCTGATGGGCCTGTGTGGGTTGACACATGTCCATGTATGGGCGTGTGTGAGGTGTAGTGCGGTTGCCGATCCCCTACTCCCTTGAAAAATAAGTGCTCCACCCCACTTAAAATATGATAAATAAGTATCCATTCTAAATAAACTCCAATTTAGGATAATATGTTTGATGTGACACTATTCATCATTTAACATAACGACATTATATCATGCTTGAACAGATGCCCCTCCTCATTGAACACACCTACTACCGCCTTGCCACTACCATGATTGAAAACACTACACCACTACTATTATCATCAAATTCCTACATTATAACCATTTTTTAGCTCCATCTCACCATTGAAGGCCACTTTTGAAGATCAGAAGTGAAATGGATGAACTTTGGAAGCTTAGACAACCCCCATGGATGCAATTATAATATGAAGTACATGCCACATATAAGGGTGATAAATATTGGTCATATCTAGATCTTAAAACTCACATTGCTCACTATTAGGGATTTTTAAATTGGAAACTCATCCTTCTAGGTAAGGGTTATTTCTATATCTTGTTTACCTCACAATATGAGTTAGATTAGGTATGGAGGATAGGTAATATACAACTCAAACCTGGACTACTGCGTATCTCTAAATGGGATTTTTCCTTTAACTAGAACACTCATAGGAACACTATGGCACAGGTTTGGGTTATATTGAATAATATCAATTGGTTTTTCTGGAACCTGAAGATCTTAAATGATATATCTTCTTGTATTGGCACTCCTATGAAGATAAATCAAATAACCTTAAATGGCGAGTTAGGGATATTTTCTAGGGTGATGGTTGAAGTGAATATTGAATCTAAATTACTGAAAACCATTGCTTTTAATGCTAAATATTATAGAACTGAAGTGAAGATAGAATATGAGAGAAAGACCCCTTTCTGTGAGTATTGAAAAATCATAGGACACTCAATACTAAATTATAGGGTAGTGCAAAAACAGGCCTCCCAAACAAATGGTATTGAATGGACCAAGACAAAAAAGAAAAATAAAGATAAAGTCCATGCCTTAGATAAACCTGAAACTTCTAGGAAGAATAATGAAAAATGGATTATCAAATCCAAGATCTTTAATTACATAGGGGTTGAAGTTGGAAAATCTTGGGATGATTTAGTGGAAGAATAGAAAAATGAAACTGAGGACAAATGTATAATTAATAAAATTGAAGAAAATGTCATGAAGGTCCTTAAAAATTCCCAATAAGAACCTAAATATATGGATTCAGAGTCCAACCTAAGCTCCACTTATAGCCTGGTGAAGGATATTGATCCTTCAAGGATTCCCCCTAAGGAGTTGGCATGTAAATCTCATCCTCTAGTGCACCCCACTAGGGATTTGAATGAAATAAGTACCAATCCCTCAAACCTCACACCGAGTGAGGAACAAAACTCATCAGTAGACACTGATGTCCAAGATGATTGTAGCAACTCACCCCCTGCAACTCTTAGTACTGAAAATGAAATCACTAATTTGGTTACTCAGAAAACTGTTAGCACTAGGAAGTATGATAAAAATGTAGTCATTCTGTTCTGAATATCATACTGAGTGAGGAATAGAACACACATGCTGACAATACTTCCCATGATGAATGCAAAAATACACCCCCTACATCTCATGGTATTGAAAATACCAACATTACTGCAGTTTTTCAGGAGCCTATTTGAAACAAGCAGTCCGAGCAGGAATGCAACACTAATAATCTAGACATTTCATGTACCTTCAGCAACTTAAATTATTGTGGTGACAATAGAAAGCAACATGTTATTGGTGACACAAATAACACGCACTACACTAAAACCTCTAATGTATCCACATTAAATACCGAATTGGCTATCTAGAAGGTGATGCCATTGACTACCTCAAACAGTCATCCGGTTTCACCTTCAAACACAAAAATGGGTGATCCAATATCTATAGAAGATAGTGCATGTATTACTAACATTATCCCTATTTCTTCTATGAGAAAGCGGGTGAAGAAAACTAGTCTAAACAAGTCCAACACTACTAGTTGATCAACTAGAATGAATATCTTTGAGAATAATAAAAATGGGGGCTCAAACCCCAGGAATAGGTTTTAATGAATATTTTATTTTGGAATTGTCAGGGTATAGCAAACCCTGACACCTTTAATGTTTTAAAAAGGTTTATCAATAATCATCATCCTAATATTTTTGCAATTGCTAAACCTAAAACCAATTTTTCTTCTTGGTTTTTTCATCTTTACCGATTTGGTTTTAATTTTTTAGGAGAATGTAAAAATGGATCATCTATTGAAATGCTTTGGATATTTGTTCATTCTTCTTTATAGAATGTTAATATTTTTAGTATTTCTGAGCAATATTTTACCTGTGATTTTATCTTTGAGAACTCACATATTTACTCTAATTTTATATATGCCAAAAGTAGATACCAAGATAGGAGGCCCCTATGGTGTGAACTCTACCATCTTAGAAATAGCATTCACGATCCTTGGTTTGTTGTAGGAGAATTTAATGCCATTCTTGCCCCAGGTGAGAAAATGGGTCACTCACACTCCACTATTTCTTCAAGGGAATTTAAATCCTCTATAGAGGATAATAATATTATTTAAGTTAATCTTACTGTTTCCAAATTTATGTGGTATAGACAACAATACAACATGGTGGTTACTAGAAAATTAGACAAAGACTTCACTAATGTTTTGGCTCTTGATAAATGGGACAATATATCTAGCATCACTCTTCATAAAATTACCTCAAACCACCATCCTATCCTGGTAAACTTCTATATCAATATCACTAATCCTATTTTACCTTTTATATTTAACATATCTTGGTCTTCATACCCTAACTATGCGGAAATTATAAAAAATTCATGGTCTACAATGAACAATTGCAATGATTATTTTGCCTCTCCAATTAAATTAAAAAATATTGTAATGACCCGAATCCAGAGCCCTTCCACTGGCACCCCATACCCGGTTTGCCACATGACCTCAAGCGCGTCTACCCAAACACCAAAGGCTGCCAACTAGCAGTGAGGGCCTTGGTGAGTCAGTGGGGAAACTATGCCCTCATTTGGTAAAGTATGCAGCGGAAGAATAAAGATACACAATAGCAGAAGCAGTAAATAGCATGCAACAAATAAACTTAAAGAAAAAGCAAGATCTGATATAACAATGATGTAGGATGGTACATGTGTATATGGAAAGCATAAAGAAAAGAAAAATGCTGAAATACAACTGAAACCAAAGTAATAAAAGTAAACAGCAACTCCAACAACATCGCGGGCCAAGACCCGGTCCCATGCTCTCCAGCTCCAACCAGCAATCAAGTACCTGAGGTGGAAGGGCCACAATCCCTACCTAAGCCTGCAACCATATAATCTATTTGGGCCGAAAATCAGGACCCAAACAGGGTGTGAGACTAATCCCAGTAGGCAACCACCACAAGATTTGTGCCCTACTGTCAGTGAGTGATATAGTAAAAGTAAAGGTAAACAATGCAGTAAACAATTCTACCAATTACCATTCACATTCATTTAATTACACAACCAAGGAAACCAACAAAGTTTCTTATTCCAAGATAAGCAGGTAACACAGCAGGTATCTAAAAGGACTACCTAACACCAGCAGTACAAAACCCAAGCTTGTTCTTTGGCTTGGTGGACTTGTCACAACCAACCATCAAAATTTACACTGACTCTCTGGGTGGCTTAAACTAGTAGACCCCTATAGTCCAGTAATCAAACAAGGCACAGACACTCTGGGAAGCTCTTACGTCAATTCCCCTATGGTCTTGCAATAAAATCTATAGACTCTCTAAGGAAGCACTTACGTCTAATTCCTCCTGTGGTCTCAATGCGTGGGTAAACTAAGAACACTCTTGGGAAGCATAAAGTCCGATTCTCGTAGGTCCTGCGTACAAAACTAAAACCAACAGACCCTCTAAGGAAGCACTTAATCGTCTATTCCCTCTTTGATCTCCCACACTAGGTTCTCACGGCCCTGAGCAGTACAGTCGTGCGTAATCGACTGTTATCATCCCTAAGTAAGTTAAACAACTACTTGGCTAAAAGCTACAAAATGCATCCACAAGAATATAACAGTAGGAAATACATGCAATCAAGTCAACAGGCATACTAACAATGTAATAGGGGTTTCCTCATAGGCAAACCATGCCAAACGGCAAACAAAAGCCAAAACAAGGGAAAAAACCCATGGGGTGATCCTCAAACATGATAACAAGCAATTATTAATCATCTAATAATCTAAAGAATACAAGAAATCTAAGGTAGATAAATAAATAGGATCAAAACCCTAACCCGGGATACCCGATACATGGGTATCCGTCACTTTTGAAACCAAAACTCAAAGAACTTCAACATAGGGAAACAAACCACCTACCTCAATCCCCGGAGATCGATATACTTGAACATCGACTCGTGAATCGACCTAGAATGTAGTAGATCTGCAAAAATGTCTAAAACGATCGACCTCAGATAACTCACGTGAGAGGAAGAATCAGGAAACAAGGCTAAAGAAGAACCAAGAACTCACCACTGCGATTATTCTGCAATCGACGGAGTTCGATTCGGACAACCGGTGACAGATCAGTGGCTTGGAGAAGAATCAGCCTCCTCAGATGCTCTGGATGGAAATAGGAGGAGAAGAAGGTGTTTACGAGCATTAGGCACGACCCCGGTCCGATTAATGAAATAAAAAGAAAGTACATGACTTGTACTCTGAAAATTTACAGATACACACCGTGTGTGTGGCCTGGTCTCGGCCAACACACGGCTTAGAGTGGCCGGGGAGTACACGGTGTGTGCTCATAAAGGACACGACGTGTACTCTGAAAATTTCCAGATTCTCCATTTTTCCTTAAAAAGCCCGTAAAAGAGATCCGTACCTAAAACTGAAACTTCGAGTTTTTACAAACTTCCCCCCTTAAAGAAATTTGTCCCCAAATTTCCCTAGCAAGGCATAGAAGAAGAACCCTCAAACAACTCTGGCCACTGTGATCGCATATCAGTCTCCCTCTCCCAAGTCTCATCCTATATACGGCCGTGCTGCCATAGCACCCGTACCATAGGAACAGACCGACCACAGATCACTTTTGTACTATGATCAAAAATCCTAATAGGATGCTCCTTGAAAGATGAATCCTACTCCAACTCAACCTCCTCGGGTTATAAAACACGAGACAAGTCTGAGAAATAGTGTCAAAGTTGAGAAACATGAAAGACGTCGTGCATAGCCTGGTATCTCTGAGGTAACTGCAACATGTAAGCAACCTGCTTGACTCTCTCCAGAACCTCAAACGAACCGACGTATCTCGGTGAAAGCTTACCATGTCTCCAAATCCTCTTGTGTCCCAACCACAGTGCGACACGCAGTAAAAACCGATCCTCGACCTCGAACTCCAGAGGTCGTCTCCTCTGATCGGCATAAGACTTCTGTCGAGACTGTGCTGTAGCCATCCTCTTCTGAATTAGCTCTATATTCTCTGAAGTCTCCTGAACAAGACGAGGTCCCAGCAAAGCTGCCTCTCCTGTCTCTAGCCAGTATAAAGGTGATTGGAATGGCCTACCGTACAAATCCTCGTAAGGTGCCATTTGAATAGTCACCTGAAAACTGTTGTTGTAGGCGAAATCCACCAGAAGAATATGCTTCTCCCAAAAACCGCCATAGTCTAGAATGCAAGCTCGGAGCATATCCTCAAGCACCTAGATTGTACGCTCAGACTGGCCATCAGTCTGGGGATGGTATGCTGTACTCAAAAGTACCTGTGTACCCAACGCCCTTTGTAGCCCCTGCCAGAAGTGCGAAGTAAAACGCGTATCCCTATCTGAAATAATGGAGTATGGAACTCCATGCAGACGTACAATCTCCCGGATGTACAGCCGTCCCAGCTCATCAACACTGAAGGTCTCCTTGATCGGCAAGAAGTGTGCAACCTTCGTGAGCCTGTCCACTACAACCCAAACCACATAATTTCCTCGAGGTGATCTCGATAACCCTATCACGAAGTCCATCGCAACATCATTCCATTTCCACTCAGGAATGGGTAACTACTGCAAAAGCCCTGCTGGTCGTTGATGCTCTACCTTCACCTGCTGACAGGTGGAACACCGCATAACAAAACCAGCCACATCCTTCTTCATACCTAGCCACCAATACTGGCGGTGCAAGTCTCGGTACATTTTGGTGACACTAGGATGGACTTCCCAAGCTGAGGCATGAGACTCCTGCATAATCTCCTCACGTATGTCTGCTGAAACCCATACGTGGCCTTGAAAATGTAGCACCTCATCATCGCCCACGGTCCACCCCAGTGTAGGGTCTCCATCTGACATACCCTCCTGTAGGACTAGGCCTTCATGGTCTGATAGCTGCCTCATTAGAACTCGATCAAAAAGGGTAGAGGTAACAGCTACGGAAGAAAGAACCGTCTGACCCTGTCTGTCGTGTACCTCCAGATGCATCTCAGAGAACAGAGCCATGAGCTACCACTCACTGCTGGCTTCCTGAACTGCCTACAACTGAGTCCTCCTACTCAGTGCGTCCGCCACAACATTGCCCTTCCCAGGCGTATAAGAAAGCTCGAAGTTGAAAGACTGTAGGTACTCGACCCACCTCTGCTATCTCAGATTCAAGTCACGCTACGTGAAGATATACTTGAGGCTCTTGTGGTCAGTATATACCATGAAAATCTCTCCCATGAGATAGTGCCTCCAATAACGCAAAGCATGAACAATAGTATCCAACTCCAAATCGTGCGTAGGGTAGTTCTTCTCATGTGGCCTCAACTGCCGAGATACGTACACGACAACATGATATTCATGCATAAGCATTGCTCCAAGCCTATGCCAGATGCATCACAGAAAACTGTATAACTCTTACCCGGCTCTGGAAGAACTAGAATCGGTGCTGAATTCAATCTCCCCTTCAGCTCCTGGAAGGCTGAGTCACAGGCTTCTGACCAAACAAACTTCACCCCCTTCTTAGTCAATCCCGTCAAAGGTGATGCTAGGTGTGAGAAGTCCTGTATAAACCGCTTGTAGTAACCAGCCAACCCCAAGAAACTACGTACCTCGAAGACGTTCTTCGGATGCACCCAGGTGACTACTGCTCTCACCTTCTCTGGGTCTACTGATAATCCTATCTCTGAGATGAAATGACCCAGGAAGTGAATCTCATCCATCCAAAAGTGGAACTTTGAGAGTTTAACATAAAGTTGATGCTCCCTCAGGGTACTCAAAATGATCTCAAGATGGGTTTCATGGTCGTGTCGAGTGTGAGAGTACACCAAGATATCGTCCACAAAGACCACGATGAAGGAATCCAAGTAAGGATGGAACACTCGGTTCATCAGTGCCATGAAAACTTTTGGCATGTTTGTAAGGCCGAACGGAATAACCGTATACTCGTAGAGGCCATACCTACTCCTGAAGGCTGTCAGGGGTATATCTGAAGGCCTAACGCGCAACTGATGATAGCTGGATCTCAAGTCGATCTTCGAGAATACTCGACCTCCCCGAAGCTGATCGAAGAGATCATCAATCCTCGGCAAGGGATATCAGTTCTTGACTGTCAACTGGTTTAACTTCTGATAATCCAGGCAAAGCCGTAAGGTACCATCTGCCTTCTTCGCAAACAACACAGGCGAACCCCAAGGAGAAGTACTGGGTCAGATGAAACCCTTATCCTGCAACTCCTCCAACTACTTCTTGAGCTCTTGCAACTTAGGCGTAGCCATCCTATAAGGAGGTATGGATACTGGTGCGACTCTTGTCACAAGCTCAATCGAGAAGTCTACCTCACGCTCTGGAGGCAAACCTGAGAAGTCTTCTGGAAAGACATATGGAAAGCGATCAACCACTGGAGGAAAATCCATCTGAGAGGTCCCCTGATCATCCAGGTATAAACTGGAAATATGGGCCGTAACTCTGCCCAACCCATGATGCTCTGGTCCAGCTATGCTTGCCTGGACATCCCATTTTCCCTTGTAAAGAAAAGAACTGCCCTTTGGTGACGTTAAACTCACTCTGAGACGATAACAGTCGATAAAGGACTGAAAAGGGATGAGCCAGTCCATTCCGAGAATGACATCATAACCTTTCATCTCTAGGATGTAAAGATCCCACACAAAGTGACACCCACCAACCTCAAGGGGGCACTCCCTTCACTGATGCACATTAATAGTTCTATGTCCCAAAGGAGTGTCTAATGCCAAAGTATCCTCAGAAGTAAGGACAGTGAGTCTAAGGATCTCCACAGTGTGCACTGAAATAAAGCTATGAGAAGCTCCGGTATCAAAAAGTGCAGAAGATAAAACTGAGGATACTAGGATTGTACCTCAAACTGTGGAAGGTCCAGGATCCTGCTCCCGATGAATCTGCTCTACTGCAAAAGTTTGTCCAGTACCGCGGCCCTGTGTAGCAGCCTGATATCCCTGAGCTGATCCCCCTTGAGCCTGACCCCCGCGTCCGCGACCTCTACCTTGGCCTGAACGACCTGAAGAACTCCATCCCTCAGTCTGCTGTGGGACTGGTAATCCTTCTCCTGAATGAGGGGTAGAAATAGATCCTCCTTCACTAGCCTCTAGAAGAAGAACCCCGCAAAAACGCTGCAAATGATCCATCTTGCCGCAAGCTCAGCACTCCACTGCATCTCTTGGGCACTGAGGCTTCTTATGCCCACTCTTTCCGCACTGATAGCACACCACCTGGTTTCCAGAAGGAAGATCTCGTCTACCAGAAGATATACCTCACTTCCTTGAGTCACCTCGAGTAGACTCTCAGTGGCGCTTCCTGCTGTCAGTATGAAATGACTCAGTCTTGGATGCTGAACTGCCCTGGTCAACAACTCCAGTCTCCCTCAGATTTCTTTCGGTGATCAGTGACTGGTTGACTATCAGAGTAATAGAAGTCAACTGGAAAACGTTCACATGTGATCTGATCTCTGGTTTGAGGCCTTCCTCAAACTTCCTCACCAAAAACAACTCATCATTTTCCAGAACGGGAGCGAAACGCTGTAATTCAGTGAAGCGGGAGGAATACTCCATAACCGAAAGAGTACCCTGCTGTAGGTTCATGAACTCCCTTGCCCTGTTGGCCCTCAGCGTCGCTGGATAGAAGTAGTCGTAGAACGTACGCTGTAATTCGTCCCAAGCCATAGTCCGCTGGTGCCCTGTCTGTGAGACTACATCCCACCATCTCTTGGAAGAATCTCGCAGCATATAAGTCGCGAGCTTCACCCGTCTGTCTGGGGGTGTCTCCAGATGCTCAAAGATGGAAATCATGGTTTCTAGCCATGAATCTGAAACCTGAGGTCCTCCATCCCCTATGAAAGTGGGAGGATGTTGCTGCTGGAAGACTCGCGTCAGCTCTGCCATAGACAGGGTAGGATGATCAGCTCCCTGGAAGGCCTGCATGAACCTCATGAAACCCTCTCGGAACTGACTTCTGCACCAGTGTCTGGAATCACAACAGGTGCCATATTCGGAACAATCAGCGGAACTACAGGTAGTCCCTGGTCTGCCGTATCAGGCGTACTACCACTACCTAGTTCCTGGCATGCAACGAGAGGACGTCTTGGTTCCATAACCCTAAAAGGTCAAAAGCACACTCCAGATTTAGGATCATCAAGGACAGAAAAAACAAGAGTACAAAACGGGAACAGGAGAGAGAAACACTGAACTTGAAAAGCTGAACTACACGACGTGTATTTAAAGTACACGACATGTTTATTAAAGCCATTTACATGGGTGCGCAATTCTTCCACCATCAGTCATGTAACTTTCCAGACTACACGACGTGTTGTCTAAAAACATGGCGTGTACTTGGACTCCACTCCCCTGCCCGAGTCTCCTTGCACGACTAACCTACACGGTCCTCCAAAAACTAGACTACATGGCGTGTTCACTGAGGACACAGTGTGTACAAGCTAGGCTTCGGCGGTCCGTGTAATAGGTTACACGGCCAGCCACATGACTAACCCCTTACATAGCGTGTTCCGATCAAACACGATGTGTATCGGAGGAGATAACACCGACCCGTGTTGTTCGTGACACGACCGGGTACCTAGAGAAAACTACACGGCGTGTTCTTCTAAAACACAACATGTACTAGACAGGCTCGGCGACCCGTGTAGCAGGTTACACGGCTGACTACACAGCTGATCCCCTACATGGCATGTTCCGAACAAACACGGCGTGTATAAGGATGGATAACACCGACTCGTGTTGTTCGTGACACAGCCGGGTACCCAGAAGAAACCTACACGACATGTATTTATAACACACGGCGTACACTACACGAGCCTCCCTGACCCGTGTTGTTGGCGACACGGCCGGGTACACTGTTGACTACCACACAGCGTGTACATAAGGTACACGGCATGTCCCCAAAGATTTTCCGACACCCTGTGTTTTTGTTTACACAGATAGTAACACTGTTTCAAAACTACACGGCGTGTATGAAGAAAGTACATGCCGTGTATTCTAGGTTTTCCGGGCAGTAGCTCTGAAACTGCTCCGAATGCTAGAAACACTGAAAAACAACCAGCTATGTGCCAAATTCCGATCCGTGGGGGCCCATACTCCCCACGAATCAAAGTTTGGTATCATCACAAAGCATACGACAAGTAAACTTCATAACAAACAATGATATGCAAAATTCCGATCCTCGAGGGCCCATAACACCTCCAAGACCAGAGCTTGGCACCCATGCTAAACAGGATGTAAAAGAAGTAATAATCTATCAGCACAACAAGTATTTCTATCACAGCAACTACCACAACGACATGCATAATTTATCATAGCATCTATCACAACAGCATGCAATTGTAATGCACCCTAAATGGCATGGTAAAATGCATGACCAGTGATTTCCTACCTGGTGCCTATATGATGCATGAGATGGAACACCCTCATCTCATCGGGTTGCAACCAAATAGAACCATAGTCATATAAAATGTAACAAAACAAATCATGTGCATCACCCAACGGTGAAATATAATAAACTGCAACACTTTCAAAAACTAAAAATTGAAATTACGAGGTAATATAGCTTTTCCCTGTACACGGGTTAATTACTCCCGGGCACAGTTAAGTACTAACTACCCAGTTCTTCCCATCCCTGGATATGGTCGCAAAACAGTAAGGCAATATAAAGAAGGAAAACCCCTCTGATACCACTTTGTAACGACCCGAATCCAGAGCCCTTCCACTGGCGCCCCGTACCCGGTTTTCCACATGACCTCAAGTGTGTTTCACAAAACGCCAGAGGCTGCCGACTAGCAGTGAGGGCCTTGGTGAGTAAGTGGGGAAACTATGCCCTCATTTAGTAAAGTATGCAGTGGAAGAATAAACATACACAATAGTGGAAGTAGTAAATAGCATGAAACAACTAAACTTAAAGCAAAAGCAAGATCTGATATAACAATGATGCAGGATGGTACATGTGTATATGGAAAGCAGTAATAAAAGAAACATGCTGAAATACAACTGAAACCAAAGTACTAAAAGTAAACAGCAACTCCAGCAGCATCACGGGCCAAGACCCGGTCCCATTCTCTCCAGCTCCGACCAGCAATCAAGTACCTGAGGTGGAAGGGCCACAATCCCTACCTAAACCTGCAACCATATAATCTGTTTGGGCCGAAAAGCAGGACCCAAACAGGGTGTGAGACTAATCCCAGTAGGAAACCACCACAATATTTGTGCCCTACTATCAGTGAGTGATATAACAAAAGTAAAGGTAAACAATACAGTAAAAAATTCTACCAATTACCATTCACATTCATTTAATTACACAACCAAGGCAACCGACAAAGTTTCTTATTCCAAGATAAGAAGGTAACACAGCAGGTATCTAAAAGGACTACTAACACCATCAGTACAAAACCAAAGCTTGTTCTTTGGCTTGGTGGGCTCGTCACAACCAACCATCAAAATTTACACTGACTCTCTGGGTGGCTTAAACTAGCAGACCCCTATAGTCCAGTAATCAAACAAGGCACCGAGACTCTGGGAAGCTCTTACGTCAATTCCCCTATGGTCTTGCAATAAAAACTACAGACTCTCTGAGGAAGCACTTATGTATAATTCCTCCTGTGGTCTCAATGTGTGGGTAAACTAAGAACACTCTTGGGAAGCAAAAAGTCCGATTCCCATAGGTCCTGCGTACGAAACTAAAACCAACAGACCCTCTAGGGAAGCACTTAATCGTTTATTCCCTCTTTGATCTCTCGCACTAGGTTCTCACAGCCCTGAACAGTACAGTCGTGTGTAATCAACTGTTAGTAGCCCTAAGTAAGTTAAAAAACTACTTGGCTAAAAGCTACAAAATGCATCCACAAGCATATAACAGTAGGCAATACATGCAATCAAGTCAACATGCATACTAGCAATGCAATAGGGGTTGCCTCATAGGCAAACCATGCCAAATGGAAAACAACAACCAAAACTAGGGAAAACACCCATGGGGTGATCCTAAAACATGCTAACAATCAATTATTAATCATCTAATAACCTCAAGCATACAAGAAGTCTAAGGCAGATAAATAAATAGGATCAAAACCCTAACCTGGGATACCCGATACATGGGTATCCGACACTTTTGCAACCAAAACTCAAAGAACTTCAACGTAGGTAAACAAACCACATACCTCGATCCTCGGAGATCGATATAATTGAACCTTGGCCCGTGAATAGGCCTAGAACGAAGTAGATCTACAAAAACGTCCAAAATTCTCGACCTCAGATAACTCACGCGAGAGGAAGAATCAGGAAACAAAGCTATAGAAGAACCAAGAACTCAACACTGCAATTCTTCTGCAATCGACGGAGTTCGATTCAGACAACCGGTGATGGATCAGTGGCTCGGAGAAGAATCGGCCTCCTCGGACGCTCTGGATGGAAATAGGCGGAGAAGAAGGTGTTTACAAGAATTAGGCACGACCCCAGTCCGATTAATGAAATAAAAAGAAAGTACACGACGTGTACTCTGAAAATTTCCAGATACACACCGTGTGTGTGGCCCGGTCTCGACCAACACATGGCTTAGAGTAGCCAGGGAGTACACGTTGTGTGCTCATAAAGTACACGGTGTGTACTCTGAAAATTTCCAGATTCTCCATTTTCCTTAAAAAGCCCGTAAAAGAGATCCGTACCTGAAAACGAAGCTCCTAGTTCTTACAAATATAAAGTGGTCCCTTAAGGAGTAGTGTAGATCAAAATCTAAACAAATGGATAATGATATCATTCTTCTAGAAGAGGAACTCTCCTAAATTCAGAATAACAATAATAGCTCCAATTTTTATTCTGACCCGCCAACATGAAATTAATATTTCTACTAAACTTGTTTCTATGCTCAACTTCAAAGACAACATTAGAAAAAAAATTCAAAACTAAATGGATAAATGATGGTGACAAAAATACTAAATTCTATAACTCCCTTCAAAGATCCAGGAAATATTGCAGGCCTATTGCCTTTATAAGGGATGAGGATAGCCTCCTTGATTTTTAGGAGGGTATTTCTAATCATATCATCTCTTATTTTGACAATATTTTCAATGGGACTGATGTTAATAAATAACTTTTACCTGATGTCATTCCGGTTGTGGTAACTAAAGAGGATAAATTTTTTCTTAATAGTATCCCTCTTGATCACAAGATTAGAGACACAATCTTTAGTCTAAATCCTAACAGTGCTCCGAGACCTGATGGTTTCAATAATGGTTTTTATCTGCAATATTGGGATTTGATCCAAGATGATTTCTATAGATTGATCATGACATTTTTTCCAAATACATTCTACCTCATGGGTTGGACTCCCAATTCCACACCCTAATCCCTAAAGTGGAGAATGTTGACAAGATTCAACTTTTTAGATCCATTTACCTTATCAATTATCTTTACAAAATCATTACCAAGATTCTAGAAAATATAATCTCTTCCATAATCAATAAAATTGTTTCTTGGAATCAATTTGGTTTTGTGAAAGGAAGGTCTATTCAGGATTGTATTCGTCTTGCCTCAGAATGAACCGACCTTTTGAGTAAAACTGGTAGAAGTGGGAATATAGCCATCAAAATTGATATTAAAAAAGATTTTGATACTATTGATTGGATCTTTATTTTCAAAGTTCTAAGGTTCTTTGGATTTACTGAAACTCTCATCAATAGAATTAAAACTATTTTCAATTCGGATTTCATATCAATCCTTGTTAATGTCTCTCTTAGGGGATACTTTAAATACTCTAAAGGATTCAGGAAGGGTGACCCAATCTCTTCTATTATTTTTTAAATTAATGAGGACTATTTGAGAAGATTACTTACTCAACTAGTGGATCAAAACAAGCTTAAACCGATTCATGCCTCCAGGAATTTAAATTCCCCATACATCTCTTGTATAATGATGACATCATCCTTTTTTACCAGGTCACAAGAGAAATATCAACAACCTCAAAAGTGACCTCTCACATTATGAATATGTTTTTGGGAAAACCATTAGTTGAAGAAAATCCTTCATGTTTTTTGGAAAAACATTTCCTTCCAATAGAAAAACCAGTATTATCCATGCTTTAGGAATTAAGGAAGGATCCCTCCCCTTTACCTACCTTGGTGTTCCCATTTTTTGGGGTAGACCCAAATCCAATTATTTTTCTACCATTTTTTTATCAAATTATTTGAGAAATATCCTCCTAGAAAGGTAAATCCCTCTCCATGGTGGGCAGGATCTATCTTTTCCTCCTACAATGGCCCGAAAGCCTTAATTTTTTATTGATTTTTGATAATAAACCTTTCAAGGGGTGAGGTGGAACACTTACAAGGCCCATAGGCATAAGTATTACATGGCCCATAGGCCTTATATAAATTCATTGCCTGTAGGCTTCAAACATTACATACAACCTAGACTAACTACTTGGAACTGCTCCTCCACAACATATTCATCGTGAAATCAGTTCACCACATTTGCATGAATGTTCGGATAGGCTTTCCTGTGCATGCACATGCTTGTCCCGATGGCAGGTTCCATACCCTCTCATTCTTGCAATCTGTTTAGCTTCTTCTATGGTGAAATCTCCTTACTCATCCTCCATCTAGAGTTTGTTCCATATAGGTTGTCTGGTTTGTATCTGCACTTAAGGTGGCATGAAAGCCTTAAGGTGGCCTGAAGGCCTTAAGGTGGCCCAAAGTCCTTACTGACCTGAAGGCATGGGTGGCCCTAAGTCCTTAAAGGACTTGGGGACCAAATAGGTGGCCCGAAGGCCCAAACGGGGGAATATTCCTGGCTGCTACAATGCCAAACAGTACCAGCTACAGTACCTGCTATAGTACTGCTATAATGTCTGCTATAGTACTAATACAATACTACTACAATACCCCCCCAGAAATTATGCCTCCACCTGGATTTGATCTCGGGTCACCTGGATACACTTAAGAAGTCCTCACCAACTGGACTGAGGCTCATGTGCAGATCTATCTTGTCAAGTCTACAATTGCTTCCAAAATGGTCTATTCCATGAAGGTTTATAAATTGAATTATAGTCTCTTAAATAGAATAAATGTTTCCATAAAAAAATTTGTGTGGAGTGGGAACACTCTCAATAGGAAGCTGGTAACTGTTTCCTAGTCTACCTGTTTCAAGCCTTTGGATAAAGGTGGGCTTGGAATAAAAAATCTCAATTTTTACAATGATTCATTGTAAAAGCCAGAATCACTTGGAATATCCTTCATAATAATTATTCCTACCTTTATTTCCTTAAAAACCGTTTCTTTTAAAAATTAAAGAAATTAAATATAAATTATATGAGTTCATCCATCTGGCCCTCCACCAGGAACACTTTTTCAAACATTATGTCTAACTCTAGATGGATGGTGAGTAAAGACTCTACCTTGAATCTCTGGATTTCCAACTGGACTGGTTCTCCTCTCATTTCCATGGTTTCCACCACTCAATCTATTAAACACTCTAATAATACCATTAAATATATGTTAATATCTCAAAAAATCTAACTTACCTGACAATATTAAACAGGTCATTGAAAATTATTCCTTTACCACCACTGATGAATTTTTAATTTGGGAACCTTCTCATAAAGGCATGCTTGACTCAATTTTTTTTACTTTCACCTTTTTAATAACTATAACAATAATTTGATTTGGCTATTTTTTTTAACAAATTATGGTTAAATCCCTTAAGATTCACTCTTGTTTGGAATATCATGCACAAAAGGGTCCCAACTGACACTTGTCATCAATATTTTGGGATTCAACTTTGCTCTAAATGTCGTTTTTGTAACCAACACTGGGAAGACATTAATCACCTGTTTCTTTCTTATGATACAGAAAATACCCTTTAGAATTATGTATTTGATATTTTTGAGTGCATATGGTTACTTTATGACTCTATCAACCCTCAAATAAAACATTGTGTAAAAATGACCAATTCCTAGAAAATCAAGAATCTCTTTCTAACAACCACATCTGAGATTCTCCATGTGATATGGTATGATAGAAATGCTTATATTCATAAAAATTAATCTTTTAGTCTAAATTAAGTTAAAATGATAATCCTTATTTCTATTTGGGAAGCTAACTCTATTCAAAAGAATCTTTGTAGCAACACTTTTAGAGACCTTGGGATTCTCCAACAGCTAATGGTGAATGAAATTTACCCCCAACCTAGACATAATTTTGAAGTCTTCTGGAAATATATTCCTCCAGGATAGATCAAAGTCAATGTTTATGGTGCTTCTAAAGGAAACCTAGGAACCTCAGGATGTGGAGCTATCTATAGAAACCACTTTGGGGAGATTCTTGGCCGCTTCTATGGCAGTTGTGGTGTCACCTCTTCCCTGGAAGATGAAATGATGAGTGTGATTCATACTATATATTTTTTTAAACATCATGGATGGAAAAATATCTATATCAAGAGCTATTCTACAACCATTGTGCAATCCATTTGTAATGGTGTTGTTCACCTTGCATGGACTCTTGCTTCATGTTGGATGGACTGTCTGCACTCACTCATGGACAACATCTTTCTTATCACTCATGCCTATCGAGAAGCGGACATTATTTCAAATGGCATTGATAATATGGGAGTAAACCATGAAATCACCTGGAGGAATGATCTCCCATTTGATTTACTTTCTCTTTACAATAAATATTTCAAAAAAAGTTCATCTTTTAGACTCATGTAATTTTTTCCTGTAATTTTTTTACTAATAAAATTTGTGTTTTGGTCTTCAACCAGAACAACAACATTTCAAAAAAATAGGAATCATACACCATGAATAGGTATACTGTGGCCAACTAGATAATTTCAAGCTCAAAATACCCACATAAATTCTACTATGTTGTAGTGATGATTGGGCATGGTGAATAAGGATACTTCGACAAGGAATTAATGATGGAAATGCCTTGAAAGGCTATGGTCCTCAAATTGGTTAGGTGTTGCATACATGAGATATGACTATTAAATGATGAATCCTACATTATGGTATGTGAAGCTGTAATTGGAAACATAATCTCAAATGAAAAACATGCAAGACTATGTTGGGGTTATATTTTAAAATACATTTTTGAAAATGAATCATGGGTGAGGGATTATTCACTAAACAGAGAGAAGGTCGGGTGGACTTCATCCCATGAACTTGTTTTAGACATTAAAGGTATATTTGAAATAGGATATGGAACATGATATGAATGTAAAATCCATAATAGATAAAGTGTATGATTAAAATTATTAAAGATATTAAGATATAGTGACTCAACCTCTCTCATGGATAAAAAAGATATATTTTTAAGTGAGAGATGAGAGATTATCACATGGGATAATAAACGGAGTAGCCCAATTCAAATCAAAGGATATAATATTGAAGAAATATATAAATATTTTGAAGATAAGATATATAGATATATCTCAAGGGAATTTCTTATAAATACAAAGCAAGGTTCCATGCAATAAGGCTTAGAATCTGGGGAGGAGGCTATTTTTTTCATGTTGTCATTTAGGTTTTATTTTCCATGTAACTCATAAGTTATTAAATCATTTCTTTGTTTTCTATACCCCCTCTCTATTTTTCTCCAATTTGATTTATTGTACTCATGATTATGAGTAACTAACCTGTGGAATATCATAGGGGGGGGGGGAATTCAGTGTTCAAACCCAAGTATACGATTTATATCTATTTTAGGTTAATCTGAGGATAATCTATGGTGAGTTTTATCCTCACTGTAGTTGTCTAAGGGTTATCTAATTATTTTATAATCATTATACCTTGATCGAGGAGGTGGGTGTGAGGTGTACTTGGAGATCATTGAGTACACTATATATTCACAATCAAGGTATAATAAGATGTTCACACATATGATGGAGTGTGTCCATTAAGTTGATATAAAATAAGACAATGAAGTCTCTCTCTGGTGAAGTGCCTTTAAGGACTATTTTTCTTCACTGAAAAGGGGGGGTTGAATCAGTGGGGGGAATTTTTTTAATTTTTTTAAAGAAAAATAAACCTTTGTGACTTGTTAGAGTACGATCCACTCAAAACAGAAAAAAAAAACATCCTCAAACGATTATGAAAAAAATAGAGTAGGAGACACACAAATTTTATAAGGTTCAAATCCAATGTGGAACCCTACTCCTTGTCATGGCTAGTTACTCCCCCAACCATATATTCTTTTAACTATATCCCCAATTGGAATTCACTTACAAGAAATCATGTGAAATCCTACCACACATGTTAGGAGTCACACCCAACACCACATCTTCTCACTACAATACAAAATATGATTATAGAAACTAAATAAGATCACTAGAACACCTGGTTTCCTTGATAAAAAAGGATGTATATCTCCTTCCAATATCCTTTGGAATACGTAAGGAAGTACTTCTCATAGTGAAATCATGAAATTGTTGCACGTATATTCTCAAATAAAAAAAATCTCTTGAATATGTGACATTTTTAAGATTTTGATCATTAAAGAAGAAAAACCTCAGCTTTGAATTTTTTCTCTCAATTATTTTCTATGTTCCTCACAACTACCGACACACTACACATTGAAAGTTTTTCACTATCAAATCTCCTCCTTGCGTCAACTTCCTCCACCTATATTTCTATATAAAAACACGTAAACATTAAAACACCATGATATCTATAATTATATCCAATAAACATGTCTCCATGATGCCTTATGAAACCGATTCATGATATCATGGTGACATTTAGAACCATACACACAAAATAAATTTCTCAAAAAACATTAATTTTGAATTCCCACTGAAGATAATATGAAATTAACATCGAAACAAAATCACATATGTGGAACAAATAGCTATGTGGTTCTCAACATAAGATGACTACATAGAGAAACCATTTATGTGAAATAAGTCAACTACATAGCATATTTTCTTCCTTGATTCTCCATTTGGCTATGTCATAATATGGCTATGTCATTTGTAACTCAAAATGGTTATGTAGTGAAATGGCTACGTGATTACCTTACGTAGTTGAAATGGCTACATGGATCTCTTACGTATAAAAAATGACTATGTGAATCCATTACATAGATAAATCATCTACGTGAATCCCTTATATAGAAAAATGACCAGTGGATCCTTCTACACCAAATCAGCTATATCGATCAACCCTTTGCAAATTCAACCATGTGGATTCTGAAATCACTCAAACTCAATTAAAACCATCTTGACTAAATCCATACCTTATCAAAAGAACTTTATTGCACCATGAACCTTTTTTCTATGATATTTAACACTATACAAAACAGATCAAGCATAATCAGTCTTATGAGATCCTCAGTAAAGGTTGTCATCAAACACAACAACCCTTGCATACCAAGGACCATTGTATTTCCAGCCTGTCTCAAACTAACCCACAATTCCATGGATATCTTTAATATCCCCCTTTGAATTTGTTGAAAATCAATTAGGTACCCTCATAGAAAACTTTTTTGATGTAACAAATTTTTTTCATTGCCTTTGACGAGGAGAATTATTAAAGATCACCACTACATCCCACGACATCTATACTAATGTGTAACCCCCTTTCTCACTATGAAGTATAGAGCCTTATTCATGATCTCATTAAATGTGAAAAACATGAATGGAATATCAGTGAAATATCCTTTTGATGTATTCAGTAGATTATTTGAAGACCATACCACCCTTACTACCTCTATCACTAGCCCCTTACTGCCTTCATCGTGATCCCCTATCGTTATTTTTCACCATTGAGTGAAAATTTTAGCATCATTATATTCTTGTACCTTACACTCCCCTACATCACAGAATTCTATCTCCCTTTGGAAACACAATCCAAATAACTATGAGGTTGGGGGTTCTCAAGGAAATAGAACTTAAAGTGTGCGGGGTAGGATGAACATACAGTTTTGGACTTAATTCTAAAAACCTCTCACATGACATAACTTTGGTGAAGACATTTACAAGGTGCTCTTTAGTGAAAATATAGAAAAGTTAGATTTCACATGAATCCAATTTATATTTGATGAAATGATAATGTATGTTAATATGTTTAGACTGAGAGTGTTGAGCTATATATATTTTTTAAAATCAATAGCACTTTGATTGTCACAAAGAATCTTCAATGGTCTCTGAATATTAACCCTCAAATCTGCTAGTTGAACTTGTATCTACAAGTCCAGTGTAACTACGTGTGTGACTACCACATACTCTAGTTCATCTATAATCAGGTTCACTAACCTCTGCTTCTTACTATATCAACTGAGACAACCATCACCAACAAAGAATTCACCACCTGATGCAGATCTATGACTTGTACAGTCACCTGCCCAATTTGTATATGTGTATGTAATAAAATCTAGATCTCCACTGAATCTATATTATAACCCATAATTTACTATGAATTTTACACATATCAATATTATTTTAATTGTAATAATGTGTCTCTCATTTAGTTTACTTTTATACCTTGAACATAGAGTCACTGCATAGGAAATGTCTGGTCTGGAAGTTGTGAGATACAACAGGCTGCCTATCATAATTCTAAAAATATTCTGATCAACCATGTTTCCTGGTTCATCCTTGCTCATTTTTTCCAAATAATATAGGTGTATATTTTTTTAATCTTCCATTCCAAACTTTTTCAGAACCTATTTGGAATATATTTTCTTGATAAATAAAAACATATTTCAAAGTTTTCTCAAATTTCAACCCCAAAAAGTATCGTAGCTCCCCAAACATGAACATTTCAAACTACTTCTACATTTCTATAAAGAATTCATCACATAAGAAACTATAATTACTGAAAAAAATTATGTCATCCACATAAATTATCACAACCAATGTATCCAAGAAATCCTTTTTAAGTACAAGTTGCTATCAACAATGCCTTTGGAAAAACCCATTTTTCTCAAGTAGTTATAAAGTTTAGAATTCCAGGACCTTAGATCCTAGTTTAAACCATATAATTATTTCTTCAATATGAAAACCATTCTTCCATCATTTTAATGAATGAAACCTTTTGGTTGTTCGATAAAGAATTCTTCTTTAAGATCACTATTTAAAAACCATACTTTATATCTATTTGACACAATTTGTAATAATTATGATCTTCCACTACTAAGAACATCCTAATTATCTCAAGTATGGAAACTGGAGTGAAAGGATATTCAAAATTAATTCCTTCCATTTGAGAATAACCTTTGCAAACAATTCACACCTTTTTCTTTATGACTTCACCTTTCTCATCCATTTTGTTCCTGAAAACCCATTTTGTCCCAATCAAATTTTTAGTTTTTAAATTGGGAAAAAGTTCCCATATAAAGTTATTCTCAATATGATTTAGTTATTAATTCATGAATTTTACCCATTCAACACAATAAATAGTATTTTCCATAGTTCTTGACTCAACTTGTGATTCAATAGCTATTTGATTTTCTAATTTGAGTCTTATTCTAGTTTGAATTGGCACATTCTAATTCCTAATAATTTTCTTGATATAAAATTTATTATTTAATATCTAAAAATAGTTTCTATTACCACTCTCACCTTCTTATTTATCACTAGATCATTTTGAGTTATCATCAATTGTTTTTGGTCAGATTTTAGTAACTTTCCCAACCATTTATTCAGAAATATGCTCATTGTTTTTAGCTGAATACTCAAAATTTATTTGAATCTTCTGAATTGTTTTTCCCAGATTTTCATAAATCATTATATCTGAACAATCTAAAAATTTAATTCATTCTTTTATTCTAGCACCTATATCCTTTTCCATTAGATAAATACCCCATAAATATGTCATCAGCAACCTTTTATTTAAACTTTTCCAACATGTTCCCTTTGTTTTTAATATAACAAGGACTACCAAAGACCTTAAAATATTATACTATATGATTATTTTGGTAACACATTTCATAGGGTTCAGCATGTGTTTCAGGTCTCAAGAGACATATATTCTAAATGTGAATAGCTATGCACACTACTTCTCTCCAAAAGTGTTTTGAAATATCATTTTCATCCAGAATTATTCTACCCATTCCCACAATGCTTATATTATTTTTCTCTTCCATGTCATTCTGTTGTGTTGCATAAGTTGTGTTATACTGAATATTGATTCCATGTTTTATAAGATAAATTTCAAATGCATCACATGTGTATTCTTTTCCATTATTTAATATCAGTTTTTTAATACACATACCAATATATTTTTCCATATGTATTCTATATATCTTAAACATCTTGACCGCTTCAGATTTTTGTTTGATGAAAAAAACATTGGTCATATGAGAAAATTAATCGATAAATGTAATAAAATAAAGATCACCTTAGGTAGACTTATGTATCATGGGTCCATAGAGATTTTTGTGGACTAATTCCAATGGTCTTGTGGATGCAATATCAACCTTCTTGTGACCCATATAGGTTATCTTTCCCTTTTGGCATGTTACACAAACTCTATCTTGATCTCTTTTTAGATTAGTTAAATCTCTTACTATATCATAATTTACAATATTTCTTTGGATTATTTGTATAATATTCCTGAGTATTCTATGCCACAACAAGTTCCTATCTTTCATTCTCAAGTAGCATGTATTGGATATATCACCAATCAATAACAGGTTTCTATTTATTCCACTACCTTCAGAAATAATTCTTCCATAACTTGTTATTTTAATGATTCATGTATTTTTCTTTAATATTACCTCATTCACATTATCAAAAAGTTGGATAATACATAAAAAATTGTGTTTTAGCCCTTAAACATACAAAATGTCATCTGATATCAGTTTATCCTTTTCAATCTGAGCTATTCTAATGCCTTTTATTTTCAACAAGGAGTCATTACCAAATTTCACTACACCTCATTAATGTTTCTCAATATTTTTAAGATTTTTTTCATCTCCAATCATGTGGGAGGAACACCCACTATCAAGTATCCAAGAAATTATTTTCTTTCTTTCCTTGAAATACACTTCTTCCAAGACCGAATTTTCTTTATTAAACACTTAAACTATTTTTAATTTATATTTTAGAGAGAATTTATTAGGTAAGTTATTCATACACTTATATTATCTATGCCCCTTTTGATAACACCTACTACAAAACTCTTTAATACACTCAAAACTATTTTGTGTTGTCAACTCGTGACTAGTTTCTTTCTCTACCTAGATTCTTACAAAACCTATTTTATTATCATTAGAACTGCTCCCACTGGGTTCTTTCCTTCTCCATGGAAAAGACATGTTATATAGTCATGTATAAGATTTATTTATGATCATTCCACAACACTATAAATAATAGTAAAATATGAATTTCTTTAATATTCCAAGGTTATATCCAGAATTCAACAATTTATGATCAGATTGAGTCTAATTTTGAAAATAGGATTCATTTAATATTCTTAAATCATCAAGAAATTTTGAAGCTAATTTTTCTTCATCGTTATTAGTCTATATTTGACTAGATTTAGAATTAAAACCTGTAATGTCAATATCAACAGTTATGAAATCAATTTTTTTAGATGAGGATTTTACTAGATTTTTTCAACATCTTTGGATGATTCTCCCTTGAATTAAATAGATATTTTTAAGTCCTTGTTGAACTTTACAAGATCTTTCTCAACATCAAGATATTTTTATCATGTCAATTATAATTACACATACTTTAAATAAACTTTTTGTTCAAGATCTTTGATCATTTTCTCATTTTCAACAACCTTCAACATGAGTTTTTTATTTTTTTAGTTAAGAACCATATCTCTTTTGGATTGTTAACCTTTTTCATTAACTAATTTCTTGTTCTCTTTTACAAGAATATTATTTTATTTCTTTAGTAAATTATTTTTCTCAAAAAATTAATCATGTTCATCTAGAATAATGTATTCATAATATGTTGTTCCTAAATCATCCTCATCACTTTTAGATGAATCAACAGTCTTTTAAACATGGGCCATAAATTTTTTAAATCTTTCTTGTGTCTCTTCATTTTAATCACTTCATGAGATATGATCAACTTCCTTCTCTTTTCTCATTATAATTATCCTTTTGGTTCTTTTAAATCTCTTCTTGATTACACCAACCATTGGAGTTTATTTATATTTTTTCTTTCACTTTTTTCCTTGAGTTTTTTCACTATATCAAGATTTATAGTCTACCCCTTTATTCTTTGAGAAATTAATTGAAAAATGTTTGAGACCATTGCATTTGAAACATCTACCAAAAAATGATACTTTATTCTTGATTTTTCCTCTTCAAAACCTTTTATTAGTAAATTATAGAACCCTTTGAGAATCTTATTCATTTTAAAAATCACTAGTGTCATCACATTTTCATCATTTTTAATTTTCATATTTCTCATGGATTTAAAATAAATCTCTTATTTTTAATTATTTTTTAAATCCATAAGTTTTTTCATTTCACAATTAATGAGAATATTGTGTATTTCATCAAGATAAATATCTCCTTTATCTTCAAGTGCTAAAATTATGGGATCAAATCTATCCAGACAATTTCTCATAAATTTCTTAAAAATCATGGTTTCATCATTCTTCTCACCAAAGCCTCAAATATTAATCAAAATTTTAATTACTTGAGTAAAGAAGTAATCAACACATTCATCTTATTCCATTTTAATGTATTTGAATTTTCTTGTGATGACTCATATTTTCTATGTATTATTTTTGGATATTGTATGGATTATTTTCAAGAGCAGGAATTAGGACTACATGCGATTCCAAGGCCTAGTGTGCCTGGAATAAATACTTAAAATATATTAAATATATTAAACAAAATTCACACACAATTTTCCTAAAAAAGTTGAGTAACTTCTAAATAGAGTCTTGAATCAAAAATTTGAGGAAACCATTGAGTTCAGAATGTGGGTTTTACCCTAGGAATGATATAACATTTTTTAGCATGGGGAATTTGTGGAAAAGTCGCTGTGGGAATGGATAATAAATAAATTAATAAAATTAATTTATTTAATCCATTATGATGCAACGAACTAGTAATTATTTTTAAATACATGCTTATAGAAAATTTTCAAGGTTAGCCACATAACCCTGCAAATAATTGGAGAGCTGTTGGAGAGTGTTGGAGGAGATTCAGTTGGAGGACGATGACCAGATCGAAGATCAAAGACTAGTGTGAGACAGAATCAGAGGATCTCACCAAAGATCATAGTGAAACTCTATTCTTTATAAATAATTGATATAAATCAAGTTAGGATGTTTTTTAGGTTGTATTATTTCCCATTTATATTTTCTATGATTAAAACGGGTCAATCAACCAACAAATTGGTTCACGGATCATGCGTATTGTGGGATGGGTTAGTTTTATTCTGGAATTGGGGAATTGATTTGTGATTATTTGATTATATATTTTCTAATAATTCTAATGAAAAAATTGAGTTTGAAATGAACATCGACTAAGGTCTATTCCTCATGGATTTTCTTTAGTCATTTCTTTCCCATTTCTCGTTCATCGCAGGCAATTTCTATGGCCTACAGTTCAACGAACTCTATAGAATCAAACTTTTCACACCCATTTCTTTATGAAACAATTCAAAATCATAGACATGGTCTCAAAACGATGTGACAGTGGTGTGATGACGGGAGAAGTATAGGATTAGACAATGTAGATACTCATTTTTTATGTTCTTTGGTGCGTAATGAAGAACAAAATTCAAACACATTTTTTGAACGGATTAATGGCCATATTTCAATGATTCTATGGTGGAAAGGTTTGGCCAACACACTCCTTGATTTCAGCACGAGGTGAAAACATATTGGTTGCCAGATTAGTGAATGATATGAGTTATTGCAGATCTAGATTTCTGGAAATTTGCAATCTACAAAGCGTGTACTATGGAGTTACATGTTTATGGTTCCCTTATAGTGATAGATAGGGTTTGGAGAGGTAGTTAAGTATCACACAACGTGTGACCTTATCACATAGCGTGTCATACCCTTTTGTTAGTTCGACATGTACCTCAGAGGGTACACAAACAAAACTTGAGGTATATGACCATGGTAATGTCGTGTACCCCTACATGGACACAACCAACCAGGATGTACATGGGTTATGCCATGTACTGATACATGAGTATACATACACAGGAAAAAACAATCCATTTACTTCTATACAAACATGAAAATGGTCCATTTACATGGGAAGGTCCTAGGGTCGAAGGGACATGGCGTGTACCCCAACTACATGCTGTGTACTCCCTTAATGTTGGATCAGAGCCCTTATCCTATGTATCCTTGATAGGTTTTGTTAGGGTGCATTCCCCAAATCCTTGTCCATGAGGGTTAGTATGGAATCACCTCCTACACATACGATAGTGATCCCTTCAGTAGAAATTCTTAGATATAGTTTTTGAATTTTTTTCATGAGGCCCAGAGTGATATCCTCTATCATATTCTTTATTTAGGTAGAATTCTTGGTATCATCATGAAAAAAATATGTGGGCACCAATCCTCTACTTAGTGGGTTAATCCCAATTGATTTTTTGATATATAATATGGACTTGGAAATTATCCTAATATGTGTATCATATCTCTTCAGACTTCCAACATATACTTCTAATGGTGAGACCCGACAATCATTACCTCTTGAATGAACATCATTAGTGATATCAGGCTCATAGAGTGTGTTCTCCCAGATGAGTGTTATGTTGGAATTTTGAGCTAGAATCCTAGCCTAGAATTATGGTTGTGACTTAACTTTAGATAGTGTGTATTTGGGGACTATATCTGAATATTCTTGTTATATGTTTTATAGGCATATACCTATTTAGAGATTACTATTATTATTTTTCTGTATGATTTATGGTTTTGGGGTGTCCTATTGGATATTGTTATAATCACACCTAAACAGGATTTTCCCACAAACGTTATGTCTTGTGTAGAAGATCAAACCTTTGAAAGAGTCATAGAGGGACCAGGACCAGGTGGTGCTTAGTGAGGCCAGACAGATCGAGGTGTGTTCCTGTGGTATCTTGACTGTAGTTCCCATCCTTACTTTCAGGTGGAATTATTTTCAGACTATTTTTTTGTGGGATTTTATTTGTCCCTATTTAATTTTCTTTAATTACTATCTTACTCTAGTTGTGAGATTAGATGTATACATGCATGTTTTATTTCATTTGTTTTTACATTCTTTCATTTTATGTGATTGGAGATGTGTGGGTGTGTACAGGTACTTAAGATAAGGTCTCCCATGTTAGTGATATGCTTACTTGGGGCTAGTCACCATCCCATGGCCTATTGGAGGCTAGCTTAGGGAGTCATGGAACGGGCCCCTTTGGGCCGGGCAATGACATTGCTTCTCTAGAACTATAGATTTTCTTCTTTGACTTTCACATTTCCTTCATAACTAGTTTATAACTTATCCTAAATTTATTTTTTGGTTTTTAGATCTATAACTTTTGTATAAAATTTCTCTAATAATTACATGAGAATATTATTATAATATTTTCCATCCACTTACATCTTTCTCTTGTCAGAAAACATCATCTGACCATCATTCAAAAATGGTGGAAAACCCATTGTAGCTACATCATGAACTTCCAGAATCTGATAAAAGATATTAAGACATTCTATTCTTCCAAATAAGATAATTTTTTTCCTTTAAATGTAAGAACACCTCTACTATTAACTAAATTGATATTATCCATGGTTTAAAGGATATTTTTTTTGGATCCTATAGAGGAAACCTACCTCTGATACCAATTGAAGCACCTTTAAGGATCGGTTTCCCTCACTAATAAAGGGGATTGAATCAATGGAGGGAATATTTTTATAATATTTTACAAGATAAATAAACCACTATGAGTTTTTAGAGTATGATACAATAAAAATATAAAAAACGGCCTCACATAATTATGCTGAAATTAAGGAGTAGGGGACACACCAATTTTACAAGGTCCAGATACAATGTGGAATCCTACTTCTTATTATGACTGGTTACCCCCCCAACCAAATATTCTTTTCACTATATCCCCAAGTGAAATTCACTTACAATAAATCACAAGGCATCCCACCACACATTTCAGGAGCCACACCCAACTAAAAAACTTCTCTCTTTAATATAAAATATGATTACAAAAAAAAATAAGATTACCAGAACACCAGGTTTATTTAGAAACAAAGGATATAGATCTACTTCCATGATATTTCAGAATATGAAAGGAAGTACTTCTCATAGTGTAGTCATGAATTTTTTTCATAGATATTATCAACTCAAAAAATATCTCTCTAAGACGTGAGATTTTCAGATGTTGATCATTGAAGAAGAAAAACATTAGCTTTCAATTATTTTCTACGTCCCTGAAAGAGCGCTGTCATGGGCGCCCTCAAATTATTAGTTGATTTTGGGGTACTTAGGTGCAACATAGTGGCTGATCAAGGTCATCTCTCAAAGGAGGAAGTGAATTAAAACAACTTTCTAGAGGTATTCTAAAAATAAAATAGAATAGAATTAAAACACTACATGAAAGGATGGGGGTGGTTTTTTATCATTTATAAAACTTAAAGAAGTTTGTTGGAAGAATATTTCATTTTTTTTCTTTTAATTTTGAAATGAAGTTTGATTAAAAAGACACAACAAGAATATGTTTTTTTAGAAAATATTTTAAAAGGTGTAATCGATCTAACTCTAACTATTCATTTACTTATTAATCATTATTATTTAAATAAATATCCACTTAATTATGATCCCATAATTTGTTAACCCTCAAACCCTACAAGAGTTAACTTAAACACAAATATGGAATTACTTAAACCCTAGGCTAGCTTCGGAACACGCAATCGCAACACCCTGCTTTGATTGTTGTTCTAAGGTTAGATTATGTTCACTGGTTAATTAGAACACATATACATTCTGGAAATTAGGATTAATTGTGTTTAGGGATTATATTTTAACTCTACAAATTTTTCCCGTGTGGTCTTGCATTACTGATTAAGATCGCGCTCTCACAATTTACACAAAATCTCGACCTCGTGTGTTTTTGTGTTAATTATTCAATTGATTTCTTAGTTTCTTACAATTTAAAAACACAATTCATGGATTATATTAAGTTAATTATAGTATCTCAATGATTCAAAATAATTAAATGAAGAGGGTATAAGATAGATCGATTACTAAAAGACTACTCTTCCATGGGTGGTGTAATCATCGTAGAAGCATTTTGCATGTGCAAAGGTTTATAATGGGTATAACCCAATAACGCTTCTACTCAATAATTCCAGAACAAATAGGAATATTAAGATAAGAATAAATTTAAACAAAACATAATAAAAGAGAATAAATAAAAGAATAGCAAATAAGTTTATTACACAAACAAAATTATTACAACACGAAGGAGAAGAAGAAGGCTTCGTCGAAGGGATCCTTGCCTCAAGAGCTATCCTTATTTAAATGGTTGTATAATTGGAATAGATCCACTTATCCTCTTCCCTAAACTTTCCAATGCACTTACCAACCTTACCAAATGAGAAAAACACCAATTTATAGAGTGGTGGGGAGGCTAGGTTCAAAGTGGTTTCAAGTGTGAATGGGGAATCTCGGACAAATAATTTATTCCAACTTTCACCACCCATTTTACTACCAAAACGCGTGAATTTGCCAGAATTTTATAATAATAATATGTGAAGATATAGGTCATATATCTCCTCTCAAAATATGTCCTCAATCCAGGCCCAGATAAAGGATTTATAGCCGAAATACAGAAGCTTCTCCATTCTGGCGTGTCCATCCCACCTTTGACTTTATGGCTCAATTACTCCATCCAAATGCATTCTTTTTATATAGTTTCATGAATAAAAGTTGTAGACCATGAAGTAAGGAATACATTTAAAAAATATTATGTTAAAATAATTCAAATAAAAATATTTATGATTGAAATACTACAGTGATTTTGAAAGGGTAAAACTGGAATTTTCATCAAATATTCAAATGAATGATCTAATCCCAAATACTTTCTAATTAAACATAATTAACACAATGTGAGGGAATTATATCATTTATTATCAATAAAATATTCAACGAAATAGTGTTTTATCAACTCCTCCACACTTTCACTTTTGCACTCCTGGGCAAAACCTCATGTCAAGTAAACATCAATATCAAATCAAAACCAATTTTAAAACACATATCCTTGAGATCAAAAAATTACACACCAAGAAACAAAATTATATCATGCCTCATAAAGAACCATTATTTCAAGTTCTTCATTTATATCATTCAATATATTTCCAATTTATTTATCCTCCCATGCAAAAAACACTTACCTCACTTGAATTTTCTCTTATCACACAGATGTCAATTTTTTTTGCAATGTCTTTCTCATCCAAACTCATACAAGGGTCACCATGGGTTTGATAAATTCCTACATCGCTAACTGATGTGATTCAAGGATATATGTTTATCATGAGGACTTTTCAGGGTTGTTCTGTGGCTTTTGGTTGGTAGGATTTAGATGTGAAAAATTCTGAGGCTGAATGAGGAGGGCTTGACTCTTTTTGAAGCAAAATTGCATTAATCTAATTTTCACTTAAATATGGTCTTCTACTCAATCCCCATAGTATCAATTCAGCTCCATCATCATGAAAAATAAATTAATTTTCACACCATTCAAAATTTCCGCAGTAAAAATGTCGATCTTCTCTAACATGATTTTCTTAAAAGCTCTAGATAGGCACAACTTTCCCCCTCTATTAGAAGCTCCAGAAAGGCACTACTTCTTTTATCATGAAAGCTCCAGAAAGGCATAGATTTCAATATAATGTTTTTCTTCAGCAGAAAACACATCTCTTCATAATTTAATTTTTCATCCGAAGTATCACAAAATTTGGTAGCACAACACAAGACAGCTTCCCCTACACTTAATCTCAACTAGATTATGCAATTTCACTTCAAGAGTTGGTTGGATAGGGAAATTTGGCTTGTAATGTGGATAACCTAACAGACTGTTCTTGGATTCTAAGGGATAAAAGGATTAAATGTTCAAGTTAGGCCATTATAAAAAGGATTTTTTGAAATAGGGGATTTAATACCAAACAAATGCCTCAATCATTTAAACACAAGTACCTCAAACCCTCAAGTTTTGATAGGAATAAATCAAATTATGGTTAAATCAAGCATGTTTTGGTTCTCTCAAGAAGTGAGGTGAATGTAAAGAATATGAAAATAATGGTTCATAAGCCTCATAAGAAAGTGATTTCAAATATAAAGACAGTGAGATGTGGCATGGGATTCAAAATTCAGTGTACTTTTCATAAAATTACTAAATATTTGAACTTGAAACAAAGTCATTTCAACATTCATTTAATCTTAGTTTCATGGGATAAATTGTTTCACTCATTTATATGCATTTAAAAATTATGATGAGAATCATTTCAGCTCAAAAATTTCAAAAACAAAAAGAAAATTGAAAAATAAACACACAAAATTTTAAAAAGACACAATTTTTTTTGTTTTATTTTTTTAAACAAGAAAACAATTGAAATTACTAAACTAAAAGGTTCCCTCCCCCACACTTAAAATATTGCATTATCCTCAATGTGAACCCATGAGATGATATATGCACATGAAATGCAGAATTTTTAAATAGGACAAATAATATAAAATTGAAAGGGTTAGGAACATCCTGATGTGCTCAAGTGATGATGGGGTCATGCAGTGTGATAAAATCCACTACATTAGCAGGAAGTCCCTCAATGTATCTCTTCAAACATTGCCCATTGAATGTAAATCTCCTTCCAGTGTCCTCTTGTGTGATCTCCACTGTACCATAAGGAAAAACATTAGATACAATATAAGGACCTAACCATATGGAATAATACTTACCAGGCATTAGATTCAGTTGTGAACTATAGAGAAGGACTTTCTCTCCAACATGAAACTCCTTTTTTTGGATCATTCTATCATGAACGGCTTTTGATCTTTCCTTGTAGAGCCTTGAGTTCTCATATGATGACAGTCGAATCTCCTCAAGCTCTTTAATTTTCAACTTCCTTTGAATTCCAGCTTGGGCCAAATCCATGTTGCATTTCTTTATAGCCCAATATGCCCGATGCTCGACTTCCACTGGGAGATGACATGCTTTCCCAAAAAAAATCCAAAATGGGGACATACCAATGGGGGTCTTGTATGCTGTCCTATAAGCCCACAATGCATCATCCAAGCGCTTGCTCCAATCCTTCCTATTTGGCTGCACGGTTTTCTCCAATATTTGTTTCAACTCATGATTTGAAACCTCAGTCTGACCATTTGTTTGGGGGTGGTATGGTGTTGATGTTTTGTGTGTCACCTCATATTTTCGAAGGAGGGAAGAAAAATTCCTATTGAAAAAGTGTGTCCCTTGGTCACTGATGATGGACTTTGGTACTCCAAACCTGCAGAAAATTTGAGCCTTGAAAAAATCCACTACAACATGAGAATCGTCAGTCCTGGTGGCCTTGGCCTCTACCCATTTACTCACATAATCAACAACAACCAAAATATACAAAAATCCAAATGAACTAGGAAAAGGACCCATAAAATCAATGCCCCATACATCAAAAATATCACAGAATAGTATGAGTTGTTGGGGCATCTCATGTCTCCTAGAAATGTTCCCAGTGTGTTGGCAACGAGAGCATGACTTACAAAACACATGGGAATCATGGAATAAGCTAGGCTAATATAATCCAGAGTCCAAAACTTTCCTAGCTGTCTTTTGGGGTCCAAAGTGTCCACCACAAGAAAGTGTATGACAGAAATGAAAAACAGACTCAAACTCATGATCGAGAACACACCTCCTAATGACTTGGTCACTACACATGCGCCAGAGGTAAGGATCATCCCACACATAAAACCTAGACTCACTTTTTAATTTTTGGACTTGATGCTTCTTCAAATTTTCTGGGATTTCAGAGGAAACAATGTAATTAACTAAATCCGCATACCAAGGATGCGTACCTGATATGGTATAGAGATTATCATCAGGGAAAGTGTCCCGAAGTGGTACCTGGTCCAAGGTGTCACCCTCTAGCGTGTGAGTAAGCCTACTCATGTGGTCTTCCACCAAATTCTCTGACCCCTTCTTGTCCTTTATCTCGATGTCAAACTTTTGAAGAAGGAGAATCCAACGGATAAGTCGTGGATTTGCATCTGGATTCTTTAGGAGGTACCTCAAAGCTACATGGTTAGAAAAAACAACTACTTTAGATCCCAATAAATATGAATGAAATTTATCTAAAGCAAATATAACAGCAAGAAACTCCTTTTATGTTGTGGTGTAGTTTGATTGGGCAGAATCCAACGTCCTCAATGCATACAAAATCACATGTGAACGTCCCTCCACCCTCTGAGATAATATGGCTCCAACCGTGAAGTTGGAGGCATCACACATAAGCTCAAATGGAAGGTCCCACCACAGGGGCTGAATGATTGGTGGAGTGGTCAGACACTTCTTTAGCTCATCAAATGATACCCTGCATGAATCATCAAAATTGAAGTCAATATCTTTTTGAAGCAATCAATATAAGGGTAGAGCGATCTTACTAAAATCTCTAATGAAGCATTGATAAAATCCAGCATGTCCAAGTAATGATAGAACATCACACACACATGTAGGATATGGTAGGGATGAAATAATTTCTACCTTAGATTTATCAACTTCAATGCCATGTTGTGAGACTATATGACCTAAGACAATTCCCTTTTTGAACATGAATTGACATTTTTCAAAATTTAAAACCAGATTTTTCTCAATACAACGATGCAACACATCACCCAAACTAGAGATACATTCATCAAATGAGGATCCATAAACTGTAAAATCATCCATAAATACCTCCATGCAGGTCTCAATGAAATATGAGAAAATAATCACCATGCATCTCTGGAAGGTACTAGGGGCATTGCAAAGTCCAAATGGCATCCTTCGGTAAGAAAAGGTACCGAATGGGTAGGTGAATGTCATCTTCTCCTGGTCCTCTTCTGTAATGGGAACCTGAAAATAACCAGAGAAACCATCCAAGAAGCAATATTTGTCCTACCTGCAAGTCTCTCAAGCATCTGGTCAATGAATGGAAGTGGGAAATGGTCCTTACGAGTGGATTGATTTAGTTTCATATAATCAATACACACTCGCCAACTGTTTTGTACTCTCACAGGAACTAACTCATCATTTTCATTTTTTATAACAGTGAAACCAGTTTTCTTTGGTACAACCTGGACAGGGCTAACCCATTGTGAGTCAGAAATAGGGTAAATTATACCTGCCTCGAGCAATTTTTCAACCTCTTTTTTAACAACCTCCAAAAAGGTTGGATTGAGTCTCCTTTTTGATTGCCTCACCGGTTTAGCCCCATCCTCTAAAATAATCCTATTCATGCAAATGGAGGGGCTAATACCTGATATGTCATCGAAGGTCCACCCGATTGCCCGGATGTTCTCCCTCAAAAGACTCAAAAGTTTTTATTCATGTTCAAAAGGGATATTGTTAGCAATGATAGTAGGTAATTTTTCACCACTTAACAAGTATGAGTATTTGAGATTTGGTGGCAATGGCTTGAGTTCCAGTGTAGGGGGTGGTGTATGGATGGGGTCATAGAAGGAACTGAAATATGTGCACAAAGAGCATTAGTATCAGAATATACATCAGAGAATAAAGCATCAAATCCATCAGCATACTCAACAGCCATGTCATAATTAGAGTTCACATGATCAAAATCAGAATATGATTCCATTTCAAAATCAAATCTTAGAGAGTCTTGTTCCTTAGAAATAGGTGTGGAAGTACTCTTAGACATCAAACTATAACCAATACTCATAATCTCTCTAAGCATAGGACAATCCAATTCCATGGTGTTTTTACTTAGTGTTTCAAAATGGGAGATAACAAATGTAGAATGATCCTATGAGGGGTACTTTATGGAATCCATAACATTAAATATCACAACTTTATCCCCAAATTCCATGGAAATTGTACCCTCATTGACATTTATGATAGTTTTTGCAGTTTTGAGGAAGGGACTACCTAATATAATGGGGTCATGAGAACTTACCTGATCATCCTCCATGTTAAGAATGTAGAAATCTGCTGGAAAGATCATGTCTCTTACCCAGAAAAGTACATCCTCAAGAACTCCCGCTGGATATGCCGTAGTTCTATTTGCAAACTGCACCACTACTCTCGTCGGTTTCATCTCACCAACCTGCAAAGAAGAGAATACAGAGTGAGGCATCACATTTATGGAAGCTCCCAAATCACAAAGTGCATCAAAAAAGTGTAACTCCCCTATGGTTCATGGGATAGTGAATGTCCCGGGATCCTTGCACTTTGTTGGCATTGCTAGAGTTGGTGTAATGAGTGCTGACACATTCCTTCCAAGATTGATCCTCTCATTTCCCTTGAGCCCACTTTGATTGGTACAAAGTTCTTTTAAGAATTTCGTATACCTTGTAATTTGCTTAATGGCTTCAAGTAGAGGAATGTTGATCTCCACACGCTTAAATGTGTCCAAAACCTCCTTTTTCATTACTTCTTCAGCCATCTTCTTGGTTTGAACAACCCTATTTGGAAAAGGAAGGGGTTTAGGAGGAACATCATCAATCTTTTTCTTACCTTTATCTTTCTCCTTGGATTTCTCATCAGTTGGTATGGAATGCGGCTTCTCTGGAGTTGAGGTGAATCCTGGTGGAATGGTAGGTACAGATGTATCATTCATTTGCTTCCCACTTCTCAATGTGATGGCACTAACATTCCCCTTTGGATTTGGAGTGGGTTGGGAAGGTATATTTCTGGAATTCTTACTTACAAGTTCATGGAGGGCGGTGGCAATCTGGATCATTTGAGTCTTCAACTCCCTCAGCTCTGAACCTTGACTTTTCAGCTCACTTTGTTGATTAAGAACAATTTGATTCAAAAGGTCATCAGTGTTAGAATCTACCTTGGGTGGGGGATTCCCTTGTTGTTGGCTTGTTGATGCTTGAGATTCAAATCTCCTTTGGGGTTGTTGGAAACCCTGCTGGTAAGGTGGAGGCTGTTGGAAGTTTTGTTGAAAGGGTGGCCTTTGTTGTTTTCCAGAGCCATACCTCATGTTCGATTGATCCTTCCACCCTTGGTTGTATGTTGGATCAAAATTATTTTGGGGATATGGTTGTTTTTGTTGTTGCTGATATGGTCTCCCTGGGAATACTGCTGCGCAATCCTCTGTCTCTTGTAGTTGTGGGCAACAGTCAGTTGGGTGGCTTGTCTCAGTGCAAATGCCACAAGGCCTTGAAGGAGTGGGTTGGGATGTCTTTTGAGCCAAAGCAATATGCCTCACCATAGCGGTCAATTATTCCAACTTGGTATCAATAAAATGACTTTCAAGAGAAGAAGGACTTACCTGATGTACTCTCCTGACATGTGGTGTACCTCTATCACCAAATTGTTGGGAGTTTTGGGCCATCTTGTCGATCAATGCACGTGCGGCTACTGGTGTCTTGTCCACCAATGCCCCTCATACTGCGGCATCCACCATGCTTCTCTCCATAGGTTTGAGTCCTTCATAGAAGTACTGAATGAGGAGTTTCTCAGTGATTTGGTGATGTGGAAAGATTGTACACAACTTCTTGAATCACTCCCAGTACTCATACATTGACTCCCCTTGTGCTTTCTTTATCCCTGAGATCTCCTTACGAATGGA
The DNA here is from genome assembly GCA_963277665.1 of Viscum album. Classification (NCBI taxonomy): domain Eukaryota; kingdom Viridiplantae; phylum Streptophyta; class Magnoliopsida; order Santalales; family Viscaceae; genus Viscum; species Viscum album. The sequence continues at coordinate 200,888,530 of OY728144.1, read as the reverse complement.
AGTGGTCCTTGATGATGGAAAAAATCTCTTCAAGAAAAGACGTTTCAAATCTTTCCAACATGTTACATCTTCAGGTTGTAAATAGTACATCTAATCCTTTGCAGCTCCATCAAGTGAAAATGGGAATGCTCTTAATTTTATTTGATCTTCAGATACATTTATAGGTTTTAGGGTTGAGAAAAACACATTAAATTCTTTCAAATATTTATTGGGATCCTCACCAGAGAGGCCATGAAACTTTGGAATTAAGTGAATTAACCCATATTTTAGTTCAAAGTCCGATTCGAGATTTGGGTATGCAATACAATTTGGTTGATAGTTAATATCAGGTGCAACCAATTCTCGAATGGTTCTATTAAGTTCATTTACATTATTTTCAGCTATTGGTTCTTGTTTTATGGTTGAATTTGAATCGCTTCCAATTTCAATGTTCTGATATTGGAGTAATTCTCTAACTGGTTGAATGTTGAAACTTCCCATAGACTGATAATGTCTGATTTGATCCCTAAGGCTACGTTCAATATCAGGGTCAAGATCTAAGAGATCTTCTGTATTAGTTCGTGTCATAAATCAATGAAATATGAAAAGAAGGAAAGTGGAACATAGTAAAATAAAAATTAGAAGTTTGAGTTGATGGTCCCAAAAGAAGTAGAAGAAAATAAAAGAAGAAGAAGAAAAAAAATTAGATTGGGTAAAGAAGGAAGAAAGAAGAGAGGAAGAGAATAAAATGTAAAATAAAATAAATACCTCTAACTGGTTGAAATAATTACTTGCCTCCCTGGCAACGGTGCCAATTTTAAAGAGCGCTGTCGTGGGCGCTCTCAAATGATTATTGTGATTTTGGTGTACTTAGGTGCATCAGAGTGGCTGACCAAGGTCGTCTCTCAAAGGAGGAAGTGAATTAAAACAACTTTCTAGAGGTATTATAAAAATAAAATTGAATAGAATTAAAACACTACATGAAAGTATGGGGGTGGTTTTTTATCATTTATAAAACTTGAATAATTTTTCAGGAAGAATATTTCATTTTCTTTGCTTTTAATTTTCAATTGAAGTTGTGATTAAAAAGACACAACAAGAATATGTTTTTTAGAAAATATTTTAAAAGGTGTAATTTATCTACCTCTACCTCTTAATTTAATTATTAATCATTATCATTTAAATCAATATCCACTTAATTATGATCCCCTAATTTTTTAACCCTCAAACCCTACAAGAGTTAACTTAACCATAAAGATGGAATTACTTAAACCCTAGGCTAGCTTTAGAACACGCAATCGCAACACCCTGCTTTGATTGTTGTTCTAAGGTTAGATTATGTTCAGTGGTTAATTATAGCACATATCCATTCTGGAAATGAGGATGAATTGTGTTTAGGGATTATATTTTAACTCTAAAAATTTATCCCATGTGGTCTTGCATTACCGATTAAGATCGCGCTCTCACAATTTACACAAAATCTCGACCTCGTGTGTTTTTGTGTTAATTATTCAATTGATTTCTTAGTTTATTACAATTTAAAAACACAATTCATGGATCATATTAAGTGAATTAAAATATCTCAATGATTCAAAATAATTAAATGAAGAGGGTATAAGATAGATCGATTACTAAAAGACTACTCTTCCATGGGTGGCGTAATCATCGTAGAAGCATTTTGCATGTGAAAAGGTTTATAATGGGTATAACCCAATAACGCTTCTACTCAAGAATTCCAGAAAAAAGAGGAATATTAAGAGAAGAATAAATTTAAACAAAACAGAAGAAAATATAATAAATAAAATAAGAACAAAGAAGTTTATTACACAAACAAAAGCATTACAACACGAAGGAGAAGAAGAAGGCTTCGTCGAAGGGATCCTTGCTTCAAGAGCTACCCTTATTTAAATGGTTGGAGAATTAGAGTGGATACACTTATCCTCTGCCCTCAACTTTCCAATTCACGTCTCAACCCCACCAAATGAGAAAAACACCAATTTATATATTGGTGGGGAGGCTAGGTTCAAAGTGGTTTCAAGTGTGAATGGGGAATCTCGGCCAAATATTTTATTCCAACTTCAACCGCCTATTTGACCACCAAAACGCGTGAATTTTCCGGCCTTACAGAAGGATCATATGTGAGTATATGGGTCCTCTATTTACTCTCAAAAGTTGGGATAAATCTAGGCTCATATTAAGGAGTTATTGCCAAAATACAGAAGCTTCTCCATTCTGGCATGTCCAGCCCACCTTTGACTTTATGACCCAATTAATCAATCCAAATGCATTCTTTTTATATAGTGTCCTGAATAAAAGTTGTATCCCATGAAGTAAGGAACAAATTTACAAAATATTAAGTTCAAATAATTTAAATAAAATATTTATGATTGAAATACTACAGTGATTTTGAAAGGGTAAAACTATAATTTTCATCAAATATTCAAATGAATGATCTAATCCCAAATACTTTCTAATTAAACATATTTAACACAATTTGAGGGAATTATATCATTTATTATAAATAAAATATTCAAAAAAATAGTGTTTTATCAGTCCCTCACAACTACCGATAAACTGCATGTTGACGATTTTTTACTATCAACTCTCCACCTTACATTAACTACCTCCACCCACTTTTCTACAGAAAAACATGTAAACATTAAATCCCCATGATCTCCATAACTGTTGTTAACAACTCTATCGCCATAATTTCATATGAAACTGATGTATGATATCATGGTGACATTCATAACTATCCACACAAAATAAATTCCTCAGAAAACATTAATTTTGAAATCTTAATAATTTTTTTTGAAATTAACATTGAAAAAAAATCAACTACATGGAACAAACGACTACATGGTTCTAAACATAAGGTGGATACATAGAAAAATTAGTTACAAGAAAAGTCAACTATGTAATATATTTGCTTCAATGATTTTCCATTCAGTTATGTCATAATATAACTACGTTATTTACAACTCAAAAATACTACATAGTTAAAATAGCTACATGACCCCCTTACATAACTAAAATGACTATGTGAATCTATTATATAGAATAAATGGATACATGAATCCCTTACATAGATAAATCTGGTACATGAGTCCCTTATATAGAAAAATAACTATGTGGATCCTTCTACACCAAATCGGCTATGTCAATCAGCCCTTTGCATATTCAGCCATGTGGATTTTGAAACCACTAAAACTCAACCAAAACCATCTCGACTGGCCTCCATCCCTTCTCAAAATAACTTTATTGTATAATGAACCATTCTAACACGATATGTAATTCCATAAAAACCAAATCAAGCTTTTTTAGTCTTATGATATCCTCAGTAAAGTTTGTCAACAGATAAAATAACCCTTACACACCAAGGACTATTAGATTTCCAAGCTATCTCAAACTAATCCAGAAGTCTATGGGGTTCTTCATTTGGATGGATATCTTCAGAGAATGTCCTCTCTCTACTAACCTAAATTCATCATGTCTTCATCTACATCTACATGTTTTATTTTTCTATTTTTCATTCACATTCTAAAATCCATTTTCCCTTTGTTTTCATAAAATAAGAAAATACCAACAATCTAATAAGTGAATTAGGAATAGTGTGTGATCAACTAAAAAGTGCCTCAAGAGAGATGACCTAGGTCATACACTATTATGTAATAGAAAAACTAAAAAGTTCCTCAAGAGAGATGACCCTAGTCATCCACTATACTATACTAGAAAAATTATTGTAGCTTTTTCACCACCATATTATAGGTGTTTCAAAACTTAGTGCTGTTTTTGGGAACTTAGTAGTTCTTTCACTCACTATTTTTATTCAAAATTTGTAAATAGTTAAAAAAAATCAAAAATAATGTCTTACTCACCCTTATATTGGAATATGGTATTTATTTATTTTCAAAATAGATTAGGGGAGATAAAATATGAATTTTCATAGAGGATTAATTAAAGGAGATCATACAAAACCTTAAAGAGACCCTTGAATACTAGTAGTGGAAGGATTTGCTCAAGGATTAACAAAACTTCAGGAGTACTTCCCAGAATTTTATCAAGAAATGGATAAGGCACATATAGAGTCTTCCTTGTTTTCCCCCCATTTTTTCTAAAAAAATATATAGGTGTAACAACAAGAATAAATGGTTCAAAATGATATAGAATCCTAATTGCAAAGGATTAGGGACAAAATGTAGGACACGTAAAGAAAAATAGAAAGGCTAGATGAATTTGTCTATGCATCTCAAGAGATGTTACTAGATAAAGAATCAGAACCAATAGTGGAAGAAGTAGCCCCACTCATTTTTCAAATTGAAAAACCATTAGAGGATAATAAGAAAATACTTAAAGATCCATTACACCTCTCATAACCATTGCTAGATGAGATTCATGAATAAGATTTTCCCATTGATGTATATATGGGAGATCAATAATATTTGGATAAATTTTGGGATGAATATACAAGAATTAAAATTCAACATGATCTAGCCATCTTTAAAGAAGAAAAATTATCACCTTTTTACCTCTCTCTGGACATATAAGAAGAAACCACACAAGTGGTGAAGTTTGAAGAAAGATTGAAGGATCCTGATTAACCACCTCCATATACTACCACTCAATCCAAGAGTATTTTTCTAATGAAAATGAAATTGAAGTTGAACTAATATAGTGAAATTATCTTATCTTGAAATTATTCTCATCTATTTTTTTAAAACTGAATTAACTATCACCTATCATTATTTTGAATTTTCAGAACCAACAAAATCGTGTTTTTTTCCTTGGAGGAAGATGAAAAGGAAATTTCGTCTAATGAGGAACACATAAAGCTCCTTGAACATGTTAAACATTTATTTTAGGGAGTACATGAGGAGGTCTAAGTGGCTTTTCACGAGTAAAGAGAGACACAAACTACCTACATTAAAGGGTGAAATTTTTATTTTGATTCATCATGTTTTGTTCAAATATATTTACACTTTGAATTTACCTTTAATTATTTCATATATTCAACATACCTTAAGAAATAACTGGTGAATGAAGAATAGGTCATGTAAGAAGCAACTAAAAAGGAGGAGGAACCATTCTTTATCATACCCTCACCATGAAAGTTGCATCCCATTACCAAGGGGGTGGATTTGGTATACTCTATTAATAGAGTTCTCAACAATAAGAAGGAAATAATTCAAGATAGAATGAATAAGTTTTGGTCGTTCAAATAAAAAAAACTCTAGCCATCATCAAATTTTGGATAACAGCTGGTACTTCCCATCTGGAGGTAGTTGAAGCCTAGGTCCCACTTGGGGGTTCAAACCAATATTTATCCTTGTTTTCTATTTTTATTATTTTCATTATAAGATTTTATTTTTTGATTTATTTATTAGGAATTAGTTTAAATAATATATTATGATACAACCTAATCCCCCTCATTCTTTTTAATCTTACTTTTCAATGGACCTTATGCTTTGATGAGTGCTTTTATTTTATAGGCCCAAAATGATGATGTCATATGGAAACCCCTCAAGTAGCTTGAAAAAGATAGTAGTAAATTACTTCATGTGGAAAGGTAATTTCACTCAAAAATCATTATTTTTAGATTTCCTCATTTTTGTTTGATAATCTTTTTTTTGGGATTTAAAAGAAAATTTTCATAACCACACTTAGAATTTTTTCCTTTCTTGACTAATCTATGAGAGTTGATTTTTTTATGAATCCTATGATTCCATGTCTTAAATTTCAAAGATAATGATACTTAATGAGTAAATTTAGGGATTAAATAATTAGAGGAAAACATAGGACACTAGTTTAATGAATCATGATTTGAGGGAATTTGTCGATTCATGTAAATGAAATTTTCCTACCTTTTTTTATAAATTGAATTTCTAAAATTCATCATTATTGATTTTTTGTTAATATTTAATTCCATGAGTGATTGTCCAATTTCTTATTTTTTCTATTTTCAATAGGATTCCAGACCTAATACTTTCCATTCTATCTTGAGCATATTTATTGAGAGATATTGGGACATGAAACCTACTAGAACTTGCATTAAAACTTATCAAAACTATGATTTTAAAAAGTAAAATTTAATATAATTGATGAATTGATATTTATTTAACCATTACCCCTGGGTAAACCTTTTAAATTAATCCTTATTTAGCCCATAGAATCCATGGATGACCTCATTAGAAATGAGCCATATTACAAGCAAAAATTTCCCTTTCCTACCCTATTTTATGTATTATGCATGTTATTTTAATGTAAAAGTGTGGGGGTGAGGGAAGTAATGGTGGAAGGTATGCATTACATTGAAAGGAATAAATATGAGGGTGATCTATTTAGTATTGGGAAAGGTTCATGTTCATTTTTTTATTGTATTTCATTACTACCACTCTTTAAAAAATAATAATTGAAAAAGTAGAATGAGTTATGAGTTGGGAGAATAAAAAATCACCATTAATCAAACAATGATTTTATCATATTGGATTAGGTGGTGAATGTGAGATTCATTTAAAGAATAAATTTTAAAAAAGTAAAAAAAAATCTGAAAAAATAGTTTGAAAAGGAAAAAAAGTTAAAAAAGTAGAGAAAATTCAAGAGGGTGTACATCATTCATTATGTTTACATTGTTTGTTGGCCTTATATTGAGCTTGATAAGAGGGTGTTGTCACTTTGAAAGAGGATATTTTCATTAAAATTTATATTTGATATCATGTATTATTATTTAGAGACAAACCTACTTTTTGATCCTAAATGTTTTAAACATAATTACCCACCAACCCGAAGCCTCAGGGTCATTAGAAAGTTAATTACAAATTACTCAAGATTTCTTATGCTTTTTATCTTTATAAAGTGGAGAATATTGGTCCTTTTAAAGCCTATAGGAGGTGGATGTACTCATGGTATGATCATAACTCTATATACATTGTTACCTTGAGTGATGATATAAAAAAATATTGGTAAGATAGATCATAATTTGCTATGTTTGATACTGATGAATTGAAAAGTTTGAATATATGAGAGGTGTGTTAGGTCTACGTGAAATAAAAAGATGGGATAGAGGGGAGGTGGTGAATAGAACTTTTTTTTAAAAAAATTAAACAAATTATAATTATTATATTAATAATCAATGCAATGATAAAAACAAATAATTAAGCAGAAAATAAAACAAAGAATACATGATATTTTTATAGTAGTTTGGATCAACGAGATACTACTATAAAATTAAATATTATTTACCCATTGAGGAGTCTGGTATTCACTAATAAAATCACTTTTTTAGGGAGTGACAACCCAATCATAGACATACCTTTTTCTCACATGGTTGTATAACCCAACCGAATTTTGAAGGTGTCACAACCCCCGACCAACCTAACATTTTTTATGAGTCAGAACATGATTTTCCTTTTGAATATGAAGAATAACCTAGGAAGATAGATTTTGGATGGTAAATGAATAAACTGACTCTAAAGGAACTAATAGAAGAATTAAAATATACAACAATGAAAACCCAAAAGAGATTAAGAATAAAAATGGAGCATATGAATATGAATGTCAGTGCAGCTCAAGAACTTTGATAACTGTAGTTGTAGTAGATCAATTTATAATTTCCTTAATGATCATACCAGTGAAAAAATATTTATAGTATGGATTAAACACTTCATAATTCTTGTATCAATATCATATTTTTCTATGTGTCTTTTTTCAATAAACCATATCGATTTTATTTAGTCACATTCCCAATTGATTTCATTTCAAAAGTTAATCCCACATAATTAACTCCAAGATATTCTTGAGTACAATATAGAATCTAAATAACCAATAATAGTATGCCATGAGTTAGAAAATAATATTACTTAGAATAATACTATTTAATTATAATTTGAATTATCATACTTATTATTATTTAATCATTATTCTCTTTTATTCCTACATGAATTGAATCCTAAAAACTTACAATATGATCATTAAAAAAAATGTATTTTAAAATTAATAAAAAATAAGAATATATCAAATAAAATTATAGTAAATCAAAAAATGAATATCGATTAATTACATGCTACTAGAAAATGATTACACATTTTATTAATAATGAAAGAAAGTATAATTTTTTATGTGAGGGTAGGAGATGCTTTATACTACTACCATTGAAACATAGGATTTGATACTACTACTGTTTCTTCTACCACTAATATTTTTCTATCGTTGAAGGCAAGGTGCTGTTACTGTTACTATTATGTTACCACTAAAACAAATATATATACTACTGTTAGAACATATGTACATACTACCGCCACTGTTCATGCTACCATTGATATTTTTATTTTACTATCATGAATATATGTGAAACTATTAATATATATACTACAATTAAGAAAGCAGTTCTACCATTAATGGATAAAGACACCATCACTACTGTTCATCAGAAGTAGGGGAGTAATACTGCTAAAACAAATGTTTTATTTGAGGCGCATAAGGGTAATTCCCTTTCCCCCCTTTATGCATAAAGGTAAGTTGTGGTTTTTAAGACTTGCATAAAGGTAAAATTAGTTTTTAATGTATTGTGTAAAGGTAAAACATATTTTATAAAGTTTTCATAAAGGTGCTTCCATGAACGGGTAAAGGTAAAACATATTTTATATTGGTCGCATAAAGGTACTTCTATACATGCGTAAAGGTAATCTCAAATTTTAACTTTATTCATAAAGGTAAGAGGTTCTATAAGCATCATAAAGGGAAAAAAATATTGCATAAGGGTAACTATACACTGCATATAGGTAAAACATGCACTGTGTAAAGGTAAACAACAAAAAACATATGTTGCGTAAGGGTAACTATGCACTGTGTAAAGGTAAAACATGCACTACGTAAGGGTAATTTGAGTTTTCTAATACCCATGTAAGGTTAAACTAATAATTTTGTATGGATAACCTGTGATATCTAAAGATCATGTAAAGGTCATCCAAATCCCACGCAAGGGTCAAATGCTATTTCTAAGGCTTGTGTAAAGGTAAGATGAAGTTTAAGAATCATATGTAAGGGTAAACAGAGAATTTAACTACTTATGTAAGGGTAAAAATAGAAGTCAATGACATGTATAGGGTTATAGGAAAAATTATGTAAAGTTAAAATCAATCTTACGTAAGGGTGAAGAACAAGAAACAAAAGATACATAAGGGTAAATAAAATAATTAGAAAATTAAATTTTCAAAACATTTAAACAAAATAGAATAATAATAATAAATAAATTAAAATTAAATTCAACCAAATATTTACCAAATAAATGTGAGGAGTTATAATTAATAAAAAAATATAAACCAAATTCAAATAATAATAATCTCCCTTTCTTATAAATTAAAAAATTGAACATTTATTTAAATTCAAAATATATCCCCTATTTTGAATTTTATCAAAAAACAAAAATATTATTAAAAAAACTATCCCTCTTAAATAATAAAAAACCTGTTGATCAAAATAGGAACTGCACATGATTATATAGTTGAAATCAAATTTTAAAAAAATAGTAAGCAAGGGATAAAAATTCCTAAATTTATACTTTTATAACAAAGATATAAGAACATTAAATCATATGATTGGCATGCTCACATAATCTAAATCTCTATCAACATAGTTCAAAATTCAATTTCTCAAACCTTACATAATCTATAGTTCAGTAAATATATCTATAAGTTGATAATTCATTGTAATAAATTCAAGAATGATATCCCCTTTATTAAAATGATCTCTTAAAAAATGAAATATAACATCAATATGTTTTCTCCTAGAATTATATAACAGATTTTTAGATATTTAAATTATAGATGTATTGCCACTATATATGATCATTTTTTCTAAATAAACATTTAAATTAGATAGAGTTTGTTTTATCCAAAGACTTCAAGTATAACAATTTGCAGTACCAATGTACTCATACTTATCCATGGACAATGTAATTAAAAATTTATTTTTGGAACTCCATGATATTAAACATAGATTGAGTAAGTGACATATACCTAGTGTGATTTTCCTATCAAGTCTACATCCTCCAAAATTAGAGCCAAAATATGATAACAAATTGAAATAATTTTTATTGGAGTAAAAGGAACTAGTATTAACAGTTCATTTAACATATCTAATATTTCTTTTAGATGTATTTAAATGATTTTTTCTGGATTAGAATGATATATTACGCTCATGAAAATTTAAAACACAATTTCAAGACTTGATACGATCAAAAAAGTAAGCTTTATTTCATTCCTATATACATTTTATCATTCAAATATTTTCTAGATTCATCCAGATACAGTTTATAATTGGTTCTCATTAGAGTTATCATAATTTTAAATGATTCAAGATGATTTTTTTAACCAAATATTTATCATATTTTTTTTTGATTTAAAAAAATTACATCCTTTATTTGTAAAATTTTAATACCAAAGAAAAATTTTAGCTCACCCATTAATCTCATATCAAATTAATTTGTTGTTAATTTAGAAAAATAATTACTAATTATATTATTTTTGGATCCAAATACAATATCATTAACATATATTTTTGAAATTAAAATATCATTATAAACTTTATTTAAAAATAAAGTTGTATCAATGTTTCCTTTGTTAAAATCATTTTTCAATAAAAATATAGTTAGTCAATCATGTCATGCTCTTGGAACTTACTTTGGACCATATGTGTAAGGACCAGACCTTAAATATTTCACATTCTAGTGAATTTAAATTAAAATTCACTTTATAAAATTCCCAAAGATATTTTAGGTTTATATTTTTAGATATTTTAGTTATAACTCTTATATAACAAACCCAAATATTATAAAGTGGAAACTTCTATTCAGTATTTATTTTTCCCACAAAACATAAATTTTAAGTTATAATAATTTTTTTTTCATGAAATATATTAAAATATTTGATCTTGATCTCATCATTTTCCCTAATCATACTTAAAACTTGTGAAATTTTTTTAAACATGTGATGAGTAAAAAATATTAATAAAGTACATAAAAGGAAAAAAAGAAATTGACTGAAAATTATTATTATTTTTTATTTTTTTTATTTGATTATCAAATCACTTTTAAGGAGAAAGTGAGAAACCACCATGTTCAACAAAATAGCCAAATGAAAATCAAAGAAAAACCAAAACAAATTACCGGTTCCACCTCTCCCCAGTAGCTATAACAAGTGAAGGACCTCTACCAAATCATGATCACTCAGCAAACAGTCCTGTGCAAAGATGCATGGGCACGGAACCGATGGCCAAGCCATACCCTCTCAGTCTTCCACTCCAAGTGACATGCTTAAGTGGCGGCCTCATGCTCTGAACCCCATCTGAGGTGGAACTTGAAACCAATATGGAAACCAAACACCCAAAAACAACTCGAAACACATAGACTAATAATGAAATACACATTTCAAATGCTTAAGGAAAAAAGGAACCAAGCATTAGTCAGAAATGTCTATGGCAGAATCATTGAAGAAAAAATTAATTCTTCCGGAACCCATATCTCTAAACAACATCTAGGATATAGCAGTTACCTGGATGTGCTGCTCTCCGCTTAACAGGTCTTCAAATGCAGAAGATAGTGTATCCCAAACATGTATATACTTATCTATGATTATCAACCCCTTGTTAAAACCCCAAACTAGAATTGAGTCCTATTTTTCAACCCAAGAATACTGTTCCTCATTCAGAGTCATTTCAATGGCTCGACCCATAATCTTCACCGCGTCCACTTCGGAGGCATTGAGAAATAGCACCTGCTCTGTCACATCATCATCCGAACTTAGGATCAGATCCCAGGAAGAATCGAACTGACCATATGGTTTCAGTTGACACATGGCCTCCATGTCCAACTTATCCTCAATTTTCTTTTCTGTTGTCCGAGTCTTCATAGGTGGTGGCAAGGAAGAGGAGACCTTCCTTCCCCTACACCTTCTGTTACTCCGGCTAGTCCTCGGTCTGATTTCCCTAGCAGAGTAATTCTTACTTGTTTCAATGATTTCCTCCCCCTGGTCCCCCATCTTGTCTTTAGAATACTTCGCTGACCGTGTTTCCATAGGGAGTGGAAAGTATGAGTAGTCCTTTCTCGGTTTCCGTTTTCCTTTCCAGGTAATACCCCTCCTCGGACTTGAAATTCCTTCAACCTGAACCTGAACCTCCCCCTCAAATTCATCTGTAGGCTGAGCATATTTGTCTTCACCAGACTTGAGGACCTTCTGCCCATCCCTGGGCTGCTTCTGCTCATCCAAAACCAGGTCCGCATTTAGTAGGCCATCGAACCGGTTTCCCAACTCAACAACATCCACCTCCTTGCTAGGACTGGGTCTGAAATCTGAAGACTTTCCCACCCCTTGTTCCTTCAGCGTTGCTGTCAGACGTATACCAATCGTTGAGCACACCTCATTTGCACCTGGGGCACCCAGTAGGTCCATGGGACCTCCCTCCTCCATCCTTGAAGGCTGAGCTCTACATCGATCCTGGATACCCCTAGCTCTAGCTCCCATTGACACTTCTGGTTGGTTCACCGAGACCTCCACAAATACTTGGTTAACTCCCAACTGACTGTCTTCCCGAAAATGGGGTACCCTGATCGCAGCCTCCACACCCGCAACTGTACTGGTCACAAGAGGCTTGACAATTTTTGCTGCACCCCCCTCGCCTTGCCTATCTGAAAGTCTGGAGCCACGCCTACATGCCGTAGAGGAGTGGCCCATGCATTTGCAAACCGAACAGAAATCAAACCAAGATTCATAAACAACCTTCTATTTACAATGGTACTCCTCAGCCACTGTGATCCAAACAAAGTCGGGAGGCACCCTCGAGGCATCAACTTCCACACAAATTTGTGGGTTAACAGGATGAAAAATCGCATTGGTTTGGCTATCAGAGCATAAATATCTACCAACTAGATTTCCAGACATACTAACTATCGAGGGATTTTGAAATGGTAAAGGCAAGTTGGGGAGACTAACCCAGACCACGACCGAAGGTGAATCGCGCATCATGTGGAAGTTGTAGGTCCATCTGTGGAGGAAAAAGCGAGAGCCATTGCAGCGGCAGGGGGCGCTAGACCAGGCTTTAATCAAGTTCTCTTCCGAAGCAAAACAGACCATGATATTCTTATTGTCAATCAGTCCCACAGTTTCCCTATCCTGTAAATCCCATGAGCAGAAGACAAACTTGTCAAATGAATCCACCGAAGGCCTTTTTTGAGAGAATCAAGCGATTAAGGTCAGGTTATGGAGAGATAAAGCTTCGTTGAATTCAGAAATCGACAGCGGAAGATTCGGGCATCCTTTATGAAGCTCCGGAACCTTGGGGCACAACAAACATTGAGGGAAGGGAGGAAGGATATCTGGATTAGAAAAGGGGGAGAAGGAGGCCGCCGCTCCCTTGAAGGACAGCGGAGGTCCCTCCCTCGGCGAGGGAGGGACCGACCTAGAGGCCGCCGCCATCATGGAACAGAAGGAGAAGACCTAGGGTTTCTCCACCGTCATGAATCGTTGGGCTCCCCTGAAAATGGAGAATGGAAAGAAAGAAACCATTATTCCATAAATACTGACAAAAATTTTACTTTTTCAAAACAAAATTTTAGATAAAAAAAATTATTACCCAAGAAATCACCTTATTCTCCCAAATATTTTCATAAAAAAATTCATAATAAATCTTAAAGTCAAAATAAAACTCATATATGTTTCTTTGAAAACATGAAAAACTAATAATAACTTTTTCACAAAGTTGTACTTTTCACCCCTTAAAAAGAAGAATATGATTTATTTTAAACATAAGATCATTATCTTACCTTGATAAATCATAATATTCTTATAAAAACCATATAAATAATAGATAAAACATGTATGTTACTTGCAATATCATTTCTATATCACTCTTATAAATGGAATAACCATACGGTCAACTTTCATACCCAATGCATTGGAGGACTATCACAGACCCACCCATCCTTGGTTTATCATGGAGCCACATATCATTGGTTAATAATTTAACCACACATACTTGGTTTATAATAGAACCACCCATCATCATAACAATTCCCAAGAACCATAAAATATGAAATATTTTTAATTTCCATCATTACACTCATAAAATATTCTTGAGGAAAATAACCTTTCTATTTTAAAATTACTTATTTAAAAAAACCGTTTAATTAAAAAGGAAAACAATATATTTTAAAATAATATATTAAACTTGTGAAGGAATATTAAAATCAAATATTAGTCATTATGGAGGAAAAATCTTTCGATGTCGTATAAGTTTAAAACAACATTCCTTTTATGTTTTTTGTTTTCAAAAAAGTCACAAAGTGCCTTGTTTGGAAAACTAAAAAAGGATTCATTTCAAAATATTTTGTAAAAAGTCAAACATGAGTAAACATTAATTTAAAAATCATAGGATAATATTTAAAACATTTTTGAAAATATTTTTAGAATATATGGATATGGAAGAAAAAGTGAGTTTTAAGTGAAACTTAAATATATGTTTTTTAAAAGAAAGTCTCCTACCTTGAGTTTAACTCGTCACGTATGTTATTTATATTCATAAATAAAAAACTTATGTTAATTTTATAATTTATTAAGAAGATTTTTAAATTTAATTATTCCTTTATTTCATTTAATACATTGTTATATATAATTACTTAATCAATTAAATTCACGTCAGGCATTTTGATGATATTCGACTCATATGTCATAAATGACTTTGGTAGGTTGAGTAGGGTCAAAGTGGTTATTATTTAAAATTATCCATAATAATAATCATGGAATAATTATCAATTTTCTACATCAATAAAACTTTGAAAACCAATCATGAAATATGGTTATGAAAAATGAACTACGTTACAATCATGGAGATGGTGGTCTGTATGTACGCATGAGTAACATTTCCATTTTTCAAAAATCATTAATGAAATAATTTAAGTATTATTTTATCTTTATAAATCAATAATAATATAAAAGATCTCATATTAATCCTTAAAATATACTTATATATATCATCCATGTGATGTGGTGATGAAAAATGAATCACATTACTTCGTGGAGGTTGTAGTCCACACGTACGCACAAAAAACATTATCATTTTTTAGTGAATGGAAATGTAAGAAGGTAAATTATATATTATCTTTAAAAAATGATAAATATTTTATAAATATCATATACATCCTGACCCAAGATCCACTTAACCCATGCCCTAAGTCGGTGGGTTACATGGCCTCAAGCGTGCCTCCCCATACGTGAGAGGCTGCCAACTAACATCAAGGGTGTAAAGGTGGTGTGGTGGGGAGACTATACCCTCATATCAGAGTGGCACAAAATATAGAACCATAAAAAAACAATGGTGGAAGCATATGTAAAAAACATAATAAATAAGCAGGGGAAGAATAAATAACTGTACAACAACATAATAATATCAAAATCCACTAGGTAATGTCATATATATGGATGCATGGAATGATGATATAAAAAAAGGGAACAAGGTAAAAACATATACAATAATTCTATATAAAAACTAAAAAAATAAAAAAAGTGCGCTCCACTAGAATCTCAAGAACATGCTTGGTCCTTTTCTCCTATGATCCAACTATAAGTAAAGCATATCAAGAATATGTAGTAGGGCGCTTTCCCTTGTCCATACCTACAGAGAAATAATATACTTGGGTACCAAATGTGGCTCGAGTAGGGTGTGAGATAAAATCCAAGTAGGCCACAACCAATGGTTTATAGAATTAATCAAAGCAGTGCTCATAGCTAAACAATGTTCAAGTATAAATTAGATAATAGACAAGATGAATAAATAAATAACTAGCACTACAAAAAAAACATGGTTTAGCGGCGGTTTTGTGGCGGCGGTTCACAAAACCGCCGCTAAACCTTTTCCAGTGAAGGTTTCGCGGCGGTTTTTAATAAACCGCCGTGAAACCCAAATTATTTTACACAGACGCCGACCCTTTCCCCCTTCCCCTTCGTGATCCCTAACCCTCGCAACTCCGCACCCCCCGCGCTGCCGGCGACTCCCCACCCCCCGCGCTGCCGGCGACTCCTCACCCCCGCGCTCTCCGGTGAAACCCGCACCCCCCGGCGCCCCCCTCGACCACCGGCGACCCCCACGACCACCGGCGACCCCCACGCCCCCTGCGCCCCCCGCGCCCCCCACACCCTCCGGCGACCCCGGCACCCCCCACGCCCCCCGTGGCCTTCGGCGACCCCCGCACCTGATTTGTGAGGTAATCTAATGACCTGATTTGTTTACATATTAGTGAATCGGGCTGGGGAATTGATATCATGATTATATGGTTCCTAATCGGGGGGAATTGATTTTTATTTATAGTTGTTGAATAATGGGGACTTGTATCTAAACACTAATACCACTAATTGAATGTAATCTTCTCTTTCCTGGGAATTTGCCTCTCTATGGAACTTTAGTGGAATCTAGTATTGTGGATCATGGAGTGCGCTAAGACTATACACATCCTTATCCTACTATACTAGTATAATATGGTGCTTGATATGTGGGGGTGTTTCTACCTACACGCGTAGTTGGATGACATTGTGAGATGTCCCTAGAACAATGGCCCCATCACTAATCGACAATTCATAATGATCAGAATTTAGTAAAAAATATAGATATATTTTTGTTTTATCGTAAAAAATAACCAAGATATACCATGGTATTATGGGATTATATATATATATATGCACACGGACAAATCTCACGATTTAAAATCAATGTACTCAATCATATGTGATAAAATTACCAATTTTTTATGTAACCAATGTATCAGTATACTGAGTGAAGAAGCATGATGTCCATTTCTAGATGAATGGACATAATAGCTAGAACACAAACAGTTTGATCCCTAGAAAAAATGCAATAATCAAGACTAGTTGACCAAATTCTGTTAAATTCTAAATAAAACATCACCAGGTTAATAAATATTAACACCCTCTTTAGGTTCAACCACCTCAGATAACATTATATAACATCCCAACCCATTAGACCCCGGAGCTAGTGTATAACTGGTCCACCGCAACTCAAAGAACACCTATATAGGCATGAGGCTAGAAACATGAACCAAAAATAATAATTACTATTGTAATATTTTTACTAATATATCATTATGCACACACCAATCCATATCTATTAAAAATGGTAGAGTTATAATATGTGAAGACATTGACCATTGTAGTAAAATTAAGGTTTTTAATAATTTTTAGTTTGTAAAAAATATTATGGTAGTATAATATAAAAATTAATGTAAATATATTCATTCCCAACATGAAATGTTTTCTAAAAATAATAGAAACTATATACGAAAAAATAGAATCAATCATGAATCACAATATCCAAGTCTCATCCACTGTACACAATTAAAGTCACAAAATAATATCTAAACACCACCAAATCTACCATAGTTTTATCTGACCTTTTTATAATACATGAACATTTTGTACAATAACAATGAAAGGATGATTAGTCACATACCCATTATGACATCTAGAAAATTGAATTTGGATAAATAAAAGACATTATATAAGAATTCAGAACTGCATAGAGAAATAATGAAATGGTACCCAATAATAAATATATATGTAAAATGATGAATCCCATAATAGAAAGACTGGGAATCTGTATCTATCCTACCAACCCAGGATGATTATTATTTTTATATCTTTAAAGATACATCATTGATGACTAGTACCTCACTATTATATCCAAATAATTCATGAGGATGGATCCCATGTTTCCACTTCCCCACATGCCGATGGAGAGTAAACATAAAGGAAAGAGGACCCATTCTTGAGTGTGATGGTGGTGAATATATAGTACCTACACCCTAGTGTGATAGGGAGCACTCTCTCCAAGGATAGGGGACCCATGCCCTTGGGTGATTTGAGTGTACTGCTTCTCTATTTATATAATATGACTTGAAGTACCATTCTATATTGCACCAGGGTGTTGGTCCTATATCCATAAATATTGTATCCCCTTTCACACTAGGGTGTAGGTTCACAATAAACATTATGTAGAAATATATTATGTAATCCCTATAACCCTAGGAAGAGGGCCCTCCATCAAACAGGATGGTTCTCCCCAGGAACATGTTTTGTGGATCCACCATACACATTATGACGAAACAAAGGAGGTAATACACTATTACACAATGTAGAGATTCCTCAATCCACTATTGTTATGATCCATAAGATTCTAGAAAATTGATGAGGTGTTGGTCCTCCTCAATAATTCCCTGAAAAAATTAGCATGATACTGGGCATTGATGATATTTAATTAGAGAAGTTGTGAAACCATTATTTTGGACTGGTATTTGAGATAGATATAACCTTTCTCTCCTTTTCGGTTTTCATTGAAGAACATATCTCTTTATTGTTGGGTTAGTTTTTCGTCAATCTTTAGGCTCAGATGTCTAATATTAACATGTATTCTATTCCTCCTATATCGGGTTTGGATGCGGAAGGTTGGGTATATATGTGCTCAAACCTAATTGAGTTATTCCAACACATGTCATGTATATATAGATAATGTACAAATTAGTTGTGTATTATGTTGGGAAAAGGGATAATTGGGTTAATTTGACCTTACATGGTGGTCGGTGATTATAGATCAATAGTCGATATCTCTATAATTCATTCGTTTCATATTATTGTCAGGATATGTAATATTTCCCTATTAGGTGTATATTTTTTCCATTTGTTTTCATATTACCTATTGTACTATTTTTTATTCTCTAAAGTAAATAACATGATATAATGTAAATATTTAGTTTATTTTCTCTTATTTTTATTATTATGAACATATTCATATATATGGCTGGGTGTATGCCTACATGTACATTATGAAGAGGCCTACCATTATAATTATTCATTATCGTCACTTATCTTTAAAAAATGGCCTATGGTGGAAATAATTGGGTTTTGGTGGCCTAGTCTTCCACCGTGAGGAGGTCATTACTGCGTCGAGTCTCAAAAAACCATAATGGGAAATAAAAACACATGGGTCATCAAAATAATGAAATATCTAAAAAATTATTTCAATTATGACAAATATACATGCCACCTTATCAACAACTACATGACTTAAATATTTCAAAATACCAACATATATTACTATGATGTAGACATTGTTTTTGGGAGAGGCAGATAGATAGAGAAGGGAAAGGGGAATAAATTATATGGTTAGGAAGAAGTATATGTAACCAACACATAAAAAAGGTGATGCTAATGTCAAATAGGACATCATTTGATTATAAACTACTTGCATCAACCTTGGATAAATTCCTCTAGAACATCATTCATGGCCATGGTTGGGGTCAAACATGTAGTATTATTTCCATTATGTATGACTACATTTGATGTTACCTTTACATTGTTCTTCATTTATTTTTGGATTTTTTGGTTAGATTTTGGAGATTATTTACACTGGATCATTGTATAAATCATCTGATCTGATAATTATTTTTCTCAAAAACTGATATGAGATGTCCCAACATTATTATCTCATGCTGTAACATGTCATTGGGTTAGAGGTACATCACCATTTATAATTTTTAAATAGTTTTAATTAAAATTAGATTAAGTTAAGTTAATTTGTTGATTGACTTGGTTCAACTTCATAGGTAATTTTTTTGGGATAAAGGTTGGAGTTCACCACAAACAATACATAAGTGGTTGGTTATTATATAGGTGTGATGAGGTGGGCTGGTGATTTTTAGGCAATTATTCCTTGTTGGTTTTAATTGAAATAAATTATAATTTTTATAATAAAATTATATAATTAACTATAAATTGTATATAATTATGTATTTGGTGTTGTGCCTTGAGATAGGTACTAAAGATATGATTTCAGATTTAAAAAATCATAGACAAGAGTTATAGGGTTGTTATTAAAAAGTAAAAAAAATAGAATTGATGTGAGTAGTCCTTCTAAATTTCCCATGTGTTTATGAATTTTATGTATGTATGTGTTTTACATTATCACCACTATAGTGATCAAAGCCTTTTAAAAAATTAATTTTTTTTATTAAAATAAAATTCTTATAAATGAGATTAATAATGTTTCAATGTCTAAGACAACCCTTGAATAAAAAACTGGTTCTTTATATGTCGATGGTTGAAGACATGATTATAAATGTCTGACTTGTAATACTCAAACCTAGAGAGGTGACACTTCGATGAATAAAGTGAACATAGTGGCCCTCTTTATAGTTGGTTGTGTATGAAACCATTGAGAAACATCATTCCTCTTGGAGGACATCTAAGGTCAAGCCTAAACAATCACATAATGTCTCAGGTTTAAAATGCATTATGATCAGTTTCGATCACACATCAATGGGGTGTTGTTTGAGGCAACATAAATGTGTGATCGATAGTGTTATGATAAGTGTGTAGCCCAATATTCTTATTTCTCCTCAATGAGGTGTTGACGCTGTCTCCTATGGACCAGACTTGTTCTGTTGGTCTGAAGTGGTAAATGTGATCAATGAATCATCTTTATTATATTATGCATAATTTATGATCAATGGTTCATCTTTATTATATTATGTTTCTGTAATCTTACACTATCGTATATTTTTGTGTAGGCACATTGTGATATACATGGATAAAATCTGGATCACATTACCGAGGAACACACCTCAATATGTTAAGGGTTTGAATGAGTTTTTAGATTTTGCAATTTCTAATCGATCCGTTGAAGGGAGAATAAGATGTCCATGTCCTAAATGTAAATTTAGAAGATGGTTGAAGAGAGATGAAGTTTATGAACATTTAATACTGAAGCAATTCCCTGATCAATATTTGTGTTGGATTTGGCATGGAGAATCAAACAATACAGAAAGATTGAGGAATGATGTTAATCCACAGAATGAGGTCCCAAGTTTGTCGTCAATGGAAAATGAAATGCAAAACCTCATAAATGATGCATTCGGCACTGCAAGACACCACTATGAGCATCAAAACATATCAGAACAACCAGAAGATGATGCTAAAAATTTCAACGTGACAAGTGACGTTTTTGAGACTGTAACACAAGCAGATCAAGATTGTAACATATCATTGGATCCTCCTCTTGATTCTATGGAGCCAAATGTAAGGGAAAACCTCAGTGAGGAAAATGTGTTTCATGATTTAGTTGACGATGGAAATCAAGAGTTGTATAGTGGGTGTTTGAAATATTCAAAACTTTCATTTCTGCTGAAGTTGTACCATATCAAATGTCTTTGTGGAATTACAAATAAGGAAATGTCTATGTTATTGGAATTGATTCGTGATGCATTTCTTGAAGAAAAAATCCCAGAATCGTTTTATGAGATGAAAAAAGTTGTAAACAAGCTTGTTCTGAATTATACAAAAATACATGTGTGTCCCAATGATTGTATGCTTTACTGGGGAGAGGATTCAAGTAGACAGAATTGTAAGAAATGTTCTTCTTCTAGATGGAAGTCAAAGGGTAATGTTGGAAGTATGACTGAACATAATTTCATGGAGAAGAAGAAAAGGAACACACCTGCAAAAGTTTTGCGTTACTTTCCTTTGAAGCCTCGATTACAAAGATTATTCATGTCATCAAAAACTGCCGAACACATGAAGTGGCATGCTGTAGATAATAACAATGATGGGTTAATGAGACATCCACGAGATTCCCAATCGTGGAAGACATTTGATTCATTACATACAGATTTCTCAACAATGGAAGAAAAAAAGTATATTCTTCAAACTTCCGTATTGGGAATTTAATTCTTTGCGCCACAATCTTGATGTGATGCATATTGAGAAGAATGTATGTGATAATTTGATTTTCACATTACTTAATGAGCATGGAAAGTCGAAGGATCATCTCAATGCTCGCAAAGACTTACAAGTAATGAACATAAAATGTGATCTCTGGCCAGATGAGAATGAAAAGTATGCTCCAGCCATTTTTTCAATGAAAAATAGGGATAAAGATACGTTACTTCAAATTTTAAAGAATGTGAAGGTATCTGATGGGTATTCGAGTAACATCTCAAGGTGTGTTGACTTGAAGAATCGTAAGTTATATGGATTGAAAAGTCACAATTCACATATTTTGTTACAACAGTTACTACCATTGGCATTGCGTACATTATTACCTGAAAAAGTTACTGCGGTTGTACTCCAATTCTGCACATTTTTTAGGCAATTATGTGAGAAATCTCTACATCCATTTCAGCTTGACAACCTACAGGAGAGGTTTGTATTGACCCTTTGTGCAATGGAGATGATCTTTCCTCCATCGTTTTTTACTATCATGATGCATTTAACTGTGCATTTGGTTGACGGAGCTAAATTAGGAGGCCACGTTCATTATCGATGGATGTATCCAATTGAGAGGTATTTTATTTATATGTTTCCAGTTAAGTAAAAAATTTTTGGCATTTAAATAAATGCATAATATTATTTTTTTTTCACAGATATCTTGGGAATTTGAAAGCATACGTGAGAAATAAAGCTCAACCAGAAGGCTCTATTGCTGAAGGCTATTTGGCCGAGGAGTGTCTCACCTTTTGTTCCAGATATTTGGATGATATTGAGACAAGATTTAATCAAGTTGGACGTGTTGAAGACACATCAACTCATTCTCAACTGCATTAGAAATCAAAAATATTTCCTACTATTGGCCGATCAGTTGGGAGGACCTCATACGCGACACTAACAGAATTGGAATTATTACAGGAACATAGATATGTGCTGCTGAATAGTGAAATTGCAGATCCATTTATTGACAAGTTGAGTATACAAACAAAGAGACGAATGAGAGGCCGAACACGAAATGAAAAAGATATAACGAAAGCTGTGAATAAATAGCTGGTAGAATGGTTTGCACGACGTGTAAGTTTATAAATATTGCAATAAATACGAATATTAGTTTGACACATACAATTTGAAAATCTATTAATTTTTTTTTTCAGATCATGAATACTGATACTCGAGCAGACTTGTCAGAAGATTTGAAGTTTCTTGCTAGAGGTCCTATAAAACAAGTTAGAAATTTCGGCGCTTATAATGTGAATGGTTTTAGATTTCGTACAGTCGATCGAGAAGTGGGTTTGAAAACACATAATAGTGGTATATTTACATTTGATGAAGTGGAATACTATGGAAAAATGCATGATATTATTGAATTAAACTACCACGGGCATTTTTCTGTTGTTTTATTCAAATGCAAATGGGTCAATATTATCAGAGGTGTTAAAAGAGATTCCTTGCAATTTACTTTTGTAAACTTCTCTCGCTTGATGGATGTTGGTGATCGTGAACTGCATGATCCATATATCTTAGCATCATAGGAAAAAATGGTATATTATGTGAATGATGTTGTGGATGAAGGGTGGAGTGTAGTTACTCACGTAATACAAAGATATTTGTATGATATGGGTGATGAAGTGGAAGATTTGACCTTTACAATTGAATTTCATCAACAACAGGAAGCAGAATTATTTGTCCATCATGATATTGAAAATATTAGTCTAGCAAGGATGAATGAAGTGGATGAAGCAATGGAGCAGGAAACTGACATGATTGAAGGGGAAAATTATTGTATGTACAATTATTTATTCATTCAGCAACCACTTGTTTCATTTCTGTAGTCATTCGTTATCATTGTTATATATATTTTGTTTGTTAGTACTGGGCATCTATTATCATTTTTAATTTTTTTTTCTGCATAATTTTTTTGAAATATATATTCTGAACTTAATTTTATTTGATTAAATGACAGGAATGCCAAGGAAGAAGCGGTACACCATTCCTTCTACTTCTGCGATAGATGACGATCCGTCTGTCCCCACGACATCTGAGGCAGCAGCTGCCTACATCCCTGCATCATCTCCCCCTGCACCATCTCTGACACCATCAGTGGATGCCTCATTAGAGGATGAGTCATCGCCTCCCCCTACAGGAGCCTCAACAGTGGGGCAGCGACACACCCCTTCCAGTTCATCACAGACATTCTGGAGGGTCACAGTCATAGGTACAAATTTTAATTAAATAAATTTATTGCATTTTGTTTATAGTAATTGTTTGCTCATTGTAGATGAAAACAATGTAACCATGGAAAAACACATAAAAAGTTCTGATGTTTGGAACATTCATGGCGAGAAGATAGTGGTGCCATTTGATTATTATGGGGTCCCGACGGATGACGCCGCAGGTTTAGTTGGTCAGATTATAGGTCAGCTGGCAGTAGAGCCCATTTCCCTGCCTATTTCCTATGATGATTGGAGGCATATGCCTCCAAACTGGAAAAATGAAGTTTATGATTCTTAGATAAAGGTAATTTTATTACTTTATGGTTTAATTGAATGTCATGTTACTAATATATTCAAAATGAATTTCTGTATACAGATGTTCTTCCACTTTACCGTTGCTGATGTGATAGCACGGAAGTGGACATTGAAAAATCTTGAAAAAAAATGGAAAGATTTCAAATGGAGGTTGTGGTGTGATGTCAACGATACTTCGTTGACCTTGCAGCAGATGTATGAGAAGCTACCTAGTGGGGTACCGAAAGAACAGTGGAAGGTTTTTGTCGATACACATCGTGATGAGAAGTGGATGGTATTGAAATATATATTATTATATTATCCTCATTTTACATTTATACATGTACATGAAGAGGAGATAGACATTGAATACAATACTGTTAAATTGAATTTTATTTATTTCAGGATCTCTCAAGACAGAATGCTTCAAACCGGGCAAAGCAGGTCATCCCGCACACTGTGGGTTCAAAAAGCTTTTCAAGAAGCCGGATGTCATTGGTAATCTTTTAATTAGTTTAAATATTTATAAGATAATATTATCTATTTAACATATTTAATTATTGATTTATCTTTGTTTAATGCAGTCACAGTGTTTAGGGCATGACGCATCCCGAACAGAACTGTGGCTGGATGTTCATAAAAAAACAGATGGAAGTTTTGTTAATGAACCTGCCAGAGAAGTTGGGGTATGAAGTCAATTATTTATTATAATAACTTATTATCAGTTTTTACTATGTTAATATATATTGATATTTGATTTATAGGTAAAAATTAAAGAAATATGGGATTCCAATCCTGGGCAATCCTACTCAGTCTCCCAGGATGACCCGGTTGGTAAAGTCCTTGGGAAGGAGCATCCTGGTAGAGTGCGCGGGATGGGTTTGGGACCTATACCATCTGAGGTCTTTCGCATGCCATCAGGGATTTCGGCTACATCTAATCCTGCTTATAGTCATTTCATACCTGAAGATGCTCAGAGGGAGATGTCTTCTCTACGAAACACAGTTCACCAGCAGGGGGATCATATATCTGCTTTGCAGAAAGAGTTGCTTGAAATACATCAGTATATGAGCAGATATGCCACCGGTGGTAGTGCATCGGGTAGTGGTGAGCAGGTAAATCACACAAAAATAAAAATCATTTAGTTTGAAAACTTTTATTGGTTTTAAGTTTTATTATAAATATGCAACAATATTTAATTTTCAATATAATGTTCTTACAGGTGGCAGCAGGTGGTGGAGATGAAGGTGGAGAGGGTGACGATGCAGCATCAGATGATGAGTAGTAGTATTGTTGATGTGTTGAACAAGTATGATAATGATTGGTTTGTATATGTAACATTTATGGCACATAGTTGCCACCAAAAATTTCCATATATGTAACCCATATTAATACCATTTCTACTATATAGCAGCATTCGGGTAGCCCCATTGTGTAAGCTCGATTCATAAATGGATTGGGTGTTCTGACACGTTGGTCGGGTTGGTTTCATCTTTTATGACAAATGTTATGGAGTTTGTGAGTGTGAATCAGATAAGTGTCACATGTGCGATTAAGGTGAATCTAACCTAGTTCTCTTATGAGCAGTTGGTCTATCTCTTCTTTTCATGACTAGGACACTCCTAATTTGGGGAACATCGTGTCAGATATAGTAAAAATGTCCTTCTAGGTAATAGAAGTGATGGAAGTGTCTTAGAGGTGATGGAAGTGTCTCCAATATTCTGATAATATTTATACTCTCTTAGTGTACTCTTGCTTAGCAACGAGCATGTCCCCTATCTTTACGTCATCCTCGATGCACTAAGAGAGCATCGGTTATATGGTGGGTCGAAAATGTCTTCTGAGAAAGATTGCATGACTAGTTTTAGTTAGGCTGATTGGAATTTGACTGTTTCTTTATAGTAAGGTCCCTATTATGGCCTCATAAGTATTTAGGATTTCCTAATTAGAGGAAAAATTCCAATATTATCATTGGAAATCTTTGGATATTCTTTATAGGAAATTACAATGGTAGAGAATACTATGGTTCATAATTTTCTGTTAATGTTAAAACCTATGGTGGGGAGCACCATCGGTTGGATGCTTAAAGGGATGATGATGTGATCATTTATCTAGTTGAACGGGACTAGGTAAGCACCAAAAATATCAAGTCTGGGTGGTATGATAGGTGCACACAGTTTGTCTAAAACTGTGCGAACCTGTAGTAGAAAACCATGCGGCTGGAGTAGGTGAGAAGAAGTGCCCCACACGGGCTGCACATAGTTTTCCAAACTGTGTTCCTAGCTCACATGGTTAGTGCCACTTAGGCATTATTATCACACAATTCATTACACATTTGTCACATGGTTAGGGTAAACTATGTGGGGAAACCATGTGAGGTAGAATTCCTAAGTAGTGGGAGTCTCACGGTTGGTGTACGGTTTGGAAATTCATACAGCCAAACCATGTGAACTATTCTTAAGGGTGAAATTACCATTTTTCCATTAATAGGTTAAATGTTTTAACTCCCTTTCTTTCCTCCTCCTTCTTCTCCAGCATTCACAGCTCCCTCCTCTATGGGTTTCTCCACCTCCCTCCATTAGTATTTGATGGTTCTCCTTCATCCATCATCAGATTTTATCACCATCGATCCCTAATTTATCAAGGTACAATATCTTTTCCCCTATTTTCAGGGTGGATGTATGTTTCTTAGATTTCTTCCCTTAGGGATTTTAGTTATTTTATTTATTCATGTACTAATGTGTATCATGCTACCTTCTATATGTATACTATTTTTTAGTTTTTTATCTTCATCTGGACATGAATTCATGGTTGTAAATTGTCATTGGCCTTTTATATTTAGTTTATATTATTCATCCAATGCTTTGTCTTTCATTTATTGTTGATTTAATTATTGTATGTTGTTTCTCTATTTATTATACCGCTATCCTACACTACCAAGAAGGGGGTCGAGATCCCCATGAAACCTAGGTGATCTCTATATTCTGGTTTGATTTATTTTTCAGGGCAGTGGTGTAGTAGAACCAAATTTTTTTTTCCAGTTCACCATTTAGCGGCGGTTTTAACCGCCGCTAATGCCATACTTGGTAGCATTTAGCGGCAGTTAAAACTGCCGCTAAATGCCTTTCTGGGCAGCATTTAGCGGCAGTTTTAACCGCCGCTAAATATATTACGTTTATATTTAGCGGCGGTTTTTACCGCCGCAAAATAGGCGCATCAAACGGCATAATTTTGCGGCGGTTAAAACCGCTGCGAATAAAAAAGTGTGGCATACCCATAAAACCGCCGCTAAATGGAGAGAAACCGTCGGGAAATAAGGCATCTACAACACATTTTTTAAACCACCACGAAATAGAAAAAACCGCCGCTAAAAGATTGCCGACGCCAAGTTTAGCGGCGGTTTAAACCGCCGCTAAATGGGAAAAAAACCGCCACTAAGGGCTGCTTTTGTTGTAGTGTAGCCTGCTTAGGTTCCTCACGGATACCTGGTAGCTCTACCTACTTCATCTCATTGATGGAATGATTGTATGATTAGTATATATATATATATATAATATATATAGTATAGTTATATATTTTATCCACCTATATGGACCAAGTACGTGCATATATAAGTGGCCATATGCCTGGAATACTAGGTGCTGGTTGAACTCGGGTGTAACTTAGACTTCCATAACTATTCTAAATGTGCCTATAAGCTCAAGTAATAGGGTATATTCCATAAATATCATAATGAGTGGGTGAAACCATGCTCTTCACTCGATATGGTGAGTGTGTCTTCATGTCAACACTCAAATCAAGGGACGTGGTGCGTTATGACCACTGTCCAAATAGTGTCAGTGGTGTGAGACGTCATGCTCAACACCTGATGTAAGGGAGCATGAATCTTCATGCCCAACAGTACCCTTACCATAATTCCACAACCTATATCAAAGGTGTAATCATATTTATATTAATATCCACAAGGAATTACCTCTCGCACATCTTCTTCGTCAAGCCCAATACAAAAAGGCATCACAATCCATTATAAGCATTTAATAAAGTACGCAAAGATCATCATGACCTTTCCACCCTTGAAAATTAATTCCATTAAAATAATTCATTTCAATTAAGGAAAAGTAAACCATCATGAATAATCCATTCCATTCAATCAATCATTTGATAAACCAAAACACAACAATTCATTTTAAAAGGCTCCAAGAGTCCTTTAAAATGTGTCATGGTCAAAAGGTAAATTACCTACATTAGAAAATTCATGCCAGAATGCCCAGGGAGTGTCTATTACCAAGGTAAACATTCTATAACTTACTAAACAATGATCCTTGAGAGTTAAAAATAGTGCATAGATCAAATTGGAATCATGAAATCCATTTTAGGGAAATGCACGATAAAGGCCGGTGTGCGGTATAAAGGTGCAGCTATGAAAACACAAAGAATTTTGTGTAAAATGATAAGAATAACTAACTTAGGTCCATTGATGAATCCTCATCTGATATCAGCCTAAGATTTGAAGTATGTTGGGAGAAATCGAAGAAACGGTCTAACAACCTGAAAATAGGGAAAACGAGCTTGCACCTAAATAGAGCATTGGATGAGAAGATAAACTTATATATAAGGGAAGATGAATGTTGAGAATACCTATAGCTATCAAATTACTTTGACGAATCTTGATTTGGAGTCCAAACATATGAGTTATATCAAATCCTATATTGGGGAGGAAGAAAAGCTACAAGAGGAGGATAAGGAATTTATCCGCTGGAATAAGGAGAGGAGAAAACAAAAATTAGGTTTAAATATTTATTAAGGGAAAATTGGAATTTTAATCCTCAAAATAGAGGGTGCAAGTGTAACACCCTCAAATGATAAATAGTTAAATGACTAAATGATATGACTCATGTCAACAAGGTGCACCTTCCTTTTCGGGAGCCTACCTGATTAGAACTCCACAGTTAAGCATGCTTGGCCTGGAGTAGTGATCAGGATGGGTGACCTTTTGGGAAGTTTCCCAAGGTGTGTGTGAGTGAGGACAAAACATACTAGAAAGGAAATGTGTTGGCCTATGGGGATATTCATTATTCATATAACCCGTTCGGGCATGTGGGTGGGCCCCAGGGTGGGGACCACGTGTCTGCGGGGCAACTGGTGGTACCTGGTGGGCCATGACCCGACGACCATTTAAGGCGGGGTGTCTGTGTTGTCACTGGGACCTAGTTGTTACATTTGGTATCAGAGGTGGTACCCATCCTTAAGTGCAGCGCACTGCCTGTGTTGAGATGTAGGGCCCACAACGAGGACGTTGTGCTCTAAGGGGGGGGGGGGGGTGATTGTAACACCCTATAATGATAAAGGGTTAAATGGCTAAATGATATGACTCATGTCAACAAGGTGCAACTTCTTTTTCGGGGGCCTACCTGATTAGAACTCCACAGTTAAGCGTGCTTGGCCTGAAGTAGTGATCAGGATGGGTTCCCTTCTAGGAAGTTTCCCAGGGTGTGTGTGAGTGAGGACAAAACACACTGGAAAGGACATGTGTTGGCCTGTGGGGATATTCATTAGTCAGATAACCCGTTCGAGCACGTGGGTGGGCCCCAGGGTGGGGACCAGATGTCTGCGGGGAAACTGGAGGTACCTAGCGAGCTAGGACCCAACGACCATTTAAGGCGGGGTGTCTGTGCTGTCACCGGGACCCAGTTGTTACAACAAGGTTTGGATGCACAGTTTTCCAAACCATATACAAACTGTCCTCCCCTCACTGTCCAAGGGAAGACCCCACACGATTAAGGTGCATGATTTACCTAACCATGCGAAAACTATAAAAAATACCTCTATCAAACCTCTTTAGTTTTCCACATGGGTGTTCACTTTGGGTTGCATGGTTATAGAAAAATGGTGCGGCCCATGCGGCTCCTATGTCTCTCCCTACACAGTTAGTAGATACTATACATGTTGGGCTACATGGTTTCTACTAACCATGTGACCCAGTCTACTTTCCAAAATCCTAGGATCCCAGGTTCTAAACAATCCCCAGACACCCTCATGATCTCCATGAATCCATTGGGTAAAAATATAAGGGCCTTTCAAAGCAGTTTAAGTTGAAAAACAAATTATCCTTACCTTCATGAAAATATGGGTCATTACAAACTCCCCTCCTTAAAGAAACTCGTCTCTGAGTTGTACTTTTAAGGGTAAAGGCATCATCTGAGAATAACTATGGCCATTGAGTTAGTATATGAGCTTACCATTCCCGAGTTTCATCATGTACTCGACCATGCTACCATAACACCTGTACGAAAGGAACAACATACCTTAGAGTGCTTTCACACCC
Organism: Viscum album; assembly: GCA_963277665.1. Lineage (NCBI taxonomy): Eukaryota > Viridiplantae > Streptophyta > Magnoliopsida > Santalales > Viscaceae > Viscum > Viscum album. Next base: position 200,857,904 of record OY728144.1, on the reverse strand, counting down.
TGATCCACAATACGCATTGGATACTCCTCAAAGGAAGAAGCTACATCCAACTTAACCTCCTATGATTGGAAAATATGTGATGAGTATGGATAATACCGTTGAAGTTGTGATACATGAAAGATATCATGCATAGACCAGTATCACTAAGGAAGTGATATCTAGTAAGCCATTGGTATGATCTGTTTCATAACCTTAAAGGGTCCAACAAACCTAGGTGAGAGATTACCCTACCTATGAATACATTTATGGACCAAACTAGGTGAGACTCACAAGAAAACCTGGTCTCAGACCTCAGACTCGAGAGGTTATCGATGTCTGTTGGCATATGACTACTGTTTGGACTAAGATTTCTACATGTTCTTTCTGATCAACTGGACCTACTCTATAGTCTCCTAAAGGAGACATGATCTAAGAGAAGATGCCTCCCCTACCTCTAGCCAGTACAGAGGTGAATAGAAAGGCCTACCATATAAGGGTTCATAAGGATCGATGTTGATGGTATCCTAAAAGATATTATTATAAGATAACTCAATAAGAAGAATGTGTTTCTCCCAAGAACACAAAAAGTCAAGGATACATGTATGAAGCATGTAATCTAACACCTGAATCACATGCTCCGTCTATCCATCGGTTTGAGGGTGATAGGCTATGCTCAGAAGCACCTTTGTATCCAAATCCTTTTGTAACCACTACCTGAACTGTGACATACACTACAAAAATGACTCAATTAGAAGAGGTTATTTTTGAGATTAGAAAGGGTTATAACCCATTCTAAACACATTAGCGGCGGTTACCCATAACCGCCGCTAATGTACCCGTCACATTGTGTTAGCGACGATTTTCATTAAGTACTGGTAAAGTAGCTCGAAGCTAGCGATAGTTAGATTAAAGGGGGTTTTAACCCCCTATAATTTCACTGGAAAATATTAGATTAGAGGGGGTTTTAACCCCCTCTAAGCTAAGATGAATTTAGAGGTGGTTACAAATCGCCTCTAATTGAGTCTTAGGCTGTATATTATGGGCGATTCTTGAAACCACCTCTAATTGAGAGCAATATTAGAGGTGGTTTCAAACCACCCCTAATAATTTTTTATTTTAAAATTCTGTGTTTTTTTAATTGCCCTGGCCTCCCTCCTCTTATAGACATTATTATATATATATATATTTAAGCTTATTTAATTAATTAATATTTGAATAAATATTTAAATACATATAAATATATAACCTATATATATATTTTATATAAATTAATATATACATTTTTATATTATGTATTTATGTATTTATATTATCATACATTTATATTATTTTCAATTTATACATTTATATAAACTATATATTTTATATGTGTATTAGTAAATATATTTTTATAATAATATTTATATTATGTATATACACATATATTTATATATTTATAAATATATTTATGTACATTATTTATATATTTATGTACATTATTTATATACTTAAATACATATTTATATATTATATACATGTTTATTTATATATTATATATAACTATTTATTAAATATATTTATATAATTTTTTTAAAAATTTATTTCTATAATGCATTTCAATACATATATTTATTATTATGTACATTAATATATATTTATTTGTATAAATTTTATAATATTATATATAATTAATATTATTTGAAATTTAATTTATACAAATATTTTATATGAAATACAATTTATACAAATATTTCATTAGAAATACAATTTATACAAATATATATATATATATAATTTTTTATGGAAAACAATTATATATTATATATAATTAATAGGTTTTCTATATATAATTAATATTATATGAAATAAAATTTATACAAATATTTATATAATGCATTTTAATACATATATTAATTATTATGCACATTAATATATATGTATTTCAGTAAATATAATTGTATAATATTGTGTACATTAATATATATTTATTTATATAAATTGTATATTATATAATATTACTTATATATAATATAAAAGCACAAACATATTATTTAAAAAAAATATTTATTATTATTATAATACAAATTATAAAAACTACAAGCGTGAGTTTTTATATGATATATTTTTTAAATAAATTATATTTATATAATATTTTTATTATTTTATATTATATATAATTAATATTATATGAAATACAATTTATATAAATAAATATATATTAATGTAAATAATATTATAAAATTATATTTATGTGTACATATAAATACAATTTAATATAATCAAATAAATATTTTATATAATATGTTCATATAATGTATTTAAATACATTTATATGCAGTCTTTTAATTATGTATATTTATATTATGGAATTTGTTTTTTTAAATAGCGAGGGTTCACAACCACCTCTAATTTAAAAACATTAGAGGGGGGTTTTAAACCACCTATAATTTAAGGCATTAGAGGGGATTTTGAGCCCCCTTTAATTTAAGACATTAGAGGGGGTTTTGAACCCCCTCTAATTTAATACATTAGAGGGGGTTGTGAACCGCATATAATATCAATGATTAGCAGTGGTTATGAACCCCATTTATTTTCTTAAATTATATTGGGTTCAAAATCCCTTCTAAATCTGATAGGATATTAAAAAAATAATGTTAAAAAATTTTGAGGGGGTTCAAAACCCCTTCTAATTTAAGAAATTGGAGGGGGTTCATAACCCCTATAAATTCGATGATTAGAAAGAGTTGCACATAACTCCCTATAATTTATACAGAAAATTAATTTAAAGGGGGTTCATAACCCCCTCTAAATTCGATGATTAGAGGGGGTTGTGCATAACCCCCTCTAATTATACAGAAAATGAATTTAGAGGGGTTTGTGCATAAGCCCCTCTAAAAAACCACCTCTAATCTGCTATTTTTTTTTGTAGTGATAATGAAAGCGTCTCTGTCATAAGTGATATAATGAGGATCTCTATAAAGACGCATGAACTCTTTGATGTATAAAATCCCTATCTCGTCTACCGTGAAGGTATCTTGCATAGGTAATAAATGCGCGACCTTCTTAAAATGATCAATGAAAACCCATACTGTATTATTTCCATGAGGTGACCTAGGTAAACCGGTCATGAAGTCCTTTGAAACATCACCCCATTTCCACTCAAGAATGGAAAATTACTATAAAATCCCTACTTATTGCTGATGTTATTCCTTCACCTATTGAAAAGTGGAACACCGAGTGATGAAGCTGACAATCTCGCATTTCATACCAAGCCACCAATACTGGTGCCATAGATCCCAATACATCTTGGTGACACCAGGATGAATTGCCCATGACGAGGCATGAAATTCCCACATCATCTCCTCTCTGATGTCTGCTGGGACCTATACATTCCCATGGAATAGTAAAGTATCATCCCCATCCATATTCCAACCTGAAGATATATCAGCATCTAAGATGCTTTCCCTTAGGACTAGTCCTTCGGGATTAGATAGTTTTCTTATTCTTACCCATTCCAGAAGAGTAGAATTCACTACTAAGGCTACAAGGATAATTTGACCTTGATCCTCCTGAACCTCAATATGCATCTCAAAGAACAAGTCCATGAGCTTCCATTCACCACTAGACTTCTGGTTCACCTGAGAATGAGTCTTCCAGATTAGAGCATCAACTACAACATTACCTTTACTCAACGTATAAGCAAGCTCAAAATCAAACAACTGTAGGTACTCAACCCACCTGTGCTGCCTGAGATTTAGATCTCATTGTGTAAAGATATACTTGAGACTTTTGTGATCAGTGTATAACAAAAACAATCTCCAAGTAGATAGTGTCTCTAACAACATAGTGCATGAACTACAACATCTAGCATGTGGTTGTGCATTAGGTAATTCCGCTTGTGAGGCCTCAACTGATGAGACCTGTACATGAATAATCACTCATCCTACAATAGGACAGATCCCTGACCGATACTCGATACATCACAATAAACTATATAGTTCCTTTATGGATCCATCAAAATCAATATCAGCACTGAATTCATAAGAACCTTCAACTTCTGGAAGGATGATTCATAAGCTTCTATCCATATAAATTTCACACACTTCTTTTGCAAGCTTGTAAGAAATATTTCAAGGAATAATAAATCCTAGATGAAGAATCTATAATACCCAGATATCCCCAAGAAACTCTAGACGACAAATAAATTATTGGGTTTCTCCTCAGAAACTATAACTATAACTTTTTCTAGGTCTACTAAAACTCTTTACTTCGAGATGATATGACCTAGGAAGTGAAATTTGTCGATCCAAAAGTGGAATTTACCAATATTATCCTAGAGATGATACTCTCTCAATGTATTCTTTATGATCTCAAGACGATTGGTATAGTAATGCATGGAGCGGGAATACAATAATATATTTTCAACAAATATGACCACAAATGAATCTAGATATGGGTGAAAAAATTGATTAATTATATCCATGAAAAATATAGGTGTGTTCATGAGACCAAATGACATGACTCGGTACTCATATAGACCATACCCATTCCTGATAGCTATGTGGGGTATGTATGATGACCAACACACACTTGGTGATAGCCCAACCTCAAATTTACCTTTGAAAACACTCTCTCTCTTCAGAGATGATCAAAGAGTTCATATATTCTTGGAATTGGATACTGGTTCTTAACCATAAGCTGGTTCAACAATCTATAATCCATGAAAATATTGAAGGTACCATCCACTTTCTTGGGAAAAAAGACCAGTGAACTCCATGGAGAAGTGTTGGGGAGTATAAAGACTTTATCCTCTAGATCCTCCAACTACTTCTTGAGCTCCAGAAGCTTCACAGGTTCTATCCTATAAGGAGGAATGGTTACTGGCACTGCTCCTAACACAAGATCAATAGTAAATTCTACCTATAACATTGGAGGTAGACTTGATAATTCATCAGAAAATATGTACCTAAAATTATCCACAATAGGAGTAAAAACAGCAGGTCAAAACCCTTAGTTATCTAGGAAAAGACTCACGATATGATATGTCACACTACCTATCCTCTGCTGCTCAGGTCCTGATCACATAGCTTAAACATCCTATTATTCCTCATTCATGTGTCTACCACCCTATGGTATTGTTAACATCACCCTCCAGTGAAAAAAAATATATGTGATCAATAGGGAACTAAACAGTCCATCCTGATGATCACATCAAAGCCCATTATGTTAAGGATGAATATATTCCATACAAAGAGGTATCCACCTATATCAAGAGAAAAATCCTTATAATGGAGAGCGCCCTCTACTCAGATACCTAACAGGGTATCTTGCATCATAACGCTATAAAAGCGTTTGATATCAAGGCTAGGACTTCCCATAATAGTATAAAATATAAAAGAGCGAGATGAACCTATTTCAAATAAAGCAGACCCCAAAGGGGAGGCTACTAGAATATTTACTAATATAGTAGAAGGTCTGGTGCTTTGCTCCTACAACATAGGATAGATTGCATGTAACTGGCCTGTACCATAGCCCCGAGTAACTGCCTGACTGCCCTGAGAAATCCCGCACTTCTAGCGCTGAGAATCATGAGTCTGATTACCTATACCTCAACCACTATTGTGGCCTGATCAGCCAGTTGTATTTCAGATGCCTTCCTATCATGATACTGCTGTCCTCACTCTAAAATATGGAGTAGGCATAGATCCTTGCTCACTAAGAATTGATGGAAAGGTTCTGTAGAAGCACTGGATATGCCTCATCTCGTCGCAACCTCTGCATTCCACTGGATCTCGTAAGCACTGAAGTTTCCTATGTCCTGAATTCCCTCACTGGTGACATATCAGAAAACTATTAGCACGATGAGACTGACTGATGATACCTCCATGAGAAACCTTGAAGTGTATCTTTTACCCAGAAGAAGAAAAACTGATAGATATAGGTACCGAACTACCCTAACTCACACTATCAGCTTCCCTCAAATTTCACTCTGTGATAAGGTCCTAGTTGACTATCTCAAAAATGGTCATCAATCAAAAAACATTAACCTGTGATCAGATGGTGTCTACCATCCCATCCTCGAATTTCCTGGCAGTCATAAGATCATCACCCGCCAGAATAAGAGTGAAACCTTGTAGCTCAGTAAAACAAGTAGAGTATTTCATAACAGACATTTATCCCTATTGTAGGTTCATGAATTCTCTAGCTCTACTATCCCTCAGAGTATGTGGAAAGAAATATTCATAGAATATAGTCTGAAAATCTTCCCAAACCATATATCTATACTGATATTCCTAGGTAATAACATCCCCCACCTCTTAGAAGAATCACATATAATATAAGCAGCAAGTTTTACCCTTTGCTCCGGAGGCATATCCATATGATCAAATATAGAAAGAATAACTTTGATCTATGACTCAACAACATGTGGTCCACCATCCCCTAAAAATGTAGGAGGATTTTGATGTTGGAACACCTGAGTCAACTTTTCCATACTCTGGATAGTTTGAACCAAACCTTTAATATTCTAAAATATATGTATAAATCCATATTCTAACTAGGAATCAATGCACATATTAGGAATAGGGAGATGTTCTATAGGTGGAATTGCAGGAGGAATCACTAGTGGATTAGGGCCTGCCACCTCAAGAGCATGGTTTTCACTGCCTTCAGTTCATATGAATGGAGGATGTCATGGAAACATGGTACTACAATCCCAAATGCACACCTAATAAGAGATCTTAATAGTTAAAAATATTGCAGATACAAAACTAGGACAGGCGCATAGCCTTCCTACAAACTGATCCTACCCCTATGACTGCTCCAAAATCCAATATTGGGTAATAGAGAAAGACCATAACAGACCATAATAATGTAATAGAATCACCAAATACCCACTATTAAGGTCGAGTTTGGGTCTAGGTCTCCATTTCACATATATATGATGACTATTATTACTTTAAAACTCATATTCATTTTGAATTTATACTCATTCAAATATTTAAATCTCCTTGAATGGTTGAATTAAATGGATCAAAATTTACAATCCATAAGGTACCATACTCATTATGAACCAAAATATGTCATCCACTTAATCTATACTATAACACGGTATATCCCATGTGACCAATGGTCCATGGCTCAATGTGCCATAACTGGTTTCTTAAGGTGTCTTCTTTAACCTATTTAAGAAAACACGGTTACATTAAGGTAGACACTTTAAGTGTCTATTATGTTTTATTTCTCCCTTCAAGAAATTTCAGAACATTTCAATACAAAATAATAAAGGCACCAATAATATGTAATAGGAAAATGCATGCTGAATGTAGATGTGACATGGAAAAATGCACGACATATAAGTCCTATCATGCCTATAATGATGCATGAACTGATGCAACTCCTTCATCTCATCGGGCCTAGGTGAAATAAACCACAATTTCAATAATACCAATATGAATAAAATCATAATACATGTTATTCACCCAATGGTGAAGTTGTATCAACTATAAATGGAATAATAAATAACAAAAACTTTCCACCCCAGATAATTTGGGTTCCCCCTATACATGGGTTAGCTACGTTTAGGAACATGGTCAAATTAAAAATTCCATTAACTCATAGTCTCTTGTATAATACCTAAATATAAATAAAAAGGAAAAAAACCCCTCTGATACCACTTTGTAACATCCCAACCTGGGATCCACTTAACATGTGCCCTAAGTTAGTGGGTCACATAGCCTCAAGCACACCTCCCTATACACCAGAGGCTGCTGACTAGCAGCGAGGGTGTAAAGGTGGTATGATGGGGAGACTATACCCTCATATAAGAGTGGAACAATAGATATAACCATAAACATACAACTACAAAATCATATGTAAACAGAAATAATAAACAAGGAGCATAAGAATAAATAATTGAACAACATCATAATAATATCAAAATCCATTAGGAATTATCATATATATGGATGCATGGAATTATAATATACAAAAGGGGAATATGGGATACACATATACAATCATGCTATACAAAAACTATAAAATAACAAAAGTGCGTTCTACTAGAATCTCGAGAATATGCTTAGTTCTTTTCTCCAATGCTCTAACACTATAGGAAAACCTCCTATTAGTGGCGGTTTATAGAAACCACCGCTAAACTGAGCATTGACAATCTATTAGCGGTGGTTTTATGCATTTCGCGGCGGTCAAAGAAAAGCGTCATAGTACCTCATTTCGAGGCAGTTTTTGGTAAATTTAGCGGCGGTTTTAAAGGCTATTTAATTAGCAGCGGCTATAATCGCCGCGAAATTCAGGCGTGTCATGCGCCTGCTTAGCGGCGGTTAAAACCGCCACTAATTCCGACATGATTTCGCGGCGGTTTTAACCACTGCTAAGTGTATTGCCGATTACATTTAGCAGCGGTTTAAACCGCCGCTAAATGTATAAGTGGTAAAACATTAGTGGCAGTTAAAACCGCCGCGAAATGCTGACCCGAAAAAAAAATAGCATTTCTGCTTATACTGCACCACTTCCCTAAAAAACAAACCAAACAAGAAACCATTTATCATGCCAAACATTCTCAACGGGAAGGAATTCATCATATGTTTCCACTAATAGAAGTATTCCCCCAAGATTAAAAATATTTCATAGGCCAATTTCTACCTCACCATGGGCTAGATAAATAGTTTTGGTTCCTAGAAACCATCAACTAATCAACTCACCATGGAATTATGGTTTATGGTACATGATAAAATAAAAAATATATGTCTCCTCATAATGATGAATAGAATGCACAACTATCAAAGAAGAGAAGGTTTGGTGTTACACCCAATATGGTTAACATCACTGCCAATACATGTACTAAAAACATTCATGGTTTTAATCACACCCAACACAACTATCAAAGAAGAGAAGGTTTGGTGTTACACCCAACATATATACATGAAGATAACAATGGTTAACATTACATCCAACCCATATAATAAATAATAACAATAGTTGGAATTACATTCAACCCATGTAACTAACAAGAACACTAATTTTAATTTCACCCAACCCATATAAGAAGTCATAGGAATATTTGGAATTAAGCCCAATCTATGTAAAAACCAAGATAAATTGTCAGAATCATGTATAACCTACATAAACACAAAAATTTGGTTGGAATCACACCCAACCCATATACCAATAAGAATGATAGTTGGCATCTTATACAACTTATTCTAAAGTGTTCAACATGTTTAAAAAATAGCCAACCTATATAGCATGCCAAATAAATGGTTAGCATTATGCCAAAACTAATTAACAATATAGAAACATCATTGGAATGAAACCCAACTAAAGCACCAAGTAATAACAAGAATTTAATTACACCCAACCAAAAATATACATCATTTTAATCAAGTCACTCTTACTTGGATAAGATCTCCACTATCAATTATGTTGTATATAATTCACCATCATTGAGGAATTTCTTTAAATAAATTTTAAGATATTATCATTTCACATTAATACATACCCCTCTTGGTTATCATTACAAGTTCTACCACCGATTTCAATTTAATTCATGGATGTACATGATTAATAATTATAAACCAGAGGAACTTACACAGCCCTAAAAAACCTTTCCTGAATCTCATCTATGAGGAAATCTAATTTTGTTTCATCCTGATCCATTGTTACCTTCCCTTCTACACTTGTGCATCAAACAACACATAAAACATATATATAATAAGGAGAAAATTTATGCACCACCTACGCAATATTCATAAACACCATTTCATTTAATGTTAATGAAAAAGTTGATCTAATTCAATAAGAATACCTAAAGAATACAAAATACCTAAAATTATGGATTTAGAATGAAACACAAGATAACATCAAATGAAACAAGATATTGGGGGTCACATGGATTTATACTTATAGTTTAGAGATGATCAAAATTGAAAATATATGATTCCATAAAGGATTAAAGTGTATGGATCAAAATGTGCCAAAGAAGAGAGGGGAGGGATCACTACTAGTCATTTTTCCTATAAGGAGGAGGAACGAGGATTAAATGGGTTGATGTTCAGTCAGAATAAGAACCTTTAAAACATCATTGTTATAAAATACTTTGTATCGATGATTGACATTATGGTTCCAGGAAATAAGGTCTCTCCAGTCTACCACATAAGAAGACATTTGAGAAATAGAGGACATATTTAAAGAGAATAGAGAATATATTAGAAGATATGTAACCATTAAGAGATAATCAGTTTTGCTAATCAAACAAAACAATTGCATAACATGGAAAAAATTACGTGGACCACATGATCCATTCTAGGTCACGAAAATCACATAACCCATAAAACATCTTTTGATCACATGATTTTTCTTAATACATATAATCATGTTACCATGTGAAGGTCACATGAATCACATAAAGATTAGTAGATCATGAAAAAATCCTCAAGAGACAACCGAATCACATAAGATAAACTAATGGCCAAGGGTGTGCATCAAAGTTCAAATAAATTACCATTGATTAGTTAATGGATTGATTAAATGAGATATTTAGACAAGGTGATCACACAAAGAGGTCAAGTGACATGATCACATGATTAGGTCTCTTGTATGGTTCTTGTGATGAGGTCATGCAAAGTTGTCTTGCAAAACAATCGCACGAGAGAGGAGGTTTTGAGAGCTATGGAGCTTCATGTCACCGGTCAAATGACCAGCCTCTCACCCCCTATTTATAGGGAACCTCAAGGAATATGAATGGACTTATAGAAGACCAAAATATGTTTTGAATTCCAACCAGAGAAAGAATAAGAGACTCATGAAGTCATTTCCTACCTCATAACTGAGTCCTTGTTCCTTCGAACATCACTTTTGTGGGGGGGCATTTTTTGATGCTAGCCAAATGAGCATTATATATTTTAGGAACAAAGAAATACCCAAAGCATAGGTATTAATATATACCCAAAGGAAAGAAAATTCTAGCATGTATACATATAGATTAATCACCTAGGTCACAAGGACCATGTGAACTTCAATGAGGCTCATGATCACATGACCCTAGGAACATCATGCAAAGGGGTTATGCAATTCATGTGATCTGTTCCTGATCATGTGAAGCCCCATAAAATAGCCCAATTAATTATGTAAAACCCCTCTGATTATTGTTTTTTATCATATGACATGTCATCTAACAATATCCCAATATGTTCATAAAATAAAAGTTAGAAAAGAGGCAAGCTTCATGGGAAGGGAGTTGCATTGGTTTTCATGTGATGTGGTTACGTGCCTCATAAAAACTATTAATGATCATGAAAATCATCTCAGAAAACCATCTTGATCTAGTGATATCCATTCAACATGGCTGTTTGGACATGCAACACCCTAATGAGTCCAATTCCCAATGCTGAATTTACAACAGAAACATCAAAGAGCCTATTACCATAGATCATCTAACCAATGAAACAAACACATCATTCTCTTTACCACCTGAGGTTATTGTGATCATTCAAGGTTAGCCACTGAATCTCCTCCAAGACCAATGGTTTTTTAAAGGTTCCATACACCACACATGTTATATATACAAACCAACCTTTCCCATATTTGTTCAACACATCAACAATACTACTCATGGTCCGATGATGCATCGTCACACTCTACACCCCCATCTCCTGCTGCCACCTGTAAGAACATTATATTGAAAATTAAATATTGTTGCATATTTATAATTAAACTTAAAAACAATAAAAGTTTTCAAACTAAATGATTTTGATTTTTTGTGATTTACCTGCTCACCACCACTCGGTGCACTACCACTGGGGGCATATCTGCTCATCTGCTGATATAAATCAGTCAACGCTTTCTGTATAGTGAAGAAAAATATTCATATATCTATTATCCATATATATTACATGGTTGTACCTTCCATGAGTTCCTCATGAGGGTGTCTTTGAGTTAGAGATGGAGATATGTTAGACCTTTTGAATTAATATTTGTTCTTTTCTGTTGGCTCTAAGATTAGTTAGACCATTTGAGGTCACTGATAAGCTCATATAGGTTTCTTATCGATTAGCATTGTTGGTTTTTATGATAGGTATTCATGATTGTTTCCACATGTATCATCTCAAGAAATACCATCCTGATCCCGCTCACATTCTAAGTTGGGAAGAAATTGACTTTGAGCCATATGTTTCTATTTTGGAGAAACCAATTGAGATTGTTGACTCTCAAGTGAAAGTATTTTGTGGGAATTTTATTCCATTGGTTAGGGTTCTATGGAAACAAGGATCAAATTATCATGAGAATTGGGAACACGAGTCGTTGATGAAGGAGCAGTGAACTCATATTTTTCCATGGATTACATCTTTTACATGAATTATTGAGGACAAAAATTATTTATAGTGGGGAGTTTGTAAGATCCTATTACTGATCTATCAGGTATTTTTTTATCCTCTTCATGGTTTTCCTTTTTTCCATTGTCTGTAAAGGACTAGGAAGGAATTAGTAAGATACCTAAAATGGTGAAGTCAGATATTTGTTGTACTTTCATCTTTAACCAGCTTTTTCTACATGATTCAAAATTCTTTCAAACTGTATAACTAGGTTACACATCGTGTAACTATTACTAGATACAATTCATGAAAGGGTATTCATGCTGTGAAAGTTTACACCTCGGGAAGAGTGGTTTCACATCGTAAATTTTAAAATAATGGATTTTTAATTCGAGGTGAAGGATTTTTCAACATACTAGAACACCATGGATTTTATAGCAGGTAATAGTATTACACATCATCAAATGGCCCTCGTGTAGTTTTTAAAATAGGTGAGTGGATATTTTGGTTTTAGTTATTTTCTCCAGGCCCTTGGATCCCTACCTAGAGATCTTCTCGGGTTATTTTGGGAGACTATGCTCCATCTAGATTGATCCATTCAACATTGGATCTTTTATTATAGTTGTGGCGCATCTCTCTGGGTAAGAAATATTTCTGATTCTTCATTTCTCTTGATAATGGTGGAACCCTAGGGTAACATTATCAGATCTGGTGGCCTAAGTTTTTGAATCTTTGTGTATTCTTCTAGATCCTTTGGGAGATCTCATTATGGAGGCGATTCCTTGGTTAGTTGTGGTGCGACAGATGTCTTTTCTTGAGGTATTTGGTATTTTACCTTTCCACAAACCCCTTCTTTTCTAATTTATATCAATATTAATGTTTTTATTATATTCTAGGGCCTTCGTTTTCATCATTGGGTTTTCATTTTTGGTGGATCCCATTACGGGAATGTGTGAATTGAGCTTTGAGGTAGGTGGTTCCATCTCTAGACTATGATAATTAGCCTAATTTCTCTTAATTTATAAGTTGATATATCAAATTGGAATGACTATTTTCATTTGTTTAAGAAGGGGTTTTTGAGAGAAATGTTTTTCCATGATTTTTGATAAATGAAAATGAAATGGGTACTTTTAAGATATTGAAATTGATTTGTGAAAATGAGAACTTAGGTTACCTTGGGTACTTAGGTGGAAGGTTTATCTTGAGTCCATCATCCATGTTTTGTGATTATTAGGAGGTTTTCTCATGGGTATTTCCTTGGTTTCCTAGTCCCATTGTTCTAGGGGACAACTATTAACATTTTCGGGGGGGGGGGGGGGGGTTTACTCATGGGGTATTCCTATTCTTTCTAGGAATGTGTTATAGGAATTGGATTGTGCACATGGTTTATTATGGTATAAGTATTCTTCTAGTCTAAACTATAGTGTTCCTTGGTACTTATGCCTCTACTGCTTATTTTATTTTGTACTGATTGGATTTCTGAGTTATAATTGATATACATTTTGCACCTACTTTTGTTTAGAACTAGGAAAAAGAGAAATGTTTACCCATGTTTTCTATAAAATTTCATTAATGCTTATCATTCCATGTTATATTTAAAATAAGAATACATGAATAGTTATATATAGGCTTGATATGGAACACCCGGGTGGGATCCTATGGAGGCTATTAGCTCACACCTTGTGCACCTCGTTAGGGGTACGTAGACATTTGTATGTCTTCCAATACTGGGAAGGGAAAGGCGCTGAAGTGAGGTGGTGAGGTTTGTGTTAGCTGGTTTTGGGTAGCTGGTGGTGAGATGGAGGGAGTTCATCCACACCATCTCATGGAGTAGTTTTTGCTTTTCGTCCATGTAGTTAGGCTTGTTTTCGAAATGTTGAATACTTTTTTAATTGTTCTTTTCTACTGTCTTTTGACTATTATGATATATATATTCCTTTAGTATTCCACATTCCTTTTCATTTTGTGTATACATATATGCAATGTGTTTCCCTTTGTTGTGTTTTTTGATGCATTGGTGCTTGCCTCTAACCCACGAGGATCGGGAATAACCTTCGGGTATGTAATAGAATGGGTCAGTTACCACGTTTGAGGGTTACCCGGGTCAATTCAATACACAACCTCAATGGAAAATCTTCCTAGAATTAAATTAAAGATGAGAGTGACCCCCATATCCAACCTCCTACAGGCCCCGGGTTGATGACTAGAATAGGGGTATAAAAAATAAGGATGATAGGAATTACCATCATATGTACCAATAATAAAAAAAGAATAAAATTGAACAACATCATAATATGTATATATATATATATAAATTTAAATCAACAATAATACTTTAAAGAATGAATACATAAAAAAATAAAAACCCCAAGATAAAAATACCAAATAAATCTCCACAGTAGTGATTTCACAACAAACACCAAGCACAAAGATAGTACGACCCAACTTAGTCACAAAAAATATCCTAGGAATCTAGAATTTTTTATATATATGGGGTTTATCATAATATGTATCCTTAGTATGATTATACACAATACCTCCAATGAAAAAGTTAAAGGAGTATAATAACACATCATTGAACAAACAACATAACTAGTAAGCACCTAGTAGGTCAACTATTGAAAATACTCACCAAGACTCGATTACTAAATATCATAATCATCCATTGTAAAATAATATCAGATGAATATGACACAAAGGCACCCTAAAACCAATTTCTTATTTTTTTCACTATCGCACCCTAATACATATTCTCCAAATATCTTTAATATTTATTCCATAGAATACTATATCTCATATTACAACCATACCAAAAACCTTATCCATAACATCATCATTAGCCAATAGCCTCTATCACATATCACATATCATCAACACTTCTCAAAACCAGTATTGTTGGGAATCAAAATCATGAAGGACATTAACCTAATTCCCTCCACCTACCATGCACAGCCTCTAATATATATCCTTACATCAACACCACAATAGCCCATCCCATAAATACCACTTATATTCCACTATTTTACTTACATCATATCATTATCTCAATACACCATAGGGACTTATAGTGCACCTAGTTTATAATCATCATCAATGACTCAAAGGGTTTTCTAATACGTAATGTACCTTCACATAAATAACCATTAGGGTCTTCTATTTAACTATATACTTTAGAAATATGATCTTACCCACATCAATAAATCAAAGATAATTCTAAAACTAGAAGGGAGAGTGGGGATGGGGGAGTAGGCATGCATCCATTCCCTCACCAACCCGAATGTTAGGGGAAACAACCTAGTACCCAGAGCTTGTTGGGATTCGACAAGGGTATCTAACTCAAGTGGGATGTATTAAAAAACCAAAAATAATAATATTTAAGTATATTTATAGACACACACAAGAGAAACATAATACATAAATAAACAAATAGAACTTCTATAGCTAGTAAAAATCACCACACTACTACTACCTCACATTACCATCACTGCCAACTATAACACAATGACCATCCCCACATCTTATACAAAGATCCACAATAAAGATGAATAATTTACCATCATGCCTCATCATTTATCCCATTTATAGATTCATTTCACCAACCATATTACATTATTTATATTTTATATTAATCATATTTAATGACAAACCATGCATCCATCACCCATATTTTTCCCAACTATTAACCATTAATTAAAAGGATTATTTTTTTAATATTTACCCATGATCTTTTTTAATTCCATCAAACCCCATGTGATGATCATGATTAAAAACTATATTCCATTCCATAAGGAAACTAACAAACATTCATTTTTCATATAACTAAGTCATTTCCCATAACAACCCACTCATTCCCTATTTTCAACCATGTAAAGGAGGAAATATCCCCACTAAACAATCCATAATCTCAATTTTATTCCATAATACCACCCATTTAATCTTTTCAACTATTCTCCTCTGTACTCTAGGATTTATATAACTATTCAATATTAACCTATTGTGTCATAAATCATTGAATCCATGTTCAAACCTCTAATGAAACGATCACCTACCAATCATTCTCAATATTATCACCATGCGGGAAGTCTATCAAAATTTTCTATATTTCAAACCTAGTTAAATGGATACATACCTGGAAAAGACGGGTCACCGGAGACGGAGGTCGCGGGGTCGCTGGAGACGGAGGTCGCGGGGTCGCCGGAGGTCGCGGGTCGCCAGACGATTGGGGGTCGCCGGATGGTTGGGGGTCGAGGGTTGTGGGTCGCCAGGGGGTTAGGGGAATAAGTGAGGGAGCGGGGGTTTGGGGGAATGATCAGGGTGGGAGAAGAAGGGTCAGGATTGTTAAAATGAATTTCGGGTTTCGTGATGGTTTATTAAAAACCACCGCGAAACCTTTCGGCGAAAACGTTTAGCGGCGGTTTTGTGAACCGCCGCCACAAAACCTCCGCTAAACTCAATTTTTGTTGTAGTGTAACTATAAGTAAAGCATATTAAGAATTTGTAATAGGGCTCTTTCCCTTGTCCATACCTGTTGAAAAATAATCTACTCAGGTACCAAAGGCAACTTGAGCAGGGTGTGATATAAAATCCAAATAGGCCACCACAAATGGTGTCTAGAAGTAATCAAAGTAGTGATAATAGCTAAATAATGATCAAGTATAAATGAGATAATAGAGAAGCTAAATAAATAAATAACCAACCCGTTTAGGTTCCTCAAGGACACCTAGAGGCTCTACCAACTTCAGCTCATGGACATAATGAGTGTCTGATAAGTAACTATATATATAATATATATATATATATATATAAATATAGTTATATATGGAATACAACTATATGGATCAAGTATGTACGAATGTAAGTGGCTATATACCTAGTGTACTAGGTGTTGGATGGAGTGGGACATAACTCAGACACCCATAACTAGTCTAAATGATCTTATAAGCTCAAGCAATAGGGAACATACCATAAATATCATAATGAGTGGGAGAATATATTCTAGTCACTCGATATGGTGAGTGTGACATCATGACAACACTCAAAGCAAGGAACATGGCATGTCATGCCCACCATCAAAATAATGTCAATGGTCTGAGACGTTATGATCAACACCCGATGTAAGGGAGTGTGAATCGCTATGCCCAATAGTACCCTTACCATCATTCCAAAACCTATATCAAAGGCATAATCATATTTATATTAATATCCATGAGGCATTACCTCTCCCGCATATTTTCAGTAAATCCCAATACAAGAAAGACACCACAATTCATTATAACCATTTAATAAAATAAGCAATGGTCGGTGGGGCCTTTCCACCCTTGAAAAATTCATTCCATTAAAATCATTAATTTAATTTAAGTAAAATCAAACCATCATGAATAATCCATTCCATTTAATAAATCATTTGATAAACCAAAACATATAAATTCATTTTACAAGGCTAAAAGAGTCCTTTAAAATGTGTCATGGTCAAAAGGGAAATTACCTACATGGAAAATTCTAATTATAAGTTGAAAAAAGCACTTAAGAGTTTAATTGGGTTCATTAAACATTTATATGAGAGTGGGGAAATTCAAGTAAAACCTAAGTTGAACACTTAGGAGGTGTTCTGGTCAATTAAAAAATTAACTATAAAGGGTAATTCAAGAAGAAACACCCAAGGGGTGTCCATAACTACGGTAAACATTCAATAAGTTACTAAATAATGATCCTCAGGAGTTAAACATAGTGAATTCATCAAATTGGAATCATGAAATCCATTTTAGGGTGACAGGTGGAATATGACGGCATGCGGCACAAAGGCGTGACTATGAAAATACCAAAAGTTTTTGGGGAAAATAATGATATCACCTACCTTAGGGCCGTTGATGACTCCTCATTTGATATTGGCCACAGATTCCAAAATGTGCATAAATCATGCTCCCTCACTACCCAATGGAATACCTTACATAGTTAAGATGCACATTTTCCCCAACCTTGTGCAAACCACATGAAATCCCTCTATCAAACCTCTGCGATTTTCCACACTGGTGTATGCCTTATGTGGAATGGTTGCAGAAAAACCACGCAACCCCTATTACCCCACTATCTTGTCCCGTATGGTTAGTAGAGACCATGTGGGATGGGTGTCATGGTTTCTACTAATCATGCGACCCAATCCATTTTCCAAAATTTTAGTGTTTTGAGCTCTAAACAAGCCCTAGACACCCTCATGACCTCCATGAATCCATTGGGTAACAATATAAGGGCCTTTGAGAGGATTTTAAATTTAAAAACAAATAATATACACCTTCATGAAAAATAGTTAGTTACAAACATTAATTCCATAATTATAATCTATCTATAAAATATGGTGATGGAAAATGAATTACATTAGTTTGCGAGGTGGTAGTCTGCCGTACATACGAATGATGGTTTCATTTCCCATTTAATTGAAAAGAAGATGGATATATGTCTTACCATTAACATAAAAACACCTTAGTATATAGAAGATACTATTTTTATTATATAATCATGTTTATAAATATTTGAAGGAGGTGTAAGAAGAAATTAAATAGAAACACTCGATTAAAAATGATACCTCTTCTTTGGACAACCTCATTGCTTAAAACCTTAAGACCACTAAGGATAGTATTATTCCCTAAATAAGACCTATAGAATTTCTATGTTAGTAAAACATTTTACTAGATATTTTCGAAAAAATGGGCTTTTAAGTGTGAAGTAAAGGGAAGAAGAGATTCTCTTTTATAAGAGGGGGACACTCTTGGAATTTCTCAAAATATTAAAATAATATAAGTTAATTTTCAATTAAAAATGGATCCAAATTGATTTATTTTGAATATAGGATAAGTATGCATCCAAATAATATCGTACAATAAAAATTATAAGATGTTTTATCACATTTTTACCCTTATCTTTCTCATTCAACCCCTCGCTAATCCCTTTCACACTTACCGTGATTACAAGGATTTTTTACTCTTTAAGGGTAAATATAGTTACTATAAATGGAATAAAGGACCATAAATGGACTGTGGTTGATATTAAAAACCATATACCAATAAATTGGATGAATATTATATTTTTATTAATTTATATCATTTAATAAAATATTATTTATTATAATATATCATTAATGTCAATTTTAGAACTATTCATTACTTTGATTTTAATAACATTAATACAATAAGTAAAATTAGAAAAAATATTTTAATACATCCCTAACATGTTATATTAATCTATAAAATTAATGGATCACATTAATTATCTCAAATTATATTCATTTTAATATTTTTAATATCATTTATTTTATTTTTCTATTAATTGAATAATTACCATGTCAGTGTTGTGTAAGTATTTAAGCTAATTATTTCTTCAGTAAAAATTAAAAATAAATTACCATGATAATAGAAATTCATTTAGATTTAAAAATAATTTTCATAATTAAACATAGATTATGGTTAACCCCATGTCAAAAATATTATAGTTATTAAAAACAAGAGTGTGACATTTTTGATTTTTCATTAAATAAAATATTATAATGGTTATAATCTCACAAAAATGGAACAAACACCATATAAATGAATATTGTATGATTATGGATGAATTTAACCTATCCAATAAAATTAAGTAAAGTGTTATGTTCATTTTATATTCCTTATCATTCTATTTTTAATTTTAGTTACCCAATTTACCCTTTACTATGGTAACAAAAATTACTAAGGTTACTATTCTTATTAACAAAACATAAAAGGGAAATGTTTAACAAATTTGGACCCACTTATTTAAAATATGTAATCTATTTTTTAAAATTTTAAAACACATAAGTATCATAATTTAATTTAAAACTAAACCGAAAAAATGTGATGAAAAATAATTTTTCAGAAAAATCCACCTTTTAATGTAAAAATATTTTTATTCTATATTAAAGTATAAAATACATTTAAAAAACCATAATTGGGTTATTTTAAATAAAAATAAACTAATTAAAGTTTAAAACTAATACAAAATATAATTTTACTTTGTAAATATTTAAAAATAAATCCCAATTTTCAATAAAATCAGTATTTTTCACTATTCATTGGAAAATATATCTTTTTCAGAAAATTATAAAAATTTAATCCTAAGATAATACTGAAATGATTAATTCAGAAATTAAATTAATTTTTTCAAATTAATTTTATAAAATTTCTAGAAATTAATTATAATATTCACTCATAAAAAGCAAGAAAAACTATCTTTGAAGAAAACACATTTTTAAAGAATAAAATGTCAGTTCTAAAAAATAAATTTTTTATTTAAAAAGAATTAAATAATAAATTATAAATGTGTTTTACCATTATATATTTCATAATGTGGTTAATACTAGTCATACCCTCCAATTTAATGGTTAGTTTATAATAGTCACATGTAAATAATAATATTTCATTATTTGTTTGAGCTCGGTGTTGCGTGTCATACACACTATTGAACATAGTTTTATTTTTTAAAATCTTGGGATATTAAATTAAAAAACTTTAGATATTTTTAAAACATGATTTGGAAATTCATTATTTTCAAAACTAGCTGGTTTATTAACATATGTCTCTTCAGAAATTACACCATTTAAAATTCACTTTTTACATCCATTTGAAGCAATTTAAAATTTTGATAAAAAGAAAAAGATAATATAATAAAAATAGATTATAATCTATAAATTTTTGAAAATTAATCTTCAAAATCATTAAATTATTATTTTAAATATCCTTTGAAAACTAGTCTATCCTTATTTATTATTATGTTACTGGACTCATCCATTTTATTTTGAAAAATCCATTTGGTTCCAAAGGACTATTTATCTTTAGGATCTTCAACAAAATTCCAAAATTTATTTATTTAGAACTAATTCAGTTCATCATGAATAAAATTTATTTGATTTTAGTCATTCAATGCTTTTTTAATATTAATAGGCAGAAAATCCACAACAAAAGAAGAATTAGAACAAACATTCAAAACTGATTTTCTAATTCTTATTCAAGATTCAAAATTTCTAATTACATTTTTTAAAGAATGATATCAATGAGTTTACCATTTAATAGGATAAAATTGAGAAGGTATGTGCTCCATCTCAACCCATGTATTATATTTTTTAGGTTTATCTTTATCAAAATTGAACTTTTTAAATTCTTCATCAGGATTATCAGAATCTTCATTCCATTTTTTATTATTTTTAATAAAATTTACATGCACATATTATTCCATTAAAATGGTTCTATTGTTATATACTATGTAATATTTACTATTATTTTAATATTCTTGAAAAATTTCTTCATAACTACTAGCATAAAACTTTTCTAAATTATCTTTAGTATTTATATTATAGACTCTGCAACCAAAAACTTTAATATGAAAAATATTGGGTTTCTTTTCTATAAATAGTTCATAAGTAATTTTCTTTAACATGTATCTAATGTAAACTCTATTTAAGATATAATAAGAAATATTAACCAATTAATCCCAAAAATATTTGGGTTAATTGAATTCATTTAGCATAGTTCTTTCCATTTCTTGAATAGTTCTATTTTCCTTCTCTATAACACTATTTTTTTTGGTGTTCTAGGGGAATAAAACTTATGGAAATATCCATTATCTTTGAAAAATATCTCAAAATATAAGTTAAAAAATTATCCTCTATTATCACTTCTAACAGACTTCATTAAATTACCTTTTTGATTTTGAATATGTTTACAGAAGGCAATAAACTTGTTTAGTGTTTCACTTTTATGAGATAGGAAATGAGTCCAAGTGAATCTACTAAAATCATATGAAATTAAGAATAAATATATATTACTACCCAAACTATAAGTTCTCATGGGTCTAAATAAATCAATATGAATTAGTTCTAGACATATTGATGTATTAAAATTGTTGAAAAATCTAATTGTCTCTTTGTACTACCGACCCTTTAGATAAGAATCAAACACAAAATACTTAATTAATTTGAAATTTGGAAGTTCCAAAACCTATCCATGTTCTTAAAACTTTTACAATTTTTGAAGGTGAACATGTCCCAACATTCTATTCCATATAATATAGTCTATTTCTACACCATTTGAGCACTTTACATATTGTAGGGATATTTTTAAAAAATCTATTGAGTAGATATTTTATTTTCTATTAGAATAAAAAAATAGTATTATCTTTGTAAAAAAGACATTTATTATCTTAAAACTTTATGTTCATTCTATAATCAATATATTAGATATTAATTAAATTGTGTTTTAATCCCTCTATATACAGTACTTTATAAATTATATCATATTTGAATATTCTTGCTTTTCCAAAAGCTCTGACCTTGCCTCTAGAGTTATCACTAAAAGTGATATTTCCTCTATCACAATAATTAAAATATAAAAAGTTATAAATATCACTAGCCATGTTCCTAGAACACCCATTGTCCCTATACCATGTATATTTATAACACTTTAGGAATATTTCCTATAAAAAATATAAGGTAAATATTTTTTTGGTAACTATTCTATTTTGGGTCTAACTAGATTAGTGATAAAACATTTAGACACCCATAATGATTTAATACATTTATTGTAGGGTAATTTAGAAGATATATTCTTAGAAATAAAAGTATTGGTATGTCCTAATGATTGATTAAATATTAATGAGCATTTATTTTCGTAAATCCCTTTCAAATTACATCCAAAGCATGTAACACTTGAGAAATTCCCTTTACTTATTTTAACAAATGTAGTTTTTTACATCTTAGGAATCTGACTATCATAACTAAAGCCGATTTTATCATTACTAGGTATGTTCACAGACATCATTTTATCAAAATTATCTTTTCCTTGAACAAAAATAGATAAGTTTTCTTTTAATATAGTAATTTTCCTTTTAATATTTTCATTCCATTTTTGAATAACTTCTAGGTCATCATAGATTTTCCCATTTGAACATGATCTTACATTTATTAATTTATTAATTTCTTGTTTAAAATTATTACTTTCCTTTTTAATTTTACAAAAATCACCAAAAACTATATTAAATATCCTCTCTTTATCTCATCAGTTTTTGAAAATAAATATTTCATTCATTCATTCTCATATTTGAGATTTATTAGTTTAGAATATGAAACCCCTTCCCCCTACATTACTTAAATGAGAAACTTTCAATTTTTCATTTTCTTCTTTAATTTTATTATTTTATCTTTAGAATTCTCTATATAGATCATCCATTTTAAAAATATCCTTTTGAACCTTTTCATTTTTTTCAATTAATTCTTTAACTTTGGTTTCAATAACAGACTCATAACTTGAACTAGAATCATAATCAGTTCTTACCTCATTCATAGTTTTTCCATCAATAATAGATTATTTGATTATTTTCCACTCTCAAAACCATTACTAATTGAGTCTGATTCCTCTATAAAATTCCATCTTGCATGATATTCATGTTTTAACTCCTTCTTGTATTGCTCATGTTTCCCTTCTTGTTTCAGTTTTGGGAAATATGATTTGATATATCCATTTTTCATATGCTCATAACATATTAATTCTAAAACATTATATTTACTACTATTAACTTTCTTAATTACCTTTTTTTTCATCCTTTTGATGATCTATTCTAGGGTACTTATTTGAACCACTATTTCTTTTCATGTACTTATAAACCCCTTTATTAAAATTTAGTATTTCATCTTTCTCACTTTTCTATAACTCATAATCAGAGGAATTAACAGAAATATTTAGATTTGAAATATATACCTTTGATTTTTCTATGTTCTTCACCATTATCCTTCTTCAACTATATCTTGTATTGAATAAGTGATCCTATATGTTCATCCATTGAATAATCGGTGAAATGCTTACTTTATTCAATCACAACCTTCTTTAAGTTCACCTTTTAGGTAGGGATCAATGTATTCTTTCGATAACAACTTCATTCTTTACGGTTTCCCTAAGTAAAACCATGATGTTTACAATTTTTGTAAATCTTTTGTACATCTGGATGATTATCTCTTGACCATTCATTCTGAATTCTTGAAACTCATTCCTATTAATCCCCACCTTAGTTGTAAACAACTTATTAGTTCCTTAATGAGCGACTTTTAAAGTCCTGAAAATGTCTGATGTAGTTTTATATGATGGAATGTGGCTATACACATTTCTACTTAAAGAATAATATAAGTAATTCATAACTTTTTAGATTAGAACACGTTTTGTATTATCATTTATAGTTAGAGTTTATAAATCTACCTTCATAATTTTATAATGTTTTTACATGATAACCTAAGACTCATGACCTATATTTTTTAGAAATACCTCCATCCGATTCTTCCAGTATACATAATCGCTTCCATTGAAATGAGGTGGTAAAATGGGATTTAATAACTCAATATCTCGAATTTCCATAACAAATTAACGGATCTTTCCTTAGAATGTTTGGTCTAGGAAAATGGTTAGTACAAAAAGAAAATGAAACAGTAGTCATTGAACAATTATTTAAAAGGAACCTAGCCCTGATACCAATTGTTAGGTCTGAGTGATATGGAAAGATAGATGGGGGGGTGAATATTCCTTAAAAAAAAAAATAATAATAATAATTATCACAGTAATAAATAGTGAAATGATGAAAAAATACAGTTCAATGGAAAATAAATCAAATAACACAAGATATTTTTAGAGTAGTTCAGATCATTGAGGTCCTACTATACTCTTAACTCTTATCTACTCAGTGAGAATAAAAAGAAGTCAAAACCCATGACCAACCTAACTTTTGTTTAGAAGTCACAACTTAAATTTACTTTTAAATAAGAGGAATAACCTAGGAATATAACTTATGGATGAGAAAAGCTTAAACTAACTCAAAAGGCAAAAATAATAGAATGAAAATATACAATAATGAAAACCCAAAAGAGATTAAGAATAAAAATGGAGCTGATGAAGATGAATATTGATGCGGATCAAGAACTTCAATCAATTTAGTAATAGATGATCAAATAATAAATTCCTTCATGATCATACAAATAAAATAATAGTTTTAACAAGGATTCAACACTTCACAATCCTCATCTCAATGTCATATTTTTCTATATGTATTTTTTTAATAAACCACGTCAAGTTTATTTAATCATGTTCACCTTTGATTTTAATCCAATAGATAATACTATGTCATTAACTATAATATTTTATTAAGTACAACGGATCTTCTAAATAACCAATCACAGTATTAAATGGGCTAGAGAATAACAATACTTAGCATAATACCGATTACATGTAATTTAAATTATCGCACTCATTATCATAGAATTATCACACTCTTTTATTCCTACATGAAATGACATTGAAAAACTTCCAATATGTATTTTATAATTAAGAAAAAAATTAGGAATATATCAAATAAAATTGTAGTAAATCAAAAAATGAATATCGGTTGATGTTTTGATATTGTTCAATGATTAAAAATTTTATAACTAATATAATCAGATATAATTTTTTAAGTAAAGTTAGTAGGTGATTTCTACCCCTACCACTGAAATAGAGGATCTTATACCACTATAGTTTCTGCTACTTTTGAAGGTAAGGGGCTTATACCATTACTATTGTGCTACTATTGAACAAATATATATGCTTCCATTAGAATAGATGCACATGACACTACTACTGTTCATGATACCATTGATATTTTTATTTTTCTACCCTTAATATATATGCTACCATTAATATATATACTATCATTAAGAGAGGAGTACTATTGTTAATGTAGAAAGTTGCTACCACTACTATTTATCCAAATCACAAGAGTGTTACCTCTAGAAAAAATGTTTTCTCTGAGGTGCGTAAAGGTAATTCCTTTCCTCCCCTTCATACATAAATTTAAATTATGGATTTTAAGGCTTGTGTAAAGGTAAAATGATTTTTCCATATATTGTGTAAAGGTAAAACATATTTTATATAGGTTGCATAAAGTTAATTCTATTCATGTGTAAAGGTAAAACATATTTTATATAGGTTGAATAAAGTTAATTCTATTCATCTGTAAAGGTAAAACATATTTTATATAGGTTTCATAAAGGTACTTCCATGCATGTGTAAAGGTAAGATCAAATCTAAACTTCATACATAAAGGTAAGAGGTTATAAAATATATGTAAAGGTTAAAAACAAAAAAAATATGTTGCTTAAGGGTAACTATACACTACTTAGAGGTAAATCATGCACTACATAAAAGTAAATAAAAAAACATATGCTGCGTAAGGCTAACCATGCACTACGTAACGGTAAAGCGTGAACTATATAAATGTAAAGCATGTATTGAGTAAGGGTAATTTGAGTTTTCTAATACCCACATAAGTATATACTAATAATTGCTTAAAGGAAACTCGTAAGATCTAAAACTTGTGTAAAGGTAATCCAAGTCCCACACAAGGTTCAACCACTATTTCTAAGGCTTGAGTAAAGGTAAGACAAAGTTTAAGAATCATATGTAAGGGTAAACAATGAATTAAAATACTTATATAAGGGTATAAATAGAAGTCGAAGAAATTCATAAGGGTATAGAAAAACTTATGTAATGGTAAAATCAAGCTTGCGCAAGGGTAAATAACAAGAAACAAAAGACACGCAAGGGTAAATAAAATAATTAGAAAATTATTTTTTTCATAAGATTTACATAAAAAAATAAAATAAAATAAAAAGAATAATATGGATAAATGAAGAACAATTAAATTTAACTAAATATTTACCAAATAAATGAGATGAGTTATAATTAATAAAAAATATATATACAAAATTCAAACACTAACAATATCCCCCTTTTTTAAATTATAAAATTTAAAATTTATTTAAATTCAAAAAATTATCCCCCGTTTTAAAATTTATTAAAATAAAAAATATTATTAAAAAAATTATCCCTCTTAAATAATAAAAAACTTGTTAATAAAAATAAGAACTACACATTCTTATATAATTAAAATAAGATTTAAAAAAAATTATCAAGCAAGGGATAACTCCCCCTAAATTCATACTTTTTAAACATAGATATAAGAAATTTAAATCTCATAATTAGCATTATAACATATGATAAATCTCCACCAAATCTATTTCAACCATCAATTTCTCCAACCTCATAGAATTTAATGGTTTAGTACAGATATCTATAAGTTGAAAATATTTTGGAAGAAATTTGAGAATGATATCCCCTTTATTAATATGATATCTTAAAAAATGAAATCTAACATTAATATGTTTTGTCCAAGAATTATGTAAAATATTTTTAGATATTGAAATAGCAAATGCTGTGACAATATATAGGAATTTTATCTAATTAATCATTGAAATCAAATAGAGTTTCTTTTATCTAAAGAATTTGAGCACAATAATTTATAATAGCATTGTAATCAGCCTCATCCATGGATAATTAAATTGATAATTTCTTTTTAGAACTATATAATATTAAAAATTTACCAAGTGACACATACCTAATTCTCTTTTCCTATCAAGTTTGCAACCTCAAAAATCAGAATTAGAATATGATAAAAATTTGAAACAATTCTAATTAGAGTAAAATAAATCAGTGTTAATAGTTCCTTTAACATATTTGATAATTATTTTAACTACTTTTAAATGAATTCCTTTAGTATTATATTGATATCTTGCACACATGAATAATGAAAACATAATTTCAGTTCTTGATGCAGTCAAATAAAGTAGGCTTCCTATCATTCATCTATACATTTTATCATTTACATATTTTCAAGATTCATCCATATCCAGTTTATAATTGGTACTCATTGGATTTATCATAGTTTTACATGATTCAAGATGAAATTTTTAACAAAATATTTTACATATTTTCTTTTATTTAGAAATATTCCATATTTTGTTTGTAAAATTTGAAGATCAAGGAAAAATTTTAATTCAACCATTAAGTTCATATCAAATTAATTTGTCATTAATTTCAAAAAATCATTACTAAGAACATAATTTGTAGATCGAAAATACAATATCATCAACATATATTTGTATAATTAAAATGTCATTAGAATATTTCTTTATAAATAAATTTGGATCAACCTCTCTATTATTAAAATTATTTTTTAATAAAAATATAGTTATCCTATCATACCAAGATCTGAGAGATTTCCTTAGACCACACAAAAATTTAAATAGTTCAAAAACAATATTTAGAAATTCATTATTTTTAAAACTAGATGGTTGATTAACATACACCACTTTATATATTACAACATTTAAAAATTCACTTTTTACATCCATTTGAAATAGTTTTAAATTTTGATAACATGAAAAAGATAATAGAATATGAATAGATTTTATTACAGAAAATGGTGAAATTAATCTTCAAAATAAAAACCTAATTATTTTAAATATTCTTGGGAAACTAATCTATCCTTATTTATTACTTTATTATTGTACTCATCCATTTTTTTTGAAAAATATATTTGGTTCTAATGGAATATTTATCTTTAGGAAACTCAACCAAATTCAAGACTTTATTTCTTTTAAACTTATTAAGTTTATCATGTATAAAATTTATCCAATTTTCATTGAATACCTTTTTAACATTAATAGGAAAAAAATCAGTAACAAAGGTAGAATTAGCATAAAAAGTAAAAAATCATTTTCTAGTTCTTATTTTAGATTCAACATTTCCAATTACATTTTATGGAGAAGGATATATATGAGTTTTCCAATTCATAGGATCAGATTGAGAATATATGTTCTCCCCCTCAACTAACAAATTATCATTTTTAGGTTTTTCATCATCAAAATTTAACTCTATAACAATTTCATCTGAATTATCAAAATCATCATTTTATTTTTCATTATTTTCAATAAAATTGACAAGAAAAGTTTCTTCCATTGATATGTTTATCTTTTTATATACTATATAATATTTAATATTATTTGAATATCCTAAAAAAATTTCTTTATCACTATTAGCATCAAACTTTTCCAAATTATCTTTAGTATTTAAATTATAAACCCTGCAACTAAAAAATTTAAAGTGAATAATCTTGGGTTTCTTTTATTTAAATAATTCATAAAAAGTTTTCATTAACATGGGTCTAATTTAAACTCTATTTAAGATATATAAATAATTATTAACTAATTCAAGCCAAAAATATTTTGGTAAATTTAATTCATTTAGCATAGTTCTCACTATTTATTGAATAGTTCCCATTTTTTCTCTATACAACACCATTTTTTATAGTGTTCTAGGGGCAGAAAACTTATGAAAATATCTATTATATTCAAAAAATTTCTTAAAATAAAAATTAACAAATTCTTCTCCATTATCTCTTCTAATAGGTGTTATTAAATTTCCCTTTTTATTTTTTTACAAAAATTAATAAACCTATTTAGGGTTTCACTTTTATGATATAGTAAATGAGTCTAAGTAAATCTACTAAAATCATTTAAAATTATAAACAAATATTTCTTACTACCTAAAATAGTAGTTCTCATGGGTCTAAATAAACCAGGATGAAGTATTTCTAGACATATTTATGTATTAACATTATTAACAGATCTAAATGTCTCTTTGTGTTGCTTACCCTTTAGGCAAGAATAACTTAGAAAGCACTTAATTTATTTGAAATTTTGAAGTTCCAGAACCTATCCATGTTTTTCCAAATTGTACAATTATTAAAGGTGGACATTTTTCAACCTTATTTGTGAAATAACATGGTCTATTTATACAACATTTAAACCTTTTACATTTTACAGGGTTAGTTCTGAAAAATCTATAGAGTATATATTTTACTTTCTATTATCATAAAATAAAAATATTATCTTTATAAACAAGAAATTTATTGTCTTCAAATTTGATACTCATTACATCAATAAATATCTATAAGATACTAATTAAATTGTGTTTTAATCCCTGTACATATAATACTTTAGAAATTATAATAGATTTGAATATTCCTACTTCTCCAAAACCTCTAACCTTGCCTTTAGAGTTATAACTGAAAGTGATAGTGCCTCTATCACATGAATAAAAAGATAAAAATCTAGAAATATCACTAGTCATGAGACTAGAACACCAGCTTTCCATATAACATGTATCTTTAGAACTCTTTAGACAAATTTCCTCTAAAATAGATTAAGTAGATAATTGTTTTTATACCCAAGCTATTTTTGGTCTAACTGGATTAGTGATAAAACTTTTATGCACCCATAATAATTTATAAAATTTATTATAGGGTAATCTAGAAGATACATTATTATAAATAAAAGTATTAGTATGGACTAATTACTAGGAAATTCTTGATGAACATTTTTTTGCATAATACCCATTCAAATTACATATAAATCATGTAACACTTGATACATTCCCTTTACTTATTTTAATAAAAGTAGTATTGTACATATTAGGAATCTAACTATCATAACCAAAGATAGTTTTATTATTAGTAGGCTTTTTCGTAGCCATAATTTTTGTCAAAATTATATTTTTATTGAACAAAAATAGATAAGGTTTATTTTAATCTAGTAATTTCCCTTTTAAAATTTTCATTCTAATTTTGAATAACTTTTAGATCATCACAGATTTTCCCATTTGAACACGATCCTATATTTCTTAATTTATTATTTGATTTTCTTACATTCCTTTTCAATTTTATCTAAATCATCACAAACTAACTTAAATATCTTGTGTTGATCTTCATTAGTTTTTGAAAATAAATATTTCATTATTTCATTCTAATCATTGATCTTTATCAATTCAGAATATTCAACCCTTTTCTCTCCTACATTTCTTAAAGATTTTTTTTTCATTTTCTCACTTTATTCTTTAATTATATTATTTTCTCTTTGAAATTATCTATATTGTTCAACCATTATCAAAATATACTTTTAAAATTTTCATTTTTTTCAGTTAATTATTTAACTTCAATTTCAATATTAGACTCATAACCTGAATTAGAATCCGAATCAGTGCTAACCTCATTCATAGTTGTTTCTATCAACCATAGATTGGTCGATTATTTTATACTCTCAGAATCCTTACTGCTTGAGTTTGAAACCTCTGTGATACTCCATCCAACATTATATGCATGTTTTAACTCATTTTATTTCTCACCTTTCCCTTCATGTTTCAATTTTGATCAATCTGATTTGATATGTCCCTTTTTCATGCACTCATAGCATTTTAATTCTGAAACATTATATTTACTACTATTAATTTTCTTACTTCCCTTTCTGTCATACTCTTGATGATCTCTTCTAGGACACTTCTTTGAACCTCTCTTTCTTTTCATGTACTTATAGAATCCTTTAGTAAAATTTTCTATATCACCTTTTTTTATTTTTTACAAATAAAAATTTGAGGAATTAATAGAATTTTTTGTTAGATTTGAATGTTATTCCTTTCATTTTCTCATGTTCTTCACTATTATTTTTCTTCAACTCCATATCATATTGAATAATTGATACTATCATTTCATCCATTGAATACTCAATGAAATACTTACTTTATTCAATCACAAACTTCTTTGAGTGCCACCTTTTAGGTAGGTATTGTAGTATTATTTTGATAAGAACTTAATTCTTCATGGTTTCCCCGAGTACAACCATACTGTTTATAATTTTAGAGAATCTATTGTAAATCTTAATGATGCTCTCTTGATCATTTATTCTGAATTTTTTAAATTCAGCCCTGTAAATCCCAAACTTGGTTCTTTACAACTTATCAATTACTTTATGAGTGATTTTTAAAGTGTTACATATTTTAGATACAGTTTTACATGATGAAATATGTATATACATATTTATACTTAAGGAACAATACAGGTAATTCAAAACTTTATAGTTTATAATGAATTTTGTAGCATAATTTCCAGTTAGAGTTTTTAAATATACCTTAGGTAATTTATAAGGTTTTGAAATGATAACCCACAATTCAAGACCTATATTTTTTAGAATTACCTTAATATAATCCTTTTGATATACATAATCTCTTCTATTTAAATGAGGTGGTTTGATGGGATTTAACAACTCAAATTCTTATATTACCATAAAAAATTAGTTGATATTTCCTTAGACTGTTAAGTCTAGAATAATGGTTAGTAAAAAAAGATAATGAAATAATAATCACCAAAAAACTACTTAAAAGGAACATGACTTTGATACCAATTGTTAGTTCTAAGTGAGGTAGAAATATAGACTAGAGTTGTGGGGGTGAATAGTATTATTTAAAAAAATTCAACAAATTATAATTATCATAGTAATAAAAATTGAAAAGATGAAAGAAAATAATGCAATGGAAAATAAAATAGAGAAAAATGATATTTTTATATTACTTTGGATCACTAAGATCCCACTCTACTCTTAAATATTCTCTACTCGGTGAGAATGCTAATATTCACTAATAAACTCACTTTTGTTTTGGAGTGATAACCCAGTTATAGATGTACCTTTTTCTCACATGACGGTATAACCCAACTGACTTTTACACAAGTCACAATCCATGACGAAACTAACTTTTATTTAGGAGTCACTACCCAAAATTCCTTTTTAATAAGAAGAATACACTAGGAAGAAATATTTTGGATAGAAAAAGATTAAACTGGCTCGAAAGGCACAAACAAAATAATGAAAAGATACAATAATGAAAACCTAAAATAGATTAAGAATAATAGCGTAGCAGATAAAGATGAATGTCAATGAAAACTTTGATCACCATAGTAGTAAATGATCAAATGATAAAGTCCTTCATGATCACACCAATTAAACAGTAGTCGTTGTAGGGATTTAACACTTCACAATTCTTGTATCAACGTTATATTTTTATATAAGTCTTTTTTTGAATAAACTGTGTTGATTTTATTTAATCACATTCCCCCTTGATCAAATTCCAATGGATAAACCCACATCATTAACTCTAATATCTTCTTTAGTACAAAATAGCATCTAAATAACCAATCACAATATGCCACATGTTAAAGAATAATAGTACTTAGAATAATACCATTTACATGTAATTTGAATTATCATGCTCATTATGAGAGAATTATCACGCTTTTTGTTCCTACATGAAATTACTCTAAAACACTTACAATATGATTATTAAAAAAATATGTATCTTATAATTAATAAAACAATTATTAATACATTAAATAAAATTTTAGTAAATCAAAAAAATAATACGGGCTGATTTTGTTCTACTGTACAATGATTTCACATTTTACAACTAACATAAATAGATATAATTTTTTAAGTGATGGTAGAAAATGCTTTCTTCTAATATTTTTAAAATATAGGATCTATTACCACTACTATTTATACCATCATTAATATTTTTCTATTGTTGAAAGTAATGTATTTCTACCATTACTATTATGCTACCACTAGGGCAAATATATATTCTACTATTAAAACATATGTAAATGATACCACTACTGTACATGTTACTATTGATATTTTAATTTTTCTCTACTATTAATATATATTATTCCTTTAATATATATGTTACTATCAGAGATGAGTGCTACCATTAATGGAGAAATCCGCTACCGTTATTATTCATTAGGAGTAGGGGAGTGATACTACTGAAACAAATGTTTTCTTTGAGGTGAATAAGGGTAATTCCATTTTCCCCTATATACATAAAGGTAAGATATTGGTTTTAAGGCTTGCATAAAGGTAAAACAAGTTTTTCATATATTGTGTAAAGGAAAAAAATAATATATACAGGTTGCATAAAGGTACTACTATTCATTTTTAAAGGTAAATCATATTTTATATAGTTTGTATAAAGGTACTTCCATGCATGAGTAAAGGTAAGATAAACTTTTAACATCATGCATTTAGGTAAGAGTTTCTACAAGCTACATAAAGGAAATCAACAAAAAAAAATTCATGTAAGGTTAACTATACGATATGTAAAAGTAAAGAATGTGGTATGTAAAGGTAAACAACAAAAAACATACATCACGTAAGGGTAACTAAGTATTGTGTAATGGTAATGCATACACTACTTAAAGGTAAAGCATGCACTGTGTAAGGGTAGTTTGAGTTTTCTAATACCCGTGTAAGGGTAAACTAATACTTTTATAAGGGTAACCCAAGAGATCTAAATCTCACATAAAGGTAATTCAAATATCATATAAGTTCCAACTACTGTTTCTAAGGCTTGTGTAAAGGTAAATTGAAGTTTAAGAATCATACGTAAGGGTAAACGTAGAATTAAAATACTTATGTAAGGGTAAAAACTAAAGTCAAAGACATGCATAAGGGTATAAGAAAACTTACATAAATGTAAAATTATGATTAAATAGGGGTAAAGAATAAGAAACAAAATATATATAAGGGTAAATGAAATAATTAGAAAATTAATTCTCCACAATATTTTAACAAAAGTAATAAAAAAAGAATAATAAAAATAAATTAAAAATAATCAAATAAAACCAAATATTTACCAAATAAACGAGAAGAGTTTTAATTAATAAAAAAAATATAAACCAAATTCAATCACTAACAAGGATAAGATCCACCAATTTCCAATGGGAGAAAGTAAAATAATTTGGTTGATTAGTTTCTTTTAAAAGTGTGAATTTGAATTGATATTTTATGTGGAACTTAAAAATTTGATCACCCTATTGATAATTTTTTGTTTTTTTTATTTTAAAATTTTAATACCGGTGAACATGTTGTTATTATTTAATTTATTATTGATATTCAATTCTTGGGAACAAGCATGATTTAAAGTGTTGGGGTAGTTTATGGCCTTATTTTTCATGTGATTTTTTTTTTAAATTTTGATAATGAATTTTAATATTTTTTGATTTTTTTACCCAAAAAATTAATTATTTTATTAAAATGTTAGTAATTTACATTTTAATAAAAAATGCGGAGGAGGAAAATAAATGAACATATTAAATTGAAGTTTATTTTTTCTTATGAATATTTGGTTAAATTTGTATCAAGTATTTTTTTAGGTAAAAAACTAGGCCTTTTAACACTAGGCCAAGGTGGAACCACAAGCTAATTAGATTCAAAGTCAAGAAACCCATGTTCAAGTAGGTGCATGGGTGATCGAGGACCAGAACAGGCATAACTCAGGAAATATTCATGTATATGGAGAAGCCTGTTGGGCCTATGCGGGTCAACATGGGTCTATGTATGGCCATCTGTGAGGTGTGGTGTGGGTGTCAATCCCCTGCTACGTTGGAGATAGAGTGCTCCACCCTAGCATCATATATGATAAGGAAAAATCCATATAGAACAAAATCCAATGTGGGATAATATTTTTTCCACAAAACTATTTATAATTTAATATAACATCATCATATCGTGATCGAATGCATGTGACTCTACCACAAACACACCCACTATCGCCTCACCACTACCATGATCGACACTACCAAATCACTGTTGATATAATCAGATTCTAACATTACAGCCATGGTCTAAGCTCAAGTTCACCATCGAAGGCCACTACTAAAGCTCATAAACATAATGAATGACCTTTGGAAGCTTAGATGACCCCATAAAAAAAGTTTAAAGCTAAAGGATGCCCCATATGGAAGGATGAACATATTATGATGAGATTATTGTGTATAAAATATTCTATGTTGAAGGTCATCATGGATCATAGTGGAAACCTAAAACTGAAACATCCATGGATAGGTCATGCTATGTCATGTTAGAGCCTATGTTGGTGTCACTATAGCTTCAATTTTGTCACTTCAACATGTGAAATGAAGTCATGGTTGAATTTTGTGTTTTCATGCAAGGAAATGAGGAGGACTACATTATTTATAGGTATTTCATGACCAATATGATAATTCCAAGATCGAAACGCCCATAGAAATTTTTCTACATCATAGTTATGCTTGGGAATGGTGAATATGGAGACTCCGACAAGGAATTGATGATGGAAATTCCTTGAAAGGATATGGTCCTCAACATGGTTAGATATTACATTCATAGGATATGAATATGAAACCGTGAAGTCTACATCATGGTTTGTGAATTCATGTGTGAAAATAGAATCTCGAATGAAAAAGGTGCAATCCTATCCTATGGTCACATTTTAAAATCTATTTTGAAAATAAAGCACAGGCGAGGGATTTTGTGCTAAACCTAGAGAAGGCCGAGCAGAATTCATCCCATGCACATGTTTCATATATTCAAGGTAAATTTGAAATATGATATGGTTCAGGATATGAAAGTAAAATCCATAAGAGATGAAGGGGTGATTCAAATTATTAAATATATAAATATATAGTGTCTAAGCCTCTCTCATGGATAAAAAAGATATATTTTTAAGTGAGAGATGAGAGATTATCACATGGGATAATGAATAGAGTAGTATGATTGAAATAAAATGAGAGAATATTTAATAAAGATAAAATTATTTTGAAGAGAATATACACAACTATATATCAAGGGAATTACCTATAAATACAGAGTAAGGTTCTTTACAAAAAGAATCAGAACTGGGGGAGGAGGCAGCTGTTTTAGTTTTGCTATAGTTTAGGTTTTATTTTCCATGTAACTCATAAGCATATTTTTTTATTAAAGTGTTTCTTCATTCCATATCTCTCCCTCTATCCACCCGTATATATTTTTCTCCATCGTGATCTCTTGTACTCATGATTATTAGTAACTAACCAAATGAATATCATGGGGGAGTAATCTTATGTTCAAACCCAAGTTGATGATTTTTATCTACTTTAAGTTAATTTAAGGATGATTTTTGGTTAGTGTAATCCTCGCTACAATTATCTAAGG
This sequence comes from Viscum album, assembly GCA_963277665.1. Classification (NCBI taxonomy): domain Eukaryota; kingdom Viridiplantae; phylum Streptophyta; class Magnoliopsida; order Santalales; family Viscaceae; genus Viscum; species Viscum album. Next base: position 200,820,869 of record OY728144.1, on the reverse strand, counting down.
CTTATCTTCTTCTTCTACAACAATTATACTTCAATCGAGGATGTGGATGCATGGTCTACTTGGAAATTTTTGAGTACACTGTATATTCACAACCGAGGTAGAAGAATATGTTCACACATACGATGTAGTGTGTTCATTAAGTAGATATAAAATAAGACAATGAAGGTTCTCTTTAAATGAATCTCTTAGGAGAATTTCATTTCTTCTCTGATCTGCATTCATCCTATCTTCATCTATATCTACTTGTTTTATTTTTCTATTTTTCATTCACATTCTCAAAATAAATTTTCCTTTGTTTTCATAAAATAAGAAAATACCAAATCTCTAATAAGTTAATTAGGAATAATTTTTTATTGACTAAAAATATCTCAAGAGAGATTATCTTGGTTAGACACTATGCTGCACTAGGAAAATAATTGTAGATTTTTCACCACCCTACATTAGGAATATCACTAATCAATGAGAAAATTTATGACACCTTACTTATTATACTTAATTCCTATGATAATATCATTATTTCTAATCATATGGGAAGTACATATGCTATTAAAGATCCATGCACTTAAATGATCCAATGCTTTCATAGAAATCTCTTCAACCACCACCTTCTAAGCTCTCTTCTTGTTGATCCATATATTCAGTTTCATACTTGATTTTGTGTGATGTGATTGATATTCATCAGAGTATAATAGTACAACTTCATTTTTCAAAGATACAAATCAATTTTTTATTTTCATCCCACTTAATGATCCTTTGATCTATTTCATTTAACCACTTTGGGTCTTCATATGCACATTCCTTTTCATTGTTTATGAGAAATACCTAGCCATATGACCAAATACTCCACACTAGAAATAATGACCATTAAATTAATACCTGAAATATTTAACTATTATAATATACCTCTATTTATCTTGTTCCCTATAATACTTTTGACTATGGATTTTTTTTGAGAATATCCCATCTTTCCACAATAATAACACTAGATATGCCGTTTATTCTTATGTATTCTCTATAACACTAGTTGTATCTTGGGTTCTCTAAGTTTTATGATTCTGATTCATACCCAAATCAACCTTAAACTTTAGAGTGGGTTATTTGGAATGACATAAACCATGATTGGTTTCTATTTTTGATCAAACTTTATATCATCTTTGTTGTTATGATGTGTCTTTTTCTTCTCCTGGAAATCCTTTTTATATTTTGCTGGACCTTCATGCTCAAATTTCACATTTTCTATTAATTATTAATTTTACTTTCTCAAAATCATATAAAGAGTCAAGATCCACTAATGATCTTTTACTTTTCATCAAAAGATGATAAATTTCTCCTCAAGCACATTGATGTGTCTGACTCGATATTTCTCCATGTTAGTCGAACCATCAAAAACCTTTGATTATTCTTAAACATTAATCTTATAATCTATGGCCTTATTTGAGTTTTATAGCTTTGAATATTTAATCTTTTAAATTTATAACTTTAACTTAGACTTCTTATCTTCTTACTACTGTATATAGAGTTTGACATCATGAACCACTCTATCGAATTTCTTCATTTTAGATATCAAAATATCTATCTCCTCAAGGAAAACCTATAAATCTACTTAGAGGTCAAATTTTCCTTACAGTTATTCTTTATCAAAATTGATCACTTACCTTGTCTGAGAACTACCTACAACATCCATGGGAGAATCTTCTTTGTGATCTTTACAGTTCTCAATCTCTTCTAGCTCAATTTATTCTAAATTGTTGTCCTCCTTTGAAATTAGGTTTTTCTTCTTGAAGAAGTTTTACTTTATGCTTCCCCTATATTTCACACTATCTTAAGATTTCTTCATGGGAAATTCATCATCCCAGTCATCATCTTGAAACTTCTTGGTAAATGTTTTCCATAATATTCCTAACCTTTCCACATTGAAAGCATTTGATTGTAAGTTTCCCTTTAAAATTTACTTTTCCACTTTGCATATTTGAGTAAAGTAATAACATGAATTCATCTAACTCTTCTTCTTCATGATCATCCTACATGGTAAACTTATTCAAAGATTTTAATTCCACCTTCTCTGACTTACCCTTTTACACAACATCATTATCATAGTTTCCTATTTCATATGAAATAAGAGTACTATGAATACTATCTAATATCATCTAATGTGGATAATTATCCTAAAGAACATAGAATTTTTTATAGAACTAGGGTGGAAACCTCCACAAGATACTCTTGAATATCTTTATATCATTGAGGGTTTCTCTAAGACCACACATGTCCTCTACAATAACATTAATCTGATCAAAGAATGTATCAAAAAATTGCATCCTCAAGTCCTCATATTTGTTTCATAAAACTTATAATTTAGATTCTTGTACTTTTTAATCACCATCACAGATCTTAATCAGATTATACCACATAGAATGTGATGATTTACATTAAATCAATTTCATATATATTGTGTTGGATAAAGATCCCCCTAAAGTATTGATTCTACTATAATCAACATCCATTTATTTATGACCACCTTCTGATAAAAACCCATTTTACATGTATAGAATATATATAAAAATCCATGCCTAAAGATTATAAATAGTACTGCATACGATTATTCCATACCAGGAAGTTATTTCCCCCAAAGATCGAAATTACTTTGTGATTAATTGATACAATTTATTTCACTAATATAGAATACTACTGGATTTAAACATTATCTATGATACCAAATGTTGGCCCAAATAGGTTAAACACACCGAGGGGGTGGGGTGGTGGTGGTGTGTGTGTGTGTGTGGGGGGATGAATTAAAGTAATTTATACTTTTAATCTTGTTTCATTTTAAAAAAAAATCTCTTCTTTGTTTTTATCAAAATAATATATAAGTAGAAATGACTGCATACAAGATATACAACAATTTTACTTGGTTCACCCTAACTAGTATAATCCAAGGAGTATACAAAGATAATGTGCCAATATACTAGAATTACTAAAGAGTAATTCTATTAGAATTTTTAGAGCAGACTCACTAACCCTTATGGTTTACAACCATTCACACTTGAAAACTCACAATCCTCTCAACTGAAGTGAATGAACTAACCCTTCATAAGATTCTTCTGATAATATGTATCAACTATGGATTTGTTCAAACTAAAATGGGTGTGTCATGAATCTCCACTTTCATCCATGAGAGTAAATCCAATTTTCTAGGTAATTACTACTTCATGGAAAATCCCTTCGTGAACCATTCTTCTTCGTGAACTACTCTTATGTATTCTACCTTGCCATAACACTATTCACCACATACTTCCTTGACAATACACTATTGAATATGAACTTCCTTAGCGGATCACTGTTAAATGAGTACTACCATGGAATAACACTACTCATCACAAGCTTACTTAGACAATCTCTGTTTACCAAGAACTTCCTTAGCAGATCACTATTCACTGCAAACATTATTGGTAGATCACTATTCATGATGAACTTCCTTGGAGGATCACTATTCATAATGAAATTCATTGGTAGATCACTGTTCATTACTAACTTCCTTGGTAGCGCACTTTTCACTATGTACTTACTTCAAAAACTCCCTTATGACTTAGAGGAATTCCTAGTGATGAACCTTCAAGATAATATTTTTCACTTTCAAAAGAAGTTATTATAGGGTGCTTATATAGGAAAAGAAACCTAAAAAACCTATTAAATGTTAAATTAATATTCATCCCTTAAAAAATATCTTATGCATACTACTCCTTCATGGTACCATGTGCCACGAACTTCCTTAGTGGTCGGCCTCAAAACACCGCCTCACGACTTCATACTTGTTAAGCGGCCTTTATACTTGATAAGCAGTCGATGTACTTACTAAGTGTTCCACATAATTTCTAAGTGATCTAGGTACTTACCAAGTAGAAATCCTTAATTTAACAATTTTATTTTCCATATTCATTCATATTTAAATGCTTTGTGAACCACTTTGATAATGTAATTTGTCCACAAACACACTAATTTTTTTCAACCTACTTTGTCAACTAACACAACAACCTAAAGATGCTAAAATGTCACCTTGAGGGATTTTTTCTAAATAGTGTATTTGGAAGAAGCCTAATTAATAAATTTAATTATGAGGATGATTTATGGATGTAATGTGGTTATTATTACAATAATAATTAAGGGTGGGTGTGGAGAATTAATTCTTATAGATAATTGAGGTTTTTGGGGTTGACATAATTGAAAAATATTTTAATGCAAGATAATTAATTTAATTTTATGAATTAGTGAATAATTTACTAGGTGGGCCATGGAATAAAATATTTTTAATAGAGGGAATAATATAGGAGAGTTGGGAGAAGGTTTTATGATGGACATTGGGGAGTTGACTTCAATTTAGGAAGTGAATTTATTTCTAATTGGTTTTAGAGAGGTAATGATTTATAATAAGATGTCTCTTTCCACATTTGATATGTCTATTATATATTCTTTCTCATATTCCATGAGTTCTCTCTTCCCATAGGATTTCCCATGGTAGATGTTTTTGTGAATAATAGTATAAGGAGGATAGATAATTGGTAGTAATTACAAGGTATGAAAAGTAAATTATTTTACATAATTTATATGAATTATATAAAGTTTTCAACAATGTTTTTATGTCAATAAACCCCTATTTTTGACATACTCATGATTAAGATATTAGAAATGGGTTTTAAAACATTTATCATGGTTTGCGCCTATTTGGAATGATGGTTGTAACACTTTCTAGATAATTCTCCTTTGACCTTCTCTTCACTAATACCTTAAAATCAAAGAGTTTTAAAGGGTTATTCCAAGTTTCATGGGGGTTTTCCACTCTCTAGAGATTGTTTACTCTTTTACATAGAGTTACACATGCACCGTGTCAAATGATATGTGTTGTTCCACAAACAGTACAAAGTTCATGGAATATATTCATAAGGGTTGTTCTATTTGGTATATGAATAATGATTTATGGATTAATCCTGATGATAGAGTTTGGTGCATCATACCGTAGAGATCATTGAATTAAGGATTCATAGAAATTATAAGGAAAAGACTCTAATTAGGTTGATTATAACTATTTCAATCTTGGGTTAAAATTTACATGAATTTCTAATGACTTTTTATAATAATTATTATTTATATATAATTTGTGATATATATTTATATGTGGGGTTTGGATTATTATTTGTTTAAAAAGTTTAATTTATGAAAATATGAGGGGTTTTGATATCAATCTCATTTATTTATCAAATGTGAGTTTTTATGAAACATGTTAAAATATTTTCAAATTATGGATTATGTTTTGGAATTTATTTCTAAATGGTGTTTTTTTGTAAATATATTTTCCTTAGATTTCATTATAAAATGTGAGTTTTTTAGAATTTATATAGGGAAAGAGATTTTGATTATTTTTCTAAAAAATAAAATTATATTTACATTGGTGGGATATTGTTATTGAAAATATTAGGGGTTATGTTATTTGGATTAATTAACAATCTGTGATAGGGGTTAGATAGTGGGTGTGTGGTTAGGAAATAAATTTCTATATACAAATAACTGGGTGAATGATGGTTAATTTTTTTGGGTTTTCAAATGCTAGCATATGTTTTTTCCCTTTTAATTTATCATAATAATATATTTTGTATGTGAATAGATTAAATTGGAAAAATTGACCATGGGACTGATTGGATATGTAATATAATTGAGAATCATTACCGAGAAAATGTAATATTGTTGATAAAAAGATTCCGCAACCTTATAGTTTATTTATAATGGATTTTTTGATAATTATTTGTAAATTTTCATATAGGGGTTTATGATTGTGATTTGAGGGTTTTTTATTTGATTATTACTCATTACTAGGTTAATATCATATGCTAATTAATAAATTAATGTCTGGTTTTCCTTTAATATTATTGATACCTTAGTTATTATTTAATGAAATATTTACTTGAAAAGGTTTTGGTAAATAATTTATTTAATGTTTTACAAACCTCTCATTGGATTTTCATGTTTGGGTTACTCATGCATGAGGTTAATTTGGAGTCTTGTGGAAATTACACTAAGTTTATACTCATCTTCTACATGTGAAATCTGTTGGACATGCAGATGTTATTAGATGTGACGCAATTCAAATAAAGACTTTATTCTTCATCATTGGTGAGTAATATATCCATGAAAGAGATATGATAATAGGAGTTTTGTGGCTTGAAGTTTTGAGTCAAATTATTACTCTTGTTTTAGTGTTTCCTATAATGCCTCAACTTGAATCACTCTACCATAAATTAACCAAAGTGATACTGGAACTTAAGTGCACCTCCCTGTACTCCAAAGGTTTTCAACTATTTTTGATGGTATATAAGGTTATAGTGGAGAGACTATACCTTATGAAGTTAATAATAATAATAATACCAACATAACAAAACCAAATAAATTAAATAATAATAATAAAAACAAGTCCAAATATACATATGTAAGTTTAAAAAAACATTTACCATGTTATAAAGTTATAAATGAGTAACAAGATCACCCATAGGTTAATCATGTAATGACCCAAACTTTTTAAATGATATTTGATTCCTGAATAAATTTGTGTTATATTATATTGCAAAGTATTATACTCATAAAACACATAAAAACACTTTATTTAATTAATGGATATTATTACATTTGTCAATAATCAAAAACATAAAAATTCTAAATATTATAATGGGATAAAAAAATTATAAGTAGAAAAACAATAATGGGAAAATTTGGATCATCATAATATTCCAGAATCATCACTCCTATGAAAAACACTATGGAAAATAAAACAAATATTAATAAACCAATCAACATTTTAGAAAAGGAAAATTTATATACTTGAGAATAATTATGGTGAATGATGAATAAAGGAATAAATAGGTATTTATAGGAAGTAACATAATAGTTTTAATAGTGATATGAGCATTGGAATAGTAACATAATCATTAGGAATAGTAACCCTACCATTAGGAATAATAACCTGATCATTGAAATAGTAAATTGATGTCAAAATATTAAAATGACATATAAATAATATTTATCCTAATTAATTTATGAAAATATAAATATTATAATACCATAAAATAAATATTAATATTAAAAACTCAAAGAAACTACAATCACATTTTTAATAAACTCTATTTTAATGTATTTAATAAAAATCATAATATTTATGTTAATAATTACAATTCCTATGTTCAAAAATTATTTTTATAAAATGAATACCATTTTTAGAATTAGAACATTGAAATTTTCTAAGGGTGATTTTTTTGGAAATTTTCTGAAATAGTTCAATTTTTAAGTGAATTGTAGAAATATAGTTTTTACATAATCAGTGTGTTTTAATTACATCATCTAAGAATTAATAATAAAATAAAATTTTTTATAACTTTTGGATCGACAAAAAACTAATTTAATAATATAAAATTGTCATTTAGAAATAATAAAATTAAATTATAAACCTAAGAAGTGTTTTCTAATGTCTAAAAAGGTAAAGTATTCCATTAAAATAAAAACTTGTCATTTTTCAACTTTCCTTTTTAATAAACTAATGAATCTGGTTTTGGAAAGATTTAAAAGTCCTAAAATAAATTTATTTTATTCAAATGTGACTTAAAATGTAAATAATTACCGTGGAAATTATATTTTATTCAATATTTTAACTCAAAAATATCCATCTCCTCAAGAATAAATACCCCTCCCCTTGGAAATACACTTCTCTGTCACTTACCAAACACAAATATGTGCCCAAATTATATATATTAATCCATTTATCATCCTTAGGGACATTTTTTATTCACTCAAATCCAATAATTCAAGGATTTTAGTGTTGTAGAAAAGAAGCAACACCGAGAAGAGGGCAATGTTTTATCAACATTTTCTCTAATTTTCCTCTTCTCTTCCTCATTTTCCATGTTCAATTAAAACCCAAACCTTATAAAATTAATTAATTATTATTTTAAAATTATATTAATGATTTTAAACTACTATAATTATTATATATATGATGTATTTATATTTCATACTTCTCTTTCCTCCTCTTTTGATAATGTCCCATCAACAGTCCATTAACTGCCTATGAAGACATTGAAAACTCTCTATTTATCACCACCTTCATGGATGGTTAGTATAAACTATATATAATATATAAATATTTAATTACATGTATTTTAATCTTCTATAATTAATTTTAATCATGATAAATGACCTTGAAAAAAGATAATAAAATTGAAACAAGACATGATAATTTAATGAAAACATGACATAAAACCAATTCATATTTAACAAAGAGTATTATAAAATTAAATCCAATAATTATAATGGATAAATAGTGAAAAAATTAATATAATTCACTTCTGGTTTCATGTGTTATCAATTATAATTTTATTATATAGTATGTATAAATGATATGAAACATAATGATATTTAAGGTAAGGGGACTCTCAAACCCAACTCCTTTTTGGGTTATATCCGTTTTCAAATTATTTTTAGTATGGATATTCCTCTAATGTCCTTAAAATATATTTTCATAATTATTTACATTTTATTTCTAGGTATTTTCATGTTTCTACCTTATCGAAATGATTTCTATTCCATCTACAATGATTTTTCAAAAAGTATTTATTTTTTGAAAACACATCATTGAATCCTCTTGAGTTATTTATTATTCAAATAAAAATGATCTTTTATGCTAAAATATGACCCCCTTATTAATTTTGGAACCCCAAAGTTTATTCCATAAATTATGATAAATGAAATCCTTATGAAACCTATTCCTTTCTATAGGTTTATTTCATGAGTACAATTTTTATATGTTCTCTTTCCACGTGGCATGCATGACCATGAGCATTTTATGATGTAATGGGTGGTAACATAATTATATAGCCCTATAATACATTGAGTAATATGATATATCTCATGAGATTATGTGTGAACATAATGCTCTCTTTCTTCACAATTATGATGTTATGATTCATGCACATATGTTATATGTGAACGTGATGTTAGCTTTGTTCACAACTATGTGTGGTATTTTACCACTATGTTATTATGTTTAATTATTATTCATATTCCATATTCCATGAATTTTTTAAATGATCCCCTCATGATTATGATGATGATCCTATACTTATGATATGATGAGGATTATTATTCCCACCCATGTACTATTGATCCATGTCCCTTATTCCTCCCATGTTATTTCTCCCCTTACTAGGCTTTTATATAACCCCTTTATTTGATGTATATCCTCAAGTGATTACATGTATTGAGGAGAATGTGAGATATTTAGAAGGAATATGAAGAAGGAATTAAATAATGTTTATTTTTTATTATGTACAAGTGATGTAGGAACCTAATTTTCCCAAAATAAAAAACCTTTCAATTGTGGAATGTAATACTACTATGTTATTTATCTAAAAAAATTATGTCATATCCATGTATGAAATATCTAGGTTTTAATAGATCATATATATATAGGAACAAAATAACCAACAAGAACTACCAGCTTGACATCGAGGAACCACCTGACCTATCTGCAAAATCATACCAACCATCCCATACACAATATGAAAATAATTTCCCACTAAAATCTTAATTAAAATACCTTTCTCTTACCTATTATACAAGATATAAAAAACACACATGTCCTGAAGGGATTGTGTAGGGTGTGAGTATGAACTCAGTAGGCCACCACCAATTATTTCCTTATTTAACATCTATATATATACCAGTTCATGAAAAAAATTAGTTAACATAAGTTAATAATTAATTACAAAACTTACTCCATCTATACTCATTAAGCCACAATGAGTCTTTACATAATTTGTCCAAAGCCAGTGTGGAAAGATTAATCCATAGTCTATTATACTGAAAGATCCCTTGGCCTTTTGATCAAACCCATGTCACTCAGGCTATACAACATCCATTATCATCCAAACCATCACAAGTCCACCTCGATGCCCCACCAACACATTCACATTTCTATCCTCAAGCTCATACCAATATTTCTCTCAATATAGTGAGTAACACACTCCCATCCAATGGTCCCTCTCACCACGAATTGTGGACTCTACATTTTTCACCTCCTTCATACTAATGGTCAACACCACCAACTATTCCACTTAATATATACACTACCACAAAACAGGGCAAGGGAAGCACTTCCCTTTATCAGTGCTAAACAGAAAGCGCTGATAAAGGGGTATGCCTTTATCAGCGCTATCTAAAAGTGCTGATAAAGGTATCTCTTTATTAGCACTAAAAAAGAACTAATAAATGAATGTTTTATCAACAATTTTATTTTAGCGCTGATAAAACATACCTTTATCAGCGCTTTTAACGAGCGCTGATAAAAGTTCCGTCAGTTTATATTTAATAACCCTAACAGGCCATCCTTGCTCGCACACGGTCAAGGTCTCGTGGAAGCTGAACCAGGCCCCTCGCTGCCGCGACCTCATCCTCCTCCTCCTCGTCCTCCTCGTTCCTCCTCCTCATCCTCCTCCTTCTCCGCCGCCGCCGCCGCCTCCGCCCCCGCCCCTGCTGCAGCGACCCCCGCTGCCTCTGCCGCCTCCACCCCCGCTGCCACGACTGCCACCACCTCTGCCACCGCCGCCACCGCCGTCTCCACCTCTGCGACCCCCACCGCCTTTGCCGCCGCCGCCGCCTCCGCCTTCGGCGCTTCCTCCACCACCGCCTCTACCATTATTGTTATTCATTTTCAGGTAATTTTTTTTCTACCGCTTGAATTTAACGTGTGGAATCCTGATTTAAGGTGTTATTGAAAGAGTTAATGGATTTTTGATATTATTGAGTTCTTTATTTAATCCTTGCACCTCAATAAACACCTACTGAATCTTGTTTCATGGGATAGATGTTCTTGAACTCTTTTATGGACACCCCTTGAGTGTGCCAAGTAAAATTATCCCTTTAATGTCAAATGATTAATTGCCCTGAACACCTATTTAGCTTATGTTAAAGCTTTTAAACGAGGTTTCCCTTGAAAGAAGGGTATATAAATGGAATTTAAGACACATTATAGGTGTTTGGCCTAGATTCTTAATGGAATTTACCATATAGGAAATTTCCATATTGATTATGGCCCATTTTGAAGACCCTTTGAGCCTTATTAGTGAATTTTCCATTCTTGGTAAAATTGAATGTGTAATAATCATGAGGAATGAATTTTACATGATGGATTTATTTTAATTTAACGAATTAATTAAATGAATTGAAATGATCTATAATGGGTTGAAAGGGAACACCATCTACTGCATGTTATATAGAATGATAATTGTGTATTTCATTTCATTGAATGAAATTGTACATGGATAATGGGACATATGAGATGTTTTTCTTCATGTTTTGTAATATAAATAGGAATGTGAATAATGCCTTATTTATAAAAATGGTCCTAATTAAATTGATGGATGAGAGGTAATTCCCCATTCTAGTTAAAATTTAAATACACCTTTATAGAGGATAACATAGTATGGTAAGGTAATTGTTGAGAATATAGGAAAATCACACTCCCTTACATCGAGTGTTGAGTATAACATATCGCACCACAAATACTAATAGGATGTTGGGATTTTTTCACCACACCAATTTCTTAGAGTTATTACATGATGGCTTACTCCCCATTCTGAGTTTCATCTAGTTCACATTATTCTATGCTTGATCACTATTATGGTTGGATTTCTTTTCTCGAGGTATGTGATCCTTATGATTCCTATTTGGATTTTTTTGCACCTATGGTTTGGATAAAAATTAGTGACCAGATAGTGATTTCTATCAATAAATTTAAATTTATTTTCATGCATTGTCTTTTGGGGTTTGTGGGATGTGGTAAATGGTGTAGTCGGTTTTAGATTATTTTATTATCATGGGTTTCCCCTATTTTATGTTTTCTTTTCAGTTGTAAATCTCCTCTGCTGTGCGCCTCTCCTCTGCCACGTACGCACCTCTGTTATGTGCTTAACGGCACCTTCACGATGAGTTTTCTCCTGTTACTCATTGGTTTCCTCTTGTTCGCATGTTATTACTGTTTGATATTGATGGTTATAATGTGAAATCTACGGGCTAAATGCCCTGCTAAAAATCATGGCTGTTGGTGGTCCTTGTTTGCGCACTAAATGAATTGAATGTTGGTTGGTACTTGTTGAACATTGGAATATATAAATTGGTAATTTACGTATACTTGACTTATGAATGAACACCCTAGGATGATAAAACATATGTGATAACCCCTGAATTAACAAACAAAATTGAATAAGGGATGCTTTGTAAAATCTAAAATTTTGATTGTTTGGTTTGTATGGTGTTGTGATTGTAATCACGATTGTGTTTTTGTATGGTGTTACGGTTGTTGGCATGATTGATATGCCATTTTTTTTCCATGTTGTAGTTCGTCCACCATTAAATATCAATCCAAAATTTACCCATTTGAATGGCACCACCACTTCGTTACTAGTGAAATTCCACTGAATCCTAGAAAACCACTTCTAGAGGGCTCTATGAGACACTTTAAAATACATGGAACATGCTTCACCATACATGGATTTCATATAGATTTTAATGCCACACAACATTTATCTCCAAAATTTACACCACATGACTAATCTTCTGACTCAAACTTGGAATAAGTTTCATTTTAAATGTTACATGTCATATGAACCTAGGTCACACACAATGTATCTCCAAGACATATACTTCAGCATGAAACCATGTACATGCCATGAAATAATGGTAGAACCATATGACATGTGTTTTACTTCACTCACACCATGTATAGTGTAACATCCCAAGTAAGTAATTAATAATAGATATTTTTATCAATGTCTATTAATGATTAAGATAGTGTTTTAGAGGCTTAAAATGAAAATAAATACAATCTTATGCATGGAATACACTAATATTCTTAAAAGATTGTTTTACTGCCTTTTGATGGAAAACCCTTTTTAAATATATATTTTGAAAATTTTATAAGCTATGTTTGTCAAAATAAACTTATTATTTATGATTGGGACATCAAAATTTACTTTGTGTGAATTTTTGGTATTTTTCCAATAAAGTTCATTTTTTAATGAATAGTGAAAAATGTTATATTTTAATTCGAAACCACTTTTTAATCTAATTTATTTACATGATTAGATTATCTTTTGAATTGGTTTTGAAGTGAAATTAGAATATATTTTTACCATTTTATCCAATGGTGGTTATTGGAATCAATTTCACTTTGAAATTGGACTTAAACTAGTGTCAATCTTTTGATACGTATTGTTTCATAAAAACACGCTATTTGTCATGACAACGAGAATTAGTTATTAAATTAATTAATGCAACTTACATGTTTTTAATTTTGTAAAATAGACATCATTTTTGAATTCAGAATATCAAATATAGCTTAGGGTGAAGTTTTAGTATATTTCTGAAAAACTTCAATTTTTGATGAATAGTGAAACCACTAAGTGGTAGTTAAAGAAACTGATTTTTCGTTTAAATGAAACTTTGCCACTTCTGTGATTTGATTTTCAAAAATCCGACATACATGGTTGTCATTAAGAAGTAAAATGTGGTTAAATGATATTAAAATAATTTTTTGGTGAATAGTAACTTTTAAGTTCTTAATCGCGATTAGTGGTAATTAGTGTAGTTTAAGGTAAAAATAATGTTTTAATAATATGAGATGAGCTTGACACATGTCCTACCCCCATTGGATGTGTCATGGACGACCAAGAAAATCCATGAGTCAACTTGGGGACCCCATGGAGCCACTTTGGTTGGGAAATGACATAAATAACTTTTTATTTAATGTTAAAGTAAAAATGACACAAACAAGAGATGTTTTACTAAAACAATTTTTACATGGGGTTATACAAGTCATAGTTTTGATTATAAATATTCATTGAAAAGATAAAAATATTTCCTACATCATTATAGTTTTTTTATAATTTTTAGACCTTAAATAAATTAAATTATTTATGACATCATGATGATGCAGTGATTACCTCATTAATAAAGGATTTAAATAAAATGAAATGATAATGTAAAATATATGACCTACACATGTACAAAACCTATTGTATGGGTGGATTTAGAACTCTTATCACCTTACCCTATAATTATATCAATGTGGTACCTTTTGAATCCGAAAATCATTTTCAAATAAAGTAACATTTCTTTACTTTCCAAGAGTGCCCCTCCTCTCCTCTTATAAAAGGCCCCCACCTCTACCTCCTTACCCACACTCCCAAAGCCTTTGGCTCGGCCAACCCCAGCCCATTTTGTCTCTCCACATCCCTCTCTTACTCCTTGAAGCCTCACTTTGGGCAGAAGTCTTCCCAAGTAAGCCTTTGAGCTCAAACCAAAGGGAGTTACCCGATTTTAAGGTAATGTCTTCACTTGAGTCCTTTTGTTTTATTTTGATTATCCAACCCCCTAAACTCTTTTTATTTATTTCTTTTGTAACAAATACAGTATATTCAATATACTATGATGTTTTTATAAGAAGTATTCTAGCTACACTTACACACACCTACATCTAATGGTTAAAGGACATACTGTTTCCGTGGATGGTGAATTTATGCCTCCCGAAACGATGATTGTTCAACATTCTCTTAACACCTTCAAAGGTGGACATTAAGATGTAAATATATTTATATATGATATATAATATGTTTATGTTTTACTTAAGCTTTTTTATTTTTCATTTGGGGTATAAATTTATGGTTTCCATTATGGGTAAACACGATATCTTCATTTAAGGAAGTGCGGACTACCGCCCCCTCAAAGTGATTTGATTCGTTAAATACCATATGTGGGACGTATAAAGGATGGAACTATGATATTATATATGATATTATACTGGAATTATAATATACCTTTATATCATTATGATTCCATTATATAAAATACGAAATAGAAATGAAAGTAGCGTTCATGCGTATGTACGACTTACTGTCTCCATGAACGGTGCATTTCATTTCTTACCTCTAAATGATTATGTAATATTATAAATGCATTCATGTACTAGATATATATGACATATATGATATCTAAATCATGAATACCATTCTGGATATAATGGGTACATGAACAACTTGTAATTATAAAGGGCTTATTTTTGACTCAAGTACCAATGATCGTTAAAACGACCGTTATTAACTTAAATAATTACATAGTGTTCATGACATGGAAATAAGTGATATAAAAGGAATAATGAACTTGAAAAAGGTTCCTAAACAATTAGAAATTAACTCAAGTTTATTATTCAGGAGATTAAAGAACGACCGAGTCAAGTCGGACCTGAGGTATGGGACTTCGTCTCAATCTCCTTTCATTGAGGCATATTTTGTTTTATACACAACCTTCTTTTATATGGTGTATAAACCCCTTTGACTTTTACGTTTATTCAAAAGGAATATTTTTTAGACGAAGCGTTTACTAAATGACAAAAGAGAATGTTTTTGTCGTACGTATGCGGCGACAACGACTTCTCCTCCACCGTGACCATTATTTGAGTTTCGGCTTCCTCTACAAGCCATACCTTTTTTAAAAAAGAAAAATAAATACCATGTTTTACTTTTCTTTTATTTTGGTATTTAAAATTGTTTTCATAATGTTTTTATATCAATGTGTTGTATTGATATCTTGTGATTTAAAGGTGGAAATGTTATGTTTCCTTTATGCATGTTTTATGTGATATGATTATGTTGAGGTTCTTGGGAATTATTATGAAGACGAGTGGTTTCATGATAGAATAAGGGAGGGTGAGCCCGATATAGCTCTCCAATGCATTGGGAAACGCGAAGGAGTGAAACGTTAAGGTTTCTCCGAAGAGATTTAGGGAATATACTGTGATGGGTATTCCAAACGTAACCAAGAGGGTTACTCCCTACGTAAGAATGTTATGAATGCCTCAAGTTACCTTTATGTCTTATGATTTCTATGATTTATTCATGATTTGATGAGGTATGTTAAAGTGCTTATGTTTTATGGGTAAATTATGATTTCATTCTTTTGTATATATGTACCCATGTTTCCTTTCCATATATTTTTATATCCCTTACTGAGCTTTTTATGCTCATCCCAAGTTTTTTTTTGAAATGTTTTTCACAGGTCAAGGGAAAGGTACATGATATGATGATAGTGTCAAGGAAGTGTCAAGAAAGAATCCATGTTTTATTTTAAATATGTTTCCATTGATGGGAAAGAAGAATACTATCTTTATGTAACCACTTTGTTTATATGTGGAATGTAATGCAAGTTTTATGATATAATTCTATAAAACTCTAAACCCGAAAAGATCCTCAATGTGTAATCTTGTAATAACTCAAGATTAAGTAAGGTTTAAGGCTGGGGCCTTATAGTTGGTATCAGAGGTCAGTTTAGATAACTTTAGGAGTTAGAATTCTATTAAATGATTATCCAAAAATATTTTTTTTATGGTCAAATTGAAGTGATATAGTATTTGAAGATTACCATGTTGTTTCATCTAAGACATGTTTGTTCATAATGGTTTTCCGCAGAGGAAACAGGGAAGCAGTGCTAGGAAGGCATACATAAGGAAATAACCTTCCGAATCAGCATCCTGAGATGGTCGGAATTGGAACTGAACAGTTTGTTGCAGTAATGGAGCAGTTGACTCAAGCGATAAATGGTGGTGGTATCCATGCACGAGATCAGCCAGATCAACCGTAGAGGAACATGTCAGTGGTTGAACATTTCAAGAGGCAACATCCCCCATCATTGAGGGGATCATCTGACCCTGTGTTAGCTGAAGGGTGGATTAAAGCACTGGAGAAGATTTTCGATGTCATGGGGTGTTCAGACAATCAAAAGGTTAGTCTTGCTATTTACCGTTTGGAGGGTGAGGAAGATCAGTGGTGGTCTATGGTTAAAAATATCAGGGATGCCGATGAGATTGATGCTCTTGACTGGGATGAATTCAAAGGTATGTTTCTTGAGAAGTATTTTCCTAAGGCTATTCGACTTAGGATGTAAAAGCAATTCTTGGAATTGAGGCAAGATGAAGACTCAGTGGCTACCTATGAAGAAAGGTTCACTCGATTGGCAAGGTATGCTCCAAATTTTATCCGAGACCTTGATAGTAAAATCAATCGTTTTTACTCAGGATTAAAGCCAAAATATCAAAGGGCATTATCTTCTTGTGAGTTTAAAAGTTATGAAAATCTTGTTCGATGTGCTGAGAAGGTGGAAATGGAGTTTTTCGATGATCAAGTGTTCTATAACAACCAACAGAAGAAGAGACTGAGGTGGTAGGAGAAAGGGAATAATTCTTCAAAAAAGTCTGATGGTAAGAAATCTAAGTTTCCAGTTAGTGATAAATGTGGCAAAAGGCATGCTGGGGAATGTCTTCTGAATTCTGGAAAGTGCTACCGATGTGGTAAGATGGGACATAAGGCTCCTGATTGCACTGAAAAGGATCAAGGTGAAGGTAAGACCAAATTGGATTTACAGTTAGTGAAATGTTATAAGTGCAATGAGATGGGTCACTATGCAAACGAGTGTCCGACAAAGAGCTTGAGTGATGAGAAGCAGTTAGACTACAAGCATAAAGGGGTGGTGAAATCCTTTGCAACTACTTCAGCAGATGTCGGGCCATCAAATGAAGTTGTATCAGGTACTTTGTTTGTTTTTTCAGATTATGCCAGTGTGTTGTTTGATTTGGGGTCTACACATTCTTTCATCTCTGAAAACTTTTCTAGTAAAATGGGAATACCATCTCAAGAAATGACTCCTGAAATTTTGGTAAAAACACCTGGGGGAATTTTTGAGGCAAAAAGAATTTATAAAAATCTTCTTATCCTTATCTGTGGAAAGAACCTACTTGCAAACCTTATTGTTCTACCTCTAGTAGAGTTTGATGTTATCCTGGGTATAGATTGGCTCTCTATTTACCATGCTAAGATTGAATGTAGAGCTAAAGAAGTTTCTTTTCATAAATACTTTCAATTTGTGTACAAGAATGAACCCTTACTGTTGATAACTTATCAAGAGGCCGAGAAACTTGTAAAAGATGGAAATGAATGTTACCTTGCACACATTTTTGAAAATAAAGGAACTGTTCAGATTAATGATGTGCCAGTGGTAAATGAGTATCCTGATGTTTTTCCTAATGAGTTGCCTGGAATAATACCAGATCGGGAAGTTGAGTTTACTGTTGACTTAGTTCCTGATGCTAATCCAATTTCAAAACCCCCTTATCGAATGTCTCAAATTGAACTTTTCGAGTTGAAGTAGCAATTGCAAGATTTATTAGAGAAAGGTTTTATTCGACCTAGCACATCACCATGGGGTGCTCCTGTTTTATTTGTTAAAAAGAAAGATGGTTCAATGAGACTTTGCATTGATTATAGAGCCTTGAATAACATCACTGTTAAGAACAAATATCCTTTTCCTCATATCGATGATTTGTTTGATCAGCTCCAGGGAGCTCAGTATTTTTCAAAGATTGACTTGAGATCGGGGTACCATCAGCTGAAGGTAAAGGAAGCAGATGTTCCGAAGACCACGTTCCGTACAAGATATGGCCATTATGAATTTGTAGTAATGCCTTTTGGGATAACCAATGCACCTGTTGTATTCATGGACTTAATGAATAGAATTTTCCATGAGTTCTTGGATAAGTTTGTGGTGGTTTTCATTGATGATATTTTGGTGTTTTCTAAAAGTAAAGAGGAGCATGAAAGACATTTAAGGGTTATCTTTCAAACCTTAAAAGAAAAGAAATTGTATGGGAAATTCAGCAAGTGTGAGTTTTGGTTGCAACAAATTTCTTTCCTTGGTCACATTGTTTCTAAAGATGGGATAACTGTTGATCCTATAAAAACAAAAGTTTTGGAAGACTGGCCAAGCCCCACAAATGTAACTGAGATTCGTAGCTTCCTTGGTTTGGAAGGCTATTACCGAAGGTTTGTTAGAAATTTTTCACGGTTATCTAGTCCAATGACTAAGCTAACTCGGAAGGGTGTTAAGTTTATCTGGACAAAAGGATGTGATGATTATTTTCAGGAATTGAAAAGAAGATTGGTGAAAGCTCCAGTTTTGGAACTACCTTCTAGGAATGGTGATTTTTTTATCTACAGTGATGCTTCATTGAAAGGACTTGGTTGCATCCTAATGCAGAATGATCAGGTAATTGCTTATGCTTCACGACTGTTGAAAACTCATGAGGTAAATTACCCTACACATGATTTGGAATTAGCTGCTATTGTTTTCGCTTTAAAAATTTGGAGACATCATTTGTATGGAGTAAAGTGTGAAATATATACTGATCATAAAAGTTTAAAGTATATATTCACTCAGAAAGAGTTAAACATGAGACAAAGGAGATGGCTGGAATTAATCAAGGATTATGATTGTACAATTCATTACCATACGGGAAAAGAAAATAAAGTAGCTGATGCTTTGAGTCGAAAAAGTAATGCTTCATTAACAATGTTGCGTTTGGAACGTGATCCTTTGGTTAAGGATTTGATGAACTTTGGCATAGATGTTTTTGGCGCGGGATGTTCTTCTGTTTTGTTTCAGGTATCAGTGAGATCATCTCTATCAGATAGAATCAAGCAAGCACAGAAGCAAGACAGTGAGTTGCAGAAAAAGGTAGAGCTGGTTCATAAAGGTAAGTTGCCTGAATTCAACATTGATAATGATTGTGTTTTGAGATTTGGGAAGAGATTGTATGTTCCTTGTGATTCACAGTTGAAGAGAGAGTTGTTAAGTGAAGCTCATAGTTCTCCGTTTTCAGTTCATCCTGGCAGTACTAAGATTTACAGAGATATGCGGGAGTATTACTGGTGGGATGGAATGAAAAAAGATATTACTGATTTTACTGTGAAGTGTTTGACATGTCAACAGGTTAAAACAGAGCGGTAGTTACCGAAAGGGATGCTTTAGCCTTTACTAGTGCCAGAGTGGAAATGGGAGAATATATCCATGGACTTTGTTGTGGGATTACCGAAGACATCTCGAGGTAATAATGCAATCTGGGTTATTGTTGATCGCTTGACTAAATCTGCTCATTTCCTTACTATACGAGATACTTTTTCCCTAGATCAAATTTCCCATTTGTATCTTAAAGATATATTTAGGTTACATGGAGTTCCTCTCTCCATTGTATCTGATTGTGATCCCATGTTCACTTCTAACTTTTGGAAAGGCCTTCAGAAGTCGTTGGGTACTGAATTAAATTTTAGTACAGCATTTCATCCTCAATCAGATGGGAAGTCAGAACGAACAATTCAGACCTTGGAGGATATGCTACGAGCTTGTTCGATGGATTATCAGGGAAGTTGGGACCAACATCTTTCTTTGGTTGAATTTTTATATAATAACAGTTTTCATTCCAGTATACAGATGGCACCATTTGAGGCGTTATATGGGAAGCGGTGTCAAACTCCAGATTTCTGGGATGAAGTGGGTGAAAGGAAGTTGATGGGACCAGAATTGGTAGAAGAGATGGTAGAAAAAGTTCAGCTGATTCAGAAACACATGAGAACAGCTCAGAGTAGGCAGAAGAGTTATGCGGACAACAGGAAGAAGGATATCTCTTTTGAGGTAGGTGATCAAGTTTTTCTCAAAGTATCACCATGGAAAAGTGCGATGTGATTTGGTAAGAAAGGAAAGCTGAGTCCAAGGTTCATTAGACCATATGAAATTATGGAGAGAGTTGGATCCGTTGCTTACCGAGTGGCTTTACCTCCGAGTTTATCTCAAGTACACAATGTTTTTCATGTTTTGATGCTGAGAAAGTACATGCCAGATCCATCTCATGTTTTGGGTCCAGAGGTAGTTCAGCTGGAAGAGAACCTATCTTATGAGGAACAACCGGTCCTGATTCTTGACCACAGGGAGCAAGTGTTACGGAATAAGGTGATTAATCAGGTAAAGGTTTTGTGGAAAAACCACATGATGGAAGAGGCAATATGGGAATCTGAAAATGCAATGAGGGATAAGTACCCCCATTTATTCGATAAGTAAATAAATTGTGGGGACGCAATTTTCTAAAGGGGGAAGGATGTAACATCCCAAGTAAGTAATGAATAATAGATATTTTTATCTATGTCTATTAATGATTAAGATAGTATTTTAGAGGCTTAAAATGAAAATAAATACAATCTTATGCATGGAATACACTAATATTCTTAAAAGATTGTTTTACTTCCTTTTGATGGAAAACCATTTTAAATATATCTTTTGACAATTTTATAATCTATGTTTGTCAAAATAAACTTATTATTTATGATTGGGACATCAAAATTTACTTTGTGTTAATTTTTGGTATTTTTCCGATAAAGTTCATTTTTTAATGAATAGTGAATTTTTTTGTATTTTAATTCAAAACCTCTTTTTAATATAATTTATTTATATGATTAGATTATCTTTTGAATTGGTTTTGAAGTTAAATTAGAATATATTTTTACCATTTTAACCAATGGTGGTCATTGGAATCAATTTCACTTTGAAATTGGACTTAAACTAGTGTCAATCTTTTGATACGTATTATTTCATAAAAACACTCTATTTGTCATGACAGCGGGAATTAGTTATTAAATTAATTAATGAAACTTACATGTTTTTAATTTTGTAAAATAGATATCATTTTTGAATTCGGAATATCAAATATAGCTTAGGGTGAAGTTTTGGTATCTTTCTGAAAAACTTCAATTTTTGATGAATAGTGAAACCACTAAGTGGTAGTTAAAGAAACTGATTTTTCGTTTAAATGAAACTTTGACACTTCTGTTATTTGATTTTCAAAAATCCAACATACATGGTTGTCATTAAGAAGTAAAATATGGTTCAATGAGATTAAAATAATTTTTTGGTGAATAGTAACTTTTAAGTTCTTAATCGCGCTTAGTGGTAATTAGTGTAGTTTAAGGTAAAAATAATGTTTTAATAATATGAGATGAGCTTGACACATGTCCTACCCTCATTGGATGTGTCATGGACGACAAAGACAATCCATGGGTCAACTTGGGGACCCCATGGAGCCACTTTGGTTGGGAAATGACATAAATAACTTTTTATTTAATGTTAAAGTAAAAATGACACAAACAAGAGATGTTTTACTAAAACAATTTTTACATGGGGTTATACAAGTAATATTTTTGATTATAAATTTTCATTGGAAATATAAAAAGGTTTCCTACATCATGATATTTTTTTTATAATTTTTAGACTTTAAATAAATTAAATTATTTATGACATCATGATGATGCAACGATTACCTCATTAATAAAAGATTTAAATAAAATGAAATGATAATGTAAAATCTATGACTTAAACATGTCCAAAACCTATTGAATGGGTGGATTTAGAACCCTTATCACCTTACCCTCGAATTATATCAATGTGGGACCTTTTGAATCATAAAATCATTTTCAAATAAAGTAACATTTCTTTACTTTCCAAGAGTGCCCCTCCTCTCCTCTTATAAAAAACCCCCACCTATACCTCCTTACCCACACTCCCAAAGCCTTTGGCTCGGCCAAACCCTACCCATTTTGTCTCTAAAAATCCCTCTCTTACTCCTTGAATCCTCACTTTGGGCAGAAGTCTTCCCAAGGAAGCCTTTGAGCTCAAACCAAAGGGAGTTACCCGATTTTAAGGTAATGTCTTCACTTGAGTCCTTTTGTTTTATTTTGCTTCTCCAACCCCCTAAACTCTTTTTATTCATTTCTTTTGTAACAACTACAGTATCTTCAATATACTAGGATGTTTTTATAAGAATGATTTTAGATACACTTACACACACTTACATCTAATGGTTAAAGGACATACTGTTTCTGTGGATGGTGAATTTATGCCTCCCGAAACGATGATTGTTCAACATTCTTTTAACACCTTCAAAGGTGGCCATTAAGATGTCACTATATTTATATATGATATATAATATGTTTATGTTTTCCTTAAGCTTCTGTATTTTTCATTTTGGGTATACCTTTATGGTTTCCATTATGGGTAAACGCGATATCTTCATTTAAGGAAGTGCGGACTACCGCCCCCTCAAAGTGATTTGATTCGTTAAATACCATATGTGGGACGTATAAAGGATGGAACTATGATATTATATATGATATTATACTGGAATTATAATATACCTTTATATCATTATGATTCCATTCTATAAAATACGAAATAGAAATGAAAGTAGCGTTCATGCGTACGTACGACTTACCGTCTCCATGAACGGTGCATTTCATTTCTTACCTCTAAATGATTATGTAATATTATAAATGCATGAATGTACTGGATATATATGACATATATTATATCTACATCATGAATACCATTATTGATATAATGGGTACATGAACAACTTGTAATTATAAAGGGCTTATTTTTTACTCAAGTACCAATGATCGTTAAAATGACCGTTATTAACTTAAATAATTACATAGTGTTCATGACATGGCAATAAGTGATATAAAAGGAATAATGAACTTGAAAAAGGTTCTTAAACAAGTAGAAATTAACTAAAGTTTATTATTCAGGAGATTAAAGAATGACCAAGTCAAGTCGGACCCGAGTTATTGGACTTCATCTCAATCTCCTTTCATTAAGGCATATTTTGTTTTATACACAACCTTATTTTATACAGTGTATAAACCCATTTGACTTTTACGTTTATTCAAAAGGAATATTTTTTATACGAAGCATTTACTAAACGACAAAAGGTAATTTTTTTTGTCGTACGTATGCGGCGACAACGACTTCTCCGCCGCCGTGACCATTATTTGAGTTTCGGCTTCCTCTACAAGCCATACCTTTTTTTTAAAAAGAAAAATAAATACCATGTTTTACTTTTATTTTATTTTGGTATTGAAAATTGTTTTCATAATGTTTTTATATCAATGTGTTTTATTGATATCTTGTGATTGAAAGGTGGAAATGTTATGTTTCCTTTATGCATGTTTTATGTAATACGATTATGTTGAGGTTCTTGGGAATTATTATGAAGACGGGTGGTTCCGTGATAGACTAAGGGCAGGTGAGCCCGATATAGCTCTCCAATGCATTGGGTAACGCGAAGGAGTGAAACGTTAAGGTTTCTCCGAAGAGATTTAGGGAATATACTGTGATGGGTATTCCAAACGTAACCAATAGGGTTACTCCCTACGTAAGAATGTTATGAATGCCTCAAGTTAACTTTATGTCTTATGATTTCTATGATTTATTCATGATTTGATGAGGTATGTTAAAGTTATTATGTTTTATGGGTAAAGTATGATTTCATTCTTATGTATATATGTACCCATGTTTCCTTTCCATATATTTTTGTATCCCTTACTGAGCTTTTTATGCTCATCCCAAGTTTTTTTTGAAATGTTTTTCACAGGTCAAGGGAAAGGTACATGATATGATGATAGTGTCAAGGAAGTGTCAAGAAAGAATCCATGTTTTATTTTAAATATGTTTCCATTGATGGGAAAGAAGAATACTATCTTTATGTAACCACTTTGTTTATATGTGGAATGTAATGAAAGTTCTATGATCTAATTATCTAAAACTCTAAACCCGAAAAGATCCTCAATGTGTAATCTTGTAATAACTCAAGATTAAGTAATGTTTAAGGCTGGGGCCTTATATATAGATACCATAAAGACTTGATGTGTATAGACTATACACCCCTAGTGGTCATGTAAGGACTACACACCATGTATTCCACAAAAATGTGATGTATAGCTAGTGAGGTGACTCAATATGTATCTAAAGTACACACCTTTAGATCAAGTTGTTCTAAATGTCATGTATTTTCAAAGGCATCATTTAGTCTTTGTAAGACTAACTTGGAATAAATTTGATATATGTCAGATTAAATCAGGTATCTTATACATACACGATGTTCACCCTACTGGACACTCCATGTATATGGATTTCACATGTGTTTAAAGGCATTTGTACCATGATTTGTTTTTATAAAACCCAAAAAATGCTACCTGATTAATTAAAAAAAAATATTATGCAAGTTAGAGATTGAACCAATAAAGACAATGAATATGAATAAAGAATGGATGAATTCCAATCGGTAGACAAAAGAGTATGAAGATGGCGTGAAAGAGTTTATCAAGTTTGCATAAGATCATGCATGTGACCCTTCTCAAATCCTTTGTCCATGTTTACGCTGTTGTTATTCAAGACAAATTAGTCCAGAGGAGTTGGAAGAACACCTGATTTGTCACGGAATAGATCGAAGTTATACATGTTGGAATAAACACGGGGAAAAAACGAATGTAGGTAGTGACTTAGAGAACATGACGTTTTATAGATCATCTGATATGATTAGAAGCGTGAACAGTGAAAACGATCGTATGGAGGGTGTGATTACAGATGTGAATGATGATGAAGATCGTATTGAGGAAATGACAAGGATAATTGAAGATGAACTTCTTGATTTCCCAAAATTGTTTGATAAGTTAAATAGTTGTGCTAAAACTCCATTGTATGCTGGTTGCACTAAATATACAGCATTGTCAGTCATATTGAAGCTGTATAATTTGAAATCATGTAACGGGTGGAGCGATGCCAGTTTTACGGAACTACTTGCTCTCCTGAATGACATGCTCCCAGAAGATAATGAACTCCCAATCCAAACATACGATGACAAACGAATGCTTTGATCGATGGGTATGATCTCTGAAAGAATACGTGCTTGCCCGAATGACTGTATATTGTTTCACAAGGACCAAAAATCACTTAAAGAATGCCCAAAGTGTGGTGCTTCTCGATACAAGAAAGATTATTCTAGTCCTATGAAAGTTGTATGGTACTTTCCAATCATTCTAAGGTTTAGACGCCTATATGGAAGTGAGGAGACTCCAGGACAATTGACATGGCATGTAGATACAGGAATTAAAGATCAGAATCTAAGTCACCCGACAGACTCTCCTTAGTGGAAGAGAATTGATCACGAGTATCCTGAATTTGGGGACGAGCTGAGAAACCTTCGTCTGACGTTATCTACAGATGGGGTGAATCCTTTTGGTTTTCAAAGCAGCAGTCACAGTACATGGACGGTTATGTTGGTAAACTATAACATAACACTATGGTTATGCATGAAATGAAAATACATCATGTTATCTATGCTTATATCTGGAAAAAAACAACCGGGTAATGATATTGATGTTTATTTGGACCCATTGATCGAGGATTTAAAAATATTGTGGGATTCAGGTGTTATGCTGTATGATGCTTAAAAAAATGAACATTTCACTTTGAAAGCCATATTGTATGGGACGATAAATGACTTTCCTTCTTATGGAAATTTGTCAGGATATAACATTAAAGTAACTCAAGGGTGTCCCGTTTGCGAACAAGGTACACAGTCAATTAGGTTGAAACATTCATCGAAAACCGTGTTTCTAGGACATCGCAGATTTATACCCCAAAGACATAAGTACCGATCTTGGATGACATCATTCGACGGAAGTTTAGAAGAACATACAACACTGTCTCCACTAATAGGTGATCAATTGTTTGAGAAAGTAAAAGATTTGGACACTACTTTTGGTAAACCGTTTTCGAAAAACCTTACAAAAACTGGTTGGAAAAAGAGATCAGTATTTTTTGAATTACCATACTGGAATTGTTTGTATGTCAGACATTTTCTTGATGTTATGCATGTTGAAAAAAATGTATGTGATAGTGTCATCAGCACGTTTCTAAATGCACCCGGAAAAACAAAGGATGGAATTAATTCTAGATTGGACATGGTTGAGATGAGAATACGAGAAGAGTTGGCACCAGTGAAGGGTGAAAAATGAACATTTATTCCTCCTGCTGCTTACACTCTTTCCAGGCAGGAGAGATATCAGTTTTGCAACTTATTGAATGACGTAAAGGTTCCAGAGGGGTATTCATCAAATATCAAGAACATCGTGTCAATGAGCGATTTAAAATTAAAGGGTCTGAAATCACATGACTGTCATGTTTTGATGCAAGATCTAATTCCTATAGCTTTACATTGCATTTTGCCCAAGAATGTCTACCATACATTAACAAAGCTCTGTTTCTTATTCAAAGCTATATGCAGAAAAGTTATAGACCCGGCGAAATTTCCAACTATGGAAAGAGAAATTGCCATCATATTATGTGAATTGGAAATGTTCTTCCCGCCGACATTTTTAGATATGATGGTTCATTTGATGGTTCATTTGGTGAGAGAGATTCGACTATGTGGTCCTGTACATTATAGATGGATATACCCCATTGAACGGTATATGAAGATTTTGAAAGGGTATGTCAAAAACTGAAGTCGGCCAGAGGGTTGTATTGTGAAGCAATATATTGTTGAGGAAGATGTTGAATTTTGTACCAAATACCTGTCTGGTGTGGAAATCATTGGCCTACTGAAATCTCGTCACACTGAGTGGCTTGAGGGTGAAGGAATTTTTGGAAGAGAGGTTGTCACAATCAATATTACAGATCGGGAGCAGGTACACCTTTACGTTTTGCATAACAGTTTCGATGTTGACCCATATGTTCAAACCCACAAAGAAATTATTAGGCATTTGAATCCTTCTAGGGCTGAAAAAATGGATATCAGATACACATAATCGACAGTTTATAGGATGGTTTTGAGACCATATTTTTAAGCAGTTAGCTGAAATCCAGACTCAATTTCAGAACGACTTCGATGGCTAGCTGTAGGAGCAAGTGTGTACATATTATCTTACAATTCTTATGCAGTTAATGATTATACATTCTATACTAATGAACATGATGAAGATAGTACCATACAAAATAGTGGGGTTACACTTGTGGCTGAGACGATGCATGTTTCCGGTGCTAAGAACAAAAATCTAATTTATGCGAATATGTCATACTTTGGCATTATCAAACGAACATGGGAGTTGGATTATACGAAATTGAAAGTGCCAATTTTTCAATGCATGTGGGTTGATAACACGAGTACTGTTAAAATAGATGAATTAGGATTCATGAAAGTTGATTTCAGTAAGGAAGGGGAGAAAGAAGAACCATTTATAATGGCATCACATGCAGTACAAGTATTTTATGTTCCAGACCCCGCAAACTGAAATTGGTCAATTGTTCTGTTATCGACAAAAAAAAAACTGAAGGGTCAGATGAAATTTCAACAGATGTTGACCCTTTTATAGGAACTTTACAATCATTTCGCAATGGTCTCAATGTAGACGGAGTTTTGTATGTCAGAGGAGACCACAATGAAGGGATTTACATAGTCGATAGAGGAGTCAAATCTCTTCAGCCTTTAAAGAAAAAAGAGAGAGTAAAATAATCAGGTTATTTGTTTATTGTAACATACATTGTGTTACGTTATGTTATTATCTGTTTGCTGCTGTTTTTATGTAATCTAAACTAAATATTAAACCAATTCTATAGATAATGACTTCTGCACCTGCTGATGCGCCCAATCCCGAGGCACAAAAGGTCTCTCATCCAACAGCAGGTGGTCCCACTGCAGAACAACAACAGGTTTCTCAACCAGATGCTGGTGGTCCCAGTGTAGAGCAACAATAGGTTTCTCAACCTATTGTTGCTGGTCCCAATGCTGAGGTACAATAGGTTTCTCAACCTGTTGCAGCTGGTCTCATTGCCGATGCTAGTACTTCGGGGGAAGATATTGATGCTACTTCTAAGGAAATGGTAGGAAATGAAACCCTGAAAGCGCAAAAAAATAAATAAGAGTGTTGTAGTTTGACAGTGTTAGCCAAAATCCTTAAGGCAAAAGCAAAAGGCATCAAATTTGAGGTGGGATGGAATAAGTGAGGACAACATGTTAACCCCATCAGATCCATCTTTAGTAGCTACATTGGAATCATCACTCAGAAACGTGTGCCGATTGATGTACAGTCGTGGCACCATGTTTTCACCAGGTTGAAGACACTAATGTGGGAAGAGATTATGGTAACATTATGATATCATTTTTTTAATTTATTAAAATAAAATAAAATACCAAAACATTGAATTACTCTTCATCATCCATTGTAGAGTGCATTTATAGTAGATGCCTCGCACAAGGAATATGTATTAAGAGTTGCAGGAAGGGTTCATAGAGGTTTCCGCACAATTTTAACAAAATATCATCTTACAGATGCAGAAGGGAAAATCAAGCTGCACCCACCTCATATTTACGCACACTTGATATCCCAAGGAGCGTGGGATGCATTTAGAAACCGTTGCGGGGAGAATACTTTTCAGGTACATTGTGTGGGGTAATACGTTCTTTGACGTTTGCTTGTATTCATCACTCTGATTGATAGTTTTTTATTTATGAAACATCTACTCAGTGCTGAAAATAAAAAAAACACAATATAACTAGTATACCCTTACCGTAAAGCAAGGATGTGGTACGCTGAACTTGAGAAAAAATTGGTACGTCTTTTAAATCTACCCTACTACTAGTATGTGACATAAAACAACACTATAACCATGTTTCCCTGTTTATATGAAGATTGATGAATAGAAATCGAAATCCATATCCATCCCATGCCATGTGCTATGGAAGGAGGCTCGTGTAAATAAAGAGGGGATAATGATAGATGAAAACACACAAAAAGTGTGGGAAACATGTGTAAGTATGACATAATATAAATTTGATTTGCTTTAAATCACTATTACATTACAATAACTACTTATTTTTCTATATTTTCTATCCGACATAGTCACAAGAATCAACAATAACCACACCAGATGCAGACATACTTTCAGTAGCCTTGAAGTAGCCAGAACAGTATGGCCGCGTCAGAGGTGCGAGTTTTGGGGTGACACCTCAGACATATTTTCAAAAACAAAAACAAGCGGAGGATCAAAATGAAAAAATGGAAAAGCTGCAAGAACAGTTATCTATTTTTCAAAAAGAATTACAATACCAGAGAGAGATGATAGAAAAATTGACGGGGGAGAGACAAAGAGAAGAAACAACTCAACAACAACCTGTGCGTGACGATCCCGCCCCACCCCCACCAGCTTTGAGGTGAGCCATTCCCCTAAAAATCCTGACTTAGATGAGGTAATCATTGTTTTAATAATTCTTTCTATGAAATGTGATTTACATAGACACTGATACCTTTCCTATACTAATATTCCACAGGGTGAAAATGACTATGATTTATATTTATCAACTCCCACCTATCGCCTTGTAGCGAGGGCTACGATGTTCAATACAAAAAACGACATGCTACACAACATAAAACTTACAAAAGATCATCTTAGAGTTTCAATTAACGCAGATAATGAGCTGAGTGCCAAACTACCTGTTCCAAATGATGATGAAGACATTCATATGGTTGAACAAGCTGTTGGAACATTCATCGCATGGCCGACAGTTCCTGTAAATAAACATGTCGACAAAAAGGTATCCATTTCCAATTTATTTTTCAAGATGGACCTTTAACATTTAATGAAAAAGGGTTTGAACTGATGAATGTTATTACAGAATGAAAAAGACTGTGAGGTGAAACTAAATATAAGCTCAAAACTATCTCAAGGATCAACCAACTGATTGAAACGATCTACTGAGAGCACCTTCACCCCGCCCGTTCTATATCCACAGTTAATATCATTGCAGGCTCATGTGGATACAAATTTGAAAGACAGAAATAATCACAGAGTTGATTTCGAAAAAGATATGCATGGATAGGAAACATCAGATTTCATTAGTGCTGAAAATATAAATGAACTCCTCAAGTATGAATGGATAGGCGCCTCAGTTGTAAATTTATACATGAGGTAAGTTTTCATGATTTGATTTTACAAAAGCTGACATACTCTGATAATTATGACTAAATACATTTTCTATTTGTGGTAGATGTATATATGAAAAACAATTGAAGGGATTTCCCCATGAACAAAAATTTGGACTCGTTAGTCCTCACACCACCTCTTCAAAAGACGAAATAGATTCTGATAGAGAGGCTGCAATAATGTCATCCCTGCTCAAATTGTTTGAAAACAAAATTATAGATGACAGACTCTTTTTAATACCAACGATGCAGGGGTAAAAATATACAATTTAATCATATCAACTATATTTTAATTTATTTCTTTACTTATTTCTTTTTGTATTTTTAGGGATCATTGGATGCTGATTGCAGTCAATTTGGATACTCCAAAGATTTATTTTCTGGATTCAATGCATGGATATCCAACAAACTGACCACACATAATGGAGTTTGTTAATTTGTAATACATTATATCCAACATTTTAAAACTAAACATCTAGTTATATAATTTATGTTATCTTTTAATGAGGATTCTATTATGATAGGGCAGTGTATCAATATCGTCTAATGCATGGAATGAATCCAGGGCATAAGGATGAGAAAGCCTACAAGATCTACAACTGGAAAAGTATCCGGGTATATATAATAACATTTCACTATCCAAACACATATCAAAACAAATTAATTATTGTTGTTGATGTTTCTGTAGTGTCTAAAACAAACAAATGGAAAGGATTGTGGTTATGATTTTTGTAAATTTATGAAAGATATCATATTTCATCAACAAAATAGCATCCCTGATGAGGTATTTTTGAAAATAATTATGAGTTCATTTAAAATATTTATTAATCCTTTGTGTATTTATATTTTTTCAGTACTACCATGACTGTCGCAAAAACTCATATTCAGAAGATGATATACATGTGTTTAGAAACGAATGGGCAACATACCTGATGGAAGATTGTACACAAATAGGATAAAGGTGAATTCCTACTACTTATGTTATCTATATATGATCATTGATCAAAAAAATCCATTTTCCAACAAACGATGGATGGAAACAACAAATATGGTCTATATCCACCATTTTTAGTTAGATATAGGGCCTAAATCTAAATATTTCTGAAATTAAAGTAGAGGGATCAGATTCAACATGTAGAGATAGTATTTGAGCACATGTGTACCCCTTGGTTCGTTTTTAAGAAATTTCAATGTTCTGTATCTCGTTTGTTTGAACTTGTATTTGAGCACATGTGTTGTTGTTTGACTTGAACAATTACTTATAGGTAGATGCATGAGATAATCGGTATTGTTGAGGGATTTTTTGGAACCAAAATATGTGTCCCAGGATAATTCAAGTAAGGGAAAGGCTGGTTGAGATGAAATCCAAGCTCAAACAACCAGTACATCATCAAAAGAATCAACCCTGTGATGCACCATCATGTAGAATCTGGTCCTCGTGATGTTTTGAGGTGTTTATGAAAGGTATGGGGAGTCTGATGAGCCCCATGGACACCATAAATAATGTTTATAGATAGCTCCACATGTTTTTTGTGCCTTGTGCCTCTTTATAAGGATCACGCCATTCACATGGTCCATGTTAGCATGTATGTCCCATTCATCCCATTGCTACTCTTGGAAGATCCTAGGAATCTAACAATTCATAAGCCCCATAAAACCCATACTCATCCAACCAAGAGTATTCCTAGTGTGAAGGGAAGCTAACCATGGGTAATACCCACACCATACCTCTTTTAAATATATGGGTTTTGATCCTTGTATTCTAAATAGGGTATGTAGGAAGCCTCCATGAGGTTAAATCCCAACTAATGGTAAACCATGGTGACCCCATCACTGGGGTACACCTTTTCTTATTTTCCCTCCTGTTTTCCCTTAGTGGCATCCGAATAAGTCTTCAAAATGAGAAACCTTACCTTTATGGGATGCCCCACACTTGGGTCAGACCTCATTGGGTGTTTTGATCCATCTATCAGGTAAACATTCCAGGTACTCCCTCCTAGAGATGTACCTACATGATCCACCTTTATAAGTGTTTTGATCCAACCATTACATCTCTGTAAGACATTAAATCATGACCCTATATCCTTGTGGGATGTTAAACTCATGGAATACCACAAGTTAAACATGGGTTTCCATTTCGTTGAGAATCCCTTTGATGACGATGAATACATGTGACCAATGTTCTAGTGTACATACATTCCACTGATTCCCAATGTGAATATTTTCCTAACCGAAGTATTATGCCCTGGAATGACCCTTTGGAATGTCCTGATATAATCATTGTAATTAACCATCATCCATAAAGAGATGGAACCAGGAAAAAGTTTCACGAACAATGTATTATTCTATAAGGGAGACTCATACTAGGTAATGAATTATGAGGAGGAAACCATGGATGGAATGAACTACATCCCATCACCCTATTTCAATAAAGGAGAAGACATCTCTTTATAAGTGATGAATGTCACTCACCTTTGTAACGAATGAATGTGTGGTACAATGCACCGCCATCGAACGTCAAAATGCTCCAGGAAATGTGCCCCTGCAGAAAGTGTTAGAAACATATGTCATGCTCAATCATACATGGCATCCCATTTTCTCCTAGGGACCTCTCCAAAAACAAGATGTAAAATGTGGTTCCCTATAAAAGACTATAGTAGAATTAAATCCATGTAAAAAGATAATCTCAATTAAAAATTGAATTTTGATTTTCTTATAATTTTTTTCATATAAAATGTATATAAATTGAGATTATTTGGTCATCCAATTGATCAAAACCCATATTTAATTCTTCCATCGATGGGTACATGAAAACCTAACCTAATATCCCACAGAAATCTTGTCCCACTTCCATGTTAGAACTGGAAGTAGTTGAAGAAAACCTAAAGGTGTCTAATGCTCTGATTTGATGTGTTGGTATGTATAATAATGAGATAAATTTTCATTGATATCTCATATAATACATGGACACAAGAATATTCATGGTATATCATATAACATCTGATTAGTACATTGGTACACTTCCAATTGGGAATTATATAATTCCATAATAACAAAAAAAAATTATCGAAAAAGGTACAATATACCAGTTATAATAGGTGTTTCAGACATGTATTGGGGCTAGAGGGATGTCATTGGGTTTTGGGAGGATATCAAGGGTGATTTGGGTAGTCATTCTATTGAAATGTAGTAGCATTAGGCTACTCATAGTGTGAAAGGTAAATTCACAACATGAATGAATTTAATAGGGTGATAATGGTCGTGAATGGGGAAAAGGGTTCAAGTAAGGGTTTGGACCCAAAATATAGTGATGTCGCCACTTGGTTCATTTCATGTAACATGATTTAAAACTTATTTTTATGTGGGTGATGAGTTTATAAAGTATAAACCTACTCAGGTTTCTTTGTTTGGGAACCAAGTCCTTTGGGGGTGGCCAAACCCCATTCCCCTCCTTCCTTCCCCTTAGACATGAGTGGATTATCAGTTGTTCGTCATTTCGAATCAATGTGGTATCTTCTCCTACATCTTCCTTGCTTCTCTAACTTCTTGCTCAAAGATTTTCATTCAGTTTTTAGGTTTCTAGGTGTAATTATTATACCATAGTAAGGATAAATCATTGTTATTCATGGGACTTTTATATATGACTCTTAGAGCATGTCTCAAAATTTCCTAAACTAGTAATCAATCATTATTTGATGCAGATTATATTTTTTGGAAGATTTATTTATGGGTTTTCAAAAATTTAGGCTTAATTTTTCATAAATTTCGTAATATAGATTGTGGATTTAGTGTTTTCTAGGCTTAGGGGTGCGTCAGGAGTGGATCGCACCTAGTTTCTCAGCATTCTGGCTTTGTTGGATTACACGATGAGTTTGGCGCCTATTATAACATGCTAGATTTTTGGTTAAAATTAACTAATTATGTAATTTAATGTTGTTGGACATTAATACATGTGATCATGAACTCATTTTTGGTTGGTATGAACTAAAGATAGTTTATTGGACTTCTGGTTGAGGTAAGGGCATTGACCTAATTGTGTCTCTTCGTTAATTGGTTATTTTATGTTTTGTGACTCACTAGTATAATTCCATTTAGAAACCCCATTATTTATTTCATTATTGTATTACTAACATAATATTTTTTTTATTATGTAGGTGAAATCTTTTTCCTCAGTTAGAATGCTTTGTTCGGAAACTGCCGCCATGGACGACAATTTTTTAGAGTGGATGGATGCAAAAAGGATGGAACATCATTGTTTTTTAACTGTTTGTTTGATAAATGTAATTGTAACCAAATTAAACATTGTTTGAAATTTATATAGTAGTGTGTTGTTTTATATACATGATTTCAAGTAAATGTATGTATCATTTTTGTTCTTCTGTGCTTTGTGTGTGGGTGTTGTTTGTGCTGTGTGCAGGTGTTGTTTGTGCTCTTTGTAAGTGCTGTAATGTGTGCAGGTGCTGGGAAGGTTCTGTTTAGGTTTTTGTTTTGCACAGGATCTTTGGCCTTTATCAGCGCTAGTTAAGCACTAATAAATGGATAATATATCAGCGCTATTTTGAGCGCTAATAAAGGTAGTTTTTATCAGTGCTCAAAATAGTGTTGATAAAGATAGTGTTTATCAGCGCTATTTTCAACACTGATAAATGTATAATATATCAGCGCTAAAAATAGTGCTAATAAAGGGGACCCCCCTTTATCTTCATCGAGATTAACAACGCTTTTTTAGCGCTGTTAAAGGCGGTTTTTAGCGCTATTATAAGCCTATTTGTAGTAGTGATAGATCCCACCACCCATAACAAGTTGACTAAAACACCTAATTGGAAATTATTTATGTGCACCTGAATCGAAAGACCCCATTGGATAACCATAGTGAGTGAAAATCACCAACATCTTAGGCCACACCATCAATAAACCTCCACCACCACCTGCGAAAATGGTCAACACCATCTACACTATACCAAAAAACCTCAATGACATTGCATCTCAAAAATACCCAATCCTTAACATATTGATTCATGATTGTAAAAATCTAAAACCACATAAATAAGACATTTTAGATGATACCCACCATTTACCACATGATACTACCCCTAACATCTCTTAGGAACAATAAATACTCTATACGGATCCGCTCCTGGTATCACAACTATGACCTAGCACACACCTATTTATTAAATTACTTATAACACATGTATAAATAATAAATATTTATGGATGAACAAATTGGAGTATGTATGACTCAACCTACTAATAATCTCTATCTAGTTCAACTTTGATCAAAAGATTCACCAAAACTTGACAAACACTCTGAAATTAGGGTTTTCTGGAAAAAAAATAAAGAAATAGAGATAAATCTGAACATTAGTTGCATACAGAAAGTTAGACTTACCCGTAGCTCCCTATCGCTTCATAAGACATGATATTTCGATAATAAATGAATGAGATGTCACTTAGAGAATACGAGAAGAACAATAGTGCCTTCCTAGATGTTTTTCTTGAGATCTAGTAAAAAAAGAACCCTAAAATTCCTTTTATAATGTTATTTCTTTCATAAAACACTATTCTATACATTTATAAAAAATATGGAAAAGTTACATTTTTTGAGTTTTTGGAAAACTCCTTTACCCTTAAGTAACTATCCTTATGTAATTACCCTTATGTAATTACCCTTATGTATGACCCTTATGTAACCATCCTTACAAAACTTACCCTTCAGTAGATTTCCCTATAGTAGATTACATTTACAAAGATTAACCTTACATAGATTACCATTACATAGCTCCATTTTATCATTATGAAAATAATTCCACTTTATATTTATGTATATTACCCTCACACAAGTTACCCTTACTTACTAAGTATACTTATTGTAGGGTAAACACTATCAATTTTTTTAAAAAATCCTACATTTCAAAAACACTATGAATACACCCAAAATCACCCAGAACACACCCATGCCTATTTTAAGCTGCAGAATATACCCAACATTGAAAATCATATATTTTTGTTTGAAAAAAAAACCTATAATAGATTTAAACAAAAAATAAATTCCTTTAGTAGCAAACACACCTAGCACTTCAAAAATTATATAATTCTTAATTTAAAACACTTGAAAATATAAAAATACACCAAAAGAATTTACAATTTAACCTACCTCTAACTTTTTAGAGTTTCACACATAAAAACACTCAAACTATAGACCCACATTTAAAATCACAAAAACAAGCTTAAACTAAAAAATTCCCAAAAATTCACAAAATTCACCGAAACCTTTAAAGGAATTCTAAAATAATTTAAAAACACCCAAAAAACCTAGAATGCTATAAAAAAATCTAAAACATATATTTAAATAAAAAACGAACCCTCAACACTTCAAAAATGCCTATATTCACAAGGTAAACCTAAATTCCAACCCAAATTAAAATTTTAAAAATACATCAGACCTTACAACCTCCCCACCATACTTTTCCTTGAGTTATCCTAAACACTCACTGACCAACTCTTACCAATAGTTGAGCATCCTACTTTATGAATTCTCACAATATCGAGACGATGCTGAACACATCCATTTACTTCCCAAATACCCAGACTACCTTGGTTACTAACTCAAAATACCAATTCCTTCCATGGGTACTCAGTAACATAGGAATTTCCTACATAGTCTTATTATACCCAATTTACCTAACACAAGTATGATATCCTACTCATCTATTCCACACACACTATTTATCCACACATAGCCCCAATCACCATCCATAATCTTTCCACATCATTCTAATTCACACTTTGGTCTTGCATCATACTCAATTCCCACATGATACTTGATGCCAGTGCATCCCAAATATACCACATACACATATCGTGCTCCCCTACCCATCATACTAGACCATTATCATCATGTTCATGACTCACCTCTAATAGATAGATCTTCATATTTATCTATGTATGTCTTTTCGATCATATGAAACTAACTCGAATATTTAATACTTGATGCATGTTCCCCCTACGTAGTCATACTCACTACCAACCACTACCCTTAGTGTTAGGTATCTCGTCTACTACTATACCCCACATGTTCAAATAAATCTCAACTACCAGCTCTTGGTGCTACCTAAAATCCTTGAGTCGGACCAACTCCATGACTCCCAACCACTTATGAGTTCCTTTAAAAAAATCTCTCCAAGTTTCCCATCTGGATGCATGATCGACACTCCTTTAGTGGTAAATTTTATTGAGACCAAACATGTATAGTATTCCCACAATGGAATTATGTCACTGATGAACCACTATACAATGGTATTATTATACCTCTACACTGATAATCTTACTTGGTATCCTCATGGACTTGAGCCTAGATTCTTAAAGTTACACTACCTATCTCATAATACATCATTGTTTGATTAGGTGTTCTTTCCTCCACAAAGTTTTGATCCAATATTAGTGCCTAGTTTACTACTTCCAATAGTGAAGTCAATCTAAAGATATTTACCTGCACCTAGATAGAATGTCATAAGATATCCTCAAACTTCACACTACTATGATCTC
The DNA here is from genome assembly GCA_963277665.1 of Viscum album. Classification (NCBI taxonomy): domain Eukaryota; kingdom Viridiplantae; phylum Streptophyta; class Magnoliopsida; order Santalales; family Viscaceae; genus Viscum; species Viscum album. Next base: position 200,782,545 of record OY728144.1, on the reverse strand, counting down.
ATCTCTTGATATAGTTGATGAAAATCATGATAAATCCATGAACCTCCAAACATAATCCATAATCTAGGTCTCTACTTGACTCTTTATAGTACTCCATCATATTCGGTCCACCCTCTCCTTGAAACAAATACATATATTGTGACTAGAACTCCCACATTAGGTATTCCATAGATGGATCAACTCTATGTACTCCTTGATCAATGCTCTAGATGACTGACACCGGGCTCACTCAAAGTTTCTTGTCTAACTATTGAACCAAATCTCCTCAATCCTCTATGAATGACTAGCTTGCCTCAACAATACCACACTTAACACATTCTCAATATAGATATAGTAGTTTAGATTTCATAAATAAGGAAAATTGTAACTAGAAGCATGACCCAATATCCCTTACACTTCCCTACAACACCCATGTCTTGTATCATTTGACCTTATGACCCCCACCTATGGATATAAAGGTTAGGTTCCACATCAATCATATACACATAGGATATACATACTTTTTTATACCATAGATCACATCCCCATGTCAACCAAGTATAATTACACTAATAATATATACATGAAAACAATGTATAGGATGTTACTAACACTTTAAACAATTAAGCCCCTTATCATTCTAGAACAACTACCCTTCTTTGGTTAGATGTATAAAATACCACAAAGTGACTATGTATAAAAACACAGTTTAACTTATTGCTGAAACTTTAAATAGCACAACCCTTCCTTTTTTTATTTCTATTTCCAAAAATCAATCATAAGTAACACACATATTCCATGTGATCTCTATGTTCCTAAGATGATACATGAGTTCCATCTCCTTCTTATCATGGTCAAGAGTATGAAATAGAATTCGATAACATGAAAACATCAGAAATCATTCTAGGAACAATTAAAAATAACTGAAACTATAACAAAAAAACCAAAACAACAACCCTAGTTCCCCTATTAACTTGGACTACATTCCATGTAGGTGCTGGTTAGACAGACAACATGAAATTTTTCCTAAGTTACAACACTTACCTATACTTTTAGTCTACCACAACCCTAAATAGAAAATTAATTTTAAGTAACCTATCTTTAATGACACCTATTAACAACCAAAAACTATTACTACTTTATAACCAACCTTCTTAAGAACTACTTTTTAATACCCAATCTTCGATACCACTTTGTAATGACCCAACCCTTCTAACTCTATAGTAACTGGGATAGAGTGATATTGGAACTTAGGCATGACTCCCCCTATACCAAAGTCTTTAGACTACCAGTGAGGGTTTATAGGGTGATATTAAGGAGACTATACCCTCTGGAGTTAATAATAATAATAATACCAACAAAATAAAACAAAAAAATTAAATAATAATCAACAATAATTCCAAATAAACACACGACATGTTAAATAAACATTTACCATGTTATGGAGTTATACAAGAGTAACATGATTGCCTATGGGCCGATCATATATGAAAATTTACAAAATAACCAATAATAACTACTAGCATAACCTCAAGGAACCACCTGACCCATATGAAAAATCATGAAAACCTTCCCATACATCATCTAAATATCACAGTCTACTAAAATATCAATGAAAATCCCTTCCTTACCTATTTTATAAAACATAAAATCTACATGCACCCCAAAGGGATTGTGAAGGGTGTGAGTATAGATTGAAAATTATTCCACCAATGTTTTCCCTATCTAATATCCATATGCATATCAGTGTGTAAAAAAATGCAACAAACAATCATCAATAATTAATTACGACACCTAATCCATCCATAATTATCAAGAAACAGTGAGTATTTACCTTCTTGGTCTAGATTCAGAGTGGAATGATATATCCATAGTCTATTATACAAGAAGTAACCTATACCTTATGATCAAACCCATGCCACTCAAGCTATACATCCTCCATAATCATCCTGACTATCACATGTACACCTTGATTCCCCACCATCACATCCATATTATTTCTTCAAGATCATCCTAATACCTCTATAAACACATGGAACAACATCCTAAAATCTGTTGGTCACTCTCACCACCATCTATGGCCTATATGGTGTGAACATCCTCTATATCTATGGCCAAAACCACCCCTATGTCCCTTAATCTCTAGAGGCCACCACCCATAATGAGTATACTAAACCACCTCATGGGCCGTTATCTATGCCCACACGACCCCAACAACCCCATTGTCCAACCACACTAAGTATCAATCACCAAAATAGTAGGCCACACCATCTTCTAACCTCCATTGACACCCATGATAATGGTTAACATCCTCCACACCATACCAAAAAACCTCAATAATATGACATCTAAAAAATCCCTAATCCTTAGCATATGGACTCGTGCCAATCAAACTCTAAAACAAAAAAACCAAGCCATTCTAGACTAAACCTACCATTTCCCACATGAGACTACCCCTAGTATCTATTAATAATAATAGACATCCTAGAGGTTTCACTTATGGTCTCACAACCATGACCTAACCCATGAATGTTTATTACATAATGAATAACACATATATAAACACGAAATAGTTAGGAAAAACTACATAGAGTATGTAGGACTATACTCATTAAGAATATATAGTTTGTTTAACTTTAGTCGTATGATTCACAAAAATATGACAAACACCCTAAAATTAGAGTTTTCTAGAAAAATATGAATGAATAGTAAGAAATCTATACATTAGTTTCATGCAGATGGACATATTTAACCATAGATCACTCCTGATTCAGACGGTATAATATTTTAACAAGAAACAAAGGATTTATCACTTAGAGAATAAGAGAGGAATGATAGAGACTCTCCAGATGTTTTTCTTGAGTTTTGGTTGAAAAGGAACCCTAAAATTTCTTTTATAATGTTTTTTTATCATAAAACATCATTATAGACATTTCTAAAAAAATATGGAAAAATCAAATTTTTTGAGTTTTTAGAAAACATTTTTACCCTTATGCAACTACCCTTATGTAACTACCCTTTTGAAGCTTACCCTTCGTCAGCTTACCCTTACATAGATTACCACTATCTAGCTTACCCTTAGACTTCTCCATTTTATGTTTATATAAATAGTTACAGTTTATATTTATGTAGGTTACCCTCATGCAGGTTACCCTTATGCACATGGTATACTTGTTGTTGGGTAAACACTTTTCCAATTTTTTTTAAAAAAATTCTAAATTTAAAAAACACTTCAAATACAACCAAAATCACCCAGAACACACCCAATCCACTTTTAATTTGAAACACTTGAAACTTTAAAAAATAAAACAAAATCATTTACAACTTTACCAAACTCTAAAATTTTAAAGTGTCACTCCAAAAACACTAAAACTATAGGCCTATATTTAAAATCATCAAAATAGACTCATAATAAAAATTTTCTAAAATTCCCAAAAATTCATCGCAACCTTTAAAGAAATTCTAAAATATTTCAAAAAAAATCAAAAAATAGAGAAAAATATAAAAATAATATCACCAATATATTTAAATAAAATTTAAACCCTAATCACCATTAAAGTTTATAAATTATCAAGGTTAACCAAAGTTTCAACATGAATTACCATTTTAAATTACCCAAGATCTTACATTTCCTTTCCTTTATTGTTGGCTTGTAAAGATTGAACCTTCATCTATAAGTTTGTGTTTAACTAGTTTTAACAAAAAGGGGTTTTAATTGATATAAATTTATGGTTTATGTTTTTTTTAAAGTCATATCATTCCTCAATAATAAATTTTTATCCCTCAATATTTGTTTTTAGTATCTGGTGACCAGGGAGAACACTTGAGGTCTTGTGGTGATCTGGTCTAGGTATGAGGATTCAAGTACTCAAGTGGGGTCATTAAAAAATAGTATTATAGGATGGTTAAGTCTTGGAATTCCAATATACATAGAGAATAGAATAGTTGGGACTTGAAATGCACACATAAAAATACATAACTACCATTTTTATAGTGAACATAGTGATGCTGTGAAGTTTTGGTAGAATACAAGGTTGGTGAGAGCATTGTTTTTAGCTATGCTAAGAGTCTTACCAAGATGGGTTAAGATGGTAAGGTTTTTATACATAATTTTAGACATGATATATCCATATCACATGAAAATGGTTTTCTAATGACTTAATGTTTTAAGTTGTTCAATGTTTATTCAAAAATGATTTGAAAAATAAAGTTTGTTTGACTGTTTTGATTGTTGTTTGATTTCCAAATGATATAGAGAGCCACCTAGATATAGGTTCGAATAGATATTTGTGTTATTTGTATTAAGTAAATTCTTTGGGGATTGTAATAAAATGAAACTGTGAATAATTATTTATTGAATAGGATGGGTAAAGTGTAAGTTTCTATTGTATATCCTTAGTAAATAGAATTACACTATATCTGAGTAATGTATAGAGAAGTTAACCAACTAACACCCTCAGATTTTATAAAATATTTTTTTAAAATGAATTTAATATTTTAGATATTTTTCATTACACGTAACACTAATTATATCTTATGTTACATGCAACACTGATTTTATCTTTCATTACATGTAACAATTAGTTTCATATAAAGCGTGCATGACATGCGACACCGAGCTTCAATGGACCATGAAATAATATTATTTTAAATATGTAAGTTATAACCTAGAAATTAGATAGGTGGGTATGAATAAAATTAACTACTTTATGAAATATACAAATAAAGTTCCTAATCAGTATAAATTTATTTATGAATTCTTTTTAAATAATCAATCAATTTTTAGTAAAGTAATTATATTCATAAAAAATATGTTTTCTTTAAAATGATTTTTATTGATTTTTATGAGAAAATATTATCATTAATTTATAAAGATTTTAGAAAATGTATTTCATAAAAATAACTTCATTTTTGAAATCATCATATCTAAATTAACTTGTGGTGATGTTTTAGGATTTTTCAAAAAATATTGATTTTTCAGTGAATAATGAAAAATAACGATTTTTATGAAACTATCATTTATTTTCAAAAATTAAGTAATTTAAATTCCCCATCATGTTTTAAAGTAAAATAATCATTATTTATTTATATTTAATACACTTAATTACTTTTAAATAAACTTTATATTGGATTTTATTATAAGTTTATTTTTGGGTAAAAAATGGTTTTTTCTGAAAACTATTTTAAAGTGTATAATGTTTCTTAGTTTTAATTGATTGAAATAATTCATAATAAGGAATGTTTTAAATAAAATTTATATATCATATATAAATAAATTTTAATTTATATTCATATAATAATAATAATAATTATAAATAGAGTTAATATAAAATCATCTTGTGCATGAAAAATGAACTTCTCAAAAACCCATTTTTTCATCACATATATGAGTTTTGTTTTAAATTTAATTTTTTAAAATTTTAGAAAATTTATTTGAAATAATAAAATAATTTTTTTAAATCATCATGACAAAATTAAATTAGGGTTAATTTTTTATTATTTTATGGAAAGATTAATTTTTTTATAAATAGTGAAAATACTAAATATTAATTGAAAACCATCATTTAATTTAATTTATTTATAATGTTAAATTACATTTTAAATTGATTTTGAAATTAAAATTAGTAAAATTATATATCCATTAATACAATTTAGTTTATTGGAATCAATTTAATATTTAATTTTGATATAAAAACATTTCAAACTTTTGAATATTTTCTCCTTAAAAACCCACTTTCTCATCGCATTTGTAAGATTGTTTTTAAATTAAAATTTTCCAATTATGTGAATTTAATTTGTAAAAATGGATTCCATATTTTTAATAATAATAATTTATATTATTTGATAAATTTAAATTAGTTTTTTACTAAAACAAATAGTAAAAATAGTAAAAATTATTTACCACAGTTTAGGTAAAAATGGGTTTACTAGGGCTGAAAATAAGAAAAAAAGGTTTAAAATAACCAAAAACTAATAAAAAATATATTTTAAGTCCATATTAAGACCTTAAATATTCTAGGATCAATAATCTTCCATTATTTGATCCTTGTGACATGAAAAAAGCATGGGTGAAATTCTTCCTTTCAAAAAAATTACAAGTGTGCTTCTCACCTCACTTATAAAAAACTACAACTTTTCTTCACCTCTGCACACATTAAAACCATTTTTTATCAGCCTATACCTACCCAAATAACTTCCAAAATCCTATACTCTTATCCTATAATCCTTATTTTATACATAAATACAATATGGGAAGGATTTTGGTGCAAACCTAAGGAGGATACCTGAAGAAGTGGTAACGTTCATCAACAAGCATTTTTGTTTTGTTTTTGCATCCAACTCAATAAATTATCATTATAAAACACTTATATAATATCCAAATTATATTTAATATAATTATATGTTTTTATTTTAATTTCCTAACCTATAACTATCCCTATTTCCATCAAATGAGTTACAAAATCATTACTCGTGTGTACGACAGACTACCGCCTCACAAAGCTATCTGATTCATTCATGCTTTATATGGAAGGTAATAAGGATGGGTTTAATGAAAAAATGTGATATATATAACGTGAAATTTTTTCTTTAATTATAATATATCATTTACCTTTATTTATTTCAATCTAATAAGAAAATGGAAACAACGTTCATGCATACATACGACCTACCATTTCCATTAACGGTGTTTTATTTTCTATCACTAAATTTTATAGATGTATATGAATACATATACAATTAATATATATGATATTTATATCATGGTTAAAATTATGGAGATTATGGAACCATTTTCAAAGTAATAGAACCAAAAATAAAAAAATCAAAACATATATGTCGAACAAAACAGTTACTACCTGAAACATAACTTTAACATGAAACAGTTAATAAATAGGTAATAAAAGGTCATAAAATAATAATATATGGTATGATATATATAAATATTTTTCTTTAATATCTGTATAATAAAATTATATTTATTATACAGGAGGTTTGAATGTGTACAAAGGAAGTTAGAACTTAAGGTAATGGATTTCTAGTCTCTCTTTTATTTCCGAGAGACATATAAAAATCCACCATTTGTTTCTTTTTTTTGTGGTGTATATAATTAAAATTTTAAATTTTATATCATTAATATAATTATTCTAATGATATTTAAAGTTTAATTTTATTTTATACTTTATTTTGGGCTTACGATTCAAAATATTATTAAAGTGGAAAGGAATTTACGTCTCATTTTTTACTTCTTTGAGACACATGTCATATTAACCACCTATTTATTTTATGTGGTGTATATACTAAACATGATTTTATTTTATGATTAAAATAATTAAAATAATGGAGATTTACATATACATTTTAGGATCTCTATTTCATGGTATTTATGGTTCAAAAGTTACCAATACGGTAAGATATTTTTGTCTCAATTTTCCTTCTTTGAGACATAAGTTATGTTATGAAACTATATTATTTAATGAGGTGTATATAAATACCATTTTAAATGTAATATCAAAAATTTATTTATCCTTAGGATATTTTAAGTTCCATTTATTTTAATCCTTCATGGGTATTATGATTCAAAGTTAACAAAGTGGTAATGATTTTATGTTATAATCTCATCGTTTATCGAGATTGTTTATAATTATGTTTCTGATGATAAATTATTATGATACATCTCTCAATAAACACATGAGTTTTATTATACTATGGTTATTCATGATATTTAAAAGTAATAGTACCATTTTCTACTTTTTGGTACTTAAAATAATTGATATTTTTTTAAATAAAATCTGGCTTTATTTCACTCTTCGATTGAAAATATGTTTTCTTTTAAAACCATGTTCTATTAATATGTTTTTAAAAATGTTTTTTATTATAATAGTATTTTAAATACATTTTTACCCATGTTTGACTTTTTAAAAAAAATGTTTATAAAGTAATATTCGTGTCATTTTCCAAAAAATGCCCATTTGGCTCTTACCAAAAACATGAAAGGAATCTTTGTTTTAGCATGCTCAATATGAACGAAACAACCTATCATCATGAACATTATTTTTTTTGAATTTTAATTTATAAGTTTTCAAGGTTATTTTCAAAGAAAAGGATTTTGAAAATGTTTTATATTTTAAAAAGTTATTTTCAAAGTGAAAAGGTTATTGTCCTCAAGAAATGTTGTAAATGATTTATGAAGCCCCCTTTATAAGTTTTCATGGATATTTTCAAAGAAAATGATTTTGAAAATGATTTATTATTTAAAATTGTTTTTTAAAAGTGTACATGTTATTTTACCCAATAAATGTTCTAAATGATTTTTAAATCTTATATTATAAGTTCTTCAAGCTTATTTTTGAAGAAAAATATTTCCAATTCTTTTTAGCTTTAAAAATAAATTTTTAAAGAAAGTTATCTTCCTTAAGAAACATTCAAAGTGATTTATATTTTAAAATAAGTCTCAATAAAAGATGAAATCCTTTTATGTAACTTAAAATTTGATGGGGATATGAACCAAGGATACCATTATTATTATTTATTTTATTGGTTTATATTGACAAGATGTTTATAAAACCCATTTCTTTTCCACGGGTTATATCATGATAAATTTATTATGAAACCTTCTTATTTTTCCATGGGTTATTCTATGATGAAACAATGAAATTGTTATGAAAACTGTCTATTTTCTATAGGTTATTATGCAATGAAATGTTTAAGAAACCCATTTCATTTCATGGATTATGATATAATTAATGTTTTATGATCTTATGGAACACATAAATATAGTTTTCATTATGAGATAGGTGGGACCTATATCTCCCTCTAATGCATTGGGTAATGATAAATGTTCTATGATATTAGAGGGTACATGAGTGGTTATCCTAAGACCCAAAATGAGGGTACATGGGTGGTTATACTAAGCCCGAAAATAGGGTACATTGGTGGTTATCCCAAGCTTAAAGCAGGTACATGAGTGTTTAGAAAAAGCCTAACATGTTATGAATGTATTGGTCGATAGCCTTGACATATGGTTTTCTATGATTATGTTTTTTCTACATATCTATGTCTTATGCCAATGTTATAATATTATTGATCATTTTCTTTGATTTCATTACGATTTATGTCTTATGAACTACCAATATTTATGTCATGACTAAAGATTATGATATTTTATTTGCAAGATATGGTTTTCAATTGTTATTCTCATGTTCTCATACCATTATTTTCATGTTATGATTACATATCTCCCTTGCTTACCCTTACTGAGAATATGATATCACCCTTTCTTATGTTTCATTTTCCTAGGTTATGAAGAAAGATTTTAAGTAGGGTATTCCTATCAAGATAAATTAATGGGAATATATTTATGGGATACATTAAATATATTTCACCAAATTAGAATATTATATGCCTAGTATCCAAAGACACTAAACTATTATGGTCCTCAATCATGTGTTTCTGTAATGTATTGAATAATCATCTAAAAAGATTTAATATCTATATATGATAATCATAATTCAATATAGTTGGTATCAAAGAAAAGGTTTAGTTAAACTTTGGAAAATAGGATGATGAAATATTAGCGAGAACCCTAGGACGTGTCTAAGGATAAGTTTAAGGATGAATCAAAGTATAGGAAAATGTTCTGGAATTTGCTAAGGCATAGAGAAAGTGGTTTCCAAGAAATTACATCCATGTATGGATAATACTAGTAGATGTGTATTTGGGAAAAAATCACCTAGGGTTAATTAATCCAAAAAGGGTACATTGAGCTAGACTTGATCATCACTTGGTGCACGACAATGGGCCTTGCTGCACACCAAGATTGACACTCCCGGGGGATATTATTTGTAAATTCACAAAACTCTTTACGAACCATAATAAAGGATTTAAATAAGATGATGAATATAAATGAAATAGGATAAACCTAAGGCGTTATATATTTAAATGAATGTTTCATGATTTATACATCTTATTAGTGATTTTTCAAGATTATGTGGTTCCCCAATGCGATTATTGTTTCTCACACTATGTTTTTTGGTTTTAGTCAATGGATAAAACTAGAAGGAATCATGTTAACATTGAATATGATGAAAAATTAGGTGACTATGAGAAATCAAATTGGAATATGACTAGAGAGAAAGATATTATGATTATTCCTAATAATCTATCATGATATATGATTAACAACGTGAACTTCAGTGATATTCCTAACACATTGAATAACAAGAATATGGAATTTTATGAAATTTAATGTGGTAATGAACATAGAGAAAAGAATATTCAGATTTATACATGTCAATATTGTGAGGAGAATAACCTAGAGGAATATCTAAAATAGAGGGGAAGATGTTATCTGTGTGGAAAAGAAGTTCATAGAGTGAAAATTTGATAAGGATTTCAGTGTCTTATGTGTGGGGAACATGAGAATTACCCAACTTAATGCCCTAACCTAATACTTAACTTCTAGATCGAGGAAGGGCCTATTCCATGATAATAATTTAAGTGGAAGGATTTAAGTATTTATTTATTTGGATTCAATAATTATGTTATATTAATTGTGAAATATATACGGATTTTTCAATATAAGTTTTTTGTTAAGGATTTGAAAGAATATATTGAAAGATGTTGGTGACCTAAAAAATTGATTTAATGGAAAGGTTATATTTTTATTAAGGGAAAGATAACCCATAATATGTTCTTGATGTGGATATAATTATGTTGGGATAAATATATTATTGATTTGGATAAAGTAAATTGTATAGTATTGATAACCTTGGAAGTTATTAATGATTTATGGAAAAATTGGTTTATGTTATCGTTGATGGAGTTTACAAAACTATTTGATCTATGGAATATATTCAATAATATGTGGTTTTATTCAAGTAATGAGGAAGTATGAATGTTTTAATTGAGGTTATATTGTAATTCATGTTATTACCATGTTTCAAGAGAATACATGATTATGGTATTTACATGTTTGATATGTGACAATAAAGAGATACTTTATGATATATGGGGGATTGATGTTAAGTTTATTTTGAGATATTTAGTGACCTTATTTATAAATTTTGAATTTGAGAAGGGTTATAAGATTAACCATATATGGAATGGTTTAAGTTGAACTTTGTATGATATTTTAGAGATTAACATATTACTTCACCGTATGATGATTTATTCATATTGGATAACCAGTGTTAACCTTTTTTTAAAAGGAATTACTTATCATTATTTTATATATTTTATTTAGTGCTTTAGACATGAAAAAAATTCATCTCTTAGAGTAAGAGATAAAATGAAAATTAATCAAGGTATAAAAAAAGGATGAAATTGTGTCTATGAAATAAAAATATATCAAGTAAGTAAATTTTCATATGTTCCCAGTATAGATGTAAAAGGAATTACCAATATTAGGAATATGACCTTGAAATAAAATTCTATCATGTTATAATCATTTTTAATGATATCAATGACCCTTTTAATGCCTCTTTGGTTTATGGATTTTTGGTTGTTAAAATTATATGGATCACCCAATTTCTTGTGATCAATGTTCTCTATCACTCTACATCAGTATTTGGGTTCTAGTTTTCTATTCTATGTCCATGTTTTCACTTATTACCTATGTTCTCATATTTGGAAACATATTATGTGTTATTTTGGATGACTTTCACACATACCTTTCCATTTTTAAAGATTATGTTTTATTAACCCTTTTTATGATATGGATTTATATGAAGAGATTTTCAAATGTTAAACCTTTGATAATTGAGACAAATTTTAAGGGTGAAATTCATTTTAAGTGGGGTAGAATATAACACCCTGAGATTTTGTGAAATATCATTTTTTAAAATGAATTTATTCTTTTAGATATTTTTTGTTACATAAGAAACTGAGTATATCTTACAATATATGCAAAATCTAGTTTATCTTTAATTACATGCAATGACTAGTTTCTTAGAAAGCATGCATGACATGCGATATCGAGATTTAGTGAACCATGAAATAATATTATTTTAAATATGTCCATTACAACCTAGCCATTTAATAGGTTGGTATAAAGAGTATTAACTACTTTATGAAATACATATATAAATTTCCTATACAATATAAATTTATTTATGAATTCTTAGTATATAATAAATCAAGTTTTAGTAAATTAATTATATTCATCAAAAACATGTTTTCTTCAAAAATAATTTTTATGGCTTTCTATAAAAAAATATTATTATTAATTTATAGAGATTTTAGAAAATGTATTTTATAGACTGAAATTTATTTTAGAAATCATAATATTGAAATTAATTTATGGTTAAATTTTGGGATTTTTTAGAAAATATTGATTTTTCAGTGAATAGTAAAAAAATACCTTTTTTTTGTAAAACTATCATTTATTTTAAATAAATTAAATAATTTAAATTCCACATAATGTCTCAAAGTAAAATAAGTATTATTTATTTATATTTAACCGACTTAATTACTTTTTAATCAAATTTATATTAGATTTTATTATAAGTTTATTTTTGGTTAAAAAGGGGTTTTTTTTCTGAAAATTGTTTTGAAGTGCATAATATTTCTCCATTTTAATTAATTAAAATAATAAATAATAAGGAATGTTTTAAATTAAATTCATAAATTATAAATATTTAAATTTTAATTAATATTCACATAATAATAATTATTAGATATATAGTTAATATAAAATCTTATTGTGCTTCAAAAATACACCGATTGAAAACCTGCTTTTTCACCGTGTCTGATGGTTTTGTTTTAAATATAATTTTTACCACTTCGAAAAAAAATATTTTAAAAATTAAAGTTAATTTTTGAAATAATCATTTCAAAATTATATTAGGGTTATTTTTTTTATAATATTTTGGAAAGATTAATTATTTTGATGAATAGTGAAAAATATTGAAATTTAATTGAAAACTACATTTTAATTTAATTATTTATGAAGTTATATTATATTTTAAATTGGTTTTAAATTAAAATTAGATCAATTATATATCCAATAATCCAATTTTGGTCATTGGAATCAATTTTACATTAAATGTTGATATAAAAATATTTCAAACTTTTGAACATTTTCTCTTTAAAAACCTGCTTTCTCATCACGTCTGCTGGATTATTTTTAAATTAAAATTTTCCAATTATTTGAATGGAATTTGGAAAAATGGATTACATATTTAGAATAATGATAATTTATAATATATAATAATTCCAACTTAAATTTTTACCAAAATTAATAATAAAAACAATAAAACTTATTTACTGTTGTTAAGGTACAAATGGGTTCATCAGGGGGGGTGGTTAAAATAAAAATATAAGGATTAAAAATAACCTAAATTTTTTCAAAAAACTATTTTATGGAAATATTTAGACCTTATATCTTCTAGTATTTATGATGGTCTATTATTGGATCCTTATGACATGAAAAAAACATGGGTGAAATTCTTTCTTTTAAAACATTACAAGTGTGCCACTCACCTCACTTATAAAATCACACCTATTATCCTCTCCTCCTCAAAAATCAAAACCCTTTTTGTTAATCCAATAACTACCCAAATAAATTTTCAAATTCCAACTTCTCATCATAGAATCCTTATTTTGGACACAAAGTCAACCTATTAAGGCTTTTGATGTAAACCTAAGAAGAATACCCAAAGAAAAGGTAACATTCATTAATGAGATTTTTTATTTTATTTCTTCATTAACATACTTAAATTATTATTATACAATTATTATATTATAAACTCATCATATTCCATATAATGGTATGTTTTTATGTTAATTTCATAACCTAAAACCATCTATAATTCCACTAAATGGGTTATGAAATCATTGTTTGTGTGTATGGCGGACAACCGCCTCACAAACTGATATCATTGATTTATTCATTAACTCATATCAAGGATGGAAATAATGATTTATTTATTATTTATATATATTATATTTATGATATTATTATACTTATGGAATTATTATATCACACATAACTTCATACTCTCTATTTTGTGGGAATGCGATAACGTCACTCATGTGTACAGTAGGCTATCGACTCACAAAGAAATGTGATTCATTCATGCTTTATATAGAATGTAACAAGGATGATTTTAATGAAAATATGTGATATATATATATATAACATAATTTTTTTAATGATATTATATCATTTAACTTTCTTTCTTTCAACCTAACAAGAAAATGGAAATAACGTTCATGCGTGTGTACGATCTACCGTCTCCATGAATGGTGCATTTCATTTTTTATCACTAAATTTTATGGATTAATGTAAATAAATATATAATAAATATATATGATATTTATATCATGGTTAATATTCTATATATTATGGAACTATGATTAAATTAATAGCACAAAAATAACCAATCAAAACATAAATGAAGAATAAAGCAGTTATTACTTGAAACATAAATTTAACATGGAATTTTTAATAAAAGGGTAATAAAAGGACATAAGAAAATAATATATAGTATGATATATATAAATATTATTCTGTAATATATTTATAATAAAATTAGATTTATTATATAGGAGGTTTTAACATGTATGATGGAAGTTAAGACTTAAGGTAAGGGATTTCTAGTCTCTCTTTTATTTTTGGGAGACATATGAAAATACACCACTTGTTAATTTTTTTGTTATTTATATACTAACCATTTGATATTTTATATCATTAATATACTTATTTTCATTATATTTAAAGTCTCATTTGATTTTATTTTTTATTTGGGTCTTATTATTTAAAATATTAGTAAAGTCATAAGGGATTTTCGTCTCACTTTTTACTTCTATGAGACACATGCCCTATTCACCACCTATTTATTTTTGGTGGTGTATATAATGAACATGAATTTATTTATAATGATTATACTTAAAATCATGAAGATTTATATATCCATTTTAGGGTCTCTCTTTCATGGGTTTTACTGTTCAAAATTTACCAAAGAGGTAAAGGTTTTTTGTCTCAATTTTTCTTCTTTGAGATGCATGTTATTTTATGAACCTATATTCTATCATGATGTGTATATAAAGAACATTTTAAATTTAATATCATTAATTTATTTATACTCATGATATTTTAAGTTCAATTTTATTTTATTCTTTTATGGGTCTAATGATTCAAAGTTACCAAAGTGGTAATGATTTTATGTTACAATATATTTATTTACTGGGATTGTTTATGATTATGTTTAAGATGATAAATATTATTATATATATCTCAATAAACTCATGGATTTTATTATAATATAGTTATTCATAATATTTTAATTTAATATTACCATTTCCCACTCTTTGGTACTTAAAATAATTGATAAAATGTTTTTAAGAAAATCCAGCTTTATTTATCTCTTCGGTTGGAAATCTGTTTTCTTCCAAAACCATGTTTTCTAAAAATGTTTTCAAAAAATGTTTTATTATTATCCAATGATTTTTAAATAAAATTTTAACCATGTTTTATTTTTTAAAATAATTTTTTTGAAAGGAATCTTCATATCATTTTCCAAAAGAATGCCTATTTGGATCTTACTGAAATGTGAAAGAAATATTTATTTTAACATGTATGACAAGGAAAAAAATCCCATCACCATGACCATTATTTTATTTGAAGATTATTTTATAAGGTTTCAAGGTTATTTTCAAAGAAAATGATTTTGAAATTTTTTTATGTTTTATTTTTTTTCAAAGTGAAAAGGGTATTTTCCTCAAGAAATGTTTTAAATTATTTTTAAAGCCTCATTTATATGTTTTCAAAGATATTTTGAAAGAAAAGGATTTAAAAAATATTTTATGTTTAAAAAAATGTTCTTTAAAATGTAAAATTTATTTTCCTCAAGAAAATTTCTAAATGATTTTTAAATCTTCATTTATAATATTTTCAAGTTTATTTTCAAAGAAAAGGATTTCCAAGATATTTTTAGTTTTAAAAAGTTATTTTCAAAGAAAATTTATCTCCCTTAAGAAACATTCCAAGTGATATATCTTTCAAAATAATTCTCCATATTAGATTACATCCTTTTATGTAACTTATGCTTTACTTGGGATATAAACCAAGGATACTATTCTTAACATTTCTATAAATTATTTATGATGATAAGATGTTTATGAAACATATTTATTTTCCACATGTTATACCATGATAAATTTCTTATGAAACTCACTTCTTTTTCCATGGGTTATTATATGATGAAATAATGAAATGATTATGAAATAGGTCACTTTTCTATAGGTTATGATATGATTAAATGTTTATGAAACCCATTTAGTTTCATAGATTATGATATGATTAATGTTTTATGATCTTGTAGCACACATAAATATGGTTTTCCATTTGATATGGGTGGAAACTATATCTCCCTCCAATGCATTGGGTAATAATAAATGTTCTACAAGATCAAAGGGTAAACACGGGGTTATCCCAAGCACAAAAATGAGGTACATGTGTGGTTATACCAAGCCCAAAAAATAGGGTACATGGATGGTTAGACCAAGCCTGAAGTAGGTACATAGGTGGTTATCCCAATACTAACATGTTATGAATGTCTTGGTCGGTATCCTTGACATAAGGTTTTATATGATTATGTGTTTGCCACATATCTATGTATTATTCCAATATTATGATCTCATGGATCACTACTGGAAATCCCATTTTTACCAATGCTTATATCCCAACGGTTTGATAAACTGTTGGGAATGGTTATGTATACCAACGGTTTTCTTAAAACCGTTGGTATAGAGGAATTTATGAAGAAATTTACCAACGGTTTGTAAAACCGTTGGTATAGGCCTCAATTAAGACACTTTTACCAACGATTATACACTAACCGTTGGTATATGTTGGAATATATGCCACCTTTTACCAACAGTTTAAATAAACCGTTGGTATAGGACTACATTCCCAACGGTTTTTAAAAACCGTTGGGAAAGTTTTCCCCTGAATCCAGTTCGGGTGTCCAGTAGCCCCTCCGTTCGATTGTAGTCCCCCTCCGCTCGACTGCATCCCTAAATTGAAGCTCTCCCGATGCTCTCTCGTTACCCAGTCTCCGAAACTCCATCCATCCTCTTCAATCAAACAATTTTTCTATTCTACACTTCAAATATGTAAGTTCTACCTCAGTTATAATGTTCTTCATATATTTTTTATTTTCTATTTTGATTTGACATAAACGTCTAGGATCTCTCTATACAAAGACTCAGAAACTTGTTCCACTCATAGATCCATATTAAATAAAACAATTTTGTAGTTCTACACTATAAATATGTAAGTAATACCTTAGTTTTAATGTTTTGCATCTATTATTTTTGTTTTCTGTTTTAATTTGGTATAAACTAGGTTGTGTTGTTTATGGCATGCGAAGGTTAGTGATATTGAGGATGAATTGGATGTTGTTTGGGTGATGGATTGGAATTGTGATGTTTTATGGATTAAGTTTAGTTAATTTTCAATGAATTATTTGGGGATTTCCTCCCTTTAAAAGAGGAACCACTCCTCATGGAACCTGGACACCCCCTCTTGGACCCTGGACAGTCCCCCCCTCCTAGAACTTGGACAGCCTGGCCCCCCTCTTTCCTGAAACTTGGAAAACCCCCCTCCCGGACCCTAGAAAACCCCCCTCCACCCTCCTCCCAAGACCTTGTATAGTCCCCCTCCTTCCTGGACCCTAGGAATCCCCCCACACTCCACCCTGGACCCTGGATAGCCCCCCTCCTCGATGGACCCTGGACAACCCCCCTCCTTCCTAGACCATGGACAGACCCTTCTCCCCTTCTCCTTGACCTTGGACAACCCCCCACCTCCCTTCCTGGACCCTGGACAGCCCCCAAACCTCCTCCTAGACCTTGGACATCCCCCTCATCCCCCTCCTCAACCACCAACCCCCCCCCCACTTCAAAACTTTGACCACCAAATTTGGACATGATGGATTTTCTCTAAAAAGATAGATTTGATCCTCAAACCACCTCAATAATATCCTAAACAATGCTTATAATGTGGTTTTCACCACATAGCATCCAATTGTATTCCAAGTCACTAGTCTATCCTCCCTTGGCTAGATTTTACAAAAAGCGTTCAACCTTAAGGATCCAAATAAAAATAAATTGATATAAGACATTTGATAATGGATTAAAATTTCAAATTGGGATCCAATGAGGAATATTTGAGATATTATGCATCATGTCCATGAGTAAATCCATTTTTATATATCCAATAAGTTATTTTTCACAATTTTTACACATTAATTGTTTGTAAAAATGGGACAAATATTTATAAAAGTTATAATATATAAAAATGAATCTATTTGTGGATGTAGCTTAACCAACAATGTCTAGCTTGTCTGCCTCTTCCATGATCATCGATGTGCACGTACCATCTCCATATGACCTTGAATGATGGGTGACTCAGTGTCTGGATGATGACGAGCGCCAGATTATCTTACTTCCACACCAGATTCATGCCCGCTACGCTCCTGAAGTGATTAATCCCACTAAGAGTCCCTGTGAGATTGATGACACGACCACCAGTTCTTGTAAGAGGCGGAGGAGTTCTGAGCTGATGGACCAAGATGATTGACCAATGTCTATCAATATAGCTAAAGACGTAAAACTTAGGGATTCCTGGGAGGCAACCCATGTTATAGAGTTTCATCATTTTTCTTTTTTTTACTTTGTTTTAGGAAATAAACATGGCATGTATGCAACAATTTTTTAGCTGCTTCTGATCTGTATGTGAAATCAACAACTGACATACGGTAAATCGAGAAAACGCATTCATATTTTGTTGATACTATAGGAAAATGATCCATGGGACATATGTGACGTGTACGAGTCAACCCCACCTTAATCCAAGGCGCGGTGTAGACGGTACAATTCAAAATGTCTATCTTTTGTTCAAAATGGCTTTAAGTTTAAGTGAAAACAACAACTGGAATACTAAAAACTGACCAAATGCGTTCCGAATCTGTTGAAACTTTAGGAAAACTATACATGGGTCATATGTGACGTGTACGAGTCAACCCCGCCTCAATCCGAGGAGCGGTGTGGCCGAAACCACCAAAACTGTCCCTCTTTTGTTTAAAATGGACAATATTTTACGTACATACATCAAACCGACAAAATGGATTCTGATTGTGTTTATACTTTTGAAAAATGATACATGACTCATATGTGATGTGTAAGAGTCAACTCCGCCTCAATTCAAGGCCCGATGTGGCCGACACCACACAAAGTGCCTCTATTTTGTTAAAAATGAACTTAATTTTAACTAAAATCAACAACTGACATACGGAAAACCGACCAAATGCATTCGGATTATATTTAAACTTAAGAAAAACAATACATGAGTCAAATGTGACGTGTAAGAGTAAACTTCGCCTCAATACAAGGCTCGGTGTGGCCGACACCACTCAAAATGCCTCTGTTTTGTTAAAAATGGACTTAATTTTAAGTGAAATCAACAACTGACATACAGTAAACCGACCAAACGCATTCAGATTCTGTTTATACTACAGGAAAACGATACATGGGTCATATGTGATGTTTACGAGTAAACCCTGGCTCAATTTGAGGCCCGGTGTGGCTAACACCACTCAAAGTGCCTCTGTTTTGTTAAAAATGGACTTAATTTTAAGTGAAATCAACAACTGACATACGAAAAACTGACCAAACGCATTCGGATTATGTTGAAACTTAAGTAAAATGATCCATGGGTCAAATTTGACGTGTACGAGTCAACTTCGCCTCAATATGAGGCACAGTGTGGCCGAGACCACTCAAACGCCCTCTCTTTTGTTAAAAAATGGACTTATTTTTAAGTGAAATCAACAACTGGCATATGGGAAACCGACCAAACGCTTTCGGATTGTATTGAAACTTTATTAAAACGATCCATGGGTTATATGTGATGTGTAAGAGTCAACCCTATCTCAATATGAAGCGCGGTGTGGCCGATATCACTCCAAGTGTATGTATTTTGTTTATAATGGACAATATTTTACGTACATACGCCAAACCAATCAAACGGATTCTGATTGTGTTGATACTTTTTAACAACTATACATGACTCATATTTGATGTGTAGGAGTCAACCCCACCTCAATCCGAGGCCCAGTGTGGCTGACACCACTCAAAGTGCCTCTGTTTTGTTAAAAATGGACTTAATTTTAAGTGAAATCAACAACTAACATACGGAAAACCAACCAAACACATTTGGATTATGTTGAAACTTAAGTAAAACGATCCATGGGTCAAATGTGACGTCTATGAGTCAACTTTTCCTCTATCCGAGGCATGGTGTGTCCGGGACCACTCAAACTTCCTCTCTTTTGTTCAAAATGGACTTATTTTTAAGTGAAATCAACAACTAACAGACGGGAAACTGACCAAACACCTTCATATTGTGTTGAAACTTTAGGACAACGATCCATGGGTTATATGTGATATGTACGAGTCAACCCTGGATCAATACGAAGCACAGTGTGGCCGGTATCACTCCATGTGTATGTATTTTGTTTAAAATGGACAATATTTTACGTACATACGCCAAACCGATCAAACGAATTATGATTGTGTTGATACTTTTGCACAACGATCCATGTATCATATGCGACATGTTCAAGTCAACCCTACCTCAATCTGAGGCCCTGTGTGGCCAACACCACTCAAAGTGCCTCTGTTTTGTTAAAAATGGACTTAACTTTAAGTGAAATCAACAATTGACATACGACAAACTGACCAAACACATTTGAATTCTGTTGAAACTTAAGGACAACGATCTATGATTCAAATGTGATGTGAACGGACAGCCCCAGGCAGCCCCCACCCCCCTTTCTAGACCCTGGAAAACCCCCACCCTCCTCCTTGGACCCCAGATAGCCCCCGGACATGAATAACATTTTCCTTTTGTACCACTGTGTATGCAAGTAAATGAGACTCTTATGCCTTATGTATAATTCTATTACAATTTGATTAAATTTTGTACCTCATGGATGATATGTAAATGTAGGCATGTTGATTTCACATGCCTTTTTTTATTTCTTTGATCATGCAATGTTATTTGGGATTATTCCATTTTTGTATGTCTTGAACTATATGAATGACTTGGTAAGCTTATTATCTCATTCTCATCAAATGCATGTGATGATATTCTATAATTTGAATACAAATACTTGTTTCACATTCTCCATGACCCCCATACTCGCTCCTTGTAAATCTCCCCTCCCCTCTTCCTGGACAACCCCCTCCCCTCTCTGGACATCCCCCCACATCACATTCAATGCAATTCATGCATCACTCTAGATGATGCACAAATATTAACCACATTGTTAATTAACTTTATTACACATACCCCTCATGCACCAATTTCTATCATAATCAACACCTTTTTGAGTAAGAAAAAATTGATATGTGTGAACCCAATAAATTGAAATAGGTTAATTGGAAGAGTTGTTGTCATATGAAGATTGAAATGGGGAATTGTAGTACCTGGCATGGTTGGAAGAGTGATGTTTTTATGTGTTTTTTTGTGTTATTTCCAATTTTTTTTGTGGTGTTTGAAGTCTATTTATAGATGTTATTTGTGATGTTTTTATGCAGGTCTATCAAGTGGAGGCAGTTGTATGCAGGTTGCTAGTTTTTTGTGAAAATACCCAATACCAACGGTTTAGAACCATTGGTATACTTTGAGAATATATGAATATATACCAACAGTTTAGATAAACCGTTGGTAAAAAGCTATACCAACGGTTTTGAACCGTTGGTATAAGCTCAAAAATATGAATTTCCCAACGGTTTTAAACCGTTGGTAAATCCTTTTTCCAATGGTTTAGAGGAACCATTGGGAAATTAAAACTTTCACCACCTTTTACCAACAGTTTTCCTTAAACCATTGGTAAAGGTCTTTCCCAACGCCTTACTTCCCTACGGTTTGGGAAACCGTTGGTATATCTTATACCAAAGGTTTTCCAGCCTATACCAATGGTTTTGAACCGTTGGTATTGTCTATATTTCCAGTAGTGGATGATGGTCTTTGATTTCCTTATGTTTCATGTCTTATGAACTTCCAATATTTATTCCATGAATCAATATTATGATATTTTATATGTAGGGTATGGTTTTCAATTTTTATTCTCATGTTATCATACTATTATGTTCATGTTATGCTTACATATCTCCCCTGTTTACCCTTACTGAGCATATAATCTCACCCTTTCTTATGTTTCCTTTTCCCAGGTTATGAATAAAGTCTTTAAGTAGGGTTTATCTAATAAAAGTACTTAATGGGAAGGTCTCTATGGGAGACATTGATGATCTTTCACCAAATTAGAATATTATATGCCTATTATCCACAGACACCAAACTGTTATAGTCCTCAGGCGTGTGTTTTTGTAATGTATTGAATATTCATATAAAAAGATTTTATATCTATGTATGATAAGATTGGGTCTCTATAAACCTAGATATGGATAGAGAAACTAATTGGGAATCCAAGTTTTAGAAGTAGAATCCACCAACATTCAAATATGATGTTGGACCAGAGCTATAATAAGAATAGTTAGAAAATATCAACTGTATATTCTTATTTATATAGATTGTATAGACATCGAAAGTGGATTTCACATCCTATTTAGTAAATGTAATTTCTCAGAAGTGGTGGTGGATGATAAAAAAATCTTAAATTCATAAGGATCTTGACTAGAATGGGTTTTTAGAAGATGTTCAATGGAAAGTATTTCCAAGAAGGATTGACGATAGAAAATGCTAGTGAATTTTAAGAGTTTGTGTAAGGAAATATTATTGTGGTGGAATATAGATCAAATTATAAAGATCTTATACAGTATGTGTTAGAGTTACTGATGAATGATAGAATCAAAGAATGAAGGTTCAATATGTGATTGACACTATAGATTTTATCAAATATCATTTTTCTAAAATTACCCACATACATGTAAGTGGTAAGTGTGGATGTTATATTTGAAGTAAGCATGATGAAAGTGCATAGTGATACAAATTTACTTCAATATCCTAGTAAAAGGAATAAGTCCTTCAGTGGTCATAATAGAAAGCAAAAGGATTTCTATAAGGAATCCTCAAAGATGTCCTCAAGTGATTCTCAAAGTGAAAAGTTACTTGTGTGTTATTAATGCAGAGATAAGGGTTATATAAAGACTCAATCCCCTATCATGACTCAATCTTGTCATCAATATGGCAAGTGATGAGTTTTATTAGAACATCACATGCTCATAAAAAATGGAATAAACCCATTTAAATATGAATCTATAATCATAGAATCCATATGTAATATAATGAACGTAATATAATAGTGCACACCTCAAGTCTAGTGAGATCCATCTTCATGGAGTATGCTTGATAAAGATCACTATGAAATAACAATCAAGAAATTTCTTCTAAAGGTTGTACACTAGCCACTAGAATCCATGAAGACTACATGGGGACCCCTATATCTCTAAAAGGTGTGCTAGTGACCTCTCTTATAATATGAATGAAGAAAATATAACAAGAGAGATTCAATTATGATTGATAGTCTCGACAACACAAATGAGATGAATCTCATCTTTTATACAACCCCACTTCAATCAATAAAAGAGATTAAGCATTATTTTCAACACTTAACAAATGTCATATATTACACATAATGTATATCCATTTTATATTTATGATCATTGAATATTTAAATGATCATATAATATATTCCAAGCTATAAATGAATCATCTTGGTGATTCATACCCAGAGGGAAACTATTTGGGAAATGTGGTATGAAATGTGATATCATATATCTCATATTATTTCTCTATCCTATTCTACGATATATGTATCTCATTCCCATTAAAGTATGTGATCTAGAACCATGTTGCTTCCTATTATTTTCATCACATACATATCACAAGTTGTGATATAAATATAAATAACACTATATGGTTCATCTATTTTAGTGCATATCCATCAATCTACCACTTTCATTAAAACTCTATAAAAAAATTATGCAAAATTTCACAAATGTTTGTGAATATTATTGAAAGTGGGTTCCCTAGACCCAACTTATATTTTAATTTGATTACCACTACATGTATGAAGTCTGTCATATATACATGTGTTTATCTTTCCATAATAGTGTAGATATTTCTGCATCCACTTTGTTTATGGCAATGTCCTTAGATTACATGTCATGTCAAAGGGTTATAGAAGATCCCATGCTATAATGAGAACCACGAGATTCCATGACAGTAATCTTAAAGTAATTTCCTATAGTCCAGTTACATCATTCTGAAAGTACACAAATGATGTGCGACCATCAGGTGCTGGGGGATCATAAGCATTGAGACTTATTCTCATGAAGTTCACACTTGATGATCTCTAGTAGTTGAGATCAGGAGGAAAAACCCGCATAATAGAAACACCACATGTTTCATGTGTCATTGGTCGTTCCTATCTAAAGACATGTGTAATGGTCTCCAGACTTGATATCATTATCAATGGATTTCATTTAATTGTGTACTTTGATGCAAGGCGAAAACCATGGTGATAAATTCGTGACAAGGTAGTTTGTGTTGGGTACATCATTGATGACATGACATTGATTGAATGATCAAGATAAGATTTGTCTCTTCTGAGTTGAGGAAGATATATCTCAATCCAGCTTGATTAGGATGGTTATACCTTCATTAAATATATTTCCATGATAGTGTAAGGTAAGACCATACCAAAAAATCAACAAATAAAATAAAGCGAGATAAAGGATGATGACACTAGTGTGCATTTTTCTTTATTGAGATATATATGATGAAGAGATTATATTACACATACCATTTTCATAGGAAGGTAGTCATTTCGTTGACTTTACCTTGTCTTTATAAGGGCCTCGATGGGTTTCTAGAAACCGCTCTTGGTCGGTGGATATTATTCACTGCTATTGAGATAAGGTCCTAGAGGGTCACACACAATAGCACTTTGAGAATCTGCCCTATTATGGGAATTGGAATATAGAACTTGGTGGGCCCTGCCAAAGGGTCTGAGTACAATCCAAGTTCTATAGATCACCAAGTAATAAATAAATTCTTTAATTATTCAAGCTTGGAATAATTTGTTGAATTTATTTATAACATGTATTTACAGGTCATTAAGTAAATACAAAAATAAATATTATTTAAATGGATTTAAGTATCTAGGGTTCGTTTAATATTTTCACGAGAAGTGAGTCGAGTTATAGACTCAATTTTATCATGCGATATATATATATTATATTTCATTAGTGATGAAATTATAAATATTATTTATGACATAATTTAATTTGAAATAAATAAATAATTATAATACTTATACAGAGAATATCTATTACACGGGGCCGGGAACCCATACCAGGTATTATAGATATCCCCTATATAAGTAAGAAAGAGGCTCTCCCCTTGTAACTATCCATGTGTCAAATTTGAGAGCCTCTCTCTCCTCCTGGATTCTAGAGAGAGATTCTCTCAAGCGAGGAAGAACTTCAAGATCATTCTTCTTGGATCGAAGTCTTTTGCCTTGTGGTGATCAGTGCTACATCGAATAGATCGTTGGTGTACCGCGGTAGCACCTGGATTCCAATGAACAACACACATGCATATTTGAGAGGCGTGTGTGGACGATCTAGAGGACTTAGACGTCGGAGTCTTCGAGCAAAGGTCGCCGACCTCCTGTGACGCACTTTCACACGTCAGATCCAAACAAGGTAGTTGTTCATTTTTATTTTTTGTGTTCTGTCAAATCCACGCGTGGTCCTCAGACCGTACCAGGATAGATCACCAGAATCGATGTCATAACATTGTTCCAGTGATGTGAAAATTTTTAATTTATCGGCCCATCGGCTTCTGCTGCCCGTCTTGGTACCTAACAGTGGTATCAGAGGGACGCGTAATTTCTCAGAGTCAAAAGAAAAATTAAATTTAATTAAATTTAAGTACGAGGCATTGAATCTGTTCCAATGGATTTTACTGAACGTTAATCCATTTCCGAATGGCCGAGTTATGGCCATTTGAAAATTGTAATGGGATCGACATTGTCATTTTTAAATTTTTGGATTTAATTTTATAAAGAATGCATTTTAATTTTATGTATGTGTTCTTGAAAATACCAAAATCTGGCCACGTTATGGCTGGATTCCAGTCACTGGAATATTTCCAATTGCTTTTTATTTTTTAGTTAAATAAAAATATTATTAGATAATATTATTTTATTGTACTCAAATAAAAAATAAATATAAAATGGGGGTATTTGAATACTTGTGGTAAGTATTTATTTTTATTTATTTAAAGTAATTAGTCTTTAAATTAAAAAAAAATTTGGGGACCAAGACCCCAAAGTGGGTCTTCCTCCTTTCCCTTTTAATTTAAAAAAAGGGTGTTGATTTTGTTTGTATAAAGAAAAATTTTAAAAAAAGGAGAGAATACCCAAATGGGTCTTCTTCCTTGCATGACACACAACACCTAGGGGAACCGTAGCGGTGCTCCCACCCTAGTCCACCTGGAGCTGCGCCTCCCTCCGGGCATGCTGGACCCCTCCTCGCCGTCGCCAGCCAGTGCCGCCCGGGGTCCTTACACCGCCTCCCAGAGCTCACGCACCATCTCTCACCCAGACTTAGCTCCCCATATCCTGCTACGCTTGACCTAGCCCGACCAACAGTGGACCACCTGGAGTTCCCCCTTGGCTGTCGCGCTTGTCCCGCCCCGGACCGCATCCAACTTGCCGCTGCTAGACCAGGTCGCGTCGGACCGCACCCCTCCCAGCTGCTGCCGGCTCGCACTGCCCTCCCCCTCCCTCCCTACTACTTCGGCTTGACCCACCTCCCTACTCGGTGTCGCGCTGGAACGGCCAGCCTGCCGCCTTTGTGGCTGGCCAGAGCAACCGGCTTCTGCCCCTCGTAGCTGCCCCTACCGCCTCTGCACCTTTCTGTAGGAGTCCACTATCGGCCGGAAGATGCTACCGCCGAAGGTGCTGTAGGACCAGGCAGATACGCCACAATTAAGCCACAGTCAAGCCGTGGTCATGCCGCAGTCACACCGCGGTCACGCCTTAGTAACGCTGAGATTTGACACTACTCCAGTAAGACTCCCATGCGGCGGTTCCCAGTCCTACTGGACTCCTCCCAGCCATATTTAAACTCATTAAATTAATTTTTATTAAATTAGTTTTTTAAATTAAATTAATTATAATTAGATTGGGGTTTGAATTTAATTTAATTAGAGCATTAATTTAATTATAATTAAAATTAAATTAATAGTTTAATTTAATTTTAGAATTAAAATTAAATTAATAGTTTAATTTAATTTTATAGTAAAAATTGAATTAATGGTTTAATTTAATTTTTAGAGTTAAATTTAAATTAAACAAATATAACTGATAAAAATAAATTAATTGAATTTATTTAAATTCATTTAATTTATTAGAGTTCCCTCATACTGTTTAAATTTTATTGCAATTTAATTTTGTAATTGCGCTTTATTTATACCGACTGGTGTTGAGAAAGCGACTGAACCATGTATGTCTGGTTTATTTGTTTATTTAATTATTTATTCACTGCGTGCGATGGTTGTAATAATTAATTAGATAAATTACGGTCTGTGAATCATCTTTTAATTTAAATATGTATAAGGGACTGCGTATTTAATGAAAAAGTTGTATTTTGTACCCCTAGACCCCCTTGTCTGCGTGCGAGTATATTTGTAATTAAATGGTGATGATCTGAGATGCAGACCCCTCTAAGTCGAGGCGGTAATCCAGACGGGAGCCGAGTGCATAACACTGGGGATGGTTGCGACGTGAGTCAAGTGTCGACTCTGGTATGGATCCCCCTTGGTCAAGATTGATCCATTATGGATCAATCTAAATATAATGATCAAGACCAGTCAGATTGCATGATTTACCTTTATTCATTGTTTATTATTTTATGCGAGAGCATGATTATTGCTTGATCACATAGAATAGTAAACAAGATAAAAAATGCATAAAGAAGTGACGAATATATTTCTATTGCATGTTTAGTTGTGAACACGATAATATAGTTTGAACATATAGATAGAAAAAGGATTATTCTTCAATAAATAATAAAATCCCTCTAAGATATATTAAGTACAAATGCCTTCCATTTCTCACATCTAAACAAAACTGGGTGTTTGGGGTGCTCGTCAGCCATAGTGGAGAGTTCCTCTTACCACTGAGGCGTTTTTTATGAGAGAAATGGGTCAACTTGACAAAATTTAGTAGTCAAGGATTATCCATAGCTAACTTTCTATCACTTTAGAGGCAAGATGTTGAGGGAATCCAGATTAGATTCCAAAATCTGGGACTTTACTCAACAAAACAAGGAACCACAAGTCATGTGGTTGGCCAGCCTAGTACCTACCTTGAAACCCTCCAAGTAGTGGCGTATCCATTACTTGTAGACTATGAGTGAGGTTTCGAGGATCCTTTCCACTAGAATAATCAATCGACAGAGTATTATGAATATAATAGCGAGGGATATTAAGGTTCACTAAAATAGTGGGAGACATTAAAATGATATAATAATTTATTAATCATAAATGTAAAAAGGTAATAAAGACAAAGTAATAACTGCTAAATGTTTATCTGATGTAAATTTAAGATGGAAATCACCATCACCACAAGTACTTTATCACTACGATCGATTGTAGATAATGAAAATATCATGATCGACAATAACTTCTAGAAGTGGTACAGGCGCTTGTGCATAGTACTACGCCAAGAAAGGAAGTTATATGTGATGGAATCCCCAATTCCTACTGAGCCTCCTTAGGGAGAAATCAAGGTGAAAAAAGATAAATGGAGAAATCATGTAGATGATGCACTTGATGTAAAATGAATCATGTTGTCATCCATGTATAGAAAATTGAAAAAAATTCATGAGGATGAGGATGCCTGCAAGATGTTTTCACATCTCTAAAAATTATATCCGGAGAGGGCCAGGAAGGAAAGGTATGAGATCTCAAGTTCCCTTTATAAGTGCAGGATAGAAGAAGGGCACCAAGATGATCCTCACATACTCAAGATTATTAGGTATATTGAGAGGCTTGAAGCCCTTGGATTCAAATTGAACCAAGAACTAGAAGTGGATATCATTCTTGCCTCTTTACCGTGAAGCTTCTCGACTTTTATTGTCAATTATAACATGAATGATATGACAAAGTCGCTCCCAGACCTTTTGGATTTAGTTCGCTAAGCTGACATGGATATGAAAAATACCAATTCATCTGTCCTTATGGTGAATAAGAAAAACAAGGGAAATGAAAAGGGGTCTAAGGCCAAGTCAAGTCCAAAGACACCAATGAATCGTCCTTCAAAGAATCCAAAGATTCAGAGGTAGAGTAATGAGTAGGAAGTTTTCTCCTTTGGATGTGGCAATAAAGGCCCATGGAAGGAGAATTGCTGTGCTGGGAAGAAGAAGTAACCCGATGCTTATACTTTAGGTATTTTTGACATTAAATGTAATATATCATTACCTACAAGTTGGGTATTAGATATGGCATGTGGCTCACACATTTTTATTCATATATACGAACCAAGTAGGTTCAAGAATATTGAAAAAGGTCAAGTGGATCTTCGAGATGCAAATGGTGCAAGTCTGGAAACCTTTTGTTGGTCGGAGTAGTTTACTCAAGAGGGGAGGGGTGAATTGAGTAACTATAAAAATTTCTGTTACAAAAAATATTATTTTAAAAGAAATGTTTTCCCCAAAAATAGATACGGCCCTGTTAATCAAGGTTATACTGTTATAAGAGTTTGACTATTTAAACAACTTCTTAGAAGATTGATTAATTCTCAGTAATCAAAATATGTATTATTAATATTACTTTTGAAGTTATCCTACTAAGAAAAATTAGTTATAACTTCTTTCCAAGACTAACTATCAAAGTAAAATTAGTGTTTTCTAGATTATGCAATAAAGCAATAAAACAGAGAAGACTAAATTTAAATATCACAGAGGATATGAAACAAGTGGTTTAGTCTCAAGCCGAGACCTAATCCACTCCACCTGGTGATCACCTGCCACCAAGCAGTTTATATAAATAAACTTTGATCCACACCCGGGATTGGGGTTAACAATAGTACACAGACTTTCCAGGTCACACAGGGACCTCTTCCATAGTTTTTGTGGGCAAACAATAACAAACAGGACACACAGGGACCTCTTCCACAGTTGTCGTGGGTAAACAAAAGTATAAAGGGTTTGGTGTAAGGATTTAGAAATCTTCCAGTTTAGCACAGGAGTCAGTGTGTGTAAGGAATATACAGATTACACACACTGCTCAGAAAGTAAGTAAAAGAATCACTGAGAGAGAGTAGATATGATTTCAGAATTCTCTAGTGATTTGAAGTGTAGCTCTGGACTCTTTTGATTAAACAAAAATTATTCTGAGTCCTTCTTTAGTTTTTGTCTTGAAAAACAAAGTGTCGTAATTTAGCTTGTGTTCTTCACGAGTGTTGATAATGTGAAGATGTTCTCTATATTCCAGTGTACTTCATATGTTCTTCAGTAGAGTTGGATTTCATGCATGAGACAATGCTTTCTTTTAAAATCTTGCAATGTGTTCTTCGCGGTCGTGCACACCGGCTTGTTTTTCGTTCAGTATCGCGCTATCTTCCTCTTGGGAACTCCTCACTCTTTATCTTTGAATGCATGAGTTTTATCCGACAGGTTCCATGTGTTTCATACCTCGTACCTCATACTATGGCTACAAAGAAGCATTAATTATGTCAGTGCATTAAAGGCATCGAATATGACCGTTAAACATTAAATTTAAAGATGAAAAAATAGTTTAAGAAACGGTGTCACAATAAGTTATGAAAACGATGTATCCTTCACATGGTGTTTGAGTGTCACGGTTTTAGTGTCACGGTGTCTTGTTAACGGTGTCTGAGTGTCATGGTGTCTTTGTTATGGTGTCTTTCTCACAGTGTCTTGCTCATAGTGTCTTGCTCATGGTGTCTGTCTTACGGTGTCTTGCTCATGGTGTCTGGCTCATGGTGTCTGGATCACGGTGTCTTTCTCACGGTGTCTTGATCATGATGTCTTGCTCATAGTGTCTGGCTCACGGTGTCTTACTCATAGTGTCTGGCTCACGGTGTCTGGCTCACAGTGTCTTTCTCATAGTGTCTAGCTCATGGTGTCTGGCTCACGATTTCTGGGTCATGGTGTCTGGCTCACGATGTCTGGTACTTAGGAAAATAACTGTATTCAGACTTAAAGAATAATATGCATTAAATGGAGTGATATTAACCATTATAAATCATGAGTGGACTTGAAACATAAATACACATGATTGGATATAATTTATAGGAGTTAACTAGGTTGAATAAGATTTGTGATCATTAATGAGATTTGTAATCATTAAAACATGATTAATACATGAGGAGTCCAACAATATCTTCCTTTTTTATGATCACAAATCATGCATAGTTAAAGTGTAAATTAGATTCAACTATAGAGAAAATAACATATATAAACTTCTCCCCCTTTTGGGAATATCAAAAAGTGAAAATAAGAGAGGGTAAACAGTGCACATTCCATTAAGAGTAAACAGTTCTGTACAAAATGAAAAGAGATACAAAAATAATGACATCCCATCAAAAAGGAGTAAGCACTGGTCTTCTTCAGGGATTGGCCTTATCTTTTCATTTATCAGTAGAAGAAGAGGAATCCATAGGGGCAGTGGTTGATGTAGAATAAGGTAGAGAGGTGGTAGATAAAGAAGGTAAAAGGAGACCTTAAAATACTGAGGGATCCAAGGTAGGAGCAGTAGAAGATCGAGACAATTTCTAATCAAGAATGACATGCCTGATATGACTGAGAGATTGTCCAACTGAAATGGTAGTGGAGGCTAAGGCAGAGGTGAATATAGGCAGCCCAAGTCTGAGAGGTGTATCTGCTGGAGCAACAATTACTGTACTCTTGACATGAAGATAAGGTCACATGAGTTTGATGAAGTCTGCAATAATCTATACACTATACTACATGGATTTTTCAAAGTCATATTTGTTTTCCATGAAATTTTCCAAAAATATGGTAAACTCATTTAGCTTATAAACTTGGTTTTTGAAGGCTTGAGTTACAGGATGAATGCGCAGATTCTCTACAAGGTATTTGAAGTGGTTGGTCATATCAGTTTTGGAGAAAATTCGGTTGAAATAGAAGTCCACTTTCTTAGAAATCTCCTACTAGGCATCATTTGCAATCTTGGAATGAATTTGTACAAGGTGAAGCACTCTATCACTGTTCTTGAAAACTTTAGAGAAAGAAGCCACATTAAAGCCACTAAAAGCAGTCTGAAGTTATTCTTTGACTATAGATCTGAGCAAAGTACTGTCCAAGGAAGGTGTAGAGGATTTACCAGAGGTATTAGACTCTTTGACGACTTTTGTCAGAGATTTGATCTGATTTAATACCTTTTGAAGACAACCAGTGTACTCATCAGTGAGTTTATTAAGGTTCACCACAAGCTATCTCATTTCCCTCAACAACTGTTTGTGCCTTTCTGCAATATTTTCATCGAAGGATAACAGATAAGGGTGAATCTGAGACACAACATCTCGAGAGATTTGAGAAACAGTGGGTTTGAGAAGAGAAATAGAAGGCTCTGATCTTGAATGTAGCTTTTTCTACATGCCTTGAACCATGCTTCTCAGGGTTGTGACTTCATTACTGAGCAACTTATTTTCAACTCATACTTCTTGAATCTCATGGAGCATCTTAGGTTGGATTTTCTATATAATTTTCTCCAAAAGTAGTGAGGCATCTATCTCACTCAAATTTATCACAGGACGAGGTTGGGATTTCATAATCTTTTCAACTCCAGATAAGATAGTATCTCAAAAATCCTTCAAATCATCCTTACTAACAAAGGTCAGCTGTTCAGGTAAAGGTTCAGGTGCATGAATTGGTACAGGGGAAGGTTCAAGTTCAGGTTCCTTCTCAGCGGAAAAGTTAGAAACTGAATTCAACTGAAATAGGGAAGAGAGATCAATCCCAGTTGCAGTTACCCACTGAGACTCATTTACATCATAGAAACTAGGAAATTTGTACTGAGTGTCCACAGGACTTGACTCAGCTAGATGTGAGGCTTCATCAGACTCAAGATTTTGGGATTCCTCCCCCTCAACAGGTGATTCCTTTTCAGGATTGAGAGGCTCAGGAGCTTGGTCTAAATCCACAGTTTCATCTCTAAGTTCCTCATTCATCTTTTATCTAGCCAGCTGAAAGGCTATCTCCATCCTCTCTTTAGCAGAGGGTATTATTTCAGGAACATGTTGTTCCTCAGGGAGTTCTTCCAGATTTTCTTCTTGCATAACAGGGAGTTATTCTAGATTTGCTTCTTGCACACCTGTGAGTTCTTCTACTATAGGATCTTCCATGGCTTGCAGCTCAGATTCTGTCACAACTGATTCTTTTTCAACCTCGGGTTGGATTTCCAGATTGACATATTCACCAGGGCTAGGAACTTCTTATTCAAGAACAATAGGAGGAACAATAGTCATTTCTTCCTCAACAATAACTTCTTCCCTATAAGTTACTTCAGCCTCTTCTTCTGCTGCTTCTGAATACTCACCAAGTTCATATGGTTCTAAACTAGGATCAGAAATGTCTTTTGGCCTTGATGGATAATCCACAGGATTAAACTTCTCATAAATCTTATCATTGTCTTCCACCCATTCATTTTTCCAAGGATTCCAGTTTATCTTCATTCTCCTGACGGTGGCTTTAGAGAGACAGTATTCACATTCCATAAGCACTTATTCATTAGGTCCAACTACACCTTTTGCAACAAGCATGGATGATATCAGTTGAGAGTAGAACAAAGAGGTGGACTTGGATGTAACCTTGATCAACTCACACATATGGTGAATGATGTACTTGCACAGGTTGATATTGTATCCATTCTTCATAAGATGAATCAAAAACACATATTGATACTTTAATACAGCAAATTCACCTTTCCTTGGACTAACCATATTTTGAACAAACTTAAAAAATAGCCTTGTTTCTCCATCAAGTTCAGTAGCGATGGCCCCTCTCTTGGTGCCATTTCTGGTTAGGGTTTTCATAGAATCTTCAAGATCAAAGAAATCAGTTGTAGGTGGAGGTTCTCTCTGATAATAATCACATATTCCTTCATGAGGTATCCTAAGGCATGCAACCCATAACCTCAAAGAGAAGTATAATCTTTGGCCATTAATCCATCTCCTCACAACATAACTTTCACCAGAGTCATAAGAAAATTGTGCGTACTGGTAGAACTGAGCTACTAGCCTAGGATAGATGGGTCTATTCTCCCTGGAGAACCATTATAACTAGCCTTGTTCTTTTAACACTTTCAAGACTAGAGATTTTCTAGACAAAATCCATTTGGGGTAGATTTCTTTCTCAGGAACAACACTTCGATTTACCAAGTTTGGATTCAAAGGTCCTTCGGGCGTCAGCTTAGGTTCTATCTTCTTTTTATTTGGGTGGCGCTTCTCAGGTGTGGATGAAGATGAACGTTTCATTCTTGGAATCCACTAAAGGTTCGAGAGAGAGAGAAAGAGAGAAGGGGTTGCAAGGTTGAAAGGGTTCGAAATGAGAAAAATTCTGAGTGAAGAATTGAGTGAAAGTCTTTGTTTTATCATTTGGGAATGCCAAGCATCACAAAAATAAAAACGCGGGAAAGTAAAAGAGGTGAAATAAAAATTACTGTGATACGGGTTTAAAGAAAATCATAAATAATTTTCATGGTGAGA
Source organism: Viscum album (assembly GCA_963277665.1). Classification (NCBI taxonomy): domain Eukaryota; kingdom Viridiplantae; phylum Streptophyta; class Magnoliopsida; order Santalales; family Viscaceae; genus Viscum; species Viscum album. Next base: position 200,747,774 of record OY728144.1, on the reverse strand, counting down.
CAGTAAGTATTCATCATGGTGAGACAGTAATCGGTCATCATAGTGTGACAGTAAGTGGTCTTCATGGTGAGATAGTGAGTGAACTTTTCAGTGCACGTTACGGTGAGACAGTAAATGTTAGACCATAAGTACAAAGTGCTAACAATGAGACCGTAAACATGAGAGACAGTAACTGAGAAAACATAATCATGAAACAGTAAAGTAAAACATAGTAAAATGTTGAACAATACAACAAGTAAGATATCTATTTGAGATTTATCATGCCAAGATCATGTATGATGTAGTCTATTCTCTCATAATTTAATGGTTTTGTGAATATATCAGCAAGTTGATATTCAGTACCAATGAATTCCAAGGTGATATCACCTTTTTGATAATGATCTCTCAAAAAGTGATGTCTTACATCAATATGTTTTGTCCTAGAATGTGAAACATGATTTTTTGAGATGTTAATAGCACTTGTGTTGTCAAAATTTATTGGTACATGTCTGAATTGTTATCCATAATCTAGTAAAGTGTGTTTCATCCAAAAAATTTGTGCACAACAACTGCCAGCAGCTATGCATTCAACTTCTGCAGTAGAAAATGCAACAAAATTTTGTTTCTTACTACACCATGATACTAGTGACTTTCCTAAAAGGTGACATGTTCTAGAGGTGCTCTATCTATCTAAATTACAACCACCAAAGTCAGCATCAGAATAACTAACTAGTTCAAATGATTGTCCTTTAGGATAGAACAATCCTAGATTGGGTGTATGCTTGAGGTATTTGAAAATTCTCTTTACAACATTTAAATGAGATTCTTTAGGATTTTCTTGAAAACGAGCACACATACATACACTAAACATAATGTCCGGACGACTAGTAGTTAAGTAGAGTAAACTTCCAATCATTAATCTATAAGTAGTTTGATCAACATATTTTCCATCTTCATCAAGATCCAAATTACAGGTGGTACTCATGGGAGTGTCACTAATTTTAGTGATATCCAATCCAAAAAGTTTTAGAAGATATCTAGTGTATTTACTTTGATTTAAAACAATTCCATCATTATTTTGAAATATTTGAAATCCAAGAAAGAATTTTAGTTCACCCATTAAAATCATTTCAAATTCGTTTTGCATCATTTTAGAAAAATCAATACATAATGAATTTTTTGAAGATCCAAAAATAATATCATCTACATAGATTTGAACAACTAAAACATCATTAGAAATTCATTTTATAAAGAGGGTAGGATTGACTATTCCTTTTTTAAATCCTTTAGAAATAAGAAAAGTACTCAATCTATCATACCAAACTCTTGGAGCTTGCTTTAAACCTTATAAATCTTTTGATAGTTTGGAAATATGATTGGGAAAATGAGGATTTGTAAATCCAGGGGGTTGTTCAACAAAGACATCCTCAGCTATATACCCATTTAAGAATGCACTCTTAACATCCATTTGATATTGTTTGAAATTCAGATGTGCAACATAGGAAAGTAGGATTTTGATGGCTTCAAGTCTGGCTACTGTAGCAAAGGTATCCTCATAGTCAATTCCTTCTTCTTGACTATAGCCTTGTGAAACTAATATAGCCTTGTTCCTAACTATATTTCCAGCTTCATCTACCTTAATTCTAAACACCCATTTAGTGCCTACGATGAAAGTGTCCTTGGGTCTTTGAACAAGTTTCTAATCTTTGTTTCTTTCAAACTGATTAAGTTCTTCTTGCATATCCATTACCCAAAATTCATCATTGATGGAATCATCAATGTTTTTAGGTTCAAGTTGTGACAAGAAGGCTTGATGTTCAACCTGATTTCTAAGAGAATCTCTAGTTTGTATTCCTTTCTCTAAGTCTCATACAAAAACATCTAAGGGATGGGTTTTAAGGGTTATAACCTTTCTAGAAAATAGGGACTTGTGATTTTAGGTTCATCAATAGATTCTGGTCCATTATGACCTGATTGAATGGAATTTTCAGAATTGGAAGTTTTCACAGATTCTTTCATAGAGGAATTTGAGGATTTTGAGTTGATGTTCAGATTTGATACATCATCCTCCAAAATTTCTAGGATGGTCCTAGGATCATGTGGATATATTTCATCAAACTTGATATGAACATATTCTTCCACAAATTTAGTTCTCTTATTGAATACTCTATAAGCTTTACTTAATATTGAATAACCTAGGAAAATTCCTTCATCACTTTTGGATGCAAACTTTTCAAGATTATCCTTAGTGTTGAGAATAAAGACTTTGCAACCAAAAACTCTAAAGTAATTAACCTTAGGATTTCTATTGTTCCAGAGTTCATACAGGGTCTTTTTTAGAATTTTTCTAATCAAGACTCTATTGATTATGTAGCATGTTGTATTAACAGCTTCATCCCAAAAGTAAATAGGTAAGTCATATTCACTAAGCATTGTTCTAGCAATTTATTGCAGGATTCTATTTCTTCTTTCTACAACACCATTCTGCTGAGGTGTTCTAGGGGCAGAGAAACTGTGACTATAACCATTTTGTGAGAAAAAGGATTGAAACTCTTGATTTTCAAACTCACGTCCATGATCACTTCTTAAAGATTTAATTTTAAGGCCACTAAGATTTTCTACAGACTTGGCATACTTAGTAAAATAAGATCAGGCTTCACTTTTGTGATCCATAAAGAAGGTCCAGGTATATCTAGAAAAATCATCTACCAGAACATAAACATAGTGATTCCCATTTAAACTAGAAACACTATATGGTCCAAACAAATCCATGTGAACCAATTAGAGAGGTTGAAAGTAGAAACCTCTTTCTTTGATTTGAAAGATATTTTGTGTTTTTTTCCCTTTTGACAAGGATTACATACTTTGTCATGTGAAAACTCAAGTTTGGGTAAGTCTTTAACTAGTACTTTTCTAGTTAGCTTTCTAAGGGAGTGAACATTATAGTGTCCTAGTCTCCTATGTCAAAGCCAAGACTCTTTATGAAATACACTTAAGCATGAAACATTTTGAGAAGCTAAGGAATCTAAATTAACATAATAAACGTTCTCATTCCTTGATGCAGAAAATACTAATTCATATTAATAATTAAAGACATTACAAGCATCATTTTCAAATTTAACATGATATCCATCATCGCATAATTGTGATATACTAAGCAGATTATATTTTAAGCCATTAACAAACAGTACTTTAGAAATTAAAATTGAATCAGAGTTACCAATCTGGCCTAATCCAATGATCTTTCCTTTGACATTGTCACCAAATGTGACATGTACTCCATCTACTTTTATCATGTTCTTGAAGCATGAGTAGTCTCCTGTCATGTGCCTTGAACATCCATTGTCCAAGTACCATAGATTTTTGCAGTATCTCTTTAAGCATCTTTCCTATAACATGATCAAGCATAGAAAGATTTTGGTACCCATACTTGTTTGGGTCCAGTAACATTAGTAATAAGTTCTTTAGGAACCCATATTTGTCTCATAGGTTTCCTATAAGCATTATGTAAAGTGTTTGAAAAATAAACTGTATTTGGTCCACAAAAACTTGAAACAGTATAATATGTATCATGACTTGAGCTAGTTGAGCTGTGTCTAGAACTGAGAACAAAATTATATGTCCTAGACTTGGAAATAAATTTTTTTCTACCAAGGTTTCTTTTTCCAGGTTGATAACCAATGCCAGTATTATATTTGGGGGCAATTTGTTTTCCTAGAATTTGTGTAAGGGTATTTTTCCCATTAGTAAACTTTTCTAAGTCACTTTTTAATTGTTCATTAGACATTTTTAATTTATTGTTTTCTTTGAGTAGTTGAGTATTTTTCTCCTTTTGAGTAGTAAGTTCAGATTTAACATTTATAGTGAGAGCATGATGTTTCTTCAATGATTTATATTTATCTTTTAATTCATTGCATGTCTCTTCGAGCATGTTGCAGTATTCAAACATTTCTTCATTAGTCCTATTTTCTGAGTCACTTTCCTCTTCAGAATAGTATTAATTATGTATAGAAGAGTTCAATGTTACCTCGAATGTGTTTTCCATAAAACACATATTGGCTTTGTTATCCTGTTCATCATGTGATGTCTCTGAGTCGCTTGAACTATCCTCAGAGGCACTCCAAGTTGCTTTCATTGCCTTTTTTTACTTCTTAACCTTTTCCTCATACTTCTTCTTATATTTGATATTTGGATAGTCAGCCTTTATATGTCCTTTGCGCTTACATTCATAGCATACAATTTCATCAATTTTCTCACTTCTTTTCCAATCCTTTTTCTAGCTTCCTTTTGGATCATACTTGACCTTGAAGTTAGGCTTTCTGAAAAAGTTCTTATTATTGTAAAATAATTTGAATCTTCTGGCCAGTTTAGCCATCTTCTCATCACTGTCAGGTGATGATTGTTCAGTGGTGGAACTTTCTACATAAGCTTCCAGTTTCCCTTTGTCTTTGTGATTCGAGAAGGTGGTCTTGAATGCTACAGATTTCCTCTTTGGTTCATCTTCCTCTTCTTTGTTCACTTTCAACTCTTCCTCACACATCATCAGTTTCCCAATGATTTCTTTTACAAGTATCTTGCTGATGTCGCATGATTCTCTAATAGAGACAGAGGTTCCCCTCCATCTGTCAGGTAGACATCTAAGGATTCTCATGATCTATTCTTTGGCAGTGAATTCTCTTCCTAGAGAAATCATTGTGTTGACAATCTCATTAAACCTGAGATACATGTCATAAATAGTCTCATCAGGTTTCATTTTAAAATTATCATATATTATAGTATAAGTATCAAGTCTCATTTCCTTTACACTAGATTTTCTTTCATGTGAGACAGATAAGGTATCACAAATTTCATGGGCTGTTTTACAAGAAGAAATCCTAATAAATTCTTCACCTCCTAAGGAACAGTATAAATCATTCATGGATTTTCAATTGTTATTGTAAGAAAGTTTTGTAGGTTCATCCCATGTAATTCTATCAGTCACAGGAAGTTTGTATTCATCTATAATGGATGACCAAATTTCAAATCTCATACTCTCTAGATGCATTTTCATTTTAATTCTCCATTGAGTATAATTGGTTCCATTAAAGAATGGTGGTCTGTTGGTTGCATCACCTTCTAATCTATTATCCATACTAATGAGTTACTTTAAAAGAGCTAGAAATTTAGAATTAACAGAAATTAACAGATATTTAAAGTATAACTACAATCACAGTTGAGTAAGATTACACAGAGTCCTAATAAAGCAACCTCTGATACCAAATGTTGGTCAGAGTAGTTTACTCAAGAGGGGAGGGGTGAATTGAGTAACTATAAAAATTTCTGTTACAAAAATCTTATTTTAAAAGAAATTTTTTCCCCAAAAATAGATACATCCCAGTTAATCAAGGTTATACTGTTATTAGAGTTTTACTATTTAAACAACTTCTTATAAGATTGATTAATTATCAGTAATCTGAATATGTATTATTAATATTACTTTTGAAGTTATCCTACTAAGAAAAATCAGTTATAACTTCTTTCCAAGAATAACTATCAAAGAGAAATTAGTGTTTTCTGGATTATTCAATAAAGTAGTAAAACATAGAAGACTAAATTTAAATAGCACAGTGGATATAAAACAAGTGGTTCAGTCTCAAGCCGAGACCTAATCCACTCCACTTTGTGATCACCTTCCACCAAGCAGTTTATATAAATAAACTTTGATCCACACCCTAGATCAAGGTTAACAACATTACAGAGACTGTCCAGGTCACACAGGGACCTATTCCACAATTTTCGTGGGTAAACAATAACAACCAGGCCACACAGGGACCTCTTCCACAGTTGTCGTGGGTAAACAAAAGTATAAAGGGGTTGGTGTAAGGATTTATAAATCCTTCAGTTTAGCACATGGGTTAGTGTGTGTATGGAATATACATAGTACACACACTTCTCAAAAATTAAGTAAAATAATCACTAATAGAGAGTAGATATGAGTTTAGAATGATCTAGTGATTTGAAGTGCAGCTCTGGACTCCTTTGATTAAACAGAAATTTTTCTGAGTCCTTCTCTGGTTTTTGTCTTGAAAAACAGAGTGTCGTAATTCAGCTTGTGTTCTTCATGAGTGTTGATAATGTGAAGATGTTCTATGGATTCCAGTGTACTTTGTATGTTCTTCAGCAGAGTCAGATTGCATGCATGGGACAATGCTTTCTTTGAAAATATTGCAATGTGTTCTTCACGGTCGTGCACACAGGCTTGTTTTTTGTTTAGTATCGTGCTATCTTTCTCTTGGGCACTCTTCACTCTTTATCTTCTAATTCGCGAGTTTTAGCCGACAGGTTCCATGTGTTTCGTACCTCGTACCTCATATTATGTCTAAAAAGAAACATTAATTATTTCATTGCATTAAAGGCATCAAATATGACCGTTAAACATTAAATTGAAAGATAACAAAATAGTTTAAGAAACCGTGTCACAATAAGTTATGAAAACGAAGTCTCCTTCACATAATGTCTGAGTGTCATGGTGTCTTGTTCACGGTGTTTTAGTGTCACAATGTCTTCTTTACGGTGTCTTTCTCAGGGTTTCTTGCTCACAGTGTCTTTATCATGATGTCTGGCTCACTGTGTCTTGCTCACGGTGTCTGGCTCATGGTGTCTGGCTCATGGTGTCTTGCTCACGGTGTCTTGCTCATGGTGTCTTTCTCATGGTGTCTGGATCACAATGTCTTGTTCACGGTGTCTGGATTACGGTGTCTGGATCACGGTGTCTTGCTCACAGTGTCTGGCTCACGGTGTCTAGCTCACGGTGTCTGGATCACGGTGTCTGGATCACGATGTCTGGTACTTAGGAAAATAACTTTATTCAAACTTAAACAGTAATATGCATGAAATGGAGTGATCTTAACCATTATAAAGCATGAGTGGACTTGAAACATAAATACACATGATTTGATATAATTTATAGAAGTTAACTAGGTTGAATAATATTTGTGATCATGAATGAGATTTGTGATCATTAAAACATGATTAATACATGAGGAGTCCAACACCTTGGCTGTGTGAGACTATCACTTAACCTTTCCAAGTGATTTGGTTCTAGTTTTAAACAATTTCTATTATGTACCTTATGTAACCCGTAACATTCTCTCTGTGTCAAGTTTAGAAACTATGGGTTTTTATTTCATGTTTGGAAATAAATATTGTCTCTTTTATAGGGATAACATATGTTATGGTATGGCACATATTAACAATGGTTTATACATGTTTGAACTTGAGAACCCCTTAATGGAAATCAATGAAAAAATAGCAAACATAACTCATATATCACCCACCTATGGCACTTCAGTCTTGTTCATGTAAACGAGAAGTGATTATGAAGATTAAATCAAGAAGGGTATTTAGAATCATTATAGTTAGAACCCTTGGATGTATTTCAAGATTGTTTACAAGGGAAGATGACCAAAGCACCTCCCTCAGGAAAGGGAGAAAGAGCCAATGCAGTATTGGAATTAATACATACTAATGTATGTGGTCCATTTACAATAGATGCTAGGGATATTTTTTCATACTTCATTACTTTTACCGATGACTATAGTAGGTATGGATATATCTACTTAATGCGGTATAAGTTTTATTCCTTTCGGATTTTTAAGGAATACCAAAATGAAGTATAAAACCAACTTGGTAAAGAGATAAAAGCACTCTGCTCAGACAGAGGCAGAGAATATCTTAACCAAGCTTTCATTGATCACTTTAAGGAGTGTGGGATAGTATCCCAACCCACTCTTCCTTATACACCATAATGGAATGGTGTTAGTGAAAGGAGGAATAAGGCCTTTCTTGATATGGTCAGATCAATGATGAGTCACAAAACTCTTACATTATCCTTTTGGGGATACGCTTTGCAGACAACAACATATACCCTTAACCGAGTACCAACTAAAGATATAGATGGTATTCCATATGATTTATGGTATGGAAAGAAACCCAGTCTAAAAAACATACATGTATGGGGGTGCGAGGCATTTGTCAAGACTTTAACAAGTGACAAATTAGCATCCAGAAGCACCAAGTGGATCTTTATAGGTTATCTTAAGGAACTAGAGGATATTACCTATATAACCCTTTAGATAGAAAAGTTATTGTGGAAAGATACGCCATATTTCTAGAAAGAGAACACATTTCTATTAGAAATAGTGGGAGAAATATTGAATTCGATGAAGTTAATTCTCCATATGCACAAGAGTTGGTAGAGGAAAAATATCCACAAGAGAAAGTTGAAGAATAAGTTCTTCCTGAGACAAAAAACACTGTGTAGGTCTATGCGAGAGGTTAGAGAACCAGAGTGTTATGTTTTTCTTATCACCGAGTTAGGTGACACATTAGTCCTTAAGGATGATGAACCTCTAACCTACAAGGAAGCAGTAGAAGGAAAAGAAACTGCTAAATGGAAAGAATCCATGAATTCTGAGATGGAGTCCATGTACCAAAATCAAGTTTGGATTTTAGTATACCCTCTAGTTGATGTAAAGTCCATTGGATTAAAATGAGTATTCAAGAAGAATCTGGACATGGATGGTGATGTTAATACCTTTAAAGTAATACTGGTTGCAAAGGGTTTCATGAAATGTCAAGGCATTGACTATGATGAAACCTTCTCACCAGTATCAGTACTTAAATCCATCAGAATATTGCTTGCAATAGCATCCTTTCATGATTATGAAATTTGGAAAAATGGATTTCAAAAATACTTTTCTAAATTGGAAGTTGGTAGAATACATCTATAGGACTCAACCCAAAGGATTTTTCAAATCAAAGAATGCTAATAAAGTATGAAATCTACAGAGATACATTTATGGATTGATAAAGGCATCACAATCATGGAATGTTCGTTTTGATGAGGCCATACGTGAATTTGGTTTTGTTAAAAATGAAATCAAGCCTTGTGTTTATAAAAAGGTTGAAGGTAATGCCATAATTTTCCTATTATTATATGTTGATGACATATTAATTATGGGAAACGAGGGGTAAGTCTTACAGTCAGTTAAGACTTGGTTAAATGAATGCTTCTCCATGAAAGACTTAAGTGAAGCAACCTATATTCTAGGGATCAATATCTATTGAGATAGATCTCAAAGGCTGGTTGGGCTAAGTCAAATTACATATATTGAAAAGTTAATCAAATGGTATAATATGGAACAATCCAAGAGAGGATTGTTGCCTATGTCACATGGTATAAATCTATCCAAGAAAATGTTTCCACAAACACAGGAGGATATTGACATAATGAGTAGAATACCTTATTCCTTGGTGGTGGGTTCTATCATGTATTCCATGATATGTAATAGGTTTGATGTTGCCTTTGCTTTAAGCATGGTGGGTAGATATCAAGCCAATCTAGGAGAGCTTCATTGGATAGCTATTAAAACTATCCTAAAGTACTTGAGGTGTTCTAAGGACATGTTCTTGGTGTATGGAGGATATGTGGAACTAGTAGTGAGGGGATACACTAGTTCAAGTTTCCAGACAGATCCTGATGATCTGAAATCGTAGTTAGGCTACATCTTTTTCCTGAATGGTGGTGCAATGAGCTGGAGAAGCTCGAAGCAAGTTTTGGTTTCCAATTCTATAGTTGAGTCTGAATATATTGCAGATTTTGATATAACAAAGAAATCAGTCTAGATACACAGATATATCTCATAATCCTAGCAGTGTAGACCATATTCTAGTATATTGCGATAATACTACTGCAGTGGTGCTTTCCAAGGAGCGCTGGTCTCACCAGAGGATAAAGCATATTCTTCTGAAGTTTCATCTCTTGAGAGATTTTACTCAAAGAGGTGAAGTAACAGTTAGCAAAGTATCCATAGAGGACAACGTGGAAGACCCCCTGACTAAATCCATTTCTCAGCAGAAGCATGATTCTCATGTGAGAGCTAGCAGATTGAAACCTGTTAGCAGTTGGCTCTAGTGTAAGTGAGAGTGTTAAAAGTGAGTTCCCTAGACCCAACATGTATTGTACTTTTATTACTACTACATGTATGCAGTTTTTCATATATACATGTGTTTATCTTTCCATAATAGTGTAGATACTTCAACATCCACTTTTTTATGGCAATTTATTTAGATTACATGTCATGTCAAAGGGTTATAACATATCCCAGGCTATAATGAGAAACCCAAGATTCCATGACAGTAATCTTAAATTAACGTCCTATGGTCCAATTACATAATTCTGAAATAAAACAAATGATGTGTGAACAAAAGGTGTTGGGGGATCATAAGCATTGAGACTTCTTCTCATGAAGTTCTCACTTGATGATCTCTAGTAGTTGAGATCATGAGGACATACCCGCATAATAGGAACACCACATGTTTCATGTGTCATTGGTCGTTCCTATCTATGGACATGTGTAATGGTATCTAGACTTGAGATCATTATCAATGGATTTCATTTAATTGCATACTTTGATGCAAGGCTAAAACCATGGTGATATAGTCGTAGTGAGGTAGTTTGTGTTGGGTACGTCATTGGTGACATGATATTGATTGAATGATCAAGATAGAATTTTTCTATTTTGAGTTTAGGAAGAGATATATCAAGACTAGTTGATTAGGATGGTTGCACCTTCATTAAATCCATGTCCATAGTAGTGGAAGGTAAGACTATTCAGACAAATAAACAAATAAAATAAAGCGAGATAAAGGATGATGACACTAGTGTGAATTCCGTTTTATTGAGATATCGATGATGAAGAGATTATATTACATAGACCATGTTCATAGGAAGTTAGTCATTGCTTTGACTTTACCTTTTCTCTATAGGGACCTTGATGGGTCGCTATAACCTGCTCTTGGTCGGTGAATATTATTCATTGTTATTGAGATAAGGGTCTAGAGGGTCACACACAATAGTTCTTTGAGAATCTTCCCTATTCTGAGAATAGGAATATAAAACTTGGTGGGACCCTCCAAAGGGTCCAAGTAATATCCAAGTTCTATGGATCACCAAGGAATAAATAAATTCTTTAATTATTCAATCTTGGAATAATTTGTTGAATTTATTTATAACATATATTTATAAGTCATTAAGTAAATACAAAGATAAAATATTATTCGAATGTATTTAAGTATCCAGGGTTCATTTAATATTTTTAGGACAAGTGAGTCGAGTTATAGACTCAAGTTTATCACGCAATATATATATTTATTATATATTGTATTTAGTGATAAAATTATAAATATTATTTATGGAATTATTTAATTTGACATAAATAAATATTTATAATACTTATACAGATAATATTTATTACACGGGGTCGGGAACCCATACCGAGTATTATAGATATCCCCTATATAATTAAAAGAGAGGACCTCCCCTTATAACTATTCATGTTTCAAATTTTACAGCCTCTCTCTCCTCCTGGATTCTAGAGAGACATTCTCTCAAGAAAGGAAGAACTTCAAGATCATCCTTCTTGGATCGAAGTCTCTTGCCTTGTGGTGATCACTACTGTGTCAAATTGATCATTGGTGTACCACTCTAGCACCCAGATTCCAACAAACGATCCGCGTTTAGATTCGAGTGGTGTGTGTGGACGATCTAGAGGACTTCGACGTCGGAGTCTTCAAGCAATGGTCTTCGGCCTCATGCGACACACTTGTGCATGTCAGATCCGAACAAGGTACTTGTTTGTTTTTATTTTTTGTGCTCTGTCAAATCCACACATGGTCCTCAAACCGTACTGGGATAGCTCACTGGAATCGACGTCGTAACATTGTTCCGTTGATGTGAAAATTTTTAATTTCCCAGACCATCGGCTTTCACTTTCCGTCTCAGTACCTAACAAATATATCAAAATTCCTTTGGATACAGTTTATCAAAATCACCTATTTTGGAACAAATAGCTTGTTTTAAATTTAAACCTTTTTCTAAGGACTAACTATATGTACCTAAGATCCTTTGTAGTATTGAAAACAAATATGAATTTTCCAATTAATAAATGTAAGAAAAGAGTATCCTTTAGAAAAATGTCATCATTATTCAAGCTATAAAGGGTTCTACAATGATCTCAATCAAATATAATCACATTTCAATATGAACCTGTCCACCATAAGATGTATTTGATACATCAAATGTATACTTATATAATACCTTTATCCAGGATATAAAGTGATTAGTAGACATGGGATATGGTAATCTAGTTTAGAAAAAATCACACATTTTCAATTATCCAAGTGGATTGATCATGTAAAATGATTACATCACATGTTAATAATTATAATAAATAATCACATCATTTACTACTTATCTAATCATGACCATTTATTTCACCATTCAATCAATCAAAGGACCACATGTATTTTCTTGTCATATATGTTGAAAAATCACATCTTAGTTATACTAAATAGATTACATGTTCAAAAAAATACCCAATCGCCCCCTGATTAGACCAGTATCAAGTTTGACACAATAAAGTCATCAAAGTATGATGGTTTATATGTTAATTATCTTGCTAACCTCAGGTAATATGGATTCATATTAAGAATAATCCCCCAAAGTATATCAATAAATATATGACATTCCATGTGATATACTTTCATGGATTGGTCCAAGTAATAAGTCTTTATTTATTATCTTTCAATTATACTCTCTATAATATATTAAACTTATAATCAAGCTAAAATTAACATATAACCACAAACCATGATACTCTATGATGATATTAGATTAGTGACAACAAAAATTCATAATTTGAGGGGTTTTTACCATTCCACTATTCATGTTTAATAGATATAACTTACATGAATGAATGATAAATGGAGATTGAATTTATTATAAAACCATGATACATTTTATAACCATTTCATAAAATCTATCATATACCTAATTACCATAGATTAAATGCGATCTTTATGTTTTTAATATAGTAATGGTTTCATTTATGGATCTATTACATTCTCATATATAACTACCCAACATATCTTTACATCGCCTCTCTTAATGATTTCTTGAATGAGATGGTGTTTTCAAAGGATTTTTTTGGTCCTTTAGTGAGATGATGGTTTCTTTCCTTGAAAAATAGCCCCATTATTATCACAGGAAATCTCAATTTATTCTTAAATACTTGAAACCTCCCCAAGTTTATCGATGAACTTCTTGATATAAAAAACTTACTTCGCAACATTTGATGTAGTGTTGTAGTCTGCCTTATAATGGATTTTTTGGAACTCTTCTAAATAATAGCTTCACTGTTGAGAAAAAAAATATGAAACTATATTGAGTTCACATTCTATCATTGTTGGTTTAGAAATTAACATTAGTGTAAACCCTTCAAATTAGTTCCTCCTCACCTCCAAAGACCAATAACATATCCTTACTTCTTCTTAAATACTCAATGATGTTCTTGACAAAAACCCAGTGAATTTTATTAGGATTGGATTAATATTTACTTGTTATGATAAAATAATAAGTGACATCATGTAAAATAAATAACATGACATACATGATAGATCTTATGGTGAAAACATAAGGATTTATATCCATCATGTCTAACTATTTGTAAGAATCCTGAATCTTCTTAAGATTTGTGCCATTCAACACTAGCGAAGACTCTTTATTGGAGTTTTCATTGCTAAAAATATTTATAAATTCACCAATATATGCGTTTTGACTCAATCCAAGCAGCCTCTTAGATATATCTCTATATATCTTCATACCCAGTATGTAGGATACTTCATGTTGGGACCACTTTGTGTATGAAGACTGTATTTGTTGTCAATGGGTGTCAATTGATGTCAATGACGATCAACATGAAGAAATGAACTCTCCTAAGTGAAATGGATAATGGAAATCAGACATTTTTTGACCTTGATACTAAGTTCTAAATATGTGTCTCATGAGTTATACATTTTTTATAATAATTAAGGATGGTTGGAGTGTTTTTTGGAAGGAGTAAATGAGAAGGAGAAGAAGAGGGTGTGGAGGAATTTTGGAATTCTAAGGTGGTCAATGCATGAGTTTTGAGATAGAAAGTGGAAATTCATTTCAATGCATAATTATTCTTCTATTAAGTATTTTTATAAGACTTACCTAAAAAATAGGGTTAGCCCACTAGCCAGCCATCCAGCCTCAACCCGAGGCTCATGCGGGACCACAAGGGTCGACCACACCCACAGGGAAGCCAACCAGGCCACCCAACAAGTGTCACATGGGAGACATGTATAAGACCCCATGGAATGAATAGTTGGTGCTAGGTGTGTGTTCGAGGAGGCAGAGTGGGCGCTAAGAGTGCGCCCGTAGAGAACCGGTGTGGGGGCACCGGAGGGGGGAGAGGAGAATTCTGAGCAAGAGAGGCTACTTCTCCCACATTCCCGAGAGCTCATGTTTTCAAAAATAAAAAGTAAAAAATAGAGAATCTCCCTACACATCACTTCATGAAGAGAAAGTAGAGCACCTCAAGTCTTCAAGGCACTGTGAAAAAGAGATTCCGCAAGCCTTTGAAAGGTGATAAATACCCTCTAATAGATTCACAAAGAACCGGTACCCAAACATGCAATAGGTTTTATAATAACCTTACTGTGCTTCACGAAGGCCATGCCATCATGATCCAGTGATTGAGCCTTTATCTCTCACTGATCTTTGCAAAGAGGTATATCTGTACACCTCATGCACAAATAAGAACTGTACATCCCCTGCGTGAAGAACACAACCCATGACCACCCTATTTTCATGAGTTAGAGAATAACTCTCTGAGGTATGCATGTTTTCACTCTACTGTTTACAAGGGTTCGTGTTTTGGTGAAGAATGAGAGTGAAAGAGAAGGGAAGTACGTGTTTTATGCACCCATGTGCGTGGTTTGAAAAGAAAAACTGAGGCCTTGAGTGGTTGGTTGAAGAAGAATCTTGTACAAAGAAATGGTTTCAACCATTTGGGTTTGAAGAAACATATACATATAAACATAAAGAAACACCCTAACCAAGTGTAAGAGGAAGAAAGAAAATAAAGAAGAGGAAAAATATAATAGGTTGTGTGTGTGCTCAAAGAACCACACCCATTAGGGTTCTCACACAGAGAGAGGAAGAAGAGAGTGCATGCATTCATTCATGCACATGAACACATGAAGAAAATTAAAGAAGGAATCAAAACTGTGTGTGCATGTGTATAAATAATAAGAAGTAGGAAGAAAAGAGTTCAATCTAAATTCCACATGCATACATGAATATAAGGAAACAATTGATTCTGATGATTCCAAGTAATATGATCTTCATTGCTTAAATAATCACATAGGATTTTGTGATTCTGGACAAGAAGATAAGAAGGATATTTAGTGAATTTAGTTACTGAACTAAAGGAGAATATTGAACAAAAAAGAGCATCAATTCAGGACTCTGATAAAATAAATGTCTCTTACTGAACAGGAGAAAAAGACTTCCATGCTTGTCTTTTGAAGCGACCTTCAAGTCAATAAGCTGAGTTTGACTTCTCCCAAGGTAGTGATCTCGGGGGAGTCGGCAGAAGTGATCCGAGGTAAGCAATTATATATCCTTGAACCTTTAGGTAGTTTGACTGGGATAGAGTGACTTTTCACAAGATTTTGTAATCCACATCTATGTGAAGATTAGTGGAATTAGGCTAGACCGAAAACCTGTCAGCGTATGTTCTTTGGACGTAGCCCTTAGTGGTGAACCAAGTAAAAGTGTTGTGTTTTCATTCTACATGTGAATGTTTTAATTACAACACATATACATCATACAGGGTTAAAAAAGTTCTTACCAATGTGGGAACAAGATCCATTAAAGATGAGATAAAGTTAGCACCCTGATTCACCCCCCTCTTAGGGTGGTCTAGGGTCCTTCAATTGGTATCATAGGCAAGGGTTCAGGTATGTTGGATATTTTACAGTAATTCTATTCTGTGGAGGATTTGAGATTTCTTTCCTAGGTAAAAAATGAAGTGTATTCTTGATAAAGATTCAGTTACATCTAAGAAAAAGTGTATATCCAACAAGACCCTGACAAACAAGAAAAAGGAAGAGAAAAATAAATTGAAGAATTACCACATTTATAATGAAAATACAATATCTGGTTCTCCATATCCTTCCAATAATGAAGAAATATCAGTCTTGTAGAATAAAGATAAGGTGGCTCAAGTAACCACCAAAAACAAGGATTCCAGCACAAGTGATGATGTTGAGAAATTAAGAACCTATCTTCAAGATATTCCTAAAGAAAGAGTTGTTTATATTTGTAGAATATTTCAATGCATGTAGTCTGAGATCACCTGACTGGAAAGAGAAGCTAATAATGTGAAAAATGGATTAGTAGGAAAAATTTCATAATTTTTAAATATCTCCTAATATATTGAAGTATTTGAAAATAAATACGGGGTCAATAAGAATCTGGAAGTAAAGATCCATGAACTTGAAGATGATATGAAGAAGAACACTGAAGTAAATAGTTTATGTTTGGAAGAAACTTCTAAGAAATTCAAGAAAGGTGACTCTTTGTTACAAAACAAAGTTAAGATGCATGAAGATGAAGTTGAAAGATTAAAGAAGACTTGTGAAGAAAAGATGACCATGATTGAAGACTAGAAATTCATCCTCAATATAAGATGTCTAGAATTGGAAGATCAGTTGACCAATCTTGAGAAGACACATATTGAGTCTCCACAAAACAAGGAAATAATATCTACTAGGACTCAATGTTCACTGGAGGATTATACTGTCAAAAGATATCCAACATGTGATAATAATATCATGGCTTCATTCAATGATCTATCACAAGTAGCTGAGAATATAAAGGTACCATCCATACCATCTTGTACTAGTGTTTTAAAAGATGTCTCTACAAAAAGTACAGGGTGGAAGAAAAATTCTAAACAACTTTGGATAAAGAAAGGTGATGAGATACCAACCACCATGGATAGGGAGGATAGGAAGAATAATAAGTTGGAATATGGTTCCCCACAGAGAGTACAAAAAATCAATAATATGGCCCAACGACCGTATCTATAATATATCAAGAAGTCAAGATTTGTGGCCCAATGCTGGAACTGCAACAGGTTTGGGATTTGTGCATTATATTTTTGGTACAATCATAAAAATAAAAAAGTACAAAGGAATCCCATATCAAGGGGGAGAAATCTAGAGAATATTAAGTAACATAAACAGATCTAGAAGTATCTATATACTGCAAACAGATTTGGAATGCTAGACAAAATCCGTGATGTTTGCAATGGATGTGGTCACAAGAATTGAGGATTATTATCTAAAAATATATCCAAAGATGATAAGAATAGAATAACATAGAAGCCAACTAAGAAAGAAGAATCTACCTTAGGAATAAATCATAAGAATGTTGAAAAAGAAAATTCTACCAAGAAGACTCCAAGAAGGAAAGGTGAGAAGTCATTGGATTCAAAATCCAAGAAGATGAAGAGTGGTACATCCAAAATAATTCCTAAAAAGGATGACACTCAGAAGAGTCTAGTTGGAAAATCCAAACTTGTTGCCATAGTTCCTAGAGACATATCAATTATTTAGCCTGAAGATTTGGAAAGAATGAGAATGAAAGGATATGCACAGGCTAAGGCCAGTGCAATAGTAAATAAGAATATTCCACATGAAGATAGAGAAGTCCTCTGTGTGAGGTGTAACATGGTTGGTCACACTGTTAGGAATTACAATGCATTTATTCGAGCTCAAGAAGAATTCCTCAAGAAGATTAAAGTTGCACCAGGAGAGATCTTGAAGAAAGAAGACTCACACACAAAGAGATGGAACAAATATTGAGATCCACACAACCAAAGTCAGAACTAAAGATCAAATGTGAAAGTGTGAGGAGTGGATAAAATAGAGAATCTTGGTTGAGAAAATCATCTCATCCTTCCTGCTCACATTGAAGAAGCAAGGAAGATCCACCTTATTCCCTTAACACTTTGTGTATTGTACTAATTTTACAAGGAATTGAAGGTGAATAAAGCACTCAGGGGGAGAACATGAGAAGTGTTCCCTTGAGGGGGAGACACATAAAATAATCTGCTAGATTTATTATTTCAATTAGTATCAACTTCAATTGGTATCAAATTCAATTACTATGAATATTGTCTGAAGATCATTTCATTAGAAAATGTATTTCATTTCTCAATCTCTCATCCTCGATTACTCAAAATAAAAATTATTTTACAAAGGGGGAGTAACTAAATCAATCAGTGACATAATAAAATTGGAAAGGACCTTGAAGACAAGTATATGATTTTTCATCACATGAGGTATCATGATCATGGGATAATGGACAGCTTTGTTGCCAAGACTAAATCCTCTTATTTTCTAAACCGAACACTGCTCAAGTATAATTAGAGTGAGATGATTGATGGCAGAATTGCTTAAGTATGGAATGATACCCTATCTACCGTTAACTCTGTATTTCTTTTCAATAAGGGGGAGAGAAATATAAATGAAAGTTGAAAAGTGAACGGGAGAGAGAATATAGAAGACTCTCATTTTGACATCAACATGCTCATTTTAGAGAACGTTGAAGTATTGAAAACAAACACAAAGGGGGAGATTTTTGGGACCACTTTTGTATATGAAGATTGTATTTTTTTTAAATACATGTCAATGGATATCAATGATGATCAACATGAAGAAATAAATTCTCCTAAGTAAAACGGAGAGTGGAAATCAAAAGTTTGTCGAGATTTATCCTAATTTCCAAATATGTTTATCAGGAGTTATACATTTTCTACAACATTTAAGTATGGTTGGACTATTTTTTTGGAAGGAGTAAATGAGAAGGAGAAGAAGAGGGTGCAAAGGAGGTTTGGAATTCTAATGTAACACCCCAATATTTCATAGTACTTTATTTCTTCAAAGTAATTCAATAACTTGCACTACACGCAACACCGAGTTCAAGCACACCACGACTTACCAAACTAGCCATTAAAATACGGTTATGAATAGTATTAAATGAATTTTGAACTTTATATAATCTTTATAATTATAGAATCCATATTATGGGTTTCTTAGACATTATGTAATAACTAATTCATTTTTTCAGATAAAAGAAGTATTTTTCAAAAAAATGCACTTTTACTGCCTTATAATGGTGAACCCTTGTTAAATCCAATATTTGAAACTTTTATATATTCAATTTGACAAAATAAAATTATTCTTTAGAATCGGTACATAATAATTTAGTTTCAATAAATTTTTGGTGTTTTTCTGATAACTTTTATATTTGGGTGAATAGTGAAAAATACTATATTTTAACTGATTTTTTTTTTAATCAAAATAATTTATAGTGTTAAATTATACATTTTGATGGTTTGAAAGTATAAATAGATTATATTTTTACCATTTAATCCAATTCTTGTCATTTTAAGTAATTTCAATTTGAAATTGGACATAAACAAGTGTCAATCTTTTGATAGTTACTATTTCTTAAAAATACGCTTTTTGGTTTTTGACAACGGGAATTAATTTTCAATTAATAAATTCAGCTTATAGGTTTTGAATTTGGTAAAATGGACTTCATTTTTGAATTCATAATATCAAAATTAGCTTAGGGATAATTTTTGGTATTTTTCTGAAAACTTTCAATTTTTGATGAATAGTGAAAAACACTGAATTATTATTTAAAACCGACTTTTTATTTAAATAATTATTTATTTTATTTAAATTTATTTTAGGTCAAAATATACACATAATACCTATATAAGTTCAATTTAATTCATTGAATTCATTTTATAATAAGTTCAGATATATAAAAATTTTATTGAACTTTTTACCATCTTTTACCCACCTCCTAGGAGCATTTGCAAATTTGCATAAAACTTAATTTTTCTGCTTCTATGAATTGAATTTCAAAAATCTGAGAGACACAGTTGATATCAGTAAGTAAAATGTGATTCAATAAGATAAAAATATTTTTTTTGGTGAATAGTAACTTTTGACTTTTATTTACCACGATTAAAAGTAAATAGGGCAATTAAAGGTAAAAATGATATTATTATTTCCCTAACACACATCCTAATTCTACTGGATAAGTGTAATTATACCAAAAATAACCTTATGAATAAAATATGATCCTTTAGGTCCACTTGTATTAGATTAGGACATTTATTATTATTTAATTTAAAGAAGAGTTAAAAGTGTTAAATTCAATTTTTCACAACTAAAACATTTTTAATATAGGGTTATACATAAGATAAATTCGACTATAAATATTCATTAGAAATATAAAACTATTTCATACATAATGGTATTTTATTTATAATTTTTAGAAATTAAATAATTAAATTTATTTATGACACAATGATGATATAGTAATTACCTTATTAATAAAAGATTAAAATAATTGATATTATAAATACACAAATAAAATTAATTTGAGACTTTTGATGAATTAAAATAATTTTATAGGATAATTTGACATGTTAGGGTTGATTCAATAAATTTTTTTCGAATTAATCATGCTTTTATGATTTTAACAAAAAACAAATACCAAATAGTGTGAAAATTGACATAAAATAGTTTTTAAAACACATATTATATTATTAATTGATATAATGTTCCTAAAAATATAAGGTTCGGCCAAAAGACTTATATAATAATATATATGACATTAATTAACCAATTGGGGTTCTATTGGAATTTTATAATATGTTTAATAACTATATAATATAAAAATACAAAGAGACATGGTAAATGTCAAACTATTTAACTAAGAGTTAAATCTAAAAGGTAAGGTTAATATGGTGACCTAAATCTATCTAAAACCTATTAGTTGAGAGGTTTTCGACCCATACACACATTAGCCTCTAAATAAATCATTTTTGAGCCATTAGAAACCGAAAATTATTTTATTATAAAATAATATTTCAAGCTTTTCCTAAAGTGACCCTCACCCCTCTTATAAAAGGGAACTCCCCCTTATCTCTAATTCACACCTTCAAATCCATTTGAATCAACCAAAACCTGCCCAAATAACCTCTCATCTGTTCTCCCTTCATCCTAGAGGCCTTACTTTAGTCAGAAATCCAACCTAGGGATCCCTTTTGATCAAATCAAAAGGAAGAACCCGAAGAAGAGGTAAATATTTCATCACCTCTTTCAAGTTCCTTTCTTCTTCCACTTCCTCTTTCTTTGTTGTTTCAACTATAAAATAATAACTCCAGTATCTTCTATATACTGTAATGTTATTACAAATATGGTACAACCATATTTATTATTATATCTATCCTTTTAATGACATGTCACCATATGTGCGTACGTACGACTTATCGTCTCCACGTCGTGGTGTAATTGTTATTCAATACATTATTATTTGTATGGGTATAATAATGATGTATAATTTATGTAAATAATAAATATAATATGTTAATTATTCTTTATATATGATATAACATCTATTTACATATGATTCTAAATCAAAAGAATGATATTATCGCTCGTGCGTACGTACAGATTACCGTCTCCATGACACGATGAGATTCATTTCCATGTTCACCATTCAATAATGACTATAAAAATATATATTATTAATAAGTATTTAATATATGAAATAATTATTCTACTTGATATATATATATATATATGTATGTATGTACTTACATATATCTTATTCACTTACTTCCGTTCAATACGATATGAAAACAGAAAGAGCGTTTATGCGTACGTACGGCCTACCGTTTCCATAAAAGGTGCCTTCCATTTCATATATACATTTATTATAAATATTTATATTCTAAATACATATGATATATAAGTCAAGTTTTATATTCTGGAATCATTTAAATCATGATCTAAATGATACGATCAAGAATAACAAGTTAAAACACATACGATAAAGAAAGAGATTATTACCCAAAATGTTGATTTAACATGGAAATAATTATTAAATGGGTAGTATAAAGTCATAAATTAATAATGTATGATATTATAAATATGAATATGGTTCTGGTATAATTTAATAACATACTATGGTCATTATACAGGAGGTTAAACATACCCTCGAGCAAAGGAAAGTGCAAGCTAAGGGTTAATTTCACAATCCCTTTATTATCCGAGGTTGTTTTTACGTAAGTATATACTAGGAAATATTTATTATCCATGTACATTTTTCATAAAATAGTTTTCAAATGGATTCTTTTTAAGTTACATTTTACTAAAACATCATTTTAAATGTTTTAAATATTTATTCTTCTAAATCATTCTCATTAATGTCCATATTTTCAAAATTGTTTTGAGGATTTATTTAAATGGACATCAATGTTTTAAAATGTTAATTACTTTCAAAAGTTTCAAATTGGTATGGAAAACTTGGATTAAAAAATTTCTTTAATTGTCTTCCTTTCTAAATTGTGTGAATTTTAAATGTTTTCATGGAAAAGGGATATTTATCTCTAAGTGTTTTACAAATCATTTTCATCTATGTCAACATCCTTTGATGGATTTTAAACTTGTTTGAAGTTAATTTATTATGATACAAATATTCCATATTTTATTGAAGGTTTTGTGATATATTTGACTGTGGATGTGTTATTTTTACACCCTTCATGGTTTATGGATAAAGTATTGACATTTCGTATGCTAGTTTTAATACAAATGTTTATATTATGTTTAAACCTTTTCATATGAGGAATGCATTAGACTTAGTAAGTGACGGGTGGAGCCTTCTACAGCTCCTCGATGCATCGGTAGGTCTCATGAGACAAACTAGTGTCTTGGCACAAGGCCTTGAAAAAATCTTATTTTTAGTCTTGGCACAAGGCCTTAACTATGTGGTTATGAATGTCTGGCAATATGCATTCCATCATTATGTAAGTGGCTATTGATATTGCATGTGATTATTCAACTAGTAGAATATCCATGTGAATAATTAAATGGCATTATTTTATTGTATCTTTTCCATATTATGCTGAAGTTTAAGTTTAAAAGGCTTTTGTTTTAGTCTTATACATTGCCTTAAATGTTTATTCTTATTTATGAAAGTTTCCTCTATATTGTTATCCTTACTGACCAACTGAGCTCACCCCTTTCTATGTTTTAATTTTCTCAGGATTCCAAGAAGTGTATTAGGATTGATAATCAGGGTTAAGATAGGGGATTAATGGCATTCTCAAAGGATCATTTATGTTGTGTTTTATTTTCTAATGTTTAATGTAACGTTCATGTATGTAATCTATTCTCCAAGACTGCTAAATTGATCGGTATTTTGGGACTTGATTTCTTATAATAATGACAATGTATTAAAATAATGAACCGACTCTATGTAACTGGGGTCGGGGCATTACAGCTGGTATCATAGGAAGTTTAGCAATAACCTTGAAAATAGATTTAGTTAAACTCTTATTAGAGAACATTACCCTATGATAGAATTTGGGGATTAGTATAGAAGAACTTCCTAGAATTTTGGTACTTTATAGATTCTGTGAGTTTTATAAGAAATACATCCCTGTCTGGATATGAGAAGGTAGAGGCGGCTCTAGTATAGATGTAACTAGGGATAAAACCCGAAAACACCACTTTGAGCTAGAATCTAACGGGAACTGGTGCACGACAACAGGCCTTGCTGCACTCTTGGTTACGGCACTCCTGAGGTATATGATTAGGATAATTCTCATTTTTTTACAAACCATTATGAAGGGTTTATGAGTATATACTTCCTCAAAGAAAACATTTTTATGATTATGGATTATATCCATAAACTATTCAATTTATGTTAGGTATTTTACATGTTTGGAATTATTTATTGCAATTCATAAACTGACCCAGTGTATGCCATTGTATAGAAATGGCGCCCAGTGGAAGGAATGTGAACTCCAGCAATACTTATGATCCAAAGAGTAAGAAAGATCGTATCTTTCATGGTATTAAGCCAAAATTTAGAAGGGAAATTGTCTCCCATGTATTCTCAACATATGAAGAAATTGTATCATGTGTTAATAAGATAAGTAAATAATTCTCTGAGTCCTATGGATTTGAAGGGAAGAAAGAGAAGAAAAGGATGGAAGAGATAAATATGGATAAAGGGAAGAGGGAAAAGAAGGATTTTCTGATATGTGAGAAATGTGGAAAGAATCACCTTGGTAAATTCTTGAAGGGAATAAGAGTTTGTTATCAGTTTACAGAAAAAGGACACCAAGTACGTGATTGCAAGGGTAAGAAAAAAGTTTCCAATGTACAATGCTTCATCTGTAAGGAGTTGGGACACTACGTGAATCAATGTCTAAATCATCAGAGTATACCCCAAATGCTGCTATTGGATAATAATAAAGTTATGATACTACCGAATATGAAGAGGAATGATTATATTTCTTACGTTGTTATTAAAGTATTGTTTCATTTGAGTATTGTATTAATGATGTACATGTTATAAGAATTATAGGGTATATAAGGATTGTACTACATTACTATTTCATTAAGGACTTGAGATTGTGTGGAACCAAGAAAAGTGACTCAATAGTAGGTTAAATTTTTGGAAAATATATGGTTGAGAGAAAGATAAACCATAATATGGTTCTAATACTGAGGTAGTGATTTTGGAATAATACATGATTGATTTGGATAAATTATATTGGATATTATTGACTACCTTGAAACTGATTAATGATTTATATATTCCATCATTGTTGGAGTTTACAACATTTTTGGATAGAAAGAATATATCCATCATTCTATAAGTAATAAGGGAGAACAAATGTAATCAATACGATTTTATGGTAATTCAGGATGTTGCAGTGTTTTAAAAGAATACATGATGAAGGTGTTCAAATGTTATTACGTGGAAAAATGGATCTTCATTGTGTTTACCTTATAAATTTTGGACTGTGAGTTTGGACTGAAGTATTTTGGATAAGTCTAGTTTGAGATTATTTTTGGATTTCGATAAAAAGGATAACCCGGAGGTCAGGCGGCAACCCGTCGCATCCGGCAAGGCTGCGAGACTTGAACCCGCAACCGAAGGGCGACAAGGGTGTATCACCTACCACTGACCCACATGATGTCCTGGATTAAATAATTTAGTTTTTTAAAGGGTCTGGTAGATGAATTATAAATTCATTTTTTTGAACCCTATACGAATAGGATAAATAGAATATTTTTTTAAGTTCTATTATCTTTTAGAGTGAAAGATGAGTTTGTGGTAGAAATTAGTTAAATGATGGAACTCTACTTGTTAAGTATATTTTTTTTCTTATCTTATTTTATGAAGAAATTAATTCTTAAACTATAGTTAAGGGATCTTAAAACTAAAAATGTGTTATCCTAATACCTTATTTTTTTTTGAACCGATGATATTTTAAATCATCATAGATTGATGGATTTGAGGCCCTCAATTCTAAAATTGTTTGTGACTGATGACCTCAATCACTCCTTATTAATATTTATGTTTTCCCTCCAATTATGTGTCTCTAATTTCCACAAATGTTCTCCTAATCAAGATCATAATTTTGTGGTGACTTTTTCATTCCCCTTTTCCTATTATTAAGACTAAATTTTATTAACCCAATTTCCGATGTGGGTTTTCCCACAAAGGTATTTTCAATTTTCAAACTTTTATTTTCGAAGAACAATTTCAAATTGTGAGGATTCAATTTATTGAAGGAGGTAATAATGTAACACCCCAAGACTTCACAGTATGTTATTTCTTCAAAGTAATTCAATAACTTTCACTACACGCAACACCGAGTTCAAGCGCACCACGACTTACCAAACTAGCCATCCAAATGCGGATATGAATAGTATTAACTGAATTTTGAACTTTATATAATCTTTATAATTTTAGAATACATATTATGAGTTTCTTATACATAATGTAAGAACTAATTCATTTTTTTAGATAAAAGAATTATTTTTTAAAAAAATGCACTTTTACCGCCTTGTAATGATTAACCGTTGTTAAATCCAATATTTGAAACTTTTATATATTCAATTTGACAAAATAAACTTCTTCTTTAGAATTGGTACATAAGAAATTAGTTTTAATAAATTTTTGGTGTTTTTCTGATAACTTTCATACTTGGTTGAATAGTAAAAAATACTATATTTTAACTGAAAACAACTTTTTTAATAAAAATAATTTATAGTGTTAAATTATACATTTTAATAGTTTGGAAGTATAAATAGATTATATTTTTACAATTTAATAAAATTATGGTCATTGTAAGTAATTTAACTTTGAAATTGGACATAAACAAGTGTCAATCTTTTGATAGTTATTATTTCTTAAAAATACGCCTTTTGGTTTTGACAATGAGAATTAATTTTAAATTAATAAATGAAGATTCTAGGTTTTGAATTTTTTAAAATGGACTTCATTTTTGAATTCATAATATCAAAATTATCTTAGGGTGAATTTTTGGTATTTTTCTAAAAACTTTCAATTTTTGATGAATAGTGAAAGACACTGAGTTATTGTTTAAAACCGACTTTTTATTTAAATAATTATTTATTTTATTTAAATTTATTTTATGTAAAAATAGAAACATAATACCTATATAAGTTCAATGTAATTCATTGGAGTCATTTTTTAATAAGTTTAGATATATAAAAATTTTATTGAACTTTTTACCGTCTTTTACCCACCTCCTAGGAGCATTTACAAATTTGCATAAAACCCAATTTTACCGCTTCTATGAATTGAATTTCAAAACTCAGAGAGACACGGTTGATATCTATAAGTAAAACGTGGTTCAATAAGATAAAAATAATTTTTGGTGAATAGTAACTTTTGACTTTTATTTACCACGGTTAAAAGTAAATAGGGAAATTAAAGGTAAAAATGATATTATTATTACCCTAACACAGGTCCTAATTCTATTGGATAAGTGTAATTCTACCAAAAACAACCTTATAAATAAAATATGATCCTTTAGGTCCACTTGGATTAGATTAGGGCATTTATTATTATTTAATTTAAGGAAGAGTTAAAAGTGTTAAATTCAAGTTTTCACAACTAAAACATTTTTAATATAGGGTTATACATAAGATAAATTCGACGATAAATATTAATTATAAATCTAAAAATATTTCCTACGTAATGGTATTTTATTTATAATTTTTAGACATTAAATAATTAAATTTATTTATGACACAATGATGATGTAGTAATTTCCTTATTAATAAAAGATTAATATAATTGATATTATAAATACCCAAATAAATGTAATTTGAGACTTATGATGAATTAAACTAATTTTATAGGTTAATATGACATGTTAGGTTTTATTAAATCAATTGTTTTTAAGTAATCACACTGTTATAATTTTAACAAAAAACAAATACCAAATAGTGTCAAAACTGACATAAAATAGTTTTTAAAACAAATATTATATTATTAATTGATATAATGGTCATAAAAATATAAGGTTAATAAAAAAGACTTATATAATAATATATATGACATTAATGAACCAATTGGGGTTATATTGAAATTTTATAGTAAGTTTATTAACCATATAATATAAAAATACAAAGAGACATGGTAAATGTCAAACTATTTAACTAAGAGTTAAATCTAAAAGTTAAGGTTAATATGGTGACCTAAACCTATCTAAAATCTATTGGTTGAGATTTTTTAGACCCATACCCACCATATCCTCTAAATAAATCATTTTGGTTCCATTATAAAAATAAAATGATTTTATTATAAAATAATATTTCAAGCTTTTCCTAAAGTGATCCTCACCCCTCTTATAAAAGAGCACTCCCCATTCTCTCTAATTCACACCTTCAAAGCCATTTGGCTCAGCCAAAACCTACCCAAATACCCTCTCAATTTTCCTCCCTTAATCATAGATTCCTTCCTTAAGTCATAAATCCAACCTAAAGATCCCTTTTGATCAAATTAAAAGGAAGAACATGAAGAAGAGGTAAATATTTTATCACCTCTTTCAAGTTCCTTTCTTCTTCCACTTCCTCTTTCTTTGTTGTTTAAATTCTAAAATAATAACTCCAGTATCTTCTATATACTGTGATATTATTATAAATATGGTACAACCATATTCATTATTCTATCCATCCTTTGAATGACATGTCACCATACGTGCGTACGTACGGCTTACCATCTCCACGTCGTGGTGTAATTGTTATTCAATACATTATTATTTGGATGGGTATAATAAGGATGTATAATTGATTTAAATAATAAATATAACATGTTAATGATTTCTGTATATTTTATATAACATCTATTTACATACAATTTTAAATCAAAATAATTATATTATCGCTCGTGCGTATGTACGGATTACCGTCTCCACGACGCGATGAGATTCATTTCCATGTTCACCATTCAATGACGATTATAAAAATATATATTATTAAAAAGTATTTAATATATGAAATAATTATGCTACTATATATATATATATATGTATGTATGTATGTATGTATGTATGTATGTATGTATGTACTTACATATATCTTATTCACTTACTTCCGTTCAATACGATATGAAAATGGAAACAACGTTTATGCATACGTACGACCTACCGTCTCCATAAATGGTGCCTTCCATTTCATATATACATATATTATAAATATTTATATTCAAAATATATATTATATATAAATCAAGTTTTATATTCTGGAATCATTTAAATAATGATCTAAATGATATGATCAAGAATAACAAGTTAAAACACATACGACAAAGAAAGTGATTATTACCCAAAATGTCAATTTAACATGGAAATAATTATTAAATGGGTGGTATAAAGTCATAAATGAATCATGTATGATACTATAAATATGAATATGGTTCTGGTATAATTTAATAACATACTATGGTCATTATACTGGAGGTTAAATGTACCCTCGACCAAAGGAAAGTTCAAGGTAAGGGTTAATTTCACAATCACTTTATTATCCGAGGTTGTTTTTACGTAAGTATCTACTGGGAAATATTTATTATCTATTTCCATGTTTCATAAAATAGTTTTCAAAGGGATTATTTTTCAGGTACTTTTTACTAAAACATTATTTTAAATGTTTTGAAGATTTATTCTTCTAAATCATTCTCATTAATGTTCATGTTTTCAAAATAGTTTTAAGGATTTATTTAAATGGACATCAATGATTTAAAATGTTAATTACTTTCAAAAGTTTTAAAGTGGTATGGGACACTTTGATTCAAAAATTTCTTTAAATTTATTCCTTTCTAAATTGTGTGACTTTTAAATGTTTTCATGAAAAGGGATATTTCTCTCAAAGAGTTTGACAAATGATTTTCATTTATGTCAACATCCTTTTATGGATTTTAAACTTGTTTGAAGTTGATTTATTATGATAAAAATATTCCGTATTTTATTGAAGTTTTTGTGATATATTTGACTATGGATGTGTTATTTTTATACCATTCATGGTTTATGGATAAAGTATTGACATTTTGTATGCTAGTTTTAATACAAATGTTTATGTTATGTTTAAACCTTTTCATATGAGGAATTAATTGGACTTAGTAAGTGACGAGTGGAGCCCGCTATAGCTCCTCGATGCATCGGTAGGTCTCATGAGACAAACTAGTGTCTTGGTACAAGGCCTTGACAAAATCTTATTTGTAGTCTTGGCATAAGACCTTGACTATGTGGTTATGAATGTTTGGCATTATGCATTCCATCATTATAAAAGTGTCTATTGATATTGCATGTGATTATTTGACTAGTAGAATATCCATGTGAATAAGTAAATGGAATTATTTTATTGTATCTTTTCCATAGTATGATGAAGTTTAAGTTTGAAAGGTTTTTGTTTTTGTCTTATACATTTCCTTAAATGTTTATTCTTATTTATGAAAGTTTCCTCTATATTGTTATCCTTACTGAGCATCTGAGCTCACCCCTTTCTATGTTTCAATTTTCTCAGGATTCCAAGAAGTGTATAATGATTGATAAGCAGGGTTAAGCTAGGGGATTAATGGAATTCTTAAAGTATCATTTATGTTGTGTTTTATTTTCTAATGTGTAATGTAACATTCATGTATGTAATCTATTATCCAAGACTGCTAAATTGTTCGGCCTTTCGGGACTTGATTCCTTGTAATCATGCTAATGTATTAAAATAATGCACTGACTCTGGGTAACTGGGGTCGGGGCGTTACATCTAAGGTGGCCAATTCATGGGTTTTGAGATAGAAAGTGGCCATGCATTTCAATGCATACTTAGTTTTCTACTAAGTATTTTTATAAGCCTTACCTAAAAAATAAGGACAACCCACTAGCCAGCGAGCCAACCTCAACATGAGGCTCATGCAGGAACACCGGGGTCGACCACACCCATGGGGAAGATAGATAGGCCAGCCAATAAGAGGCGCATGGGGGGCGTGTATAATCCCCCAGGGTATGCTTAGTGGGTGTTAGGTGTACGCTCAAGGAGGCAGAGTGGGCACTAAGAGCACACCCGCAAAGAACCTAGGTGAGGCGACACAAGAGGGGGTAGAGGAGAGTTATGAGTAGTTGGTGGGGGATTTGATTGATAAACCACATGAAAGCCGCGTCTCCAATTAGATGTGGGATATATTTTAAAAAACTCAGATGTAATATCCATCATCCATCTAATACCGCTTCTCTCTCTACCGTCTGATCATCCAGGACATTCGATCATCCAAATCTTTTCTTCTTATCTGATCTCACGCCCTTCACATTTGAGTTTGAGCCATCCGATCCTCTCGTGGTATTTAAAGAACTGCACCATCCTCTTCAACCTCCTGCGATCTCTGGTGCCACTGCATCTCACCGCAGCTAATGGATGATCATGTCTGAACCACCATGCCTTATTATTTTTAAATCATGAAGATCGTAGGAGCATATCGAGACCATGCATGAAACTTACGTTGTTCAAGCATGAAATATCTCAATGAATAAGGATTGGGAGATGAAAATGAAGTTGTCAAGGCCACATGGATAATTCGAGTGCAGATTTAAAATGAAGATTACATGCATTCTCAATAACATGCATGAGATTTCCTCACTATAAATGAGAAAACTGTGTTGAAAAGTAAACAACCGAGATATGCACATATCTTCATCCAATTTTTGAATTTTTTAATGAACCAAAGATCTTGGTTATTCAAAGAGTGAATCTTAGCCAATTCAGAGGTGAGATTTGAACACAGAAGAAGAAGTGATCCTTTCTAATCAAAGGAGAGGACCCAAGCTGAGAGAGGCTGCTACTCCCCCATTCTCGAGAGATTGTGTTTTTGAAAAAAATAGAGCATCTCTCTACACATCACTTCGCAAAGAGAAAGTAGAGCACCACAATTCTTCAAGACTCAATGAAGAAGATATCCCATAATCCTTCGACAATTCCTATTCACCCTTGAATAGATTTGCGAAGAAACATCACCCGAACACACGATAGGGTTTATAAAACCCTCACTGTGCTTCGCGAAGGCCACACCATCTTGATCCAGTGATTGAGTCTTTATCTCTCACTGAGCTTTACGAAGAGGTAGATCTATGAACCTCATGAACAAAGAAGAAATGTGCATCTTCTGTATGAAGAACACAATCCTGTCCACCCTGGTTTCATGAGGTAGAGAATAAATATCTGAGGTACAAATGTTTTCAATCTACTATTTACAAGGGTTTTTGTTTTGGTGAAGAAGGAGAGTGAAAGAGAAGGGTAGTATGTGTTGCATGCACCCATGTTCATGGTTGGAAGAAATCCTGAGGCCTTGAGTGGTTGGTGGAAGAAGAATCTTGAAAAAAGAAAAGGTTTCACCCATTCGGGTTTGAAGAAACATATACATATAAACATAAAGGAACACCCTAACCAAGTGTAAGAAGAATAAATAAAATAAATAAGAGGAAAAGGATAATAGGTTGTGTGTATGCTCAAAGAACCACACCCCTTAGGTTTCTCACACAAACAAAGGAAGAAGAGAGTGCATGTATTCATGTAGGAACATGCACATGAGAAGATAATTAAAGAAGGAATCAAAATAGTGTGTTCATGTGCATAAAGACTAAGAAGAATCAGGAAGAAAAGAGTTAAATCTAAATTCCACATTAATACATGAATAGAAGTAAAGAATAAATTCTGATGATGCCAAGTAAGCTGATCTTCATTGATTAAAAAATCACATAGGTTTTGTGATTCTGGCCAAGGAGAGAAGAAGGGTATTTAGTGCATTCAATTACTGTACTAAAGGATAATATTGAACAAAAAAGAGCATCAATTCATAAATATGATGCAAGCAATGTCTCATGCTTAATAGGAGACAAAGACTTACATGCTTGTCTGTTGAAGCAACCTTCAGGTCAATAAACTGAGTTAGACTTCTCCCAAGGTAGTGAGCTAGGGGGAGTCGATGAAAGTGATTTGAGGGAAGCAGTGATCTATCACTGAAACTTTTAGTTAGTGTGCCTGGGACATAGTAACTGTGACCAAACCTTTGTAATCCACAGTTAAGTGAAGATTAGTGGAATTAGGTATGACCGAAAACCTATCGGTGTATGCTCCTTAGACGTATCCCTTAGTGGAGAACCAAGTAAAAGTGCTGTGTTGTTTTTCTAGATGTGAATGGTTTAATTACTACACATATCCATATTACTGGGTTAAAAAATTTCCCCTCAATGTGGGAACAAGATCCAGTAAATAATAGAAAAATTTGGCACCCTAATTCACTCCCTCTAAGGGTGGTCTAGAGTCCTTCAATTGGTATCAGAGTCAAGGGTTCAGGTATGTTGGATACTTTAGAGTAATTCTATTCTATGTAGGATTTGAGATTTCTTTCCCAAGTCAACAATGAAGTGCATTCTTGACAAATATTTAGTTACATATGAGAAGAAGTGTATACACAACAATACCCAAACAGATGGGAAAAAGAAAGAGAAAAAGAAACTGAAGAAGTCCCTCTTATCTAAAGAAAATAAAATATCTGATTCTCCATGTCCTTCCAATAATGAAGAAATATTAATCTTGGAGAATAAAGAGAAGGTGGCTCAAGTAACCACCAAAAACAAGGATTCCAACACAAGTGGTGATGTTAAGAAATTAAGAACCTATCTGCATGATATTATTGAATAAAGAGTTGTTGCTATTTGTAGAATATTTCAATGCATGAAGGTTGAGATCACCCAACTGGAAAGAGAAGTTGATAATGTGGAAAAGGTCTTAGTAGGAAAAATTTCAGAATGTTTAAAGCTCTCCAGACAGATTTAAGTATTTGAAAAGAAATAAGGGGTCAATAAGACTTTGTAAGTAAAGATCCATGAACTTGAAGATGATCTGAACAAGAACACTAAAGTCAACAGTTTATGTTTGGAAGAAACTTCCAAGAAATTCAAGGAACTTGAATCTTTGTTACAAAACAAAGTTAAGATGCATGAAGATGAAATTGAAAGATTAAAAAAGACTTTTTAAGAGAAGATGACTATTATTGAAGACTAGAAATTCATCCTCAATATAATATGTCTAGAATTGGAAGATCAGTTGACCAATCTTGGGAAGAAACATATTGATTCTCCACAAAAGAAGGAAATAGTAGCTATTGGGACTCAATGTTCACTAGAGGATTCTACTATTAAAAGATATCCAACATGTGATAATAAGATCATGTATTCATTTAATGATATTTCACAAGTAGCTGAGAATTTAAAGGTACCATCCATACCATCTTGTACTAGTGTTTCTAAAATCCATCTCTACAAAAACGTATAGGGTGGAAGAAACATTCTAAAAAAGTATGGATGGGGAAAGGTGATGAGATACCTACCACCATAAATAGGGTGGATAGGAAGAATAAGAAGTTGGAATATGTTTCCCCATAGAGAGCACAACAAATCAAGAAGATGGAACAACAACTGTATCCAGAAGATATCAAGAAGTCAAGATTTTGTGGGCCAATTATAGTGCTGAAACAAGTTTGGGAACTATACATTAGATTGTTGGTACAATCCTCAAAATGAAAAATCACAAAGTAATCCCAAATCTAGGGGGATCAAGCCATATTAAAGGAAGAAAAATCAATAGATCCATAAGCATCTGTATACTGCAAAGAGATTTGGAATGCTAGACAACATCAGTGATGTATACAATGGGAGTGGTCACAAGAATAAAGCATTCTTATCTCAACATATATCCAGAGATGATAAGAATAGAAGACCATAAAATCTAGCTAAGAAAGAAGAAGCTACCTCAGGAAGAAATCAGAATAATGTTGCAAAAGAAAATTCTCCAAATAAGACTCCAAGAAGGAACGATGAGAAGTCCTTGGATTAAAAATCCAAGAATATGAAGATTGGTATATCCAAAAGAATTCCTAAAAAGGATGACACTCAGAAGAGTCCAGGTGTAAAATCCAAACTTTCTTCCATTGTTCCCAGAGACATATTGGTTATCTATCCTGATGATTTCTAAAGAATGAGAATGAAAGGATATGCATATGTTAAGGCTAGTGCAACATAAAATAAGAAGATTACACATGAAGATAGAGAATTCCTATGTGTGAGGTGTAACAAAGTTGGTCACAATATTAAGAATTACAGTGCATTTATTCGATCTCGAGAAGAATTCCTCAATAAGATTAAAGTTGCACCAGGAGATTCTAGTGATTTGAAAGCTCTTGAATAAAGAAGACTCACACACAAAGATATTGAAGAAATATTAAGATCCACATAACCAAAGTTAGAACAGAATATCAAATGTGAAAGTGTGAGGAGTGAAGAAAACAGAGCATCTTGGTTGAGAAAATCATCTCAGCCTTACTGCTCACATTGAAGAAGCAAGGAGGACCCACCTTATTCCCTTAAAACCTTGTGTATTGTACTAATTTTACAAGGAATTGAAGGTGAATAAATCACTCAGGGTTAGAACTTTATAAGTGTTCCCTTAAGGGGGAGACACATAAAAGAATCTTATAGATTTATTATTTCAATTATTATCAACTTCAGTTGTTATCAAATTCAATTACTCTGAATATTTTCTAAAGATCATGTCATTAGAAAAGGTTTGTCATTTCCCAATCTCTCATCCTTAGTTACTCAAAATAAAAATCATTTTACAAAGGGGGAGTAACTAAATCAATCAGTGAAATAAGAAAATTGGATATTCCCTTGAAGACAAGTACATGAGTTCTCATCACATGAGGTATCATGATCAGGGGATAATGAAAAAATTTGTTGTCTAGATCAAATCCTCTTGTTTTCTAAACTAGGCATTGCTCAAGTAGACTTACAGTGAGATGATTGATGACACAATTTCTTAAGTATGGACTGATACACTATCTACCGTTAACTCTGTATTTATTATCAATAAGGGGGAGAGAAAGTGAAATGAAAGTTGAAAAGTGAAAGGGAGAGAGAAGATATAAGACTCTCATTTTGACATTGACATGATAATTTTATAGGACATTGAAGTATTGAAAACAAATACAAAGGAGGGATTTTTAGGACCACTTTGTGTATGAAGATTGTATTTGTTTCCAATGAGTGTCAATGGATGTCAATGATGATCAACATGAAGAAATGAAATCTCCTTAGTGAAATAGAGAGTGGAAATACGACATTTGTTGAGATTAATCCTAAGTTCCAAATATGTGTATCAGTATTTATACGTTGTCTAAAACAATTAAAGATGGTTGGAGTGTTTTTTGGAAGGAGTAAATGAGAAGGATAAGAAGAGGGTGTAGAGGATGTTTGGAATTATAAGGTGGAAAATTCATGAGTTTTGAGATAGAAAGTGGCCATGCATTTCAATGCATACTTAGTCTTATACTAAGTATTTTTATTATCCTTACCTAAAAAATAGGGCCATCCCACTAGACAGCCAGCCAGTCTTAACCTGAGGATCATGCGGGACCACAGGGGTCGACCGTGCCCACAGGGAAGCCAGCCAGGCCAACCCGCAAGAGGTGCATGGGGGCCATGTATAAGCCCTCGGGGTATGAATAGTGGGTGCTAGGTGCGTTCCTGAGGAGGCAGAGTGGGCGCTAAGAGTGCACCCACAAAGAACCAGTGGGAGGCGGCACCAGAGGGGGGAGAGGAGAATTATGAGTGGTTGGTGGGGGGAGTTGATTGATAAACCATGAGAAACCCGCATCTCCAATTCTATGTGGGGTTCATTTTAAAAAGAACAGATGTAATCTCTACTGTTTATCCAATCCCACATCTCACTCTACTGTCTGATCAGCCGCGACATTCGATCATCCAAATCTTCACCGCTCCTCTGATCTTGCTTCATACCCGTTTGAGTTAGAGACATCTGATCCTCCCATGGTATTTGAATAACCACACCATCGTCTTCAACCTCCTGTTATCTCTGGTGCCACTGCATCTTGCCAGAGCTAATGAATGATCACATCTGAACCACCATGCCTTATTATTTTTACATCTTGAAGATTATAGGAGCATACCAAGACCATGCATTCAACTTAAGTTGTTCATGCATGCGATATCTCGATGAAGAAGGATTGTCCGAGGAAAACAGAGTTACTGAGGCCACATGGATAATTTGAGTGCAGATTTAAAATGGATATTGCATGCGATCTCAATCACATGCACGAGATTTCCTCACTATAAACGAGGAACCTGTGTTGAAAAGGAAACAAATGAGGTACGCACATATCTTCATCCACAGTTTGAATGTTTTAATGAACCGAAGATCTCAGTTATTCAAAGTATGAATCTTGGATAATTAAGAGGTGATATTTGAATACAGAAGAAGAAGTGATCCTCGCTTATAAAAGGAGAGGACCCAAGACAAGAGAGGATGCTTCTCCTGCATTACTGAGAGATCATGTTTTCCAAAAAAATAGCATATCTCTACGCATCACTTATCGAAGAGAAAGAAGAGCATCACAAGTCTTCAAGGTTTTATGAAGAAGAGATCCCGAAAGCATTTTAAAGGTGCTATACACCCTCTAATAGCTTCGCGAAGAACCGACACCTGAACAAACGATAGGTTTTATAAAACCCTCACTGTGATTTGCAAAGACCATGCCATCGTGAGCCATTGATTGAGACTTTGTATCTCACTGAGCTTTACAAAGAGGCATATCTGTGCACCTCATGCACAAAGAAGAACTGTGCATCCCCTGTGTGAAGAACATAACCCGTGGCCACCCTAGTTTCATAAGGTATAGAAGAACTCTTTGAGGTTTGCATGTTTTTACTCTACTATTTACAGGGGTTCATGTTTTGGTGAATAAGGAGTGTACAAGAGAATTAAAGTATGTGTTTCATGAACCCATGTTCAACGTTTAAAGAAATCCTAAGGCCTTGAGTGGTTGGTTGAAGAAGAAGATTTCACAAAGAAAGAGTTTCACCCATTCGGGTTTGAAGAAACATATACATATAAACATAAAGAAAAAAACTAACCAAGTGAAAGAGGAAGAAAGAAAAGAAATAAGTGTAAAAGGAGAATATGTTGTGTGTGTTCTCAAAGAGCCACACCCATTAGGGTTATCACAAAAAGAGAGTAAGAAGAGAGTGTATGAATTCATTCATACACATGCACACATGAAGACAATTAAAGAAAGAATCAAAATAGTGTGTGCATGTGTATAAAGACTAAGAAAAATTAGGAAGAAAAGAGTTAAATATAAATGCCACATGCATGATCACATGTATACATGAACACAAGGAAATAATTGATTCTGATGATGCAAAGTAAGTTTATCTTCATTACTTAAACAATCATATAGTATTTTGTGATTTTGGACAAGAAGAGAAGAAGGATATTTAGTGCATTCAGTTACTGCACTAAAGGAGAATATTGAACACAAAAGAGTATGAATTCAGGACTCTGATGCAAGAAATATCTCATGCTAAACAGGAGAAAAAGACTTCCATGATTGTCTGTTGAAGCGACCTTCAAGTCAATAAAATGAGTTAGACTTCTCCCAAGAAAGTGATATAGGGGGAGTCAATGGAAGTGATCCTAGGTAAGGAGTGAGATATCCCTAAACCTTTATGTAGTGTGCTTGGGAATGAGTGATTATTCAAAATCCTTTTTAATCCATATCTAAGTGAAGATTAGTGGAATTAGGTATAACCGACAACCTGTCAGCATATGCTCCTTGGACGTAGCCCTTAGTGGTGAACCATGTAAAAGTGTTGTGTTTTCATTCTGCATGTGAATGTTTTAATTACTTCACATATCCATCATATAGAGTTAAAAAAGTTCCTACCAACGTGGGAACAAGATCTAGTAAAGAAGAGAAAAAGTTGGCACCCTGATTCACCCCCCCTCTTAGGGTGGTCTAGGGTTCTTCAATTGGTATTAGAGACAAGGATTTAAGTATGTTGGATACTTTACAGTAATTATATTCTGTGGAAGATTTTAGATTTATTTCCTAATTCAACAATGAAGTGAAATCTTGATAAAGATTCAGTTACATCTGAGTAAAAGTGTATATCCAGCAAGACCCTAACAAACAGGAAAAAGAAAGAGAAAAAATAGTTGAAGAAGTACATCTAGTCTAAAGAAAATATAATATCTGTTTCTCCATCTCCTTCTAATAATTAAGAAATATCAGGCTTGGAGAATAAAGAGAAGGTGGCTCAGGTAACCACCAAAAAGAAGGATTCCAACACAAGTGGTGATGTTGAGAAATTAAGAACCTATCTGTATGATATTCCTAAAGAAAGAGTTGTTGCTATTTATAGAATATTTTAATGCATGTAGGCTAAGATAACCTGACTGGAAAGAGAAGTTGATAATGTGGAAAATGGCTCAGTAGGAAAACTTTCAGAATTTTTAAATCTCTATAGACAGATTGAAGTCTTTGAAAAGAAATAAGGGGTCAATAAGACTTTGGAAGTAAAGATCCATGAACTTGAAGATGATTTAAAGAAGAGCATTGAAGTCAACAATTTATGTTTGGAATAAACTTCCAATAAATTCAAGGAAATTGACTCTTTGTTTCAAAACAAAGTTAAGTTTCATGAAGATGAAGTTGAAAGATTAAAGAATACTTTTCAAGAGAAGATGAATATGATTGAAGACCATAATTTCATTCTCAATATAAGATTTCTAGAATTGTAATCTCAGTTGACCAATTTTGAGAAGACACATATTGAGTCTCCACAAAAGAAAGAAATAGTAGCTATTGGTTCTCAATGTTCACCGGAGGATTCTAATATTATAATACATCCAACTTGTGATAAGAAGATCATGAATTAATTCAATGATCTATCACAAGTAGCTGAGAATGTAAAGGTACCATCCATACCATATTATACTAGTGTTTCTAAATATGTCTCTACAAAAAGTACAAGGTGGAAGAAAAATTCTAAATAAGTATGGATGAGGAAAGGTGATGAGATACCTACCACCATGGCTAGGGTGGAAAGGAAAAATAAGAATTTAGAATATGGTTCCCCATAGATACCGCAACAAATCAAGAAGATGGCCCAATGACTATATCCAGAAGATATCAAGAATTCAAGATTTCTGGGCCAATGCTGGTGCTGCAATAGGTTTGGGCATTGTGAATTAGATTGTTTGTACAATCCTCAAAATGAAAAAGCAGAAAGGAAGCCCATATAAAGGGGGAGAAATCTAGAGAAGAGGAAGCAACATCAACAGATCCAAAAGCATATGTATACTACAAACAGATTTGGAATTCTAGACAAAATTTGGGATGTATGCAATGGGAGTAGTCATAAGAATGGAGCATTCTTATCTCAACATATATCCCAAGTTGATAAGAATAAAAGACCATATAATCCAGCTAAGAAAGAAAAATCTACCTTGGGAAGAAATCAGAAGAATGTTTCAAAATAAAATTCTCCCAAGAAGACTCAAAGAAGGAAAGGTGAGAAGTCCTTGGATTCAAAATCCAAGAAGATGAAGAGTTGTACATCCAAAATAATTCCTAAAAAGGATGAAACTCGGAAGAGTCCAGGTGGAAAATCCAAACATGCAGCCATAGTTCCTAGAGACATATTGGTTATATAGCTTGAAGAATTCGAAATAATGAGAATGAAATGAGATGTACAAGCTATCTCTAGTGCAACAAGAAATAAGAAGATTCAATATTAATATAGAGAAGTTCTATGTGTGAGGTGTAACAAGGTTGGTCACACTGTTAGGAATTCCATTGCATTTATTCCAGCTTAAGAAGAATTCCTCAAGAAGATGAAAGTTTTACCATGAGATTCTAGTGCTTTGAAATCTCTTGAAGAAAGAAGACTCACACACAAAGAGATGAAAGAAATATTGATATCCACATAACCAAAGTCAGAACTGAAGATAAAATGTGAAAGTGTGAGGATTAGAGGGAATTGAGCATCTTGGTTGAGAAAATCATCTCATCCTTCCTGCTCACATTGAAGAAGCAAGGAGAATCCACCTTATTCCCTTAACACTTTGTGTATTGTAATAATTTTACAAGGAATTGAAGGTGAAGAAAGAACTCAGGGGGAGAACCTGATAAGTGTTCCCTTGAGGGGGAGACACATAAAAGAATTCTCCATAGTTATTATTTCAAATAGTATCAACTTTAGTTGGTATCAAATTCAATTACTCTGAATATTGTCTTAATATCATGTCATTGGAAAAGGTATGTCATTTCTCAATATCTCATCCTCAATTACTAAAAATAAAAATTCTTTTACAAAGGGGGAGTAACTAAATCAATCAGTGACATAAGAAAATTAGAAAGTCCCTTGAAGACAAGTACATGAGTTCTCATCACATGAGGTATCATGATCATCAGATAATGGAAAACTTTGTTATCTATATCAAATCTTCTTGTTTTCTACACCGAGCATTGCTAAAGTAGACTTAGAGTGAGATGATTGATGGCACAATTAATTAAATATGGAATGATACCCTCTCTACCGTTAACTTTGTATTTATTGTCAATAAGTGGGAGAGAAAGTGAAATGAAAGTTGAAAATTGAAATGGATAGAGAAGATATAAGACTCTCATTTTGACATTGACATACTCATTTTAGAGAACATTTAAGTATTGACAACAAACACAAAGGGGGATATTATTGGGAACACTTTGTATATAAAGATTGTATTTGTTGTCAATGGGTGTCAATGGATGTCAATGATGATCAACATGAAGAAATAAACTCTCCTAAGTGTAATGGAGAATAGAAATAAAATGTTTGTTGATCTTGATCCTATGTTCCAAATATGTGTATCAGGATTTATACATTGTCTACAACAATTTAGGATGGTTGGAGTGTTTTTTGGAAGGAGTAAATGAGAAGGAGAAGAAGAGGGTGTGGAGGAGGTTTGGAATTATAAGGTGGCCAATGCATGAGTTTTGAGATACAAAGTTTTCATGCATTTAAATTCATACTTAGTCTTATAATAATTATTTTTATATGCCTTACCTAAAAAATAGGGCCAACACACTAGCCAGCCAGCCAGCCTCAACCTGAGGCTCATGCGGGACCACAGGGGTCGACTGTGCCCACAGGGAAGCTAGCTAGGCTAGACAAAAATAGGTGCATTGGGGTCGTGTATATGCCCCCAGGGTATGCATAGTGGGTTCTAGGTGCGCGCCCAAGGAGGTAGAGTGGGTTCTAAGAGAACACCCATAGAGAACCGATGCAGGGTGGTACCAAAGGGGGGAGAAGAGAATTCTGAGTGGTTGGTGGGGGGAGTTGTTTAATAAACCACAAAAAACCCACATCTCCAATTTTATGTGGGATGAATTTTAAAAAATGCGAATTTAATCTCAGCCATCCATCTAATCCCGCATCTTTCTCTATCGTCCAATCATCCACGACATTTGATCATCCGAATCTTCACCGCTAATCTGATCTTGCACCCTGCGCGTTTGAGTTAGAGCTGTCTGATCCTCTCACGGTATTTGAAGAACCGCGTTGTCGTCTTCAACCTCCTGTGATATCCGGCATCACTTCATCTCGCCGGATCTAATGGATGATTATGTACAAACCACCATGCCTTATTATTTTTACATCGTGAAGATTGTAGAAGCTTACTGAAACCATGCACGCAACTTACATTGTTCATGAATGCGATTTCACGATGAAGAAGGATTGGTCGAGGCAAATGGAGTTGCCGAGGCCACGTGGATAATTTGAGTGCAGATTTAAAATGGAGATTTCATGCGATCTAAATCAGATGCACAGGATTTCCTCACTATAAATGAGGAACCCACATTGAAAAGGAAACAACTGAGATATGCACATATATTCGTCTATAGTTTGAATGTTTTAATAACCTGAAGATCTTAGTTATTCAAAGAGTGAATCTAGTCTGTTTTATAGGTGATATTTGAACTTAGAAGAAGTGATCCTCACCTATAAAAGGAGAGGACCGAAGCTGAGAGAGGCTGCTGCTCTCGCATTCCTAAGAGATCGTGTTTTTGAAAAACAATAGAGCATCTATATATGCATCACTTCATGAAGAGAAAGAAGAGCACCGCGAGTCCTCAAGGCTCCACAAAGAAGAGATCCCGCAATCCTTCGACAAGTGCTACACACCCTCTAATAGATTTACAAAGAATTGTCACCTGAACACGCGATAGGTTTTATAAAACCCTTGCTATGCTTCACAAAGGACATGCCATTGTGTTCCAGTGATTAAGCCATTATCTCTCACTGAGCTTTGAGAAGAGGCAGATATGTACACCTCATGCACAAAGAAGAACTGTTCATCCCCTATGTGAAGAGAACAACTCATGGACACCATGGTTTCATGAGGTAGAGAAGAACTCTTTGAGGTATGCATGTTTTCACTCTATTATTTACAGGGTTTCATGTTTTGGTGAAGAAGGAGAGTTGAAGAGAAGGGTAGTACATGTTTCATGCACCCATGTACATGGTTTGAAGAAATCCCAAGGCCTTGAGTGGTTGGTTAAAGAAGAAGCTTGCACAAAGAAATGGTTTCAGCCATTTGGGTTTGAAGAAACATATACATATAAACATAAATAAACACCCTAAAGTGAAAGAGGAAGAAAAAAATAAAGTATAGGAAAAGGAGAAGAGGTTGTGTGTGTGTTCAAAGAACCACACCCATTAGGGTTCCCACAAAAATAGAGGAAGAAAAGAGTTCATTCATTAATTCATGCACATGCACCCGTGAAGAAAATTTAATAAGTAATTAAAATAGTGTGTGCATGTGTATAAAGACTAAGAATAAGTATAAAGAAAATAGTTCAATATAAATGACACATGCATGATCACATGAATACATGACCTGAAAGAAATAATTGATTCTGATGATGACAAGTAATCTGATCTTCATTTCTTAAACAGTCACATATGATTTTGTGATTCTGGAGAAGAAGAGATGAAGGATATTTAGTGCATTAAGTTAATACACTAAAGGAGAATATTGAACACAAAAGAGAATCAATTTAGAACTCTGATTCAAGAAATGAATCATGATGAACAGGAGACAAATACTTCCATGCTTGTCTATTGAAGCAACCTTCAAGTCAATAAACCGAGTTAGACTTTTCCCAAGGCAGTGAGATAGGGGGAGTCGACGGAAGTGATCTGAGGGAAGCAGTGATCTATCCTTGAACCTTTAGGTTGTGTGCCTGGGACAGAGTGACTATGCCCAAACCTTTTTAATCCACAACTAATTGAATATTAGTGGAATTAGGTACTACCAACAACCTATCGGCGTATGATCCTTGGACGTAGCCCTTAGTTGTGAACCAAGTAAAAGTGTTGTGCTATTATTCTTCATGAGAATGTTTTAATTACTACACATATCCATCATATAGGGTTAAATAAGTTCCTACCAATGTGGAAACAAGATCTAGTAAATAAGATAAAAAGTTGTCACCCGGATTCACCCCTCTCAGGGTGGTCTAGGGTCCTTAAATTGGTATCAGAGGTAGGGGATCAGGTATGTTGGATACTTTACAATAATTCTATTCTATGGAGGATTTGAGATTTATTTCCTAAGTCAACAATGAAGTGAAACCTTGATAAAGATTCAGTTACGTCTGAGCAGATGTGTATATCCAGAAAGACCCTAAAAAATAGGAAAAAGAAAGTGAAAAAGAAGTTGAATAAGTCCTTCTTGTATAAAGAAAATAAAAAATCTGGTTCTCCATGTACTTCCAATAAGGAAGAAATATCAAACTTTAATAATAAAGAGAATTTGGTTCAGGTAACCAGCAAAAACAAGGATTCCAACACAAGTGGTGATGTTGAGAAATTAAGAACCTATCTGCATGATATTCCTAAAGAAAGAGTTGTTGTTATTTTTGGAATATTTCAATGCATGTAGGCTGAGATTACCTGACTGGAAAGAGAAGCTGATAATGTGGAAAAGAGATTATTTGGAAAAATTTCAGAATGTTTAAAGCACTCTAGAAATATTGAAGTATTTGAAAAGAAAGAAGGGGTCAATAAGATTCTAGAAGTAAAGATCCATGAACTTGAAGATGATATAAAGATGAACACTAAAGTAAATAGTTTATGTTTGGAAGAAAATTACAAGAAATTCAAGGAACTTGACTCTTTGT
This sequence comes from Viscum album, assembly GCA_963277665.1. Taxonomy (NCBI): domain Eukaryota; kingdom Viridiplantae; phylum Streptophyta; class Magnoliopsida; order Santalales; family Viscaceae; genus Viscum; species Viscum album. The sequence continues at coordinate 200,703,388 of OY728144.1, read as the reverse complement.
TACAAAACGAAGTTAAGATTCATAAAGATAATGTTGAAATATTAAAGAAGACCTGTGAAGAGAAGATGACTATGATTAAAGACCAGAGATTCATCCTCAATATAATATGTCTAGAATTGGAAGCTCAGTTGACCAATATTGAGAAGACACATATTGAGTCTCCACAAAAGAAAGAAACAGTAGCTACTGGGACTCAATGTTCACTAGAGGATTCTACTGTCAAAAGACATCCAAAATGTGATAAGAAGATCATGTCTTCATTCAATGATATATCACAAGTATATGAGAATGTAAAGATATCATCCATACCATCTTGTACAAGTGTTTCTAAATATGTCTCTACAAAAAGTACAAGGAGGAAGAAAAATTATAAACAAGTATAGATGAGGAAAGGTGATGAGATACTTACCACCATGGATAGGATGGATAGAAGGAATAAGAATTTGGAATATGGTTCCCCACAGAGAGAACAACAAATCAAGAAGATGGCTCAACGATTGTATCCAAAAGATACCAAGAAGTCAAGATTTTTGGGCCAATAATGGTGTTACAACAGGTTTGGGCATTGTGAATTAGATTGTTGGTACAATCCTCAAAATGAAAAAGCACAAAGGAAGCCCATATCAAGGGGGAGAAAGCCAGAGAAGAGGAAGAAACATCAATAGATCCAGAAGAATCTGTATACTGCAAACATATTTTGAATGCTAGACAATATCTGTGATGTATGCATTGGGAGTGGTCCTAAGAATAGAGAATGCTTATCTCAACATATATCTAAAGCTGATAAGAACAAAAGACCACATAATCCAGCTAAGAAAGAATAAGATACCTTGGGATGAAATTAGAATAATGTTGCAAAATAAAATTCTCCCAAGAAGAATCCATGAAGGAAAGGTGATAAGTCCTTGGATTCAAAATCAAAGAAGATGAAGAGTGGTAAATCCAAAATAATTACTCAAAAAGATGACACTCTAAAGAGTCCAGGTTGAAAATCCGAACTTTTTTCCATAGTTACTAGAGAAATATTGGTTATCTAGCCTGAATATTTAGAAATAATGAGAATTAAAGGAGATGCATAGGCTAAGGCTAGTGAAACATTAAATAAGAAGATTCCACATGAAGATAGAGAAGTCCTATGTGTGAGGTGTAACACGGTTGGTCACACTTTTAGGAATTCTAGTGCATTTATTCCAACTCAAGAAGAATTCCTCAAGAAGACTAAAGTTTCATAGGAGATTCTAGTGATTTGAAAGCTCTTGAAGAAAGAATACTCACACACAAAGATATGGAAGAAATATTTAGATCCACACAACCAAAGTCAGAACTGAAGATCAAATTTTAAATTGTGAGGAGTGGAGAAAACAGAGCATCTTGGTTGAGAAAATCATCTCAGCCTTCCTTATCACATTGAATAATCAAGTAGGATCCACCTTATTCCCTTAAAACTTTATATATTGTACTAATTTTATAGGGAATTGAAGGTGAAGCAAGGAATTAGGGGGAGAACATGAGAAGTGCTCCCTTGAGGGGGAGGCACATAAAATAAGATGGCAAACTTATTATTTCAATTAGTATCAACTTCAGTTAGTATCAAATTCAATTAAACTAAAAATTTTCTGAAGATCATGTCATTTGTAACACCCCGACCCCAGTTACCCAGAGTCGGTGCATTATTACATAACATTGGCATGATCACAAGAAAGATCAAATCTCGAAAGACCGATTGGTTTAGTAGCCTTGGAAACACTAGATATATTCATAAGTTTTACATTACATCATAAAATGAAAAACTACTACAACAACATAATGTCTCCATAATCCACACTACTATCCCCTCATAATATCCCTGCAGGTCATTCATAATTTACTTCTTCACATCCTGGGGAAAAAATAAAACATAGAAAAGGGGTGAGCTCAAATGCCCAGTAAGGATAACAATATAGCGGAAACTTTCATAAATAAGAATAAACATTTAAGGCAATGTATTACTAAAACAAAAGCCTTTTAAAATTGAACTTCAACATGGTATGGCAAAAGTAAAATGAAATAATGCCATTTACTTATTCACATGGATATTCTACTAATCGAATAATCACATGCAAAAATCAATAACCACTTTCATAATGTTGGAATGCATAATGCCAGACTATCATAACCACATAGCCAAGGCCTCGTGCCAAGACTACAAATAAGATTTTGTCAAGGCCTTGTGCCAAGACACTAGTTTGTCTCATGAGACCTACCGATGCATCGAGGAGCTATAGCGGGCTCCACCCGTCACTTATTAAGTCCAATGCATTCCCATATGAAAAGGTTTAAACATAACATAAACATTCGTATTAAAACTAGCATACGAAATGTCAATAATTTCACCATAAACTATGAATGGTATAAAAATAGCACATCCACAGTCAAACATATCACAAAACCTTCAATACAATATAGAAGTTTTGTATCATAATAAATCAACTTCAAATAATCTTAAAATCCATCAAAGGATGTTGACATAGATGAAATCAAAATTCTTTTTAAAGAAGTATCTCCTTTTATTTTGAAATCATTTAAGGTCCATATAAAATAAAACATTTTCTTTGAAAATATTCTTATAATCTTGTATGGAAAGCTTCGACGATTTTATAACGGCGGAAAATAACCGCACCCGCCGTATAAGTTAAAAAAAACATTCTTACCTCAATTCTGTCGAAAAGGTTAAAAAGGACCTTGTTTTGAAAACGACGGAAATATTCCTTTATAAACCTCTTATAAAAAGTCAAACAAGGGTATAAATGACTTTAACCCATATTCTTGTAAGTAGTAAAAATGTTTTGAAATACATTTCGAAGAAACATGGATGTGGATGATAACGAGATCCCAGTAGATTATTACGTATAAACAACCTCGGATAAAGAAGAGATTGTGAAATAACCCTTACCTTGTACTTTTCCTTGGTTGTGGTAGGTTAACCTCCTGTATAATGGTGAAATAATTGTTATTAAATTATACAAGAATCATATACATTAATATGATATCATATATGATCTTTTAATATTGATTTGATAATAATATCTTAGTATTATCGTTGTTTCGGGTGTTAACTTACTTGTTTTCTTTCATATGTTTTGTTACGTAAGACATGTTTGTAAAGGATAGGTTGTATATTATTCATATCCAGAATGATATCAAGTCCTTAAACATAATTTTTAAATCATAAAATGATAATTACGCTTTAATGGTTACGATGGAGAATGAATCTCATCGCGTTCGTGGAGACGGTAGTCCGTACGTACGCACGAGCGAAAATATCATTCTTTTGATATTAAAATAATATATAAATGGATGGTATATCATATATACAGAATCATTAACATGTTATATTTATTATTTACATGAGTTACACATCATTATTATACCCATCCAAATAATATTATATTGAATAACAATTACACCACGACGTGGAGACGGTAAGCCGTACGTACGCACGTATGGTGACATGTTATTCAAAGGGTGGATAGAATACTGAATATGATTGTACCATATTTATAATAACATCACAGTATATGTGAGATACTGGAGTTATTATTTCAGAATGGTAAGAACAAAGGAAGAAGAAGTGGAAGAAGAAATGAACTTAGAAAAGGGTGGTGAAATCATTACCTCTTCTTCGGGTTCTTCCTTTTGATTTGATCAAAAGGGCTCCTTAGGTTGGCTTTCTGATCAAACTAAGGCCTCTAGGTTGTATTGAGGGATGTTGGGAGAGTATTTGGGCAGAGTTTGGCCGAACCAAAAGGCTTTGAAGGTGTGAAGAAATGAGAAGGAGGAGTGCCCTTTTATAAGAGGGGTGAGGGGCACCTTTGGAAAAGCTAGAAATATTAATTTATAATAAATTCATATTCGGTTTCTAAAGGCTCCAAAGTTTACTATTCAAATGATGAGGTGGGGATAGGTCGAAAGAAACTCATCCAATAGAATTTAGACAGGTTTGGGTACTTATATTAACCTTATCTTTAAGTATTAACTCTAAGTTAATTAGTTTCACTTTTACAATGTCTCTTTGTATTTTATATATTATGGTTAATAAACTTACTATATACATCCAAGAGACCCCCAAGTGGTCCATTAATGATTAACCTATCATGATATAAGTCTCTTGGCCGAACCTTAGATTTTTAGGAATTTAATATCAATTAATAATATAATATTTGTTTTAAGAATTCTTTTATGTCAATTTTGACACTATTCATTAGTTGATTTTTTTGAAACTCATAACAGATTTATTACTTCGAACAAAGTCAATTAAATCAATCCTAATATATCATATTATCCTAGAAAATTAGTTTAATTCATTAAAAGTTTCATATTATATTTATTTGGGTATTTATAATATCACTTATTTTAATTTTTCACTATTATAGTAATTACTGCATCATCATTGTGTCATAAATAAAATAAATTATTTAATGTCTAAAAATTATAAGTAAAATATCATTATGTAGGAAATCTTTTTATCTTTCTAATGAATATTTATAATCGAAAATCCAACATGTATAACCCTATGTAAAAATTGTTCTTCTAAAAGATGTAAGCTTATGCCATTTTTATTTTTATTTTAACTTTATTAATATAAAGTGTCCCTACCACATACAAGTGGCTCCAAGGGGTCCCCAAATTGACCCAAGGATGCCCATGGTCGGGTATGTGTCCACCAATAAGGTTTGGACACGTTTTAGGGTAATTTTGTATTATTATAATATTATTTTTTTAACCCTTATTTACCGGATTTACCCTTTAACCATGGTAAATAAAATATTTACCACAGTAACTATTCAAAATGTCTAAAAATAAAAGTTACCTATTTACACAATTTGAACATCCTGATTCCAAATATGGAATCCATTTTCCTAAATTCAAAACACAGAAGTGGCAGAAATTAATTTAAAATTAATTCCCGCTGTTAAAACAAAAAGCGTGTTTTTAAGAGATAATAACTATCAAAAGATTGACACTTGTTTATGTTCGGTTTAATTGTAAAATTATGTCCAATGACCAAAATTATATTAAATGGTAAAAATATATTCTAAATATACTTTAAAACCACTCAAATTCATAATTTATCACTAGTAATTAATTTGATTAAAAAAGTTGTTTTTAATTAAAATTTAGTAATTTTCACTATTCATCAAAATATGAAAGTTATCCGAAATGTACCAAAATTTCACCCTAGGCTAAATTCGATATTCCGAATCCAAAAATGAAGTCAATTTTCAAATATAAAATATATATAATTTCAAAAAGTAGGTATTACTATTCATAACGGCTAGTTTGATTAGTTATGGTGTGTTAGAACTCGGTGTTGCGTACAACACACGCTATCACATTATTCGAAGGGAAACGTACCGTAGAAGCTTGAGGTGTTACATTCTCCCCTCCTTCAAATAATTGCGTCCTCGCAATTTCTAGGGTATTACTGCATAAAAAGACTCGGGTGGTTCTTCATCATAAGTTCCTCGGGTTCCCACGTTGCCTCTTCCATCTTATGATTTCTCCACAAAACTTTTACCAGACGCGTCGTCCGGTTTCTCAGTACTTGTTCTCTTGTATCAAGAATCCTGACGGGCTCTTCACAATAAGACAGATCCGGTTCCAGTTCTAATTCCTCATAGGTGAGTACATGCGTTGGGTCAGGCATGTATTTTCTCAACAGAGATACGTGGAACACATCGTGAACTTTGGAGAGACTTGGCGGCATTGCCAATCGGTAAGCTACAGCCCCAATTCGTTCTAGAATTTCGAAAGGTCCGATGTACCTGGGACTCAATTTACCTTTCTTACCAAAACGTATGACTCCCTTCCACGGAGATACCTTCAGGAAAACATGATCACCGACTTGAAATTCCAAATCCTTCCTTCGATTATCGGCATAGCTCTTCTGCCTACTTTGAGCTGCTTTGATGTGATTTTGGATTACTTTCACCTTTTCCACCGTTTCCTCCACTAGTTCTGGGCCTACAAGTTTTCTTTCACCAACGTCATCCCAACAGGTTGGTGTACGACATCTCTTTCCGTATAACGCTTCATATGGTGCCATCTGAATACTCGAATGGAAGCTATTGTTATAGGAAAATTCTACCAGAGGTAAATATTGATCCCACATACCCTGAAAATCAAGTGAGCAAGATCTCAACATGTCTTCTAAGGTTTGAATAGTCCGTTCTGATTGTCCGTCTGTCTGAGGGTGGTAAGCAGTGCTCAAATGAAGTTCAGTATCCAGGGATTTCTGAAGACTTTTCCAGAATCTTGAAGTAAAATGGGGATCACGATCAGAAACAATCGATAGGGGTACACCATGAAGTCTCACAACTTCATTAATGTATAGTCTTGCTAGACGTTCCAGGGGTAGATCTTCTCTTATAGCAAGAAAATGTGCTGACTTGGTAAGACGATCAACAATAACCCATATTGCATCGTTCCTTCTAGGAGTCTTTGGTAGCCCCATGACAAAGTCCATCGTAATATTGTCCCATTTCCACTCCGGTATGGGAAGAGATTGCATGACTCCTCCAGGCTGTTGCCTTCCAGCTTTCACTTGTTGACAAACCATACATCTTGATACAAAATCAGCAATCTCCCTCTTCATGTTGTCCCACCAAAAATGTTCCTTCAAATCTCTATACATTTTGGTGCTCCCAGGGTGTATAAAGAAATTGGAACTATGAGCATCATCCAGCAATTCCCTTTTTAGATCAGGTATATTGGGAACACAAAGTCTCTTTCCAAATTTCAAAGTTCCATCTTCATACACAAAGTCTCTCAATCTACCATCATTCACAGCTTTAATCTTCTTCTGAAATTCTTCATCATCGGTCTGAGAACTCTTAATCCTTTCTAGTAAAGATGGTTTGGCAACCATTTGAAAAAGCATTGATGTTTCACCTTCCCTGGTTATTCCCATGTCCATCTTCACTAGATCCATGAAAATTGGATCCCTTTCAATTCTCATCATGTTCAAAACTCCATGGTCTTTTCTGCTCAAAGCATCTGCCACCTTGTTTGCCTTCCCCGGGTGGTAGTGTATCGTACAATCATAATCCTTGAGTAATTCAAGCCATCTCCTTTGCCTCATGTTGAGTTCTTTTTGTGAGAAAATATACTTCAAACTCTTGTGATCAGTATAAATCTCACATTTTTCACCATAGAGGTAGTGCCTCCATATCTTCAAAGCAAAGATCATAGCTGCTAACTCAAGATCATGAGTAGGATAGTTTTGTTCATGAATTTTCAACTGTCGTGATGCATAGGCAATAACTCTATCATTCTGCATAAGGACACAGCCAAGTCCTTTCTTTGATGCATCACTATAAATAACGAACCCATCATTCCCCGATGGTAGAGTCAATATAGGAGCATTGACTAATCTTCTCTTCAGTTCTTCGAAACATTCTTCACACTCTTTTGTCCAAACAAATTTAACCCCTTTACGTGTGAGCTTCGTTAATGGGTTTGCCAATCGGGCAAAATTCTGGACGAAACGTCGATAATAACCTGCCAAACCAATAAAACTACGTACCTCAGTTATACTCGTAGGTGCTGGCCATTCTTGGATTGCCTTGGTCTTAGAAGGATCAACAGAGATTCCATCTTTAGAGACAATATGGCCAAGAAAAGAAATCTCCTGAAGCCAGAATTCACACTTGCTAAACTTTCCATATAATTCATGCCTCCTCAGAGTCTTCAAGATAATGCGCAAGTGATTTTCATGATCTTCATAGGTTTTGGAGTATACCAATATATCATCAATAAATACTACCACAAATTCATCAAGATACTCCTTGAAAACTCTATTCATCAGATCCATGAATACAGAGGGTGCATTGGTCAATCCAAACGGCATTACAGTAAACTCGTAATGCCCGTACCTGGTTCGAAATGCTGTTTTCGGAATGTCTTCCTTCTTCACACACAACTGATGGTATCCAGATCGAAGGTCAATCTTCGAAAAGTATTGAGCTCCATGCAGTTGGTCAAATAAATCATCAATACGAGGTAGGGGATACTTGTTCTTTATCGTTATAGCATTGATCTCCCTGTAGTCAATACATAACCTCATAGATCCATCTTTCTTTTTAACAAAAAGAACAGGGGCTCCCCATGGAGAAACACTAGGGCGAATAAATCCCTTATTACTCAATTCCTCTAGTTGTTTCTTTAGTTCGACTAACTCTACAGTGGCCATTCTATAAGGGGTCTTCGATATAGGCCTTGATCCAGGAATCAAATCAATGGAAAACTCAACTTCTCGTTCTGGAGGATGTCCAGGTAAATCTTCCGGAAATACATCTACAAATTCTTTCACAACAGGTACACCCTCTATTTGAACATTCCTTTCCTCACCGATAGTTACTTCATTCTCTTCCTCCCCAATAATTGAATTAAGTTGAGCTACTGGGGGTGGGTCTAAATAAGAATTAGGTGGTGACGATTCTGCTCTAAAAATAAGGTGTTCCTTATCATTATCATCAAGAATCGTAACCTCTTTCTTCTTACAATAAATCTTCGCATCATAGTCCGAAAGCCAGTCCATACCGAGGATTATATCAAACTCAATCATAGGTATGACGATGAAATCAGCAGATAAAGAAAATTTATGTGCTCTAATGGGGACTGATTCACAAAACTTTGTTGCAACGATACTTCCCTTAGGAGTTTTAACTGACAACTCCCTTATTAAATCAAATTGGAAATATCTAATTTTCTTAGCAAACTGGGAAGATATGAAACAATGCGATGATCCAGAATCAAATAATGCATTTGCTAAACTTGAGGAAACCATTAAATTACCTGCCACCACGTCTTTCGGAGTTTCTACCTCAGCAGTAGTGATAGCATAAGCCTGGCCTTGATCCCTTGGCCTTTTCTGAGGTAAGTTCTCCTGACGCTTAGGACATGCATTTGCATAATGCCCCATCTCCCTGCAATTGTAGCACTGAACATTGGTAGCTTCCTTCTTCCCCTTGCAATCATGAGCTTGGTGGCCTTTTTCACCACACTTGTAACAGACTCCCATTCCCTTCAGGCAAGCACCGGGGTGTTTCTTCCCGCACTTACCACAAGATGGATATTCAACCTTTCCCTTCTTCCCCTTATTTCCATTCCCAGATTGATCAGCAGGTCTCTTCTTCTCTTGCTTTGCTTTAAAGTCATAAGACTTAGAGAATTCCTTTTCGGTCTTGATAGCACATGAGACAATGTCTTCGTACGATGAAAAGGATTGTGAGACTAATGCTCGACGGAGAAATGGTTTTAACCCATCAAAGAAACGATCAATCTTACTTCTTGGGTTGCGAATATAATCACCAGCGTACCTCGCTAACCTTGTAAAGTTAGCCTCATACTTTGTGACATTATCATCCTCCTTTTGTCTCAGACTCAGAAATTGCCTTTCCATATCTGCTCGATGGTCGCGAGGAAAGTATTTTTCTAAAAACAGATCTTTGAACTCCCTCCATTCCATGTTTGATACTTCATAATCTTCCTTCATGTTTTGAATCAATGACCACCATTGATCAGCATCTCCAGTGAGGCGGTAAACTGCCATGGTAACTTTTTCCCTTTCACTACTCCCCAAAGCCTGAAATATTTTCTCTAGGGAAAATATCCATTGCTCAGCTACTAAGGGATTTGTACTCCCATTGAACGTTGGTGGTTGTTGTCTCATGAATCGGTCTAACATTGATCCTCCACGCTGCGGATCAGGGTGCTCCATACGGGTAAGGTTATTATTCATAACCTGAGTAAGTTGTCCCAGTATGGTGATTAGCTGATCGGCACCAGTTGCATCACCAGCCCCACTATAATTATCTTGAGCAGGAGGGCAATCCCTACATGGAGTGCGCGCATTGATACAGTTTCCATTTCTTCCACTAGGCGCCATTTCTAAACAATGGCATAAACTAGACCAGTTTATGAATCAAAATACACAATCCCATACTTATAAAACACTTAACATAAATTGAACTATTTATGGATATAATCCATAATCATAAAAATGTTTTTCTTTGAGGAAGTATATACTCATAAACCCTTCATAATGATTTGTAAAGATAATGAGAGTTATCCTAAGCATATCCCCCGGGAGTGTCGTAACCAAGAGTGCAGCAAGGCCCGTTGTCGTGCACCAGTTCCCGTTCGAGTCTAGCTCAAAGCGGTGTTTTCGGGTTTTACCCCTAGGTACATCTGTGCCAGAGCCGCCTCTACCTGCTCGTATCCAGACAGGGATGTATTGCTCGGAAAACTCACAAAATCTCTACAATACCAAAATTCTAGGAAGTTCTTCTATACTAATCCTCAAAGTTCATCTTAGGTCTACGTGCTCTAATCAGAGTTTATCTAAATCTAGCTTCCAAGGTTTGTACTAAACTTCCTCTGATACCAACTGTAACGCCCCGACCCCAGTTACCCAGAGTCGGTGCATTATTACATAACATTGGCATGATCACAAGAAAGATCAAATCTCGAAAGACCGATTGGTTTAGTAGCCTTGGAAACACTAGATATATTCATAAGTTTTACATTACATCATAAAATGAAAAACTACTACAACAACATAATGTCTCCATAATCCACACTACTATCCCCTCATAATATCCCTGCAGGTCATTCATAATTTACTTCTTCACATCCTGGGGAAAAAATAAAACATAGAAAAGGGGTGAGCTCAAATGCCCAGTAAGGATAACAATATAGCGGAAACTTTCATAAATAAGAATAAACATTTAAGGCAATGTATTACTAAAACAAAAGCCTTTTAAAATTGAACTTCAACATGGTATGGCAAAAGTAAAATGAAATAATGCCATTTACTTATTCACATGGATATTCTACTAATCGAATAATCACATGCAAAAATCAATAACCACTTTCATAATGTTGGAATGCATAATGCCAGACTATCATAACCACATAGCCAAGGCCTCGTGCCAAGACTACAAATAAGATTTTGTCAAGGCCTTGTGCCAAGACACTAGTTTGTCTCATGAGACCTACCGATGCATCGAGGAGCTATAGCGGGCTCCACCCGTCACTTATTAAGTCCAATGCATTCCCATATGAAAAGGTTTAAACATAACATAAACATTCGTATTAAAACTAGCATACGAAATGTCAATAATTTCACCATAAACTATGAATGGTATAAAAATAGCACATCCACAGTCAAACATATCACAAAACCTTCAATACAATATAGAAGTTTTGTATCATAATAAATCAACTTCAAATAATCTTAAAATCCATCAAAGGATGTTGACATAGATGAAATCAAAATTCTTTTTAAAGAAGTATCTCCTTTTATTTTGAAATCATTTAAGGTCCATATAAAATAAAACATTTTCTTTGAAAATATTCTTATAATCTTGTATGGAAAGCTTCGACGATTTTATAACGGCGGAAAATAACCGCACCCGCCGTATAAGTTAAAAAAAACATTCTTACCTCAATTCTGTCGAAAAGGTTAAAAAGGACCTTGTTTTGAAAACGACGGAAATATTCCTTTATAAACCTCTTATAAAAAGTCAAACAAGGGTATAAATGACTTTAACCCATATTCTTGTAAGTAGTAAAAATGTTTTGAAATACATTTCGAAGAAACATGGATGTGGATGATAACGAGATCCCAGTAGATTATTACGTATAAACAACCTCGGATAAAGAAGAGATTGTGAAATAACCCTTACCTTGTACTTTTCCTTGGTTGTGGTAGGTTAAACTCCTGTATAATGGTGAAATAATTGTTATTAAATTATACAAGAATCATATACATTAATATGATATCATATATGATCTTTTAATATTGATTTGATAATAATATCTTAGTATTATCGTTGTTTCGGGTGTTAACTTACTTGTTTTCTTTCATATGTTTTGTTACGTAAGACATGTTTGTAAAGGATAGGTTGTATATTATTCATATCCAGAATGATATCAAGTCCTTAAACATCATTTTTAAATCATAAAATGATAATTACGCTTTAATGGTTACGATGGAGAATGAATCTCATCGCGTTCGTGGAGACGGTAGTCCGTACGTACGCACGAGCGAAAATATCATTCTTTTGATATTAAAATAATATATAAATGGATGGTATATCATATATACAGAATCATTAACATGTTATATTTATTATTTACATGAGTTACACATCATTATTATACCCATCCAAATAATATTATATTGAATAACAATTACACCACGACGTGGAGACGGTAAGCCGTACGTACGCACGTATGGTGACATGTTATTCAAAGGGTGGATAGAATACTGAATATGATTGTACCATATTTATAATAACATCACAGTATATGTGAGATACTGGAGTTATTATTTCAGAATGGTAAGAACAAAGGAAGAAGAAGTGGAAGAAGAAATGAACTTAGAAAAGGGTGGTGAAATCATTACCTCTTCTTCGGGTTCTTCCTTTTGATTTGATCAAAAGGGCTCCTTAGGTTGGCTTTCTGATCAAACTAAGGCCTCTAGGTTGTATTGAGGGATGTTGGGAGAGTATTTGGGCAGAGTTTGGCCGAACCAAAAGGCTTTGAAGGTGTGAAGAAATGAGAAGGAGGAGTGCCCTTTTATAAGAGGGGTGAGGGGCACCTTTGGAAAAGCTAGAAATATTAATTTATAATAAATTCATATTCGGTTTATAAAGGCTCCAAAGTTTACTATTCAAATGATGAGGTGGGGATAGGTCGAAAGAAACTCATCCAATAGAATTTAGACAGGTTTGGGTACTTATATTAACCTTATCTTTAAGTATTAACTCTAAGTTAATTAGTTTCACTTTTACAATGTCTCTTTGTATTTTATATATTATGGTTAATAAACTTACTATATACATCCAAGAGACCCCCAAGTGGTCCATTAATGATTAACCTATCATGATATAAGTCTCTTGGCCGAACCTTAGATTTTTAGGAATTTAATATCAATTAATAATATAATATTTGTTTTAAGAATTCTTTTATGTCAATTTTGACACTATTCATTAGTTGATTTTTTTGAAACTCATAACAGATTTATTACTTCGAACAAAGTCAATTAAATCAATCCTAATATATCATATTATCCTAGAAAATTAGTTTAATTCATTAAAAGTTTCATATTATATTTATTTTGGTATTTATAATATCACTTATTTTAATTTTTCACTATTATAGTAATTACTGCATCATCATTGTGTCATAAATAAAATAAATTATTTAATGTCTAAAAATTATAAGTAAAATATCATTATGTAGGAAATCGTTTTAGCTTTCTAATGAATATTTATAATCGAAAATCCAACATGTATAACCCTATGTAAAAATTGTTCTTCTAAAAGATGTAAGCTTATGCCATTTTTATTTTTATTTTAACTTTATTAATATAAAGTGTCCCTACCACATACAAGTGGCTCCAAGGGGTCCCCAAATTGACCCAAGGATGCCCATGGTCGGGTATGTGTCCACCAATAAGGTTTGGACACGTTTTAGGGTAATTTTGTAATATTATAATATTATTTTTTTAACCCTTATTTACCGGATTTACCCTTTAACCATGGTAAATAAAATATTTACCACAGTAACTATTCAAAATGTCTAAAAATAAAAGTTACCTATTTACACAATTTGAAAATCCTGATTCCAAATATGGAATCCATTTTCCTAAATTCAAAACACAGAAGTGGCAGAAATTAATTTAAAATTAATTCCCGCTGTTAAAACAAAAAGCGTGTTTTTAAGAGATAATAACTATCAAAAGATTGACACTTGTTTATGTTCGGTTTAATTGTAAAATTATGTCCAATGACCAAAATTATATTAAATGGTAAAAATATATTCTAAATATACTTTAAAACCACTCAAATTCATAATTTATCACTAGTAATTAATTTGATTAAAAAAGTTGTTTTTAATTAAAATTTAGTAATTTTCACTATTCATCAAAATATGAAAGTTATCCGAAATGTACCAAAATTTCACCCTAGGCTAAATTCGATATTCCGAATCCAAAAATGAAGTCAATTTTCAAATATAAAATATATATAATTTCAAAAAGTAGGTATTACTATTCATAACAGCTAGTTTGATTAGTTATGGTGTGTTAGAACTCGGTGTTGCGTACAACACACGCTATCACATTATTCGAAGGGAAACGTACTGTAGAAGCTTGGGGTGTTACATCATTGGAAAAGGTATGTCATTTATCAATCTCTTATCCTCAGTTACTCAAAATAAAAATTTTTTTACAAAGGGGGAGTAACTAAATCAATCAGTGACATAAGAAAATTGGAATGGCCCTTGAAGACAAGTACATGAGTTCTCATCACATGAGGTATCATGATCTCGGGATAATGGACAACTTTGTTCTCTAGATCAAATCCTCTTGTTTTATACACCTATCATTGCTCAAGTAGACTTAGAGTGAGATGATTGATGGCACAATTGCTTATGTATGGACTGATACACTCTCTACCATTAACTTTTTATTTCTTGTCAATAAGGGGGAGAGAAAGTTAAATGAAAGTTGAAAAGTTAAAGGGAGAGAAAAGATAGAAGACTCTCATTTTGACATTGACATTCTCATTTTATAGAATGTTGAAGTATTTAAAACAAACACAAAGGGGGAGATTGTTGGGACCACTTTGTGTATGAAGATTGTATTTGTTGTCAATGGGTGTCAATGGATGTCAATGATGATCAACATGAAGAAATGAACTCTCCTAAGTGAAATGGAGAATGGAAATTAGACGTTTGTTGAGATTGATCCTAAGTTCAAAATATGTGTATCAGGATTTATACATTATCTACCAAAATTAAGGATGGTTGGAGTATTTTTTGGAAGGAGTAAATGAGAAGGAGAAGAAGAGGGTGTAGAGGAGGTTTGAAATTATAAGGTGGCCAATGCATGAGTTTTGAGATAGAAAGTGGCCATGCAGTTCAATTCACACTTAGTCTTATACTAAGTATTTCTATAAGCCTTAGATAAAAAATAGGGCTAGCCCACTAGCTAGCCAGCCATCCTTAACCTGAGGCTCATGCGAGACCACATGGGTCGACCGCACCCACGGGGAAGCCAGCTATGCCAGCCAGCAAGAGGCGCATGGGGGCCGTGTATAGGCCCCCAAGGTATGAATAGTGGGATCTAGGTTAACACCCAAGGAGGTAGAGTGGGTTCTAAGAGCGCGCTCGAAGAGAACCGGTGCAGGAAGACACAGGAGGGGGGAGACGAGAATTCAAAGCAGTTAGCGGGGGGAGTTAATTGATAAACCATGGGGAACTTGCATCTCCAATTCAATGTGGGATGCATTTTAAAAAACGCATATGTAATCTCTGATTTCCATCCAATCCCGCCTCTCGCTCTACGATTTCATCAACTGTGACATTCGATCATAAAAATATTTGCTGTTATCTTATCTCATGCCCTGTGTGTTTGAGTTAGAGCAGTCCGATCCTCCTGTGGTATTTGAAGAACCGCGCCGTCATCTTCAACCTCCTACGATCTCTGGCACCACTACATCTCACCGGAGCTAATGGATGATCACATCCAAACCACCATACCTTGTTATTTTTTACATCGTGATGATTGTAGGAGCATACTGAGACCATGCATGCAACTTACATTGTTCATACATGCGATATCTCGATAAAGTAGGATGGGCCGAGGCAAACGGAGTTTCCAAGGCCATGTGGATAATTCGAGTGAAGATTTAAAATGGATATTGCATGTTATCTCAATCAAATGCATGATATTCCCTCACTATAAATGAGTAACCCATTTTGAAAAGGAAACAACTGAGATATGCACATATCTTCGTCCGTGGTTTGAATGTTTTAATGAACCGAAGATCTCAGTTATTCAAAGAGTGAATCTCGGCTGATTCAGAAGCGATATTTGAACGTGGAAGAAGAAGTGATCCTTGCCTATAAAAGGAGAGGACCCAAGTTGAGAGAGGCTGCTGCTCCCTCATTCCTGAGAGCTTGTGTTTTAAGAAAAACAAATAATCTCTCTACGCATCAATTCGCAAAGAACAAACATAGCACTGTGAGTCTTCAAGGATCTGCGAAGAAGAGATCCCGCAAGCCTTCGATAGGTTCTATGAACCCTCTAATAGATTCGCAAAGAACCATCACCCAAACATGCGATAGGTTTTATAAAACCCTCACTATGCTTCGCGAAGGCTATACAATCATGAGCCAGTTATTGAGCCTTTGTCTCTCACTGAGCTTTGCGAAGAGGCAGATCTGTGCACCTCATACACAATGAAGAACTATGCAACCCCTGCATGAAGAACACAACCCGTGGCCACCCTGGTTTCACGAGGTATAAAATAACTCTTTGAGGTTTTCATGTTTTCACTCTACTGTTTATAGGGGGCCGTGTTTTGGTGAAGAAGGAGAGTACAAGAGAAGGGTAGTATGTGTTATATGCACCCATGTGCATGGTTTGAAGAAAGCCTGAGGCCTTGAGTGGTTGGTTGAAGAAAAAGCTTGTACAAAGAAAGGGTTTCACCCATTCGGGTTTGATGAAACATATACATATAATCATAAAGAAACTCCCTAACCAAGTGCAAGAGGAAGAAAGAAAATAAAGAAGAGGAAAAGGAGAAGAGGTTTTGTGTGTGCTCAAAGAACCACACCCATTAGGGTTCTCACACAAAGAGAGGAATAAAAGAGTGCATTCATTCATGCTTGCACATGCACCCATGAAGACAATTAAAGAAGGAATCAAAACAATGTGTTCATGTGTATAAAGACTAAGAAGAAGTAGGAAGAAAAGAGTTCAATCTAAATGCCGCATGCATGATCACATGCATACAGGAACAGAAGGAAATAATTGATTATGATGATTCCAAGTAATTTGATCTTCATAGATTAAAAAATCACATAGGATTTTGTTATTATAGCTAAGAATAAAATAAGAATATTTAGTGCATTAAGTTACTGCACTAAAGGATAATATTGAACACAAAGGATAATAAATTCATGAATATGCTGCAATCAATGTCTCATGCTGAACAGGAGACAAAGAATTCCATGATTTTCTGTTGATGCGACCTTCAAGTTGATAAACTGAGTTAGACTTCTCCCAAGGCAATGAGTTAGGAGGAGTCGGCGGAAGTGATCCATGGGAAGTAGTGAGCTATCCTTGAACCTTTAGGTAGTGTGCTTTGGACAGAGTTAATGTTCCCAAACCATTGTAATCCACAGCTAAGTGAATGTCATTAGAATTAGGTATGACCAACAACCTATCGGTGTATGCTCCTTAGACGTAGCCCTTAGTGGTGAACCAAGTAAAAGCATTGTGTTGTCCTTCTGTATGTGAATGTTTTAATTATTTTACATATCCATAATACAGGGTTAAACAAGTTCCTACTAATTTGGGAACAAGATCCAGTAAAGAAGAGAAAAATTTGGAACCCTGATTCACCCACCTCTTAGGGTGGTCTAGCGTCCTTCACTTCACCCATGTATTTCATCAAGAAACATTTTACAAACCACATATTCACATAATGTCAATTTGGAGCATATTTTTTGATGAGTAGTATATCATTTATATACAAAACTAGAAATACCAAAAAAACCCCTAACTTACTTGTATACACAAGAATCATCCATGTTCTTTATGAAACCAAACTCTAATTTCATCATCAAGCTAGAAATTACAACTATAAGAATCTTGTTTCAATCCATAAATGGAAAATTGTAACTTTTAAACATTAACATTCTCATTTGGAACTTTAAAAAATTTTGGATATATCATATACACATCCTTAATTAAATTAAAATTAAAGAAGGTGGTTTTGACTTCCATTTAATATATTTCATAATCACATTATGTGTATATGGTATCAAATATCCAAATGGACTATATTATCAAAACTAGTGAAATATTTTCTTTATAGTTAATACGATGAATTTATTTATAATATTTTTTTTTTGTAAATTGAGATTTATAAGTAGACACTCTACTATCCATGTTAGGTTTATTTCAAAAACCCCACTTGCATCCTATGGGTTTTACCCCTTCAGGTGCATGCACTATGTTAAATTTTTTTAGTGAAAATTTATTCCATTTCAAATTTCA
This sequence comes from Viscum album, assembly GCA_963277665.1. Classification (NCBI taxonomy): domain Eukaryota; kingdom Viridiplantae; phylum Streptophyta; class Magnoliopsida; order Santalales; family Viscaceae; genus Viscum; species Viscum album. The sequence goes on along the minus strand of OY728144.1, from coordinate 200,685,270 downwards.
CGGCCTTTAACAATTTCTTGGAATCAATAATCTCAATATCCTCTGTGTGGGTAATAGGTTTATCTTTTATTAACATTATATCATCATCATTTTACATAAGAAATCCAAATCTCTCAATATCCTGATGAATCATACTAGACCTTTGCAGTTCTTGTGTAAATTGAGAGTTGATTTTTCTTCCAAAAACCTTCATGGAACTGACCCACTTTCCATCTTAAAAAAATCATGTTTTTAGTGATGAACTTATCCAAGTATAACTTTCCTCCCAATAAAACCTTTATTTTTATATTCATTATCAATTAATAAAATAAATTAGGACACAAACACATTTTAATCAGTAGGATTATAGAAATAATATCCCTTAGTTTCATTGGGATAACCAAAAAATAAGTTTTTTTTATTTAAGATCAAGCTTGTCAGAAGTTGAACACCATATGTATGCTTCACAACCTAAAATACTTATAAAAGACAAATTAGGATGTTTTACAGTCCATATATTATATGGTTTCTTTATGAATACTTTATATGGAATGTAGTTAAGTAGGAATACAAAATTTTCTAGATAATATCCCAAAAAAGATATAGGAAGGTCACACCAACTCATCATTAACCAAACCATTCCTAAAAGATCCTCCTCTCATACATGTTATTCCCCTACATTGTTCTAGGAGGATTGAGTTACGAAACAATCCCAAAATCACTCTAACGATCAATAAATTCCTTCCTTAATTATTCACTACATTAGTATGATTAGATAATATCAATAATTTTCTTCTTTGAAATTAAAAAATGGGACCAAGCTCATGGTATTTTCACAAGGTGGCTTTAAAATTTTACCCATTTTTAATACAGGCCTAGATGGGATTTTTATCATGATCTTGTATCCATGTGGGTAAATCCATATGGATATTTTTCAACCCAAATTATTATAATATTTATAAATTTAATTTAATTTATTAGTTTTTTAAACTAGTAGTCATCATGTCAATGTTATATCTAGCCCACATGTGAGTTTGGCCCTTAACTTCAGGCATCCCATCTATTTTATTATTATTTTAAAATAAATTTTTAGCCTATGTGAATTAGTGTCACAAACTATCCAAAGTCGTATCTCCATTAGATACTTGAACCAGTTCATGAAAAGTCCCTAAGTGCATTCTTGATCCCCACGTACTGGCACAAGTGCCTAAGTATCCAGGAATCACCAGTTGGAAATGATTTCTCATGAATAAAACAAAATTAAACAAGTAATGAAAACTAATGAAAAACTGGAATGAACCATATGTATATAGGGAATCCATGCCAAATTATATACCCAATAGAAATAAATAAACAAATAATAGAAAATAGAAGCATAGAATAAATTGAACAAACAATCCCTATACTTCCCCTAACTCCCTACCCTGTAAAGAAAACCATACCCACCTCTAATTCCCTCCTAGTCTCCCAAAGATATTTATACCCTCCATATATAGGGAGTAATAAAAATACCTACATGGATGTTGGGATAAAATGAAAATAAATAAATAAAACAACAGACATACCTAAATAGATGACCCCCTTTGACCTGAGGTCACTCTCCATCCAAACCAGAATATCAATCACTCTGAGAATGATTAAGAACTGAACCTAAAAATAAGATAATATAATGGCATCAGAATAAAAGTTCCCAGTAGGGAACCACCCACCTTTCCTCATGCTTAACCTTTAATTAAATATCTATTATCATGATATTTTGAAAAAAAATTAACTTAAAATAAGGTTTTATCTATTTTAGAAAAACAATTTAAAATCCATTCATACTATTAGTCTCTAAAACAATTGAGATTTTATTTAAATTACTAAAAAGGGAAATAACCATAGGTTATTAATATAATGTGAAAGTCATATAAGTAAATGTAATAAAATGAAATATAAATCAAATATCATAAGAGAGATAATAGTATAAAAATTCATGCGAGTGAAGTAGCATATAAGAAAGTAAAGAGAATAATATTTTCACCTGAAAGGTTAGGGTATATACCTTTTATTAAAAAGGGAAAATGAAAACAATGAAAAGGAAATGGATGGGGTCATACAAGAATTCATTCCCTCATGACAAGAGAAACCAAAGAAGATCAAATTTCAAAATCATAAGAATCATCATAATCACCATACCATTCATAATCATATAAGGGATCATGAGTCCTGGTGACCATAGTTGTCTTTAGATACAAATAGTCCTTCTTACATCTCATTTTCCTGGGAGGAATAGATTGAAAACCATCTTCATCCACAATAAAACTTTTCCCTTTGGTCAAATCTTCACTATATGATGGTTTTTTGGAGAGTCATCCTCAACATCACCCCACTTTCCATGAATGCATTAGGTATCCCTTAATTTATTGATTTATTCTTGAATCTTTAATATATTTACATCATCATTTGGATTTCCCCCCTCAATTATAGGAGCAGGGACCTCTAGAATCATTCCTGGTATGAGGCCGCCCTCATCCACATGAGGATGCGCTCTGTGCTCAGGCACCAATGTTAGGGACATTCCTAACCCTGACCCATGAGTCACCTTTAGTGCTTCTGGTGACTTTTCGATAGTAGATTGTCTGTCTCCAAGCACGTCCACAATATTTTTATTATTTTAAACATGAAATATGAACTAAGTAAATGAACATCTAAATATAGAATCACCTTAGAAGGATTGAATGAATAAATCACAATGGGAAACCCTAAGAAACTAAGGCTAGGGCATTTCAAGATCCTCATACTCCCAGTGACTGAACCATATACACATAATCATTCCCGTGCATGGTTCATAACCAATACATATCATCATTAAGTATTTTAGTTAGTGTTATGGAGTAATCCTACTAGCGGGAATAATCTAGATCCCTGTCACCTCTAACAAGCATACTTGTCCTAGTCCTTCCCTCCTAAGTACCTAGGGTTCCCATGTTCCATGCCCATAACTAGAATACACAAGGTATGTGTTGTAGCAAAACCAAAACTCAAACACAAAACAATGAAAAGAAAACATACAACATTACCTAAAATCTCTAGAATACCAATGAAAATATCCTTTATTATAATCATACCAAACATGAAAATCATATAAAATAAGAGTTCAAAAGATAACATAAAATATTAGGCTTCCATTGGAGTGAACCTTATTTTTTTAAAGGCTTTATAAAGTTACAACCGAGCCTATAACATTTATTTTGTAATCAATATAAATACGTATTTTAAACCAAGTTTGAAAACCATCTTTAAATTTATAAGGATTATTTGGTATTTTCCCCATTTATAATCACACACACACACACACACACACACATTTCTCTTATTATAAAAATTCACATGCTGTCATGTGAATTTTTAAAATTTAATATATATATATATATATATATATACTCATGTATATGAGAATAACCTCAAAATAACCTAAAGTCATATAAAAAATATCACATTTTTTTAAACCACTCTTTATAAACTTTATAAATACATGGATATAAATAGATACTCTCATTCAGATAATGATATCCACACATCATTGTGTAAATATGTGTAAGAATGTGTGTCTGTATTTAGATAGGAATTGAAAAAAATAACCTAAAAGTGTTTTAAAATAAAATACAATTAAACTAAATTGGAATAAAGAATGTGAGATCAATTAAATTCCTTTAAAAAATTACATAAAAATTATAAATATATCATGAGGTATTAAAACACCCAATATCTATTAAAAAACCATCACAAATATTTTTCTAAGAAAAAGAAGAACATGTTTTTAAAAATTAGAGGCAACTAAAGGAATAATCTATGTAAAACCAAGTTAAAAATTAATTTCATCCTTATAAATTTTTTAAATAGCCATAATAAAATTATTAGGTATAAATAATAATAATTTAATCTTCATGAAATCAAAGGTTCTAAAATTAAAATATCAAGCATGGGGAAAACATACCTGGAACAAGTGCAGATGATGAAAGCCCTTCAAGAATGAAAAAATGAGGATATTAAGAATAAGCCACACACCATAGGAATAAGACACATAAGAAACACATAAAAAAAATCATATACCCTAGTATTCAACCTATTAATGTTTCACCATGAGAAGAAATAATAAAGGGGAAGAAAGAGGAAGAAACACTAACCTATGATGATATCACACCAAATTAGAGAAGAAGTTAGTCGAGAGATGAGTCCGCGCTAAGGGGGGTGGTGCATGAGAGGGAGCATGGACGTGTGGGGGGGTATCACATGATAATTCAGGAAATGGGGAGGAGAAGAAAAATTAGAATATTTATATAATTTTTTGTAATTTCAAATTTTTTTAATTTCCAAGGAGAATCGCATGGTTTGGATGCATGCTTGGCTAAACCGTGCATCGGCTGTGTGATCGACACTAGTCATCTAGAACAAATTCAAGGTTGGGACACACAATTTGATAAAGCATTATACAACCATGAAAAACCACACTATCATGTAACAAGTCTATCTACACGGTTGTAGCATTGTTTGGTCAATCGAGTGGCTAAAGTGTGTGACACATAGAAAAGTTTAAATATTTTAAAATTCATATCAAATTAAAATAATTGAACCTTTGAAAAAAAATAAAACTAAATAATTAAATAAAATAATAATTGAATGAGGGTAGGGGTATGAAAATTCTCCCCACCATAACCCAATATTCCCCTATAAATCCATCAAATTCACAAAGGAAGAAACATTGAAGGAACATAAATGTGAAAAAGAAGCCACCCAAACAACTCCAAACCACCCGACTTCCTAATAAGACCAAGGAATGTAAATATTTATCCAAATTTTAATAAAACACCTAACAAATTTTATAAAAATAATACAAGTAATAAAGAATCAAAATGGATCTCCCCACTATTTAAATGTTCTGCTAGGATGGTGGATCAATAAGGAAAAGACACTATGAGAGAATTACCAAAGCAGAACATACGTATAAAATCACATTTAAAACCCCACTAAATTAAACACTAATTCTTCAAATTATCATCCCTAAGATCAAAACCAGTAATAATAACTGATCAAGTGAGATGGAGTAAAATTAGAAAGAATGGAATACCTTAAAAGCTTCACCTAACCATTATTAGAGAAGAACACAACCTAAAGTGCACTGTGATGATTTCCCAAAATAAATACCACCAACACAATCATCACCACATATCTATCTAGAAACAAATGTAAATAATCATTAATCATGATAGTTCCTCCTAAAAGAACATTGGCTCCTCTATAGTGTCGAAAATAAAATAATGGAAACCTAAGACCTCAGATCCAAATCACCAACCATAGAGATCTCAATAATAGTCAAACTGACACCATATCAAGCATAAAATTGATGGGTGTGGAATCTATACTAGTAACCCAGAATTTATATTCAATCAAAATAAGATATCACCACAACCCTCATCACTTAAAGATCTTCAATAACCGCATTCCCACTGACGAGTCAAAGACATAATCCAAGAACATTCCAAACCACATAAACAACCAAAATAGACCCCAAGAACACACCCAACAAAGTATTACCCTAAAAAACCATTTAGACAAGAACCCATAATATACAATCTATAAGTCTCATCAATACTACTTTTTTAGGAGTCATATTTAAACAACATGAAACATAAATCTATAAAAAATACTTAACACATCACGATAAGAAAAATGAAAAACTATTTTCAAAAATAGATAAGATTGAAATTTTAAAATATTTTAATTTTTATAAAAATCATTTTTGTTTCTTGAAAATTAACTTTTTAAACCCATTTACATAAACAAAACATAGTTTGAAACACCAAAATCATAAATAATTCACATTTAAAAACAAAAAATCAAGAATTAAAATCACAATAACATCCTAAATAAATCAATAAACAAGAGAAACCATTAATTTATCATTTTAAATCATTTTAAATCCACACATTTGAATTTAAAAATTATAATGAAAAACATTTTCATCCATAATTTCCAATTTCAAAATATTTGGTGCCTATTAAAACCAATTTAAAATTCCACACTTTTCATAAAACATAAAAAACCCATTTGAAAATCATTTTAAAACTTTATTTTTTTTAAAACACCTCATGATTATAAAACACAAAATCTATTTCAATTATTTTTAATGAAAATACTGATTAATCATTTTAAAACTCAATTTTACCATTTAAAATCGGATTCCACCTAAAAAATTCATTGAAAATTAAAAAAAAATATTAACATGATACATGGTAAAATTCCCTATCCAAAAGAACCTAAAATAAAATCCCTAAGGGGTCAGTGGTCATATATGGTTAGACCACACAATTTGGAGGACTGTGGTCCAATCATAAAACTACCACATTGAGTTTCTTGGAACCATATACACGAGCTCTACATGGGTTTTCAGACCATGTGAGCTAAAAATGCCTTTAATTCCATTACATTTTCACCACAAATTTTAAAAACACCTTAAAGAAACCCACAAAGAGTCAAAGAAAAGATAAAATTCAAAATTCAAATCCCAAAACCCTTGGTAACTCATGTCTCATCATGAGAAGTAGTGATCAGGAACCAACCATGACCTACCTCCCAAGATCAAACAATCCTATATCATATCTACTGAATATCCCAAATAATAAGGGAACTTTAAGAACCTAGGTCAACTTAAGAGACTAGGGGATCTGATACCATTTTGTCCTAAACTAGCCCAATCCATCCTTTATCGGATGCTCGACCTAGTTCATGACATGGCATAAATGGAATTCCTTACCCCCATGGGCTATTACAAGTGCTTGGGAATATAGAAATCACCACATGGGAATGATTTTTCCTAAATAAAACAAAATTAGACAAGAATAAAAAACCGATGAAAAAAATAAACCATATATATATATATATATATTAGACATAAATTTCTAATTAGATATGCAATAGAAACAAATAAAAAACCAATATAAAATAGAAGTAGAAAACAAATTAAACAAAAAATACCTTAGATTCCTCTAATTATCTCCCATGTAAATAAAACTATAGTCACATCCAGTGCCCTCCTGTCCTCCCATAAATATTTCTACCCTCCATCTATAGAAAGTAATAAAAAGGCCTACATGGATGATGTGAGAAAAGAACAACTGATATACCTAAAAAACTAACCCATGTGACCTGATGTCACTATACATACATATCAAAACATCAACCACTCTAACAACAATTAAAATCCAGACCTGAAACTAAGATAATACACATGTGTGAGCATAGAAATTCTTAGTATGGAACCAACCACCTTGCTATATGCTTACCCTTTACTTTAAGATCCATTATCTTTCTAACTTGAAAATATATTAATTTAAAATAAGGTTTTGGATATTTAAAATCCCTTTATACTATTAGTTTTTAAAATAGTTGAGATTTTATTTAAAGTACCAAAAGGGAAAGAACTAGTGGTTATCAATAGAATGTGAGAGGCATAATAGTAAATGTAAAAATGGGAAACATACATCAAACATCATAAGATTTCTAATATTATGGATATTTATGAAATTGAAACATCATATAAGAAATTAAAGAGGACAAGTCTTTTATTATTTTAAACATGAAAAGGGAACAATGCAAAAGAACATTTAAATATATCACCACATAAATGGGAGTAAATGAATCAAGCACAATGGGAAACCCTATAAAACTAAGGTTAGGGCATCCCAAGATCCTAGTATTCTTGGTTATCAAACCATATACACATAACCATTCCCCTCCATGGTCCATAACTAATCCATATCATCATAAATTAGTTTAGTTAGTGTTTTAACATAATCCTACTAGGTAGAATAGTACAGATACTTGTTACCTCTAAATAGAATTATTATCCTAGTACTTCCCAACTAAGTATCTAGGGTTCCCATGTTCCAGGACCATAACTAGAATACATAAGGGAGGTATAGTACTAAAACCAAAACACAATCACATAAAAATAAAAAGAAATCATACAACTTCTCCTCACCTCCCCACACTACCAATGCGAAGCCCCTTTCTTAGAATCATACCAATCATGAAAATCATTAAAAATATATGTCCAATAGATAACATAAAATCTCAGGCTTCCATTGGAGTGTACCTCATTTTTTGAAAGGCTTTAGAGAGTTACAACCAATCCTATATCATTTATTTTGAAATTAATTTAAATACTTGTTTGAAACTGAGTTTAAAAATAAATTTTAAATTCATAAGGCTTCTTTCTTGTTGTTTCCATATACAATTACACACACACATATTTTTATTCTTTAAAAAATTAACATTTTGTCATGTAAATGTTTTCAATTTCACACACACACACACACATATATGTATACCCATGTATATGAGCATTACAATCAGATACCTGAAATGAATATACAGAATCTCATAGTTATTTAATTTAAAATCACTCTTGAATCACTTTAGAAATACTTGGATATATATATATAGATACTCTCATTTGGATTCACATATTTACAAATCATTATGTGAATATGTGAAATAATGTGTATATATAGAAAATAATTAAAAATAAATAACCCAAAAGAGTTTTAAAATATGTTGCAATTGAACCGAATTGGAATAAATAATGTGATATTAATTAAATTCCTTTAAAAATTTATATAAAAAATTATAAATAAATTATGAGGTATTAAAACAACCAATTTATCTTAATAAATCATCAAAAACATTTTTTTGGGAAAAATGTGGAATATTTTTTTTCAAAAGAGGAGTCAACCAAATTAAGAATACATGGGAAAAAAATTTGAAACTTAATTTAATCCTTATAAATTTTATAAATATCAATAATAAATTTACTAGGTATCAATAATAATAATTTGAAGCTAAAAAATCAAAGTTTCTAAAATTAAAAGGTTAAGTATGGGGAAATACTACTTGGAACAAGTTAGGATTAAATAAGTCCTTTAAGATTGATAAAAGGAGGATCCTAGGGAGAAATTTCATACCCTTGGAATAAAACCCATAACCATCACATAAAAAAATGTCCAACCCTATACCCTAAGGTTTGGTTTATGAGTGATACAATAAGAGGGGAAATAAGAGAGGGGAAGAATGAGGAATAATTTCTAACCTATGATGATCACACACCAAATTAGAGAAGAAATCGATTGAGAGAGGAGGCTGAACCAGGGGGAAGGAAAGTGAGAGATAGGTGAACTCTGGGGGGGTATCATATGAGAATGGGGGAAGGGGGGATAAAGGGTATTGAAATCCTTAAGGTATTTTTTTATAATTTCAAATTTTTTTAATGCCTAATGAGAGTTTCATTGTTTGGTTACACACTTGGTCAAACCATGTGCTGACCGTGCGACTGAAATTGGTCATATGGAACACCCATATAGTTAGACCACAAAATTTTATAAACCAATAAAAAAACATGAAAACACATATTTCAAGTAATAGTTCCATATACACAGTTTCTGCGTGGTTTGTCCAACCATGAGATCAATCATTTTGACACATAAAAAAGATTAAAAATTATAAAATTTTCCCAAATAAAAGACCCAAAGATCGAAAAAAACATAATTAAATATTTGAATAAAATTATTATTGAAAAGGGATGTGGTATGAAAATTAGGCTCCCCATAATCTTTATTAGGCTTGGTCGATGTGAGAACCATTTTCTATATAATTCCTAGAACAACCATAAGGAGAGTTTCTATAAGTATAGAATGAAACCGGATGTCTAAGGTGGGGTAAAAAAACTAAATTTTGGAATTTTGTAAGTATGAAAAATAATAGAATAAAAAAAACATCAAAAGAAATATGGAAACTATGTATGAATAACCATTAATTTCTAATGTAGGCATAATATTATTTTGGCATAAATAATTTGGAAACTAATACTATTCACTTGAAGGAGTTAAGTTGGTGGATACCTTTAACTAAGTGAATGTATTTTTGTAAAGATCATATCTAATTGATTTACTCTCTATGAATATTAAAAGGTTTTAGAAACCAATTGAATAAATGGATAATGTGAAACTCACTATAAATTCATAGGCACTAGTTACTTTGCGATAAAGACTTTCATAGTTGTAATAATCTTCTATTATCTCAATAAAAGTATTTTTAGAATTCACCTCATAGAGTAGGAATTTTTTCAAACCACATAAAATCATTTTCATTGTTCTTTGATTTTTTTCTTTATATAATTCTCTTTCATAAATTTTTTTTCTAGTGTACATTCTTTCCCAGTGCATCACCAGGGTACTTGATTTTTCATTATGGAAATATCATTGATGTGGGTTCATTTTAGTTCATAAGTTATGGACTTCCTTTCCACCTAAATAAATCATGGTGGGTTATTTTGTTTTAGGTGGTTCTAGACCAAATAAGTGGTATCAAATATTTTATTTAGAGTTTTGTATGACTAGAACTTTTCTAAGTGGTTTTATATCTCTCTTTGGTAGTATAATTCTACCCTTTGACATATAGGATAATTCTGGTTAGTAATTACTGATCCCTATTATTAATTTTGGATTCAATAAGAGTTCATTGATTCTATAAGTAATGATGTTGGGTGAGGGTAAGTTATGGGATAGAAAAAAAATTGGATTCTAGAAGATGCAGATAGATGATAATCTACTATAGAAGGATCTTTATCTTCCATTTATGAGCATCAAACCAAAAATGATGAATAAAAAATAATGGGAAAGGTTGGATAAGAAACCAATAGGTTTGATACAACTATCACTAGCCCAAAATATGGCCTATTAAATCTATGTAGTGAATATGGATTTGTAACTTATGAAGACTCTTACCGACATGTATGAGAATCCAACTGTAATAAAAAATGATTTTATATTATGGAGGATATTCAACATGATAATGTAAGAGGGAAAACTAGTATATTATCATGAAAATAATATAAATATGATCCAAATTTAGTTGGAATTAATAAAGGTAAAATTATCAAATATATAGAGGGTGTTTCTATTTCTTTCATCACTCTAAGAGTCTTGGGATGTGATGGTTACTATAGTGAGTAACTCAAGTGGTAAGACTGATTTAGTATTTGTATACATTCAAGATCTAATTATAAATTAAGATATTCAAAAAAATGAGATCTACGATTATACCATAAATTAATATAGTGCATAAGGTAAGGGACTTACACTTCATATAAGAGTTATAAGAAATTGAAAGTAATAAGAAGTAGAAGATGAAGTAGTTCAGATGAAGATGATTCCATAACTGGAATTGTAATATGGGTTATACAAAAAAAGATTATAGTGAGCGAGGATTCAATTCTATAATGAATTATTTTCCTAGTGCATCTAAAAATATTATTTCATAAGTTACAAGTAATCTTTTATTGAGTGTATCTATTCCACTTGAGTCTTGGATTATAAATTTTAGCAATTTATTTCTCTCTATATCTGAGAGAAAGAGTATGGGAAATTAGAACTTTTGAAGATTAATTAAGGTTAATCTTTTGAATGGTGAAAATCTCTAGACAATGTGGAAGGGTGATGTTTCCATCCATAATCATAATGAAAGCTTATTGGAATTGAAAAGAGTGAGACACATATTATGGTTAGGAAAAATTTATTTTGATAGGGAAACTAGATGTCCTAGTTTCTATATAACTTTTTCAAGTGGAGGGTGTAAAATATCACATGGTTCCATGGTGGTGGGAAAATGTATGAAAGATGGAAAATTGTATCTTATGGGTGTTATGGAAAGAGAAATACATGATATATAAACATATTCCATATTCCCAAAGTTATTCCATGAATTTATTGGTTAATTAAGTGAGAAAGGGATGAAATTATTCTGGATAAAGTCATACTAAAACTCAGAAGAATAGAGAATAGAACATTTTAAGAAATTATTCTTGGGAGCCAGTGGAAATTTTCCTTCCAATTAGAAGGAAAAACACCCAGAGATTGGAATCTAGAGCTAGATTATATAGATGTATAGGGGCTTGTTCCAACCCATTTTCCTGGAGAGTCACTATAATATATTACATTCATCAATGATGTGACATAGAAGGTGTAAACATTAATTATAAATAATAATTAAAATGTTTTAAAAATCTTCATTCAATGGATATCCATAGTGGAAAAGGATACTAGAAGTAAACTAAAATTTTTGAGGTCTAACAATGATGGGGAATACAGAAGTAGGTAATTTTAAAGATTACACTAGTGGAAATTAATATTGTCAGATAATACCATAACAATAACTTTGAAACAAAATAGATTTATGGAGAGGATATATTAAACTCTAGTGTAAAGGAAATAATCATGTGGATACATACTGGATTCCCCAATTAGTTTTGGATAGAGTCTATGAGTTATGATACTTACTTGTTGAATAGAAGTACTTCGTCTCCATTGAGGTTGGAAATTTTGAAATTTTGTTGGTCTAGAAAAAATATTAATATTTACTATCTAAAATTATTTGGTTCACTCATCTACATTCAAATTGATGACAATGAAAGGAATAAGTTAGAGACTAAGTCCTGAGCATGTTTCTTTGTAGGATATAGTGATATAGAAATCAGATTTTGATTTTGGGGAAAGAAATCATAGAAGTTAATTAGAATTAAAAACATACTATTTAATATGGATATCCATTAATAGGATGAAAACCCGGAAGAAATTTTTGATGAGAACAAAATATCATTACAAGATGAGGTTTTATTAAATGAAAATTCATAAGTTTTGAAAATTTTAAGGAGTATAACAGTTCTAAAAACATCATACTTCTAGGAAGTAGTTTTATATATAATTAATGTTTTGATAGTGTTTCCAAGGTAAAAAGTACTAAAAATATTGGGTATTATAGAATCTCAAGGGAGATATCCAAATGATAAAGTTCTAGGAGTTAATCCTTAAAGTCAATTATAGAGATCTATATAGATTCAGTGCCAAGTGTGGTGATAAAGAAGCAACATGTACTTTTTTCTTCTCATAGATTATGGAGAACTTGAAAGTATATAATATGTTGAAAGTTAAAGTGTCTCAAGACAATGGTATTTATCCATGAGGGATGAAATGGATTCCTTATATGTTTTTGGGACATAGGAGCCAACAGAATGACTTTTTGGGAGGAGACTTGTTCAAAACAAGTATATTTATTGTCTAAAGGAATAAGTAAATGGTATAAAGAGGTAAAAGAAAAATATTTTCATAAAGGTATTTCATAAAATGGAAGGTTTATATTTTTTGAGACATTTTATCTGATTTTTAAGCATATAACTATTCATATGGTACTTATAATGATTACAATGGATGGGTTTCATTTTTAATAGCTTGATGTTGAGAACACATTCCTTCATGGATACTTGGAGGAGGAAATATTTATTGAGTATATTAAGGGTTTCATGAATAAATGGAATGAGTTCATGGTGTGTAATATTAATTGAAGCCTTTAGGGTTTGAATCAAGTGCCAAGATTGTGAAACTAAAAGTTCAACATCATTATTATAGAATATAAGTTAATCAAGAGAAACACCAATAATTTCTATTACTAGAAGGTGTTTGATGATGGGAGATTTATCATCCTTCTTCTATGAATTAGTGATATTATCTTAGCAATATTGATAAAATAAATCCTTTAGGATCTAAAGGTTTAATTTTATATAAGTTTTGAGATAAATGATATTGGACCAGTCAAATAGATTTTGGAAATTTGGATATATGGTATTTAATTAAAAAACTTTATTCTTGACATAACTTTACTATATTCGTAAGGTGGTGGGGAACTTTTGAATGAGTGAGATGAAGTTAGTTTCCACTACCCTAGCCAGTCACTTCAATTTTATCAATGAGAAGTCATATAAAATGGAATAAAAGGCTGAGTACATGATGAAGGTTCCATTTACATCTATCATCAGAAACTTTATATATGTCATATTTTAATACATTTTTACATTTTACATATAATGGGAGTGGTCATTATGTTCATGGATAATCCTAGAAGAGAACACTAGGATATGATAATGTGGATACTCTGGAATCTCAAAGGTTCCAAACGTTTATCAATCTATTTCAAAATTGATGAAACATTGAAGGGGTATTATGATTTGGACTTTTGGGGATATATACACTTATAAGAGAACCATTTTATATGTGATCACTTATGGATGCATAACAACTACTTGGTTACTAAAGCTTCAACCTTTAGTTACACTTTTAATAATGACAGAAGATTAAATTTTACTAACGAAAGATGAGAATGAGTTGACTTGGAAGAATGGGATATTAGAGGATCTTAGAAGAACATATGAGGTTTGGATGATGTTTTTTTATTCACAAAGTGTGATCCACTTAGAAAAAAATCCAATATTTCACTCCAAGATGACGCATATTTAGTGGAAGTATCACTTCATTTGGAAGTTATTAGTGGAAAAATTGTTGGGTATATGGAAGGAGGATAGTGTTTTGAATCTAGGTAAAATGTTGACAAAGTTTGTAGTATGAGATATAATGAAGTGGAACTATGAATTAGTCAGGTTGGGATGAATGAAAATATGTTTGGGTAACAATGTAGCTGCAAAGGAAGATTGATAGTGGAATATTAGTCTTGGTTGGTGTGATAAACATTTTCAGTTAAGTCCTAGAACAACTAGAAGGAGAAATTAAAAAAAATATAGAATTGAAACAAATTGATACGGAAGACCAATAATGACAAAGTCTAGAAGTCAATAAGTTGGAAGAATGATAATAGAAGACCATAATAAGACTCCAAAATGATGGAGGAGGATATGTATGAGTAACCATGAAAGTTTAAAGGAGGCATAAGATTAATATGGTGTAGAGAATTTAGAATCTAATACTATTCACTAGAATGGGGTGTTAAGTGATTAGATGATTTTAACCAAGTGAAGGTATTATCATTAATATCAGATCCAAAGGGAATAATCTACATGAATATTGGAATGTGGCGGAAACTAGTTTACTAGATGGATCTATAACAACCCTGCTCTTTATTACAAGCTTAAACACGATTTATTAAATAAATTCTTCACTCGATACAACATTGAAGTTCACTTGATACAACATTGAAGATCGAGAGGTATAGTTTCTTTGGGGATTAGGCTCATTACATAACAACTTAAAATATTAAATACAACATCTTTATTGAAAACTTCCTTTACATGACCACTACATTATCTCGTACTTAGCATTGCATGGGATAACCTGATGACATGCATAAGAAAATGGTGATCTATAAATCCCAATAAGGTAATAAACATGGAATAACATGAGAAATACAATACATGTTAGACAATAGGAATATCAATGGATCACAAGAGAAACATGAACATAAAGGCATGATAAATCATGATAATCATAACATGGAAATGTGGCAACAACACTTAACATGGAATTAGCATGAGCCAGAGATCATTGCACATGGAGCATGAGTAAACCCTCATTGCACATGAAGAACGAGTAAAAACTCATTGCACTTGAATTAGCATGAATCAAAACTCATTTCACATGACTTATCATGATATGATACTTTACCCAATGCATTTGAGTGCTATCAGGGCACACCCTTCTTAAACATTTCATTTCATGCATAAGTGTGCCACATGGATCATATAACATGGAATAAATCAATATCATAAGTTATTACATGATTAAGTAATGTGGAATAAATACATGAAAATAACATTAAATAGGTATATGTGCATAAATGTGAATACCCTTGATAGAGACATGTTTATGGTATTCACTACACAATGATCATGGTTTTGAAAAACGCAGTGCAATTTCGGCAGCATAATGATGTGACATAAAAATTCATAAAAATGGTTGATGAGAGATAAAATGGTGTATCATCATATTTAAATTAAATGGAAAGTAAGGGGGTCATATAGATACATTTCCCAACAAACATAATGGAATTTATATTCATAATACAAAATAATTACTTGGATGTAAAATAGGAGAGAGAAATCCCTCACGAAATTTTAGCATGGTAACAGGTGTACATGGGAGGAATTAATGAGAGATAAAGGTGTATCCCAACATCAAAACAAAAATAGGGAAGTATGGGGGATGTGTGAAATCATACCCCAACATTTTTAATTGAAAGAAAAAGGATATAAAAATATAAAGAAACTTAGACAGAATTTAGAAAGGAAGAAATCCCTTAGTTGGAAGTGCGATCCCAAAAGCTTAAGAGAGGCTTGAGAGAGGATTCTTGGGAGATTGGGGAACCTTGGGAGGATTCTAGAGAGAGGATGGAAGAGGTTGGAATAACTATAAAGGATTTGAGTGAAGAGGAAGTGGGAGCTTTGGTGGGTTTATATAGGAAAGAAGAGGGAATTCTTTATTATTTAGGTTAGGGTCACCACACATTAAACTAATCAATACCACAAACCAAACCATGGGTTTTGCCCTTGGTTTTTTCCAAAGGGGAGTGTAAAAAAATATTTTATAAGTCCAATGGCATAAATTCTTAAAATAATTGGGTTGCTTATGTGGAGGTGAGTCACACTCTCAAGGAAAACAATTTAAAAAGACAAAATATTTTATAAGCCTTTAAGGGTCCACTAAAGCTTTGTAAAATAAATCAAACAAACCCAAAATCACATTATTTTAATGGAAAAACATATATTGGCTGAGAAAAATGTTTATAGTATTTTATTACATCACTATTGGGTCATTAGGATGTCATAAAACACATTATATATTTAAACGGTATTTAATTTTTACCCAAAAATTCGACTGTCTCAGAAAATTATGAAAATTTCACCATTAGATAATTTCGATTTGATGATTCCAAAAATAATATTCATTTTTTCTCAATAATTTTCTAAACATGTGAATTTTTACTTTTAAAATAAAAACCGATATTTATTGAAAATTCATGGGTTTTGACAAAAACAACTTTCAAACCTTAATAAAAATTACAATTGCATTCATAAAATTATATGATAATTTATATTTAATAAAATTTAATTTAATAATAATAATAATTATTTTTTATTAAAATATTATTTAATTAAAAATCCATTAATTCATTAAAATAGATTTATTAGTAGAATATTAAATAAAAAATACTATTCGTACTTTAAAAACTATTTACAAAGTAATAATAAAAAGAATGTATATTATCTATACACGAATAATGTACATAGTCATAGTGCTAGTGTCTCGTTACATAATCCCTTATAACACCCTCATAAAACCGAAGGGTAAGGTGTGCGATAGTGACAGACTCTTGGGGTGACTCGGATAACATCGCTCGAGTGGTAATCTCTATTAACTTCAACTTCTCACATAGTCGGTTCAGCTCAAGCTTAACATGTTCAAGATTGGCTTGGTCTTGGTCAAGAGAGAAGCCCAATGATGCCACCTCCTTTCCGAGCTCCGAAAAATGGGCTTCGTATGGGTAAAGTCTACTAGATGAGGCCATCGATTCCTTTATCTGAGTAAATTGGATTTGTTAAAGACCTATATTTATACAAATCATGTGATCACTGTTCAACAGTTATATTATCAATGGTCACAATTCATAACGGTATTTTAAAATCCAGAAACATAAAAACAAATAATTTCTCATTTTATTTATCCATTAAACATAATAATACATTTAATTAGATCAAGAGGAATTTTCATTAATGAATTTTTGGGTCGTTACAATCTTCCCCCCTTAAGAAATTTTGCCCTTGAAATTTCCTTTTCCCACACTAAAATAGATACGGGTAACTTTACTTCATCAATTCCTCTGATTCCCACGTATCTTCTTTAATTTTTTGGTTTTTCCACAAAACCTTGATGATGGGCATTGTCTTATTTCATAGAACTTTATCTCTACGATTTTAGATCTTCACTAGTTTCTCCTTGTAAGAAATATCATACACTAACTGTACTACCTCTAAAAGGAGTACATGTGAAGGGTCTGGTATGTATGTCCTTAAAAGGGATACATGAAGTACATCATGTACTTTGGCCATGGTTGGTGGAAGTGCTAGTTGATAGGCCATATCCCCAACACAATCAAGAATCTCGAAGGGGCCGATGTAGATAAGACTTAAATTCCCTTTCTTTCCAAACCTTATGACCTTATTCCATGGAGATATGCGTAGAAATACCATGTATATATCTTTAAACTCAAGGTCTCATTGATGGTTATCTGCATAACTCTTCTGTCGACTCTGGTCTGCCTTGATATGATGTTGAATGGTTTTCACCTTCTCCACCATTTCTACGACAATTTCTGGTCCTAGAAACTTACACTCACTGAATTCATCCCAACATGTAGGTGTTATGATCCTCTTCCCATATAGGGATTCATAAGGTTTCATTATGATGCTCAAGTGGAAACTGTTATTGTAGGATAATTCAACCAGTGGATGTTGTTGGTCGCACCCTCCTTTGAAGTCCATAGAACATGATCTTAACATATCCTCCAGTGTCTGAATAGTTTTCTCAGATTGGCCATCTGTTTGAGGATGATAGGATATACAAAAGTTCAGTTCAGTATCCAGAGCATGTTGAAGACTCTTCCAAAACATAGAGGTGAATCTTGGATCTCGATTGGATACAATAGATAATGGTACTTCATGCAGCTTTACCACTTCCCTAATATATATCCACGCCAGTTGATCCAATGAGAAATTCTCCCGAATTGCAATGAAGTGTGCAGACATTGTAAAATGATCCACAACAACCCAAATTAAATTGTTTCCTTTGGATTTCTTCGGAAGTCCGGTGAAAAATTCCAGGGTGATGTTCTCCTATTTTCATGCTGGTATGGGAAATGGTTGCATCATCCCCTTAGACTTCTACCTCTCTGCCTTCAATTTCTGACACACCAAGCACTTTGATGTATACTCAGCGATCTCCTTCTTCATATTATCCCGCCAATAATGCTATTGGAGATCTCGATACATCTTTCTGTTTCCTGGGTGAATAGACAAATTTGAACTATGTGCATAATCCAAAAGTTCCTTCTTCAGCTCTGAACTTTATGGAACACATTGTCTTTTCCCAAATCTTACAATTCCTTCTTCATTAACATTAAACTCTGAGGATTTCCATTTTCTGATAGCTTCCACTTTCTTATGAATTCCCACATAATCATTTTGAGCATCCTTTAACTTTTCCAAAAGATATGGTTGAACAATCATTTGTGAAAGGATTGATGATATTCCCTTCTTTATGATTCCAATGTCCATCTTCATTAAAACTAAAAATATTGGATCCTTCTCAATTCTCATCAATGATAGAATCACTGGTTTCTTTATACTTAGAGTATCTTCCACCTTTTTCGCTTTCCCAGGGTGGTAATGCATTGAGCAGTCATAGTCTTTGATCAACTCTAACCATCTTTGCTGGAGCATGTTCAACTCTTTCTCTGTGAATATATACTTGAGGATTTTGTGGTCTGTATGCATTTCACACTTCTCCCCAAAGAGATAATGCTACCAAAATTTTAAAGTGAAGATCACCCCATCCAACTCCAAATCATGTGTTGGATAATTCTGCTCATAAACTTTCAATTTCCTTGAAGCATAGGCAATGACTTTGTCATTTTTCATCAACACATAGCCCGGTCCCTTCTTCGAAGCATCACTAAATACCAAAAAATGTTCTCCACTTGTGGGTAAAGTGAGAACGGGTGCAATGATAAGCCTCCTTTTTAACTCCTTGAAGCTTTCTTCGCATTCATCAGTCCAAGAAAACTTTACTCCCTTCTAAGTTAGCTTGGTAAGAGGGTTGGACAATTGTGAGAAATTTCTCACAAATCATCGATAATATCTAGATAACCCCAAGAATCTACGGATATCCATTACCGATTATGGCATCGACCATCCCTCTATTGAAGATGCCTTGGAGGGATCCACAGATATCCCATTGCTTGTGATGATATGTACCAAGAATGAGACCTCCTTCAACTAGAACTCACACTTTTTGTACTTTTCCTAGAGCTTCTCATTTCTCAAGGTCTCTAGTATAGTTCTTAGATTCTCCTCATGACCCTCCTTGGTTTTGGGGTATATTAGAATATCATCTATAAATACTACCAAAAATTTGTCTAGGTAATCTGTAAAGACTCTATTCATCAATTCCATAAATATTTCTAGAGAATTAGTGAGTCCGAAAGGCATTACTATGAATTCATAGTGCCCATATCTTGTATGAAAAACAGTCTTGGGGATATATTCCTTCATCACCCTTACTTGATAATATCCTAACCGCAAATCTACCTTGGAGAAGTATTTTTCTCCACAGAACTGATCAAACAAGTCTTCAATTAGTGGAAGAGGATACTTGTTCTTTAGAGTGATTTTATTAAGCTCACAATAATTGATGCAAAGGCGCATTGACCAATATTTCTTCTTGACGAAGAGGAATGGTGCACCCCAAGGTGAAGCACTTGGGCATATAAACCCTTTATCCAGATTCTCTTATATTTGTTTCTCCGGATTCTCATGCTCTACAAAAACCATTCTATACAGAGTCTTGGATATTGGAAATACCCCATATATAAGATCAATTGAGAATTCAACATCTATTCTATGAGGAAGACCAGGAAATTCCTCGAGAAACACTTCAGTGAATTCCCTCACAATAGGCATGTCTTTAAGGATGGTTGATTCCTTGGACTCAATCATCTGATCTAGATATGCATGATCATAGGGCAATAATATTAATTCTTGAGATGATGGAGCTAAAGAAGATTCATCTTCCTCCTTGCACATGTATAGAATCGGGGGTCGATTCTCCACATGGAGAGTGATTTCCCTCTCACGGAAATTTATGACGGATCTATATAAGGAAAGGAAATCCATGCCAATAATTTCATCAAATTACACCATAGGGTGTATGAAGAGGTTCTCCAAGAAATTAAATCC
Source organism: Viscum album (assembly GCA_963277665.1). Taxonomy (NCBI): domain Eukaryota; kingdom Viridiplantae; phylum Streptophyta; class Magnoliopsida; order Santalales; family Viscaceae; genus Viscum; species Viscum album. The sequence continues at coordinate 200,664,404 of OY728144.1, read as the reverse complement.
ACATATTATGACAGGGGAGGAGTTATATTCATGGGATGTAATGATTTCCCCATTTTCCCTACTCACCGACATCTTTACTTCCATGATTTGTGGTGATGTTGGGATTGTTCTACTAAACTTTTGGGATATAAAATAATGCATAGAATCATGAATTATAACCCTACCTTTCACTTTTTGATTCAGGTTCTACCTTATCCGATATAGACACTAGATGAGTACATTAAACTATTAAACACATAAAGGGGAATCCAAAGACAAAAACGGATTACTTATAAGTAACTTTTATTTCCTTAAGTTATGAATCTATAGGCTTCAATTTATGTTATCCATGACCTAATTTCTAACATATATTCTTAGGGTAATTTTTTTTAAATCCATTAACAATGGTTTATACTGAGATTGTGAATTTACCAAATCATATCCCCCAGGAGTGTCGTAACAAAGAGTGCATCAAGGCCTGTTGTCATGTACCAGGATACCCCAGGTCAAGCCCAAAACTCCTTGTTAGAGTTTTCACTCCTTGGTACATCTGTTCCAGAGTCGCCTCTACCTACTCATATCCAGACATGGATATATTTTCTTGATAAACCACTTACTTAATAATCACCAAAAATTAGGGATGTTTTTATTATACTTAGTCTTATCTCTAAGGCTTCACAATGGTTTTCTAATCCTAATCCCAAAAATAACTAAACCTATCCTCTGATACCAACTATAACAACCCTGCTCTTTTATTACAAAATTAAACATGATTTATTACATAAACTCTTCACTTTATAAAACATGGAATATCGAGAGGTATTGTGTATTTGGAGCTTAGGATCATTACATAACAACTTAAAATTTGAAATACAACATCTTCATTGAAAACTTCCATTACATGACCACTACATTACCTCATACTTTGCATTGCATGGGATAGCCTGAGGACATGCATAAGAAAAGGGCGAGCTATAAAGCCCAACAAGGGAATAAAAATAGAATAACATGAGGAATACAATAAATGTTAGAAAATAGTAATATCAATAGATCAAAAGAGAAACATGAACATAAATTCATGATAAATCATGATAATCATAACATGGAAATGTGACAGCAACACTTAACATGGAATTAGCATGAGTTAGGGCTCATTGCACATAGAGCTTGAGTAAACCCTAATTGCACATGAAGAAAGAGTAAAACCACATTTCACTTGAATTAACATGAGTCAACACTAATTTCACATGACGTATCATGATACTATACTTTACCTAATGCATTGGAGCGCTATCAGGGTGAACCCTTCTTAAACATTTCATTTCATGCATAAGTGTTCCACATGGGTCATATAACATGGAATAAATCAAAATCATAAGTTATTCCATGATTAAGTAATTTGGAATAAATACATGAAATTACCATTAAATATGTATATGTGCATAAAGTTGAATACCCTTTATAGAGACATGGGTATAGTATTCACTACACAATGATCTTGGCTTCGAAAAACGCGGTGCAATTTCGGCAGCATAATGACGTGACATAAGGATTCATGAAAATGGTTGATGAGAGAGAAAATGATGTCTCATCATATTTAAATGAAATGGGTAGTAATTGGGTCATATAGATACATTTCCATCAAACTTAATTGAATTTAGATTCATAATACAAAATAATTACTTGGATGTAAAAGACAAGAGAGAAACACCTCATGGAATTTCGGCATGGTAACAGGTGTACATGGAAGGAATTAATGAGAGAGAAAGGGTTCTACTAACATAAAAACATAAATAGGGAAATATGGGGGAGGTTTAAAATAATACCCCAACATTTTTAATTGAAATAAAAAGGATATAACAATATAAAGAAACTTGGACAAAATTTAGAAAGGAAGAAATCCCATACTTGGAAGTATGATCCCAAAAGCTTGAGAGAGGATTGAGAGAGGATTATTGGGAGCTTGGGGAACCTTGGGAGGATTATATATAGAGTAGGGAAGAGTTTAGACGAACTGAAAATTATTTTATTGGAGAGGAAGTGGGTGCTTGGGTGGGTTTATATAGGAAAGGAGAGGGAATTCTTTATTATTTAGGTTTGGGTCACCACACATTAAACTAATAAATACCAAAAACCAGACCATGGGTTTTGACCATGGGTTTTTCAAAAGGGGAGTGGAAATAATATTTTATAAGTCCAATGTCTGAACTTCTTAAAATAATAGGGTTGCTTATGTGGAGGGGTGTCACACTCTCAAGGAAAACAATTTAAAAAGACAAAATGATTTATAAGCCTTGAAGGGTCCACTAAAGCTTTGTAAAATAAATAAAACAAACCCAAAATCACATTATTTTAATGGTAAAACATATATTGGCCGAAAAAATGTTCATAGTATTTTATTACATCACTATTGGGTCATTATGATGTCATAAAACACATTATATATTTAAACGATATTTAATTTTTACCCAAAAATTCGAGCGTCTCAAAAAATTATGAAAATTTCACCATTAGATAATTTCGACATCCTGATTCCAAAAATAATATTCATTTTATCTAAATAATTTTCTAAATATGTGAATGTTTACTTTTAAAATAAAATCCGAAATTTATAAAAAATTCATGGGTTTTGACAAAAACAGCTTTCAAACCTTAATAAAAATTAAAATTGAATTCATAAAATTATGTGATAATTTATATTAAATAAAAAGTAATTTAATAATAATAATATTTTATTAAAATATTATTTAATTCAAAAATCCATTAATTCATCAAAATATATTTCTTAGTAGAATATTAACTAAAAAATACTATTTGTTCTTTAAAAACTATTTACAAAGTAATAATAAAAAGAATGTATATTCTCTATACAAGAATAATGTACATAGTTATAGTACTAGGTTCTCATTACATAACCTCTTATTACACCTGCATAAGACCGAAGGGTAAGGTGTGTGATAGTGACAGACTCTTGGGGTGGCTCGGATGACATCGCTCGGGTGATAATCTCTATTAACTTCCACTTCTCCCATAGTTTGTTATGATCAAGATTAACGTGCTCAATCTTGGATTGGTATTGGTCAAGAGAGAATCCCAATAATGAAACCTCCTTTACGATCTCCGACAAATGGGCTTCGTATGGGGAATGTCTACTGGATGAGGCCATTGCTTCTTTTGTCTGAGTAAATTGGATTTGTTAAAGCCCTATATTTATACTAATCATGTGATCACTTTTCAATAACTATATTAACATCGATCACAATTCATAATGGTATTTTAAAATTTAGAAACATAAAACCAAATAATTTCACATTTTATATATCCATTTTACATAATAATACATTTAATTTGATCAAGAGGAATTTTCATTAATGAATTTTTGGGTCGTTATAGGATCCTATGAAACTTGCATATAAATTCATTAACACAAGTCACTTTTTGATAAATACATTCCCTATTGTAATAATCTTATATTCTCTTAATAAAATTATTTGGATTTCCCCTCAATGGAGTAGGAATTTTCCCGAACCACATAAAATCCTTTGTGTTGTTCTTTTATTTTGTTATTTCAATCATTATCTTTTGGAAGTTATTGTCTAGTGTACATTGTATTGTGATTTGTGGCTAGTTTTCTTACCTTCCCAATTCTAAAAATGTCACTAATGTAGGTTCATTCTAATTCGATATTTTTTAACTTTATTTTTAGTTGAGGAAGTTTTAGAGGGTTCTTCCATTTTGGGAAGTTCTAGAACCACCCCCTTGTGCATCCCATCTATTTTCCATATTGTATTAATTGGGAATACCAAGGGTTTTTTAATTTATTAAATTTATTCTCCTCTTAGTTTCAATTGATATTTACCTTCACACACTAATTGTTTTATAATTACTCCAAATTTGAAATCCAATACCTTGATAACTACTGATCAAAGATCAATTTTTTGATTTTATAATTTATATATATATGCATGTATGTATGTATATATGTGTATGTGTGTATGTATGTATGTATGTATGTATTAATGTATGTTTGTATGTATGTATAGTCTTTATCTTGATCTTGTCAAACCCTGGTGAAAAATGGGATGGGCTTGTAATTTTTGGTCCATGTTAAAAATGGTCCAAAATAGGTAGATCCAAAATGGGCCTAGTCCAATATAGGCTTGGATAATTTAGTCATGGACTTGCCATTTTTCATTCTTAATCCCACTAACCATTTCAAATTTTCCACTAAAGGTTTCTTCGGTCATTTTACTTAATAATTAAAATTCACAATTTTATTATAGTTTATAATAAAATGTGTGAAACAATATATCTCTATGGAATATTTGGATATATTTCTCATTTTCATTCCCAAGGCGATAATGATAAAGATGAGTAGTGTTATAATCAACATTGAACTTCTTATTTTAAATGTTATAGATTAGATTATACATGTATAAACTTAAAAACCATTAATTATATTCCTAATTACATAAACCATTTCATTCATGTATATAATTTTTTTTACTCTTAATAATTAAATAGAATCCTTTCAAATCCAAACAATACATAGATATAAAATTTCATTCATGGTAGGAACATAATAATTTTTTTTAATTATAGAACTAAGACACTAGGTAAACTTTTATCATAAGTGCTAACTTCCAATGAAAGAACTATTTACCCCTTAGAAACATATAGATGTACTTTAACTTTAATCAATTGTCATGTATTCCTAAGTCTGTGTTTATTAGTATTAATGTGTGATAAACACCTAATATCCAATACCCATGAATTAGAATTAGAGAAATTTACTTCTATAAAATCCACAATCACATTATTTGGATGCTTCTATTTGAGAAGAATTCTTAAATTTATATACCAATATATGATTATATTATAGGTTATAACTATAATAGACCTCAAAATGATATTAATGATACATGAAATAGTCTACAATAAAGACATTTCTATGGGTGATGATCATGTTTTATATCTTTTCACCATTTACCTTTAATGAAATTTATTCAACTAAAATGATTACCCCATATATCATTTCCTTTAGTGAGATAAGATTCATATTTAATAAGACAAGATCTACATTCCACGAAGTATGATTTTGTGTTTCTCTTATTGATTAGTTATATAGGTATTCTATCATGCTAATCATATAACATGTGAATCTTGGATAGTTGAGTGGAAAACCATCTACCTAAATCCATCATATGAAAAAGCACAACTCTGTTCCTATGGTATCCTATCTCATAGGGTTTCTCAGCTAATTTCAACCAAATATCATAATGGGGTGTGGTTACATAACTCTTAGGGTTATCCATATCCATCATGAATTATGTAAGATAATCCATGGGAACCTTACTTTAGCATATTCTACCCATTTGAATGATTAAGATTTTGAATTGTTTTCTCTTAATAGTGAAGCACACACTTACTATTTTTATGGTTTTCTTAGCCTCAACATTTCCATATGAATTATATGAATATTAAATTAATAACTATTTAATTTCATTCAATATTTATTAACTCATTCTTTATTCATATATGTATGTATGATTATCAAAATTTAATTTTTGAATCTTTATTCATTCCAATAAATTAATTTGTTCAGACCATATTAATGTGAAACTTTTTACATAACTAATAATTTGTGTTATTAACACAAAATTAGATTCCAAATATATCCACACATATATAACTTCATTACATTAATAAGGTACATGAAACTCTTTCATCTAAAAGATTCAAGCTATATGAAATCAAATTTCATAAAGGGAAAGTATGGTTCAAGAGGAAGAGAAACTTTAAGAAGATTTGACCCAAAGTATCACTACCCAATAAATTTTTTATTTCTAATGGAAATATAAAAATCAATATGCATTAACTATAGTTAACATCTAAATAAAAGTTCATAACTCCATAACAAACTGAAGTCAATGTGTTATAAAACTAATTCTTATGTGGTCATATTTAGCATGTAAATCATGGTATGTAAAATTTATAAGAAACATTTATCATATAAATTAAATCATATATAATATTCAAATCATATAAAAAATTTATACACATGAATATTTAAATATGAATAAAATAAATAAATGAAAATTTCACTTATTTACCAAAAAATTGATATTAATATGAACATTTCATATTTTATTTAGGCATAAAAATATTCCATTTAAAATTCCTAACACTTATCTTTTATAAAAAATTTATAAACTCTAAATATTTTATATAATATATATTTTTTTCATTTTTTTAATATTTCATATTATCCTATACCACAATTCACATCACAAAATACAATACTTCATCACTAGTGGTCTATAATATTTTATGATATGCACTAATATATAACATGATTTAAAATTTGAATCACACCATAATCCACGATATGTTGTATATCACCCTTACGACAAGACACCTGATTTTTCAAACATGACACTATCAATCATATCCTATGATAATTATTATTATTTCTCATGGTTTAGTGAAAAATATTTGGGTTTTATGAATCATACAATATGACTCATCATATTATACCTTATTACATATAAAAAACCTAAATCACTCCATACAATATCATATATCATATAAAATGGAATGGAAATCCATTAGATCACATTTAGCTACTTCATATCGAAACTTATGATATAGTAAATTAAATCTTATGATATACATGTCCTTTATAAAAAAATAGTATGAAAAATAGAGATTCTATGATGAAGATAGACCCGATACCACCAATGAACATTGTCAGAACATCACATGATCATAAATAGTGAAATAAATCCATTTAAATATGAATATATCATTATAAAATCAATATATAATATGAATAACATAAAATAATGGTGTGCACCTCAAGTCTAGTGAACTCTAACTCAATGAAGTATGCTTTATAAAGATCACTAATTAACAATAATATGAATCATTACTCCAAAGGTTGAACACTGACCACTAGAATCCATGTACACTACATGAGGATGTCTAGATATCCCAAAGGTGTGATAACACCTTATACTAAAGGATGAATAGAGAAGAGGGAACACGAGAGTTTTGGTTAGTTTTGGAAGTATTGAAACATGTAAATGGGGATGATCTCATTTTTTATATAGATTCATTTTAATCAATAAAGGTGCTTGATGTCATTAGCTGACCCAAGACAGGGCTCGAGCCGCAACTACCCCAAGCCTGCCTCCATAGGCCAGGGTGTGGCGATAATCACCGAAGGCATAACTAACTTGGAGAGACCTTTTCCTAAGAACTTGTACACATGAACACATCCAAATTAATGAAAAAGTATAGAGTGAAAGAAATAAAAGATGCAAAAATTCTATAAATATACCAAATATGCATGGACCACTAAATATAATGAAGTACGGTAGTGTATACTAAAAAGAAAAAGGGGAAAAATACATTCCCAAACCCGAAAAATGTCCCAACCTGAAAAAACTGGAAAATAGTAAACAATTGAGAGAGCCTAGCTCCTATATCCCAAGCTACGAAAACCGTAAACGGTCCAAGCACCCAGTATCCCTAATCTCCTCTAAAGTCACAATCAACCTATTCGCTATCTGCAAAAGACATAACATGTTTTGGGAAGATCCCATATAGGGGTGAGTATATACATACCCAGTAGAATGTCCCAAAAAGGTGGGGGGGGGGGTGGGTAGTAAGAGATACAACTAAAGAGGGAAGTTATAGATAGAACTGGGTATGGTAAGAGATTAAAGATCAACCCATAAAGAGAGTGAAAGTGAACTCATCGAAACACAAGGAGCTCAATACTATGAGAAGATTAACTTCTCACTGAGTCTTCACTACCTATAGTTGGAGAGTAGACTCATCTAACCATGAGAATTTAAACATGGGAAGCACGTGACATAACTTTCATGTCTTCACCTCTCTTAGAAGGAGAGTAACAAAAACCTAAGTAGTTGGTACCGAATAAGGATATATATATATATATATATATATATATATTCTTAGTCAAAGAAGCCCAAATGAGAGAGTAAGATAATCTCTACCTCACATCTCATCCTAAGAAGATGTGTAGCCAACAGTTCCAAAAGGAAGTTCATCTGAGATTCCCAACACCTCATGCGTCTACCTATGGCACACAAGTTAAAGGGACTTAATTATCACACCTTGATACTATCCACTTTGGGCAGCCCTGACTTTCCTGTAGGGTTTTAAGTCGTGTCACAAGGACACATCTTGGGGGGGTATCCATCTTTCTTGTGAGCCCAAAGGTACATCAAACCACACCTCATCACTGTGCCGTATAGTCTAGGGGTCACTAGTTTTAGGAAAGGATCCTGTGCCCTGGTATGATAGGAGGGTCCTACTCTAGTATTCACTGAGGAATTACACTGCTGAATCCTTTCAGATGGTACCACTTGGGAAGGTCACTGGGGAACACCACTACCGAGTCGTACTGGAGGGTAAGCCCGGTGAGTTGTTATAGAAATTCCACTACCCAAACCAAATGGAGGGTTACACCTGGAATATGTTATTGAGGAATGCCACTACCCAGCCGTACTGGAGGGTAAACCCAGAATGTTGAGAAACTCCACTTCCCAATCATACTAGAGGGTAACTTGGAAAGATCATTGGGTAACACCACTGCCCTACCCAGAAAGAGGGTAAACCTATAATTACCATTGGGGAATTCCATTACCTAGCCTAGCTAGAGGGTATTCCTATAGCTTCCATTGGGGAATTCCACTGCCCAACCCAGTTGGAGGCTAAGCTCAGAATTACTCTGATGATGCTATAATTTCTGCCTTCATCAGGGTGTCTCCTTAGCACGTGACAAACCCATAACATTTTACATAGTATCTTGAAAGTTTCTTCTAAGGTAATCATCGTGTTTTACGTGAAAAAACACTCAGGATAATAATATCATGGGTCAAAATATGAGTTCAAATGAAGGAGATATGGAGGTTTGAAGATTGATCGGAAGAGATCAAATAGTACACGACATGTGAGGTGGAACACGCGACATGTGGTCCCTCTTAAATGATTGTACGTGTCTCTGGCCAATACACAGGTCAAGTCCATGTAGGGGTACATGCCGTGTAGGTGGAATACATGGTGTTTCCTACCTATTTAGGGACTAAAACATGTCTACTGGCTATGTTCATGTACTCGGAACCCATGTCCGTGTACTTTGGTACATGGTGTGTTGGTCCACACTGGATGCTACCCGTGTGGCCAACCCATGTCTGTATACTTCTACATGGACTTCCCATCTATGTGATCCATCACACGAAATATCCAACCAAGGATGGTGTATATGGTTTGTAAGGAAAGACTACATGTCGTGTCATCTTAACTTTTCCAAAACCCTAGCACCACCGCTAAGGAAGGCTACACGCCATGTGTTCTTATCTAATATGACGTATAGTCGGGAGTTTTCCAAAATGTTCATGTTTTTTTTGGGTCTTAATATATGATATGAATTTGGTAAAAATTCTTTAGATTTCTACTTGATTCCTTTGTAAAAATTTAGATCTATCCGTGAATCGCACTCGCCTGTCGTCATTCGTCGGGAATTGGCTTCGGTGAAGATTTGGTAAACCCTTGTTCGTTCCGCTCACTACTATGGCTTCCACCCTTGATGGTCTGACCTCAAATCATCAATTTGTTCACCCCATCCTACAAGATTGTTATAACTATGCTCAATTCAATATTTCTCCATCATTTCATCAACCCACCATGAATCCTGGAACCTGATTGAGCTCAAGTCACCCAAAAACTATTGAACTTGGAACCATGGAATTCCAATGGTAAAGAACATGAAGAACGTGGAAATAAATGCACCAATAACAATGGGTTTGATGATCATTGGACAAGAATTGTTATCCAATGATCAATAATGTTTTAATGTGTTAGAAAAAATTGATAATTTTTTTAGTTTTAATACTTTGGCGCATGAAATGGTCAAAGTCATGGTGCAAATCAAAAAAAATAAGACAATATACTCAATTGTTTAATTATAAGGGTGATAAAACACAAATAACTAGTCCTACCTCTTGTTTGGATTAATCATTAGTGAAGAACATGTTCTCAAATGAGGTAAGAGAATTCTTTGCGTTCACCACTTCTTGATCCGATCTAATCTAATGTTACATCGTTCCTCAAAGAAATTATCCAGAGGAGGAAGATGCTCTCACCAATGAATTTAGAAAATAATGAAGATAACCTTAGCCAAGATGTTATAATAAAGAATTTATAAACATCAGGACTAGGATAAATGAATTAAATGAATTAATTAATTAATTTACCTAAATGCACCACCAATGAGTGAGGGGTCTGGACATCCTGTGTTGACTCATTTTATGTCGTGCCCAGGGTAAACACCACATTATGGCCCTAACCATGGTCTTTGATTTTTTATCCAATCAACCATTTGAGATTTATCCTATTTTATTCAATTAATCACGCATGTACAATATAAATTATATTTAATATTTTTATAAAATTTATTTTGGGCATACAGGGCCTCATAATTCCACACAGTCTCCGCACCTATATCTGAAAATATATTTAGAAATATTTCAAAGTATTTTAAGGAAAAAACTGAGTCTCTACATCATTACCTCCTTCAATATTTTTATCCTCGAAAAGAAAAACTAGGAAAAAAACTCAGGATACTATGCCCACATCTAGATCTACCACTCTTAGGAACTCTCCTACACATTTCTGTGCTGCCACAACATGAGAACCAAAGGGATGTTCTATCCTCACAAGGTCTACTCCTATCGGTCATTGATCGCCATCGAGTGCTCTGGAAATGTGGATCCATCCTCGATATCTAGCTCTCCTCAATCAATGATGTGTGTAGATTCATGAACATATTTCCTCAGCTGCGATACGTGGAAGACGTCGTGCACCCACTCTAGCTGCGGGGGTAGGGTGAGGTGGTAGGCAACCTATCCAATCTTTTTGTATGATCTCGAATGGCCTAATGAACCTCATGGATATCTTGCCTCCCTGAATGAACCTCCACATTACTCATCATGGGTTTACTCTTAAGAAGATGTGGTCTCCCTGCTTGAACTCCAAGGGCCTATTATGTCAATCTACGTATGATTTATGTCTACTTTGGGCTGTCTTCATTCACTCACATATGACAAGCTCTTTCACCATGGTCACCTGCACCAACTCTAGGCCGACGAGAGATTAATCTCTAATATCCATCCATCACAAGGGTGACCTGTAGGGTCTCCCATATAGGGAATAAAAAGGTTCCATAATGGTGATAGAGTGGTAGCTATTTTTTTTATAAAAAATCTACCAAATTCAGGTGATTCTCCCAGCTCTGGATAAAATCCAGCATGGAAGACCTCAACATATCCTTTAGAACCTAGATAGTGCATTAGGTCTTCTCATCAGTATGGCGGAGAAAGGCCATACTCATCCGAAACTGGGTCCTGAATTCCTCCTCTAGGCATCTCCACAATCATTACATAAACCACACATCACGATCGAAGACAATCGTCGAGGGTACCCCATGAAGACGAACGATCTTCTATATGTACAACTTCCCTAACTCTCCACCAAACTCTACTCTTTAATAGCAGGGAAGTGCGTTGAAATTTTTAGTCAGTCCACTATCACCCAAATTGAATCATGGACCTTCACTGTACGCAGAATCTTGGTGAATAAGTCCATGGATATGTCATCCCATTTTCACTCCGGGATCTCAAGAGGGTGCAACAAACCCACCAGAACTTGGTGTATGATTTTCACCTACTAACATGTGAGGCATCATGAGATAGAATTAGCTAGATTCATCTCATGCAGGAACACCCAAACTACTGCTAAATATCTCTATACATCTTTCATACACCAAGATTTAAAACTTGGGGATAAGTGTGGAACTCACACATCACCTCCTCCTGCATCACGACTAGAACCATTGTTTTCCCCTAGAACAAGATCTCAAGATTACCTCCTTCAGAATAACCATACGGTGCGTCACCTATGGAAATATGATCATGAAAGATATCATAGTTGATGCCTCTTAGTTGGGACTCCTTCACACGCTCGATGAGCAATGGAGTCAACACCATCGACTGAAGAAAAGATGTACACTCCTTCTATACCAGGGTTAGCTATAGGGAAGATAATTTCTCTAAAGATTCCTGCACTAAGTGATTATGAGACTTCTTGATAAGGTAATATTATATAATGTTTCCCTTTTCTAGAGTATAGACTTTCTTGAAGTTTTATTCCTACAAGAACTCCAACCAGTGTTGATATCTCATGTTCAGGTCTCTCTGAGTGAAGACGTACCAGATACTCTAGTAGTTTGAGTAAACTATAAAGCACTCTCTTAGAAGGTAGTTCCTCCACATCCTCATGGAAAAGACTACCACTTCTAGCTCTAGTTCATGGGTTACATCGTTCTTCTCATGGGGTCTCAACAGCCTCAACCCACACGTGATGACTGCCTGTCATTGCATCAACATGAAACCAATCCCATATCCTGGGGCATCATAAAGTACCACAAACCCAATGCCTTCCTTTAGTATCCTCAACACTGGAGCACTTTTTAGCCTCTGCCTTAACTCCTTGAAGGCTTTTTAGCACTGCTCAAACTAGTTAAACAACTATCCCTTCCTCAAGAGGGTGGTCAAAGGGTCTATGATTTTGGAAAAGTCTTCCCCAAATCTCCTGTAGTTCCCTACCAAGCCAAGGAAAATCTACACCTTCGATAAATTATTGGGTGGTTTCCTAGAAATAACTGCCTCGATCTTTACAAAATCTATGGCTAAACATTTTTTAGAAATGACATGCCCAGAAAGTGAACTTCTTGTATCTAGAACTAGCACTTCAAAAGATTTCTGTAAATATGGTTCCCTTAAAGAAAATCTAGGATCATTCTCAAGTTCTATGAACTATCCTCCTCTATTACAGAGTAGACGAGTATTTAATCAATGAAGTTGATAAAAACTGATCCAAGTATGGTTGGAAGACCTAGTTCATCAAATCCATAAAGATGGAAGGGGGATTTGTCACACCAAATGGCATCACTAGGAACTCATAGTTTTTGTAGCAGAATCAAAATGCCAACTTTGGAATATATGCCTCGCAAACTCTCAACTAGTGGTAGACAGACCCAAAATCTATCTTATAGAACCACCTCGCACCTCACAAATGATCAAATAAGTTTTCAATCCTCAACAAGGGGTACTTGTTCTTTATCATTGCTTGGTTCAGATGATGATAATATGTGAAAATTCTTAAGCTCTTGTATTCCTTTTTCATGAAAAAAACAGGAGCTTCTCAAGGGGACACACTGGGTCTGATGAAACCTTTCTCATGAAGTTCCTCCAACTACAACCGTGTCTCCTGAAGCTTAATAGGTTCCATCTGATATTCTTATGAAGATATCGGGAAAATCCTAATATGCAATTATATGAAAAACTCCATCTCTCGCCTCATAGGTAATCTTGGAACGTCTTTAGGGAATAAATCCATATAATAATTCACAAATGAAGGAACCTAGATTCCTAAAGAGTCCACTGCATGAAGGGTTGTACTTTCCAACTGATGGGTAACATGCTTCAAAATCCTTCTCACATCACCCACTTGTCCTACTATGAGGTCTCTCTCACTAAAAAAGGAGAACCTCATCCCATCAGTGTGTAGGAATCTGAGTTGTTTTCAATGAAAATAAATTTGTGATCAAACCATAGAAATAAAATCTATGCCCAAGATAATGTTTTAGGGTTCCATCATGATGAATATAAGGTCCGATGTGAAACTCTCTCCTCCAAGTGATAGCTCGCACTATCGACAAATGAAAGACACAAAAGAAGAATTCCCTGTGGGAACATCAAGATAAAGCTTTTGTGCTAGCGTCACTACTGGGAGTCGTAGATCTCAAACCAGGATCCAAGAGATAAAGGAATGAATAGAAATTGCGTCTTCTAATACTAAAGGAAGAGTATAATAAACACTATTCACACCTCAAATCATCTTCTGAGTTGCATGATCATATACGTCCAAAGCTTGAAGTCATCCATGGCCCTAACCGCCATCTCCCTAAGCCTGACGTGGGCCGCCTGGTGGTGGTGGTGGAAGGACCTCATAGTGTCTTTATCCACCTGTAGCTCATGCTTCTCCTATTCTAACTTAACCACCATGATCACGACACTATATCTTCCATGGTAGTCCATTTTATATCCTCCTAGGATGCTCAGTATGTATGGTTGGGCAGTCTCATGCCATGTGACCTCACCGATCACAATTATATCACTGGACCTCCCTGAGCTTCCCCGATGCTCTGCGCTTCCCCTACACTACATGACCATGAACCTAAGTCTGCTCATGAAAGGGTCTCCTGTTCTGAGATCTCTAGAACCTTCCTGCAACTGTAGATGACTCATCCCTATTGTCCCCACTGCTAGATTCAACTATCTGGTGTCCCTATCATATAAATATCTCTGTCACAAGTTCCCACTCCAGCACCCTAGTATAGGTGGGGATGCACAAGGGCACTATGCTAGCTCAAATTTCTCTAAGGAGCCCTTGTTCAAACTTCCTTGCTTGGAAGTAGCAATATATGATCATGTATAGAGAGCATAATGTAAGGTTTTTGAAGCTAGTAGTGTACTTAGTCACTTTCATTCCTCCATTTTGAAGCTCCAAAATATCCTAGATTCAAAAGGAGTGTAAGAAGGAGGGATAGTAATCCTCATGAAATAGCTGTTGTAAGTCATCCCACAAGAGTGTCAACTAATCGTACATCTAGATAACTAGGATTAACCAATGTAAAACTACTATTTGGATAAGGCTGACTTCCAAATCCACCATTTGATCCACCAGGGTTCGAATAATTATGAAGATATAGACCACCGACTCTAGCCAATACTCTACTAACTGAGGATCTAGATCTTTGCAGAACCTCAACGATCTCTGATGCTAGAACTCATGGAGTGTACTCAGCTTGCGCATGTCCTCAGCCTGCTCTACTAGTAAAATCTGATGCATAATAGGTGGAGGTGTTGCTACCTGGCCATCTTGAGGAAGGGGACCATGAGATGGACCCTGAACTGAGTCCTCATCGCTCATAGGGTCATCGTTACGAACCAAAGCTGATATCCTGGCTAGTTTTCATCATAGAGGCATCCTAAAAATTATCAAGGAGTACCACAGTCAGATTAGTATATATATATATCAACAACAATGGGGAGCTGATTCAAGAAGGATAGTCAAAGACTCAATCCTATATGATGCATGTACCATTGATCCCTAAACCAACTGTCTCGGCATGCAGAGTCAACAAGTAGGTAGAAAAGGTCATGGTGAATGGCTACGTCAGCTTCCACACCATCACTGGATTCCCTATCCTGAGAGCCACACTTGAGACAATTTTATTTTTTTCCTAAACCCAACCCCAAAACCTTTTTAGGGAAATGTTTGAACAACATCCCAAGGGCCGAACCACCTCTAATACCAATATTTCATGACCCGACCCTAGTCGGGGATCATGCCACAAATACCCCAAGCCTGCCTCCATATACTAGGGTGTGGTGATAAGTGGCGAAGGCATAACTAACTCGAGGAGGCCATTTTCTAAGAACCTGTACACACACAAAACCTACTCAATGAAAAAATGAAGAGGGAAAGAAATAAAAGATGCAAAACTTCTATAAATATACCAAATATTCATGGATCACTAAACATAATTAAGTATGATAGTTTATACTAAAAATAAAAAGGGTAAAAGTACATTCTTAAACCAGAAATATGTCACAACTTGACAAAACTGGAAAAGAGTAAACATCTGAGAGATCCCATCTCTTGTATCCCATGCTACGACCACCGTATGCGGTCCAAGAACCCCATATCCCTAAGCTCCTATAAATTCATAATCAACCTATTCTCTATCTAAAAAAGACACAAAACATGTTGGGAGAATCCCATGCATGGGTTAGTATATACAAACCTAGTAGAATGCCCCAAAAAGTTGAGGGGGGGGGGGCAGTAAGAGATATAACTGAAGAGAGAAGAAGTAGATTGAACCAGATATGGTAAAAGAGTATATCTCATCCTAATAAGATAGTGAAAGTGAACTCATAAAAACATTGGGAGATCAACATAGTGAGAAGATGAACTTCTCATTGAGTCTTCGCTGCCTATGGACAAAGAGTAGATTCATCCAACCAAGAGAAGCTAAACACGAAAAACACATGGCATACCCCGCACGTCTTCACCTCTCCTGGAAGGAGAGTAATAACAACCTAAGGAGTGGGTAAAAAATAAAGATATATGTATATATATATATGTGTTCATTCAAAGAAACCTAAATGAGAGAGTAAGGGGATCTCCATCTCACAACTCATCCCAAGAAGATGAGTAGACAACATTTCTAAAAGGAAGTCCATCTATGATTCCCAATACCTCATGCATCTAACCGGGGCACACAAGTCAAAGGGACTCAATCACTACACCTTGATACTATCCACTTTGGGAAGCACTGACCCACCTTCACAGTTTTAAGTCACGTCACAAGGACACATCTTGGGGTGAAATAATCCCTCTTTCTCATGATTCCAAAGGCACATCAAACCACACCTCGTCACTATGATGAACATTCAAGGGTTCACCAGTTTTAAGAAAGGATCCCATGACCTAGTATGATAGGAGGGTCCTACTCTTGTAGTCACAAAGGAATGACACTGCCCAGTCCTACTAGAGGGTACCACTTAGGAAGGTCACCAAGGAATGCCGCTGCCCAGTACTACTGGAGGGTAAGCCCGGTGAGTCATTAGGGAAACACCACTACCCAATCCTACTAGAGGGTTACACCTGGAAGATTTCATTGGGGAATTCCATAGCCCATACCTTGTGGAGGGTAATCTCAGAACATCAAGAAACTCTGCTGACCAGTTTTATTGGAGGGTAACTCAGAAAGATCATCAGGGAATGTCACTACCCAACCTAGATAGAGGGTAATCCCGTAACTATAATCAGGGAATTCCACTACCTAGCCCAGATAGAGGGTAATCCCATAACTTCCATTAGGGAATGCCACTTCTCATCTCATATAGAGGGTAATCTCGGTACTTCTCTAGTGATGCTGCGATTACTACCATCATCGGGGTGTTGCCTCAGTGAATTACAAACCCATAAAATTTCACATTATATCTCAAAATATGATTTTGAGTGAATGATTTCTTTATAAATTGAAAAAAAAATTAGGATAGGTATCTCATGGTCCAAAATATGAGTTCAAATGAAGTAGACATGGAGGTTTGAAGATCGTTTGAATGATATCAAGTTAAAAACAGTGTGTGAGGGGACACACATGCGTGTGGTCCATCTTCACTACCTGGCCATGCCTCTGGTCAGTACTTGGGTCTAGTTTGTGTAGTGGTACATGTCATGTAGGTGGACTACATGACACGTACTACCTATCTAGGGACTAGGTTGTGTCTACTGGTCGTGTCAATGTACTTGAACCTCATGTCTGTGTACTTTGGTACATGGCGTGTTGGTCCACATGGGATGATACCCATGTGGCCAAACCATGTTCATATAATTATACATGGACTCCCCATCTGTGTGACCCATCACAAAGGATGTCCAATTAGGGAGGGTGTACATGGAATGTAAGGAAAGACTACATGTCGTGTCATCCTTAACTTTTACAAAACCCTAGTGCCACTATTGTGGGAGGCTAGACACCGTGTGTTATTCATCCTACATGAAGTGTTGTTGGGATTTTTCTATATTGTTTAGGGTTTTCACAGATCTTCATCTGTGCTGTGAATCTGGTCAAACTGATTCAGATCCTAATTCTATTCCCTCCGATATATTTTGATCTATCCATGAATCATGCTCGTCGACTATTTTTTATCGGGAATCAGATCCAGTGTATATTTGGTAAACCCACATTCATTCTAATCACCGCTTCTACTTCCACCCTCAATAATATGACCTAAAACCATCGATTTCTTTATCCTAATCCAACAATATTCTCAGATCTATGCTTGATTCAACATTCTGTTGTCGTTTCTTTCGTCTTCCATGAATCCGAGCACCCGATCAAGATTGCGTCACCCGACAACTATCAAACTGTGAATTGTGGGGTTCCAATAGTGAAGACATAAATAATGAGGAACGAAATGCACCAAGAACAAAGATTTTGATGATATTTGGAAGATCATTCTTGGATAGTGATCAATAACGTGCTCTAGGGTTAGAAACAATTCATAAAATTTTTAGTTTTAGTACTTTGGCACTTACAAAGGTAAAAATCATAGCACAGATCGAAGGAAAGAAGATAATATACTTAATAATTTAATTATAGGGGTGATAAAAAATAGATAAAAAGTCTTAATTTTTTTTGTATAGATCGCTGGTGAAGAACTTGTTCACCAATGAGGGTGGAGAATCCATTGCATTCACCGTGTCTTGATCCGATCCGATCTGGCATTCCATAGTTCCTCAATGTAATTCTCCATAAGAGGAAGATTATCTCATTATAGAATTCAGAAAATAACGAGGCTAACCCTGGACACGATTTCATAACAACAAATTTATATACATTTGTCCTAGGTTAATTGAATTAAAGTAATTAATTAATTAATTCACCTAAATGCACCACCAATGAAGGAGGGGTCTGGATGTCCCGCACCGACTGATTTTATATCACACCTAGGGAAAACACCATGTTCTGACCCCAACCGTTGTCCCAGATTTCCGATCCAATCAACCATTTTAGATTTATCACATTTTCTTCAATTAACCACACGTGAACAATATAAAATATATTTAATATTTTTATAAAATTTATTCTGGGTACACTGGGTCTAAAAATTACACACTTTCTCAATGCCTAGTTCTGGAAATATATTTAGAAATATTTCAAAGTCTTAAAAGGAAAAAAATAGGTCTCTACACTTGATTTACCCTGTTAATGTTTTCTATCCACCATACATTACACGTTGACCACTCCCATCATGAGGTGTGACAAATTGGAAGAATTTATTTGTTCCCTTATAATCTGAATAACCAAGTAATTAGCGGTAGTTGGGGTCGATCCCATAGGGAGAACAGAGAAGAAATATCCAAAAAGAGTGATAGAGTCTTATCCAATTATCAAAAAAAAAAAACAATGCAGGTAATGAGATGAAAAAGTGAAAATATTTTCTAAAATTAAATTAAAATAGAAGAAAGTGCAGAATAATCATAAGACAAACACATCAGGGTTGCAATTTGATTAAGGTTTATTATAATATTTATTATTTAGCATCATAATTATTAATGATTTTTCCCATAGGGATTCAATTTAATTGATTTTTCTTGGTCCTATAACAATAAATTATGTGGTTGAAAGATTAATCCCTTGGTCTGGTGATTAATTACTTAAAGTACATTAAAATACTTTACCCCTAAAGAAAGCGGTAATGGTTTCATCCAATGGTGATGGATTCTCCCACTGTAACCCCTTTAGTTTTGGTTTTCGGTGTTGTTCTTGGATTGACACAACACAAAAGGTAAATATTGAATTGATTCAATAAATGAATTATAGAAAATAATTCATAATAAAATCAACACTTCAGAATTTCAATTATAAGTCACACATAACCTTATTACAACCAAAACATAAAAACTCGGCCTCTTATAACCTTGGTCACAATGTGTGGATTGAGAAGAAACTCAATCCCTACCATGGATATGAGAGTTACAAAGGGGAAAGGGAGAATTACACTAAATCATAAATGAAAATAGGAAAGAAGAACTCCAATTTTGATTTAGGTGAGACTAGTTGATAGAGCGGCATCAACTCCCCCTTGGATGTCCAACCTCGAACATAGAGGTATGCCTATATATTTATAGAAAATAAGACTACATGGTGTGTAACCTAAAGTACACACCATTTAATCAGGTCAATTTACTTTTTCTCAGTTTCTCCACTAGTAGGTGAGCTACTGTGTCTCCCATTAACATTCAATGCATCAGTGGTTGGTTGGTGTGGTAAGTAGTGTATTGTGTTACCTCACAGAGTGTGTAGTGTCTAAATCATCCACCAACTGAATCTATAAGGATGCACATGTCATTTTAATAGGTGGTACATGACGTGTGGTATTTGAATGGTTGTATGGGTGTGTACTCAGTCTGGAAGAACTGTGTTGGGGAAAGGTTACATGAAGTGTATTTATAAAGTACATCACATGTATATTTAAACTTACTCTGATCACTCCCAATTTGTGAATTTGGCTAGAATATCCTGAAATATCAACAAGAACATAGAAATAAAGAATTTTATCCACAAAATAACATGTATCTGGTGAAAAAATATTTTTATACTCAATAATAGGTATGAAATGGTATACACAAATTAGGTTCATCACACGAGACATATACCTATTTTATGTTTATGATTATTAAATATTTCAATGATATTATTACATTTATCAGGCCATAAATGAATCATTATGATGATTCATAATTTAACAGAAACCTTTTGGAAAATTTGGAATGAAACGTGATATCATATATCACATATTGGTTCTTTATCATTATTTCTAACATTATACATCTACCTAACCATCGACCTACATTCCAAATGCAAGATATGTTATAAGTGATCTATAAATTTTTGAGGTATTATTCATTAGAATTTAGAGTATAAGAGGTTGAATCATTCCATAAAGTATTTTTTGTCTAGTTTAAGATTATCTTATATATTTAAGATATATTTAAGAAATATTTCTTGGTAATAAAACTAGTTAAACTTTTTATAAAATTGATTGATTAATGTAATTCATCCATGAGAACATGTATGAGTGGTTCTCTATATTTTCCATAATTAATATATTAGTTATACTATGGTTTAAATCCATATGATTGGGAAATATTGAATTTATCACCATCCAAGGAGGCATAAGGTGTTTTGAATTCATGATCAAGCCCATTTATTGATGAAAATGAGAAGTGATTAATTACACATTGCCCTAGAAGTTCACATGGCCATTATAACACAATAATAATAAGTACTGAGTCATTTCTATCCAAAGGTACATGATAGAAATCACAAGTTCTCTTTATTAGATTTAATACCAAAAATAATAATCTGGTGTGGTGAAAATGTGTGAATGAAATATATGGTAAGTTCGTTAAGTAGATGATTTCCTAGGATTCAATTAACAGAAAGTTTTACTCTATTGAATTGGTTCTAAATTATAGGGGAAATGAATCTAATTAACATGAACTAATCTACCTACCACTTATACAAATACTTTGATCAACCATCACTTATTTCCTATAAATAGACCCCTCAAGTTATTTCCTAGGCATTCCCAGTGAAAATGGAGGTTCCTATAGGATTTCTAACCAAGTATCAATCTAGATCATCAATTTATCACTCCCTATAATGTGTATTCTACAGCCTTCCCTAGAGGTTGAGTATTCTATTGAGGTTTTCAAGTCTATTAGGGGTGTCTATCAATCACCCCGAGTTTAATATATCAATTTCCTACACTCCCCTTACCCCCAGTCTAGTATACTTACATTATTAACTAGTATGAGTTTTAACTCTTGATACTTCACTCAACCAACCTATTTTTATCTACCCATAATCAGTCTGGTGGAAGCATTGAGTTTTAGGGAAAAATTATAACAAATGTATTAACATCATATAAAAATAGAATAAATCAATCAAAAAATGCATCCCTCCATTTATATATGTATTCCAAATATCAACTACAAAATAATAAAATACATGAAATATATAATAGGTAATATAATGTATCAATTTATAATAATCTATGTCTAGATTCTCTAGATTTCATGTGCTTTCCTCCATCTTCAGCTTCCTCTCGATTATATTCTCCTTTGGTGATATGCACAACCATTCCTCTTATGTTATCTTCCCATCCTAAGATCAATATCTTCTTTGTTTTCTTCCCCCCCTCTAATAAATTTTCTAAATTTTCATTCTCACACAATTTTTTGTAATCTATACATATGGAAGTGGAATCATAGATCATTTCCAAGCCATAATTTTAGCACTTAATCCTAATATCTTCAAATTCCCCTCACTCTAGGCTCTATCAATGCATGAATTTTTCATTGTGGAGCTAACTAATTTAGTTATGTATATTAGTATGGAAAATATTTTTTGTCCCCTAGGATTGAATGTGTACCATATATAGTGGTGATGATCTTCACAACTATTCAATCATTTTATTATCTCTTCCTTTATCTCCCATGCATATGATGATGAAATAAGTGTCTATATGATAATAATGGGAATCTAAAGTGATAAATTTGGTTTCTAATCAACATAGGATATGTTGATAAGCAGATTTAATATCAGGTTTGGATGTGAAACTACATTGGGGCATTGAATTTATGTGGGGTTTTGGCATGAGACAACATTTCCTTGAGAAAAGATGATACAATGAGGCTTGAGGATCCATTGGTGCCAGCTTAATGACAAGAGAGGACTTGAGGCCACATCAGCTTCTCCCTAGGATATATCACTCATGATGTTCAAACTTCTCAAAATGAAAAGTTTTATAATTCTCATTACATTACCTCAATAACATATTTTACATTATCCCATAAGGCTATGTTTGAAATAAGATGATAGATACATTGAATTTATAGAACTATGCTATTGTGAGATGACATGTGATGTTTCTCCCCAAGATAATATTTGTGCTTAGCATAGTTCCAAGACCTTATGTGGGCTACAGTTTTATAAAAATTATTTCTCATGCTCTTCCTCCATAAACGATTAGGATAATAATGTATTCTTAGGGGCTATAACAGCTGTCGTTGGGTTTATAGTTCCCTATAATATTGAGGAAATTATGATTCATTGGTGAGTTAACATACTATCATCCTCCAACATAGTTGACATTAACCTCTCAACATAGTTTCTAGTCTTATAGTGTAAATTTATAGTATCTACTGATTTATTATATTTCTATTTTCATGCTACCTCCCTTAACTATTCAACAAAAAACACTTAAAAATATCAACCGTAAACATTTTTTATAGAATATGATATTTTAAATTGTATTAAAAAATTTAGGCTGATTTGGAAGATGATGCTCAGTATTTAATAAAAATTAAAAAACTACCACTTGACACACACTATTCTTGGGGCATGGAAAACAAATATTTTAATTACCTAAGTATAGTACAATAGTTGATCCTAGGTAGTCTCATGAAGAGGAGTGCACAAAATAAAAGGTTGTCACATTTTAATTGGTTTTTAAAATGAATTTGGTTTTAATTGAATTTGAATGATGTGTGATAAATAAGAATCTTGATTTGATCGGTGTTAAACAAATGAGAAAGATGGTGATCGGAGTGGGTTTGGCTAGACCTAGTGCTGTGCTATCATGGTTTCCATGTTTTTCTCCCTTTTTTCCTTTGTATAGATGGAGAGAGGTTTATCTAATGAGTCCTCTCTCTCCCTTTTCCAAATAATTATGATAAGAATATTCCTATTTGAAACCTCAATTAGGTATATTCCCCTTCCTGTGTGCGTAACGACCGCCAAACACTCACCACCCAATCCAAATCTATTCCACTGTATACAGAAGAGAATTGTGTAGAGAGAGATACATATTATTGACCAAAGAAATTTAAAATAATTGAACTAAAACCTAATGAAACCACATTCAGAATTTAAAACATAATTATTAATTTAAACCAGATTTATAAATAAGAATGGATCTTATTAGATTGAAAGATAAGAACTCAAGCAAAGCACATAGGTATAACCTCCCCCTTTCCTGATCACTCAATGAAACTACCCCTCTATGGATGGAGAAGTCAAGATGATACAGGATATGGGAGATATTACAATAAATGAAACAAAAATAAAATAAATAAATAAAAATAAGGCCTTCGTCCAATGCTTCCCTCACTGGTTAATTGGAGGAAGTGTGGATGGAATGGAATTACTTGAGAGGTGGGAGATCCTCACTTTTTATAGGCAGAATTTTTCCTCCATAAGTTGGCACATTTCATCCCCAATTAATTATTGAATAATGAATTAATCCATTCATAAAAGTTATTCACCATTTACTTTACCGCCCCCCTCAAAATTTCAAAGTATTTGGACTCTTAGTGAGGGAGTTATGGTCTTTCTACTCCAAGCATTTATTCTGTCTAGGCAGACTCTCTACATTTCCAATATCACACATTAATGACCATGAAAACGGTATCTTCATGCATTGTATCCTTCATAAAAGTTGTTTATAACTATCTTGGGAGGACACCCTCTGAATTTCAATGTAATTTTCCACCTCATGGTCTACTTATGAAGTTTTTATTGGAGGTTTATTTTTCTAGATGAAATTTCTTGGAATCTTCCTTCAATTTAGCTCATACAAAAAACCACTATAATGGATTGAAAACTCCATGAAATTTAATTTTTGAACTATAATTTGAGTCCTATTTCATCTCTAAGTGTAATCACCTAATTAGAGGCATTTAGGATGAGATGTGATTCCATTAATTTTGTGGGGTCTACGATGTTCGCCCGGAAAAATCTTCAACTTCATTGATTTTTTAAGGCCTTTATATGCTCAAAACAACCCATAGTTCAGAAGATAAAGATTAAGTAAATAAATAAAGTTTTATAGCAAAAAAATAATCATTTAATTTGTAATTATATTTTTAATGAAATTAACAAAATATACTTGATGTAAAAATTTGTCAAAAATCCAGATTTAAGCAACATTCCATTTTTAGCCCAACACACACCAAAAATATTAAGATCATGGAAATAATCTCAAATTGACAATGTTTATGAGATTAAATCATTTAAAATCATATAAAAATGATGAAAATATTAGCTCTATCAATTCTCCCACACTTAAACCATGCTTTTCCTCAGGCATGAAATATCAACATTAAAAAACTGAGGGCACCAATGTTACCAATATTTAAATTCCAAAGAAATAAAATAAAAAAAATAAATGTCAAATTAAAATTTAAAATTCCATATAAAATATCAATTTAATTTTATAAATTTTCAAAGAAACAAAAAACTCATGCATTTTAATTTTCCCTTTTGAAAAATGATGGGACTTCTCCTTTCATTCATTAATTCTCCTCAATTCATTATTATTAAACATGCCATATCATGATTTACCTCATGTGAATCTTTTATCTCATCTCTCATGATACAATTGAAGTGGATTTATTCTCATATCATGAAAAAAAGATTCTTATCCATAGGATTGTAAATAAATTACTTTCTGTACTTTGTAAAGATAAAAAGTACATAAAATCATGAAGACTTTTAATAAAGATTCAAATGACTCTGTATCTTAAGGTTGGTGGGAAAATGATTAATTAAGTTTCAGTCCACAAAGAGGAGGATGGAATCTTAAGTAAAATTCATGATTAATTCAAGTGAAAACATAGGAAATTGATCTCTCAATCCCCCTTGAAAATGTAAAAAACAACACAAACCCCTTTTATAACATGGTGAATGATCCAAATAATGATTACAATGAATGATATCATCCATGTTATCCCCTTTGTTTTTGAAAAACTCCAGAAAGTCACAACTTTATTTTCATTTTGTTTATTTTTTCTTCATGGAGGATGAGCTGAAAATTGAATACAATGAATGAATGAAAATTCAAGACCTTAATTTTTTTTGATAGGGGCATGAGTCCTCAAAGAATTTATAATGAGGAATTCAAGATCATCTCCATTTTTCTTCATTATCTTGAAGGAGAAATGGATGAAACAAATAAATCACAATAAAATGATGACACATTCCCAATTATCTAATTATCCACTACCCAAAATATTAACACATACCTCACACCACCCATAAATGATACATATTCCAATAAACACACACGAAAGGACCTTCCCCTACAGTCAAACTTAAAATATCCATGAAAAAATACTAAAAGTGTGGGTAGGTAAGGAAAAATTGGCTTGTAATATGGATTAAACCTATAAGGCAATTCATGGATTCTATGGGATAATGAAGGATAAATTTAAGGGTGGGTATTAGGAAAATATGTGGCTATACAAAGTAGTGCCTCAATCATTTTAAATGTGTTTTTTCATAGTCATATCTTCGACAAGTTTCAATACATGTTCTGGTAGGTGAAATGTCCCAGGATCACTCAAGAAATATGTTTAAGATAAAATAGGAAATATTTGGTCTAGAAATCCTCTCAAGAATGGGAATTATTATTTAGGAAAATCACTCACGGCATGATTAATAATAATAAATCAATTCACATGAATTTTAGAAATTCAAATCATGAAAGATAATAGGGAAATTTCATTTACATGAATCAATTAATTCCTTTAAATCTTTAGTCTTTATTTCAATATCCATACTTCATTTTAATAATCCAATTCTCTATTTTACTGATTCAATTTTATTAAAATTTAATTCTAAAACTTTCCATCACTGGATTCCTACGAAACTCATGTATCCTAAATAAGTCGAGTAAAATATGAATTCAAGTGTGGGAAGGAAATTTTAGTTTAATTCACAAATCACGATTGGAGGAAAAAATATAGGCAATTTAAATGATATTTAATTTAAAAGAAAAATCCATTTAGAAATGATGCTTTAGTCGGGTGGTTATTTTCATGTTTCTTCAATTCTGTTTTGAAGCACCTTCACAACTTATGTTCTGTTAAGTATCTCCATTTTTCAGACTTACATCATGGACCAGAAATATAATAATGGAAAAAATGATAATATAAGCATGTTTAATCATGATAGAATATCACTGAGGGGAAGAGTGTATCGAGAGGAAAAAATGTGCAGGTTGCCTCCCGAAAGCACTTTTGTTTAATGTCATTAAATTGACTCAAAATTTGATTTTTTTTAAAATCTTGAGGAATCTTGGAATAAAATATTCCCTCCCCCACACTTTATTGATTCAGTGTCCTAGATTCATTTTAATTTATTTAACATGTATGAATATTTGAAAATGAATCACAATAAGAAATCAAATGTAATGGAGAGGTACGATGTGAAGGATTTTATTGATAAACAGGTTGGAGGAATCTGATCTCCCACACTGGCTATTTCCTATTCCATAGTAAAGACATGTTGTACCAACAATAGTATGATTTGTGTCCATGGATACCACAACACCAGCAAAACCTTTGAAATTTTGTTCTACTGGGATGGTTTTCAATCTTTTGTGATATTTTTTGCTTCCTTATTACAATATGAACCTCACTCTTTTTAAGGGGTTCTAGTGTCCTTTGAAAATTCCTATGTTCTCTTAATGCGGGAGACTGACCCTCAATTTTCTTTACCCACATGAACACAGTATTGGTTTTTTCCCCTACACATTTAAATAAAACAGGTCTCTTTTGAAATTGATTAAGTACTAATTTACCATTTTCTTATGATCCAATATTCCATTGGTTTGAGAATATCCTTTACATACCTCTCCAGTGTTAATGGGGTTTTCCCTAACCTTTTTCAGCTCATGTTCCATAGTAAGGCATATATAATGATTCTCAGTTAGTTCTTTCTCCTTCATAGCAAGTTCCTTCCAGATATCTTTGATAATCTTTTAATGTTCAACCTCCATGAGTTTATACTTACTGATATCAATAGATTATCCTGATTTTGATTCTCCAGCCTCTTATAACAAAATATCAAAGAATTCCGAGGTTGTCTCTTCTAAGTTTTTAGTTGGTTATTTTCATTATTTGTGGTATATTTCATTTAATTAATGAACATATGATAGATTCTTTATGGATTAAAGTATATTGAAATGTACTTGACTATCTCTGAGCTCCAATGAAAGTGTTCCCTCATGCACATTGATGATGGTCTTTGCAGTATTTAAGAATGGTCTCCCCAAGATGATGGGTGAGTGTGTTGAAATCCTATCTTCTTCCATTGTTAGCACCTAAAAGTCATCTAGGAACAATAGATATTTGAACTTTACAAGAACATATTCTAGAACACATGATGGGAAAACTATGGATCTGTTTACGAGCTGGACCACCACTCTAGTAGGCTTCAATTTTCTAATCTTCAAAGATGTAAATATTGAGTGAGGCATAACATTTATTGAGGCTCCTAGATCACATAGCGCATCAGAAAAATTTAAACAACCAATGGTGTAGGGAATAGAGACTTTCCCAAGATCTTGGCATTTTTTTTGTATCAGTAGTGTGATTAGGGATGAAACACTTCTTCCCAAGTTGATCCTTTCATTCCCATCCAACCTCCTTATTTTAGTGCACAACTCCTTCAGAAATTTTTCAAACTTAGGGATTTGACGTATTGCATTAAGTAGTGGGATGTTAATCTCCACTTTATGGAATGTTTTCTATATTTCCCATTGAAGTTATTCTTATTCACCCTTCTTCGACTCAAATAATACAGATGGAAATGGTTCTGGGATATCCTTTTTCACCCTCTATTGTTTTTTCAAAGGAATTTCTAGTCTTTCCATCCTAAACCTTGTTCTTTCTACCTTTTTGTTATGGTTTCCTTCTTCTGGATGGACATGTTTAGCCTTAGGAGGTTTCTTGGAATCATCATCCTCACATTGTTTAGGTGGTGTGAGCTTCTTTCTGCTTTGGGTTGTGATTGCACTGACATTATCCTTTGGATTTGGAACTATCTGTCTTGGGAGTTTACCTTGGTTCTTTGTTAGAACGTCCATTAGGATTGAAAATTGATCATTTAGCATGTCAATTTTATCTTGCATTTCTGAAACCTTCATCGTCAATTGTTGATCTTCATTTTTGGTGCACTTGTGGATGGTTTCTCATAATTATTTCACTGGAAAGGTGGTGGTTCAAATGTTTTTTATTGCTGATAGGACTGCTAGTAAGGTTGTTAGAATGGTGTCAGGTTCTGATATTACTGTTGAAAAGGTGGCCTTGCTTTATTTTGTTGAAATCCATACCCTGATTGGTTTTGAGGTTGGAAATGCCTTTGATGATAGGTTGTAGCACAACATTATATCTCTTGCACTTCTGGACATTGATTAGTGTAATGATAAGTATAAAACATAAACCAGATACCTGAATCAAGCCTTGTTGTTCCTTCACATGGTTCATAGTAATTTGTCTTATAACACTAGTCATTTCCTTAAGTGTTGCTTCAAGTAAGGGTGAGGTAGGATCTGAAGTCCTTACCTCATGGATACCTCTCGTGCCAAAATACTGTGAGTTTTGTGCAATCTTTTCAATCAGTCCTCTGGCATCCAATGGCGACTTTTCAATCAAGGATCCTCCAGATAACATGTCTAGAAAGTTTCAATCATTTTCGAGAAATCCTTGATAGAATAAAATAATGAAATTGTGTTCTTCCACAGTCTGATGTGGACATCTAGCATAAAGCTTCTTGACTCACTCCCAGTACTCATAAAGTGTTTCACCGGTCGATTGGTGAATTACAAAGATCTCTTTTTGGATATCTATGCTCCTGTATACAATACAAAACCTTTGCATGAATCATCTTTGAAGATATTCCCAATCTTTGTCTTCTCCTAGTTGTAGACTGTACAACCATTCCTTTGTTGCTCCCTTGAGTGAGAAGGGGAATTCCCTCCACTTTACCTATTCTTCTACAACACCTTGGGGTCTATAGCTGGAGAACACATTTTTAAATTCCTGGATATACCCATTAGGCTCTTCACCTGCAAGACCGTGAAGTTTTTTAATAATTTGAATCATGTTAATACGCAATTCAAAATCAATTTCTAAGGCAGGGATAGATAGTTGATTTTATTGGTTAGAAAATAGTGGTGCATAAATATCACACAAAGTTTGGTTGGGATTTCTAGCCATTTGAGATTCATAGTGATCACTAGATGTGTCACTTGAATATGTTAAGTGAATTTCTTCAAATACTGTTTGCAAATTTTTATTTCTCAATCAGGTTATTTTTTTTCTCAATTTATAGATGAAATTCAATTAAACTGTTATTAAAACTATGGGTCATTCAAAAAAAAGTTTTTGAACGGTTTTGAGGCACTACTTCCCCTAAAACGGTACTATTTTTATCACACACCTGTCATAGAGAATGGAAAAAGAAAATTTATTTTCCTAATATAGCATAGTGGCTGACCAGGGTCGTCTCACTTGAGGAGCGTCATAGTCAGTTCAATCACTGATTCTAGTTAAACTATTCTAATTATTTTTGTTTATTTTTAATATTTATTGAAAACATTGGTTTTGAGGGTTTTTGAAAACATGTAATTAAAATAATGCAATACAGAATTGAAATCTAAATGCTGATGCAAATGAAATGTAGATTAGAAAGAAAGGTCTTGGTCCAGGGTTTGATAAAATCAGTTCATTCATTATTTATTTGTTTTTTAAATTAAATCTGATAATTCATTTATCAAAACATCATTAATGAATTACTCTCCATTTATTTATTGATTGTGTGATTTTAGCATGCGTCCGGCACACAAAACCACAGCTCCTCCAGTGGTGGACGACCGCCACACCCATGCAATATTCCCACCTCCACCAAAAATAGATTTAAAAAAAATTTAATTTGAAGCACAATAATTAAGATCACTATGAAACCTCCCCTGTGTCCAAGCTTTTAGGCATTCACTTTTCAGGGAAAAGTGAAAAGAGATCACAATAGAAAGATGAAAGAGAGATAATGCGAATTAGAGTTGGAAGAAAAAAAGGGGTTGAAGAAGAAAGGGGAACACTTTAATATAAAAGTTGAATGTGTTACATGTAAAAGAAAACTAAAATAAAAAAGAAAATAAAGAAATAAAATTCCTAAATGGTTCTTGGCCTCCTCCCCTTGGTGCCCCAGATGGTGTGGGGATGGGAAGGAATGACTTGAGAGGTGGGATCTCTTCTCTTTTTATAGATAGAAATTTTCCTCCATAATTTGGCGCATTTAATCCATAATTAATGATCTAATAACTAATTTCTCCCTTCATTAAAGTTATTAACCATTTCCTTTTCCATATACCCTCAAAATTTCAGAGTATTTGGATACTTGGTGAGGGTGTTATGGTCTTTTTACTCCAAGCATTTATTCTGTCCAGGAAAACTCTCTACATTTTACATATCACGAATTAATGACTATGAAAAATGCCTCTTAATGAATTGTATACTTCATAAAATCTGTTTATAATTGTATTGGGCATACAATCTCCAAATTTCAGTGTAATTGTCCACCTCATGTTTGAGTTATGAATTTTTTATTGGAGGTTGTTTTTATGGATGAAATTTCCAGGAAGCTTCCTTCAATTTAGCTCATTAAAAAACCAAAAAAATAGATTCCAAACTCCATGAAATTTAATGTGTGAACGCACCTTTGTGTTCTATTTTATTTCCAAGTGGAATCATCTCAATCATAGGTGTGTAGGATGAGATGCGCTTCTGTTACTTTAGTGGGGTCCACTCTATCTGCCCAAAAATATCTTCAACTTCATTGATTTTTAAGGCCTTTATATGTATGATTCAGCCCATAGTCTAGAAGAGAATGATGAAGGAAATAACTAAAACATTCTAAAAAAAGAATAATTTAATTTGTGATTATATTTTTAATGAAATGAACAAAATACCCTTGATGTGGAAATCTATCAAAAATCCAGATTTAAGAAACATTCCATTTTTATCCCAACACACACTAAAAATATTAAAATCATGAAAATCAACTCAAATTGAAAAAGTGTATGAGATTAAATCATTGAAAATAATATAAAAATGATGAAATATTATCTCTATCACCACTTAATTACTAAAATTAACCAAAAATTAAATAAAATAATACTGAAAAACTGATAAAAAACAATGAAAAATTTATGCTAATCAGATTCACTCACACATGAGTAATTACTTGCCTCAAATAATTACTCAGTAAAAATTTATCACCCATTTTTTAGTTCACCTAAAACTTAGTCTTGGTACAATTAAGGTCAAATAACAAGAGATTATTTGAATAAATATCTTAATAATAGTGGTGGGTAATTGGTAACACCCTACCTTGAGTCTTTGGGTATAAGCTGGGTTATGAGCATAGTATCAGGATGTGATGATGAGATTTTGGTATGGTGTCGAAGAATGTATAACTATGTGTCTTGGAAGCCCAATTACCACACAATAGCCTAATACACATGTATTCATGGTGTCCTGGATAGCACATGATACCCAACATGTTTGTGAAACATGTTTATTTTCTTACTCATGCATACATGTATTTCTCACAAACAGAATTCACATGTCTATTCCTGATCTATTGACACAAACTAACATCTTTGATTCTCCTATTCCCATATAAGCTAGTCTGGAAATTCAAAATTATGCCTTTATGGATACTGATACTTTATTATAGAAACACAACAGAAATTGGTAGTTTAATGAAAAAGAATACTGAAAACCAAAATGTGAGGGATCCATTATGAAACCATCATAGTTTCTAAAATTAAATGTGAAATTAAAAACAACATTCAAGATTTATACTTATTTGGAGGATCTAGAAAAATAGATTACCCAGAAATGATCAATTGAAGAGGGATGGAAAATATATTGTGTTATTTTTTCACCTTTTCTTGAGGGAAGAAGGGAATGTGAATAACCTATTATTATCATGTAGATTTGACAAAAAAACTCTATAAATAAGCAGGTACTCTATATGGAATTGATATAGGCATTGATATGCAACTAGATGATTTTAGGGAGTTTATTAGCAAAGACGGGAAAAGTGATCAGGTTCATAATCTCGTACTACCAGTAGTGGATTACATTATGTCAAATATTTGTAATGAATGAAATGTAGGTCTTTTTGATGAATATAAACCCTCCATGCATGCGGGTATTCTTTCCATGCATAGGGAGGTTTATGTTGCTTCAAAGGTTAAAACAGGATCCATGGATAATAGTATCAGTGACCTGAATATTCAAAAAATGATGGGTGTGACAGGTAGGCCTAGGAAACCTAGGGTACTTAAATATGTTCAATTTATTCCTTAAATAAACTCATTAATTAAGTTTAATGTTTATTTTTTAGCCTCTGACGTTCCATGGCCCTCAGGTTGTGGAGGTGTTTTTTACACCCACCGCGACTTTTTCAAAGGTTACTTCCATCACTACATTGGAATTGGAGTTTCCTATGAGAATGAATTACGGGCTATGATATATAAAATCAATTATGATGTCTAAGACAATTGTAACTACTTATGGATTTAATATAAATTTGAAATTTCTGTTAAACCACTAAAAGTGAGAAAAAGGGACATTACTTGGAAAATCCTACCTCATTAGATTGATTGTCATAATCGTGCCAACTAACTGAATTTGGTTATTTCACATGCATATAGAGAGGGAAATCAAGTGGCAATTTTTTTTCAAAGAGATCAATCATGGAAATGACTATGATTTGGTCTTTTAGGACTCCAAACTATTGTGTTCCAATGGTGGATTTATATATGTGAGGATGATACACTCTCGTCTTTGTAAAACCCCTTACAACGCTTGACCTTGCTTTTTTATTTTATATAATATTTTTAGGGCCATCTTCGAACATATCATGGATCTTATTAGTTTATTTTGGATTTGATCTTAAAGTTATATATGATCCATTTTATTTATAAAAATATAATTACTTCTATTATAATTATCAATATTCATGATTTGGATATAAGTTAATTTTTATTCTTAAAAAAACATTTGTCTAAAAAACATTTTTCATTGAATTTTATGAATTTATATGAAAATTTATTTATAAAACACATAGAGATTGAATATTGAAAAATGGATACCATATTTAGAACTAGGTGATTCAAATTTTTTAAATCGTTCCTTTTTATTTTTAGTCATTATGAATAGTAACCGTGATAAATATTTGTCACCTTAGTAAGGGTAAAATGGATAAAATAGGGTTAAAAACATTATATAAGGCCTAAAAATCATCCAAAACTTCCCTTTATTTCATTGTATGGAATTAATTAGACCAAAAACACCATAAATTCGAATATATTTCATTTTTTTTCTATTTTAACCTGATAATGAAATTTATATTAGTTTATGTAAAGAAAAGTCCAAAATCTCACTCTCTTGAATTTAATATCTCTAAAATTTTTACATAAGGGTAAAAAGATGATAATATATATTATAAATGTTAATTTAAAATATAAATTAATTTTTTTATCATGGAAATTTATTTTTAATTTTTAGTGATGAAATAATTATCTTAAATGCTTACACAACACTGATATAGTGCTTATGAAAGTAGTAGAAAAGTAATGTAAATGTTTTAAAAAACTCTAAAAGTAATATTTTTTGGGAGAATTATAGTGATTCATTAATTTTATAGATTTATAAAACATATTATGGATGTATTAATGGTTTATATTTTAATTCAATTTCTTTTATGTTGTTTTCAAAGTCAAATTATGTGAATAGTTCTTAAAATGATATTAACAACATTTTATCATAAAAATTATTTTATTAAATTATTTAAAAAACATAAAAATATTTTATGAGGACAAGTAGGATTATAAAGGGTCTAAAATTTCATCCATTGGTAATTTATGAGCCAATTTTTACCTTATAATAAAAATCATAACCCTTTAATATTAAATAAATCACTACCACATTTAAGATTAAAATTGGTTAACCAATGGGTCAAACCAAAAGATAAGGTACAAAATGAGAACAAAACATGTCTAAATTCCATTTAATTATTATATTATAACCTTATAATCATTTTCTTTAAATTTATATCCATTTGGAATCATTATTTTGGTGAATGACTTAATTATATTTTAATATTTTTTGTAATTCCAAGTGTATACTTTCCCTCCCTTATAAAAGGATACCCATTATTTATTTTCTTTACATTACTTTGCTCCATATATATATACCAAAACCTACCCAATTATCTTATAAACTTACCTATAAATTAATTACAGGTTCTTTTATTTTTGAAATACCATTCAAAGGGTCCTTAAGAAGGATTCTAAGGGAGGCCTATCGAAGAAGTGGTAATCTTCTGACCCGACCTATTTCAATTTATTTATTATTATAACTTATCAAAATCTATGGTATTAATCATAAAATAATTAATTTATTATACTAAATTTACTAAAATATTATTAGGATTATGTACCTACCATTTCATTCCCTCTTTTCCATTAAATGATAAGCGCAAGTATCCCTCGTACACATGTGTGGACTACTGCCCCCACATAGTGATACAAATAATTTCCCATCACCATATTCTAGGGATAGTTATTATAATGGGTTTATAGTTTATATATGCTAATTATGAAATATTTATTCTTCTATAATTAAAATATCATATATAACTTCATACCTTCCTATCCGCTGGAAAATGATAACATTGCTAGTGCGTACGTGTGGTCTGCCACCTCCATGAAGTGTTGCGATTCATTTTTCATTTTGAATTTACATGTACTTTAATAAATATATATTCAATGAATATATATTATATTTATGATATAATAATGGTTCTATAAAATTTAATTATTATTTAACATTCTTTTGTTCCATCTTTCAAAAAGTGAAAACAATGTTCATGCTTACATATGCCAACCATCTCTATGAACAATGTAATTCATTTATCTATCTCTATCATTTATGTATGAATATAAATATAAATATATATATATAATGAATATATATGATATTTATTTCATTATTAAAATTCTTTATATTATGTAACCATGATCAAAATACAATTATCGGAACTACCAAACCAAAATTCTTATGAAAAATGAAATAGTTAACACTTGGAAACGACGATTTTAATAATGATTTTTTAATAAATGGGTAATGAAATGTCATAAGTGGATAATATATGATATTATAAGAATTTAAATAATTATTTAATATAATTATAGAAAATTTAAATTTATTATAAAATATTTTCGAACCCTTTATAAGTAAGTATAACTCAAGGTAAGAGATTTATGTTACAATCTCATTATTTATCGAGATTGTTTATGATTAAGTTTCCAATGGTAAAATTTCATGATATATCACCCAATAATATAATTAATTTTCTTATAATATATTTGTTTATTTATATTAAATGTTTTTATTTCGTTTTTCTAACTTTAAATACTCAATAGATCTAAGGAACATTTTTACAGGAAATTGTCTTTATTTCTCTCTTTGGTCAAAAATCCATTTTCTTCCATATACACATTTTCTAAAAATGTTTTCAAGAATTTTTTTACTATTATCATATGATTTTTAAATTAATTTTTAAACATTTTTTAATTTTTTTCAAAGTGGCTTGAAAGGAATCTTCTTTTCATTTTCGGAATGAGGTACTTCTGGCTTTTTACTGAAAATATAAAATGAATATTTATTTTAACATACATGCCATGAATGTAATTTCCCAGTGTAAAATATTCCAAGGTTATTTTAAAATAAAACCTTTTCATTAATATTTGTAAAGAAATTATATTTTAATATATGATTTAAAAATGAAATTGTATTTTCCCCAAGAAATATTATAGTGATCTTTTAATGGAATTTTTTATCTATGATAAAATCTGTTGGTGTTAGTTATTCTTTAATGTGGATATGATCCAATGATACAATATTTATTCTTTATTTGGATGTTTTATGGTTTTGATGATGAAATATTTATGAAACCCATTTTCTTATTCATGGGTTAAGTTGTGATTAATGTTTTTATTATCCTATAACATACTTATAAATGAATTTATGATCATGTGATGGGTGGGACTTAAAATATATATCCATCCAATGAATTGGGTAATTATTAGTTTTCCATGAGCTCAAATGGTACATGATATTTTATCCAGATCCCAACAAATTGGGTACATGGAAGTTCATCCCAAGATTGAAAGAGGGTACATGAGAGATTATCCCAAGCCCGAAGCAGGTACACAAGCTGTTAGCCTAGGTCTAACATGTTACAAATGTATTAGTGGGTAGCCTTAACATAATATTTATATTATTATTATTATTACACACTTTATGAAAATATCTTATGAAATGATATTATGCCAATGTTATGTTCTCATGGATCATGTTCTTTGATCAATTTATGATTCATGTCATATGAACTACCAATATTTATACCATGATTCATGTTTACGATCTAAAAATTATTGAGTATGATTTCAAAAGGTTAATATAATGTTCTAATACCCTTGATGCTTTTGTTATGTTTAAATTATCCTTGATATATCCCTTGTTTTCCCTTACCTAGCACCTAATATCACCCTTTATTATGTTTTATTTTCCAAAAGATTAAAGGAAAGTTTTAAGCATTATGCATCTAAGAATGGTTCTAGTTATGAAGAATTAAATAAGAGATGATATAGATATTTTATGATCCATTTGTTCATGTATCCAAGTTTCTAAAGGAACTAAACCTTTAAAGATCTAGCATGGATCATAATGTTATGTATTGAATATTCATCTAATAAGATGCGATATTTATTTATAAAAAGTATGGGTCACTATAATTGATATCATAACAAGGTTTAGTTACCATTGGAAACTAGGATGAGAAAAATTTAGTGAGAATCCTTAGGATGGTTCTATGTATAGGATAATGTTCTAAGTTATGGTAAAGAATGGTGTCTGGTTTTCCAAAAAAACATCCTTTTCTAATTACTAAAAGTGGGAATGGTCTTGATACATATGTATCTAGAGGTAATAACCTCGAAAAGGGTTGGTTGAGTATATATTAACCATCATTCTGATTCACAGTGAGTGTTCCCTTACTACACACCTATTTTTATAGTTCCAAGGGATATTATTAGATTAATTAACATTTTTTTATAAAACATCATAAAGGATTTGAACAGATGATGATCATGGATAACCTGGGTTAAACCTAAGGTTTTATAGATTGAAAATAAGGCGTCATGATTTAGACATCCTATAAATAATTTTTCATGATTATATGATTTATCACTTTGAATTTTGATGATTACACTAACCATTTGGTTTTTAAAGGAATGAAGATAGAATTATGAAGTTAAAGGTGTTACATGTATGCCATAATGTTTAAGTATCTTATTTTAGATTATTTATGTGAATTAACTTATATCATGAAAATTATTTAGGATTGTTAATTACTATCATCAACTTCTAGATGTTGAATTAGTAGTGAAAACCCTTAATGGTATGATGATAAATTCTTAGGTCTATGATTCTTATCCAATTAAATTTTATGGAAACACACTTCTTTAAAACATTGTTATTATCCATCTAGTTTAAAATGATGTTATCTTAGGCATGGATTGAATTTATTTACATAAATCCCACATAAATTTACATGGAAGGGAAGTCACATTTTTTACTCCAAAACAAAATATTATATTCTACCAATGTGATGATAAATATGAATTTCTGATTGAAATTTCATTCATTGTATGGGTCTTGATTCTTATTTGAAAGGTGTGCTTGTCTCATATGGTTGGTTAGAAAAAAAACATCAAAGATATGCATATTTTATGAGAGTTTATTAATGTTTTTCCAAAATAATTTCTAAGTATTCCTTCAAATATTGAAGTAGAGTTTTCAATAGAACACATAAATAGTGCTATATTTATTTCAAAGACTCTATATAGAATTGTACTAATTGAGTTATAATAATTTAAGAAGAAAATCTTGGAAAATATTGATAAGGTATTTACTCACCCAAGGTTGTCACCTTGGGATTCAACTACTCTTTTTATAAAGAAGAAAGATAGATCAAGGTGAATTTTCATTGATTATCAGGAACATAATAAGATCATAATCAATAATAAGTATCCTCTACCCCATATTAGTTATTTTTTTGATCAATTATTAGGGGAACCCTATTTTTATAAGATTGATATTCAATCAATATACTATAAGTTGAGGGTAAAATATGAAGACATACCCAAGAAAACTATCCATATGAGGTATAGACATTATTAATTTTTAATGACACCATTTGGTATTACTAAATTCCTTTTTATATTCATGAATCAAATGAATATATTCTTTAAATAGTACCTTGATCATTTTGTGGTAGTCTTTATAGATGATATTATTATATATTCAAATAGTAAGGAAGATCATGAAGATCACTTAATGATTTTAATGGATACCCTAATGAAAGATAAGTTGTATGGAAAATATAAGAATCTTGAATTTTTGAATATAAAAATTTTCATTTTTGTGTCATATAATCTAAGAGGTAGGGTATATTAGTGGTTCCATCAAAGATAGAAGTTATTGAATGTTAGAAAATAACAACCACTATGATTGAGATCCATAATTTTATAGGTTTGATTATATATTATCAATTCTTTATAGAGAATTTATCACTACAATGTAATCCACTCACTAAGTTAAATAAAAAGGGATCCAAGTTCATTTAGACATATAAATATGAGAAAAAATTCAAGGAACTGAATATAAGGTCAGTCAACGTACCTATTCTAATAATACCTTACAGTAGATATGGGATTGTTATTTATATTGATACATAAAATAAGGGAATAAGATTATTTCTCATGAAGAATGATATAGTGATATCTTATGCCTCATCATAATTTAAGTTTCATGAGAAAAATTACCTAACTCGTGA
Organism: Viscum album; assembly: GCA_963277665.1. Lineage (NCBI taxonomy): Eukaryota > Viridiplantae > Streptophyta > Magnoliopsida > Santalales > Viscaceae > Viscum > Viscum album. The sequence continues at coordinate 200,624,869 of OY728144.1, read as the reverse complement.
TTTGGAGTTAGCTATGGTAATTTTTTTCATTGAATATATGAAGTCATTATCTTTATAGAGAAAGGCATGAAATATATACCAATAATAAAACATTAAAGTATATATTCACTAATAAAGAGTTGAATATAAACTGTAGAATATTATTAGAATTGATTAAAGATTATGAATGCTTAATATATTGTCAACCTAGGTAGGAAAACAAGGTTGTCTATGGTCTAATTCAGAAATACCATGTTAGTTTTACCATGATAAAGATTGAAATATACACAATATTTATTGATTTATAGAATATAAATATTCAAATAATGAGTAAAAGAGACATATATTATCATTATCATATGGATGTTCAACCATCCATCCATGAAAGGATTAAGAAGGTGAAAAATAAAGATGTGGAATTATAGGATAAGGTGAAGAATGTTCTGGAGTTCAACCGTGATCATTCTAGAATGATAAGGTTCATGAACCATGTATGTATCCCATAAATACTAGAGATAAATATGGAGATATTAGATGAATATCATAGTTCATGATTCTCTATTCATCCAAGAAGTACGAAGATGTATAGAGATCTAAAAGAGTATTTATGGTGGGACAAAATGAAAAGGTATATTATAGAGTATGTATCTTAGTGACTAGTATGTCAGAAAATTAAGGGTGAGAGACATAATTATAAGGTGATGTTACAATCATTACCCATATTAGAATATAAATAGGAAAACATCACCATGGATTTTATCATTGGACTCCACAAGAATTTCTAAAGTCTATAATGATATTTGGGTTGTAGTTATTCACCTTATAAAGTCATCACACTTCATTTCTATCTGAGAATATTTCACTCTTGATCATCTTACTAGAATATAAATTAAATAAGTGATAAGGTTTCATGAAGAAACACATTATATTGTATCTGATTGGGATCTAAGGTTTACATCAATGTTCTTGTGAAGCCTTCAGCAGGATTTGGATATAGAGATGAGTTTTAATACTACTTATAATTCACAGACATATGGCTAGTCTGAGATAAACTTTCAAACCCTAGAGGATATATAGAGATATTTATATATATATTTTAAATGTGGTTGGGATCTATTCCTTTATCTATTCGAGGTTTCTTACAATAATAGATTTCACTCAAGAATTTAGATGGATATTTATAAATCCTTCTTTAGAAAGAAGTTTATAACTCTTACATATTGGGATAAATTTGGAGAAATAAATCTATTGGGACCAAATATATATGAGGAAATGGTAGAGAAATTCAAATCCATTTAGCAGTATATCAAGGAATCGAAGAGTTGATAGAAAAGTTCTGTTAACAATTGTTAGTGAAATATGGAATTCAAAGTTATTGAGAAGGTATTCTTGGGAATTTATCTAAGGAAGAATATTTCGGGATTTGGAAAGAAATAAAAGATGATCTCTAGGTATATTGGCCCCTTTAAGATTGTTGATCAAGTAGGGATGGTAGCTTATCACTCGATGCTTCCACCAAACCTCACTCATGTTCATGATGTGTTCCATATACCTCTCTTGAGGAAGTACATACTCGATCCATCATATGTACTAAAATTCGAGGTTGTGCCACTAGAGAATAATATTTCCTATGAAGAAAAATTGATATAAATATTGGATCTTATAGATAATGTGATATGGAACAAGACTAATCACCTGGTTAAAGTTATTTTGAGGAATTAGAAATTTGGAGGAGCTACCTCAAAACCTATGGATATGATGAAACAAATATATCCTCATTGTTTTATTTCAAAGTGATGAAAATTTGAGGGTGAAATTAATTTTAGGGGGAATAAAATGTAACATTTTGATATTTTATAATATATTTTTCTTCCAATAAATTTAATTTCTTTGATATCTTATGATGCATACAACATAGAGTCTAAATGAACCAAAATATAATATACCATTATAACCTAGCCATTAAATTGGTATAGTGAATAGGAATAACCAAAATTTAAAAACATATATAATTTTTTTAGATAAACCAAATATATTGATAAATAAGTACTCAACATTTAGTAAAGTCTTTATATGCTTTCCCTCAAAAGAATGGTTTTTATTGATTTTTATGAGAAAATAATAAAATTAATTTATTAACTTTTTTAAAAATTTATTTTAAAAAATAAATGTTATTTTTTAAATTAGTATATCAAAATTAACGTAGGTAAAATTTTGTGATTTTTTGGAAATGATTGATTTTTTAGTGAATAGTGAGAAATACATATTTTCAAACAGTCATTTATTTTCATTAAATCAACTAATTTAAAGTTACATTATATTTCTGAATTGATATTAAAGTTATTTATGATCAATTTGATTTATAATAATAAAATTAATTCTATTTTAATCATCAATATTCTTGATTTTGATATAAGTTAATTTTTATGCTTAAGAACACATTTTTCTAAAAAATGTTTTCATTGTGTTTTACATATTTATATTAAAATTGATTTATTCCACATATAGAAATTTAATATTGTAAAATGGATACCATATTTTGAATCAAGATGTTCAAATTTGGAAAATAGGTCCCTTTTAGTTTTATTCATTATGAATAGTAACCATGGTAAATATCTGTCATCTCAATAGGGGTAAAATGGGGAAAACATGTTTAAAAATATGAGATAAGGCCTAAAAAACAACCCAAACATAAATTTATTTTATTTTATGGAATAAAGTATACCATATAAACTCAAAATTAAAATATATGGAATTTTGGTTCCATTTTCCTTGATAATGAAATTTATATTATTTTAAGTAAAGAAAAATCCAAAATATCACTCTCTTGAATTCAATATCTCTAAATTTTTTACATAAGAATAAAAAGATAAAAAGTTAAGTTATAATTTTTTATTTGAAAAATAAATTAATTTATTTTATCATGGAAATTTATTTTTAATTTTTAATGATGACATAATTACCTTAAATTCTTACAAAACGCTGACATAGTGCTTGGGAAAGAAATAGTGAAATCTTGTAAATGTTTTTAAAAACTCTAAAAGTAATATTTTTTGGGTGAATTATAGTCAAACAAGAAATTTATATATTAATATAACATATTATATATGTGTTAAAGGTTTATGTTCTAATTAAATTGTTGTCGTTTTGTTTTCAAAGTCAAATTATGTTAATAGTTCTTAAAATGACTTTAATAATATTTTATGTTAAAAATATTTTATTAAATTATTTTTAAAAAATAAAAAACTTTCAAGAGGATAAGTAGGATTATAAAGACTCAAAAATTTAATCCATTTATCATTTATGACCCAATTTTTACCTTATAAGTAAAATTATATATGTTTACTTTTAAAAAAGTCATTACCACACTTAAGATTAAAATTGGTTAACAAAGGGGTTAAACAAAAATACAAGGTTTAAAAGAACACCAAAACCTATATAAATTTTGTTTATGATTATATTAAAATCTTATATTTTTTTTATTCTAATATCTAGGCATTTGGAATCATTTTTCTTGAGAATTAATTAATAATATTTTAATATTTAATTAATTCAAAGTGTGTCCTTTCCCTCCCTTTAAAAGTAAGCCCCTTATATATTTTATTTAAAGCACTTTTAGCCATCTATATTGATAAAAAAATACCTGATTATCTTATAAACTCAATTATCCATGAATTATAGGTGATTTTATTCCATAAATACCATTCCAAGGGTCTTTGATTAGGGATCTAAAGGAGTCCCACTAAATAAGAGGTAATCTTCATACCTGACCTCTTTCAATTTATTTATTCTTATAGCTTATATAAATATATATTATTCATTATAAAATAATACCTTAATTATAATAAATATACTTAAATGTCATTATTATTATTTAACTACCATTATCTTCCTTTTTCCTATCAAATGGGAAGTGAATGTGTCACTCATGCGTATGTATGGACTACCACCTCCACACAACAATGAAATTAATTTTCCATCACCATATTTCATGGATGGTTATTATGATGAGTTTAAAGTTTATATATGATATTTATGACATAATTATTCTTTTTAAATTATAATATCATATCTACCTTCTTACCTTCCTATCCATTGTAAAATGATAACATCACTCGTGTGTATATATAGACCACCACCACCACCATAAAGTGATGTGATTAATTTTTAGATTTTATATTTAATTGGATGGTAATAAGGATATATTTAATTAAAATATATTATAAAAAATATATAATAATTATTTTTAATGATTAATTATTATTTACATTTATTTCATTCTATCTGTCAAAAAGTGAAAATAACATTCGTATGTACGTACGATCTACCGTATCAATGAACAATGTCATTTATATTTCTATCTCTATCATTTATGGATGAATATATATATATATATATATATAATGAATATATATTATATTTATATCATTATTAAAATTCTATATATGATGTATCCATGATAAATCTACATGGACCAGAATTACCGAACTGAAATTCTCATGAAAAATGAAATAGTTAACTCCCAAAAATGAAAATTTTTATAAGTATTTTTAATAAATGGGTATTAAAATATTATAAATGGATCATATATGATATTATAAGTATGTAAATTATTCTTTTATATAATTATAATAAATATAAATTTATTATATAGGAGGTTATAGGGCTTTCAAAGTAAGGTGAACTCGATGTAAGGGATTTATATTACAATCTCATTATTTTTCAGGATCGTGAATGATTAAGTTTCCAATTATAAACATTCATGATATATATATTAATAATATAAAGAATTTTACTATACTATGGTTATTTCTTTATAATACATTTTCCTTTCATTTTCATTGATTTAAGTACTCAAGAGATTGAAAGAACATTTTTATAGAAAACCGACTTTATTATTCTATTCAGTCAAAAATTCCTTTCCTTCCATATTTATGTTATATATTTTTTTTCCATGAATTTTTTTAATATTATCCTTTTATTTTTTAAAATTAATTTTACCCACATTTTACTTTTAATTTTTTTAAAAGAATATTCTTATCATTTTTCGAATAAAGTACTTTTGACTTTTCACTGAAAATATGAAAGGAATATTTGTTTTAAAATACACGAATTGAATATAATTTCCTACCATAATGATATCTCAATTATTTTAAGCATCCTTTACATGTTTCTAGGGATCTTTGAAATAATTGTTTTCCTTAATATTTGATAAATTTTTATATTTTAATATATGATTTCAAAATGAAAATGGTATTTTACTCAAGAAATATTCCATTAATATTTTGAAATATTTTTTCATCTATAATAAAATCCATTGATGTTACTTATTATTTATTAGGGATATGATCCAAGATAACAACTTTATTCTTTATTTGGATGGTTTATGGTTAAAATCATAAAATATAAATGAAACCCATTTTGTTTTCCATGGGTGAATTTATGATGAATGTTTTCATTATCTTTTTTCACACATATGAATGGATTTATTATTTTGTTGTGGGTGGGATTGGGATTATATATAAATCCAATTAATTGGGTAAATATTAATGTTCCATGAGCTCAAAGGGTACCTAAGAGGTTATCCCAGGCCTAAAAAAAGAGGGTACATGGGAGGTTTTTTCAAGCTCGATTGAGGGTATATGGAAGGTTATGCTAATCCAAAAGCAGTTACATGGGTAGTTAGACCAAACTTAACATGTTATGAATGTCTTGGTGGATATCATTGACATAAGTGTCTTATGTTTCTGATTATTCCTCACTTTAGGCTACTCTCTTATTACATGATATTATGAAAATTTTATGTTCTCCTGGATCATGTTCTTTGATCACTTTATGATTAATGTCTTCTAAAATGCCATGATTTATTCCATGAATCATGTTTATGATCTAAGAATTGATGGGTATGATTTTCAAAGGTTAATATTATGTTATCATACCCTTTATGCTCAAGTTATGTTTAAATGGTCATTAATATATCCCTTTTTTACCTTTGCTAAGAATCCAATATCACCATTTATTATGTTTTCATTTCCCAAATATATGAAAAAAAGTTTTAAGTATTATTTTTTAAGAAGGGAGATAGTTATGAAGAACTAAGTGGGAGGTGACATAGATATTTTATGAACAAGTTGTTTATGTATCCTAGTTTTCAAATACACTAAACCTTTATAGTTCTAGAACGTATCATAATGTTATTTATTGAATATTCATCTAATAAAATGTGATATTTATATATGAAAAGTATGGGTCAGTATATAGAATCATCAAATCAGGGAACTATGGAGTGGCCTCAGGGAACTAGTTCTTCCCTGTGACGACGTTGGCCACTACGCCGGTCCCTCCCCCACTGTTGGGGGGGGGGGGACCATCGGTGTCCTTCAACAGAGTGGTCTCTTCTTTTAATACTTTTTCAAATCTGTATTTTCTTCCTCGTTTCCCTCAAATCGCACTCGGACCTAAAGTCATGGACTTGCTTGAAGGATTCCCTAACCTTCAGATTTCGACTGCGGAGTTCTCGGAATAATTTAATCTTTTGAAACATACCCTAGTTGTGAGATTTCACCAGCGACGACCCTCAGTGGATGCATTCAACAGATCCATCTTCGGCGCTTGGGACTTGCAGGACATGGTGACTGTGGGCCTTCTCGATAGCCATCAAATTATGATACACTTTACATCGGAAGCAGACCTCATCAAGGCCTGGGCAGGCACTCCTCGCAGTGTTAATGGTCTCAGATACATGCTTCTTCGGTGGTTTTTCGATCTTCATATGAAGTAGGATCCTCCATCTATGGCGACATGGCTTAGTTTTCCTAACCTCCCCCTTCCCTTTCAAAATCCTGCTGTGATACTCATGCTAGGAAATCTGTTAGGTAGGTATTTGTGTTTGGATAGTAGAACTGATGCGATTTGTCACCCTATTAACCCTCACACATGTATTGAAATGGATGTGTCAAGAGAACCGTTTGATTATGTGTGGATTACGGTGGGCGAGGAATACAGATACAAACAACGGGTCGTCTACGAAACCTGGATGAGATTCTGTCCAGAATGCAAGTGATTGGGTCATTCGCTGGAACGTTGTCACAAGATATCTTGTTCCGGTGTGAGGAGGAACAAGGACAGGGGCAAGGCACTTGGGGTGAATGAGGAAGCATAGATTATAGGTCAGGCTCCGACCGGTACAGGACCTTACGAAGTTTCTTTTATGGAAGAGTCTGGGATGAAATCGCGATCACACTCACCTATGCAGAAGACGTCGATGGCCCAGGGCTTACCAATGGTGGCATCGATTTTTAGTAAGATGAAATCGGATCTCGCCAGCCCCCTTTGTACCAAATTGATAGAGTGAGGGTGGGAGAATCACTTAACCAGGAGGTAGGAGTTTCGCAGGGACTTGGGAGTAACACTGCCACGGTCCAGATACTGGATGACAAGGAGAAGGCCCCTGCAGTGACATTTGCACTGGCTAGTGACCCTTCTCAGTTACAGGGGACAGTCATGGAGGTACCTTTCTAGACCAGTATTGGGGAAGCAGGGGGATCGGTCCATGACAATATTCCAGGGGGCGCAGACTCTCCAAACCGGTCCCCAGTCATCTTGAGCAGGTCTGGACAGGATAGACCTGCAGGGGTTTCTCAACCAGATCTCAACGAGAGAAGGTCTATAGAGAAATCCTCTTGTGAAAACCATGAGGTGACTTTAGAGTAAATGAATAGACAACACCAGTTCATAGGGCACGGACTCTTACAGGCCAACCAGGATGAGGCAGCTAGTCGAAGCAGTGGTTCTACACCTGGAAGGGAGCTGCAATTGGTGGACGAGAGCAGGGGTCCGAGCTTGACTCAGACATCAGTCCCCCTATGTAACAGATTTTATGGTTTAGCAGAGGAGAATGTGATTTTGGAACACATTACACCAGGTGAGGAAGATGAGGTTGGCATAGAGGAATCCAATCTGGATGAACTAGACCATTCGGCTGAAGTGATCCCAATTCCAAAGAACAACATCGGTTTTAAAAAGAAGAAGGGGAAGAAGGATTACTCCTCGCTCCCCCACCTTTGGAGACCCGCTCTTTGAATAAGTTTCCAGTGTTATTTCTCAACGCGGTGGAGGAGGATTCTCAGGTTTTAATCAAGGATAACAACAATGAAATGGGAAGCTCTACTGAAAAGGTAAAGAACAAAAAGGAACCTATCCTTTGCTCCGAGGAGGACATGGTAGAATAATTTCTATATGTTGACATCCCATAGGAAGAGGCTGATATGATGGGAAGAGATGCAAGAGTGGAGGTAAACAACGAGTAGGCTAAGTGGATTGACAAACATGATTTGATCCTAATGAGAGGCTTCAATGATCGGAAAATCAACAAAGAATAATATATCCTAACATGGGATAAAATGGCGGACCGTTTTGAAGACGTTATTGGGGAAGATCCTGATGCTAACGTATGGCTAATGAATTGGAATCTTTACAGGGAGGAAAGAAATAATAGGCTAAGGCTATGTTTTGGTAACTTTTCCTTTTCTTATGAGGCATCTCCCCCAGACTGATTTGATTTGTCTCTCACTTTTCCTTTAAAGTTGTTTGGTGGGTTTTATTTTGGTTTGTTTGCGGTTAGGGTGCTAATGGTATCAGGAGATGGCCATCCTCATTCTGGATTTCCTTGACGCCCTCGAGGGAGGATCCTTGGGGTCCATTCCATTGCTTGAAGGCTGGGTGAATTCCTCTGGAATTTTCCAACATGAGGATTTGGGTCGGTGTCGATGGTCACGCCGGAGGATGCTCAAGGTAATCCTGGGTGTTTTTGATCATCTTCTATGATGTCCTTGTGCCCTGGTTCGTGGTTTCTTACGCATGGTTAGTGTTTTTGGTGTTTGTATGTTTTGGTTAATGTGGATTTTTAGACTCATGTAGCGGGGTACCAGGAACCCATAAACCAACTTTTGAAAATGAAAAAAAAATGTTTGGTTTGGTGTGCCTAGGTTAAGTTGGATACAGCTCATGGGAGTGTGAGTTAGGTGGTGCGATCGAGTTGTGATGGGGTGTAAACCCATTGTGTTTGGGTGATATCAAGTAGGATCATGAGTGAGATACTATTAGTGGATTATTGGTGTTTAAATTTTATTTGTGAAGATGAGAGTGAGTTTTGATGAAAATTTTTGGGAAAAGTATTTTTGTGTGGGGGATAATACATGTAAGTTGGGTGCATCGCCTATTTAGTTGTAGATCGTTGAGCAGCCATGTGTGGGATGAAAAATGATAAATGTTGTGAGATGTTAGTGGGAATAATGACCTAAGGATTTTTTGTGTGAATAATAGATCTCAATCTATGATAATAGGTGACAACATAAGTAGATCAAGGTATTGTAGTACAATCAATCTTGGTGGTCCTTGATTGAAGTTCCCTGGGTTTACAAGATGGGTAAGCATGTATCAGAAAGAGCGGTACACAAGTGGTGTTAGGACCTATTTGGGTTGGTATTGGAGAAGTGGTTTAAGGGAATTAATATGTTGGGGATAAAACTATTATATATCATAGGTTTTGATCATCCTTGTGAGTAGGTTATCGAACAATGAGGATGGTATTCCTGGTAAGTCAGGAACGAATAGTAGTTGGTGTTTTATGTTAGCGCTCAGGAATGAGTGGGATGACCAAATACAACTATTATGTTTGGTAATAAATGGATAATATTTTATAGAGACTGGGTGTTTGGTTTATTGGGTGATGATAATAGAACCCCTATAGTGAAGACCATCAAATCCGTCATGGAATTACAACCCTCATGTTGGATGGGTAATGGATGCGGTGAGACTGGTCAATGGACAGTCATGATGGAGATGAGATGCTAGAATGTGGTAAGATATGATGATATATAGTTCCTCAGGGAATACTGGATTTTATGTTTGGATGCAGTGTTAGTTGGAGTTTAAATATTGGCCTCAGGATCAAGAATGAATTGGATTGATCCGAGGGTGATTTAGATTGAAGGTTCCCTGGTGCTCAGGGGGATAGCATGATAAATGATGAGTTTTGTGGTGTTACAACCATGTAATTACATCATAATCTAGATTAAAACTTTGGTGATGGTTTTCATGTTAGCATGTGATGCCTCTAGGTGTTAAGGAATTGTGATCAAGTATTATAATTACATGTTGGTGTTAGGTGGTGTGGTGATGTGCCAAATGTTGCAGCTAAGCTGTTTCAAGATAGGTAGACCATAAAAGGACTGATCAATGTTTTATCATGAAATTGGGTTCAGTGAGGTGGAAACTACACCAAGTGTTTCATTAGATAACTGTATGAGTTTTTTAGTAGGCAATTTCTATAGTAAGGCGCACCACCATTTGGAATTAGTCTCTCTTTAATTAAATCTATAAGGTCTCATACCTTTAATAACCCATAATTATGAGTTTAATAACAAGGATTGATTTTTATTACATACCTATGATCTTTTAGGTTTAGAGTTTTAGAGAATTATTAAAAAAACTTACATATAAAACCATTATAAAACAAATTGGTCACTTCCACTAAATATCATTTTTTTCACAGAAACATTATTCTTAAATTTAAACTCATATTTTATTCAAAACACATTCACTTATTTTAATAAAAATCCACAAACCATAAATATATACCTTGTTATAGTTCCTAATAAACCTTAGGATCTGTGAAAAACTTTTGAAAGTTTGGGATGAGTACAAAAATCTTATTAAGTGATATAAAAATGAAAGGAACCCATTATTCCATTTGAAAAACTATGAAATCCATAAGAAAATTCTCCCATTTTTATAATAAACTTTGAGCTCAAATATTCATTTAATTACCCATGAAAATTTATTTATTACCCAGATTTTTTCATAAAACATTTCATAAACATGAATAAAGTCAAAAGAATAATCATGAGAGTTTCTAATAAGACATAAGAACCCATGAAAAGCCTTTTCTTGAAAAACCTACCTTTTACCCTTAAAATAGATATAAAATTTATTAAAACCTAAGATTATTTTATTACCTTGTGAAATCAAAATATTTTCATAAAAAAATATTTTTTAAGAATAGAGAATTCTGGTAGTTCACCTGATACATCATATTAATATCACTATTATAAACTCTCTTACAAGCACTCTTACAAATGGAATAACCTACTTAGTTTATTCCAACATATATTCCCTAAAAAAAATCATTACCCAATGAATTGGGTGAACATATTAGGCTTATAAATCATTTTAAAAAATTTCCAAGGGCCATAAAATACATAAAATACATACAAAATATAATTTATATCATAAAAAACTTATAAATTATTCTTTTTAACACATATGTAAAATCAATTTTAGGATTCACATAAAAATAAGGATAAAAATCCTTTTATGTTTCAAAAAATATTAAATGAGAAATTCCTAGAAGAACAAGATATAAAATATTCTTAAAAAAACTATAAAATTTTTTAGATCAGTATTATTAAATAATAATAATCATGACGGGGGAAATTCTATTCATGTTTCAAAAATATTCATTATAAACATTTTCAAAAATAACTTGTATATATTATATTAAAAAAACACCTTATTAAAACACTATAATGAATGTGAAAGATAGTTTTAAAATAAATATAAAAAATCATTTAAGTATAAAAATAAAATTCTTGAAAACTTTTAAGACACAAGGTTTAAGAGTAAAAATCTTTATAAAGAAAACATTAAAACATTTTAAATAAGGTTTTAAAGAAAAATCTTTTACCTCGAGTCTGACTTTCCATGTACATTATTTAACTATTAGACAATAAAATTGTACTAAATATTTAATTTTATAAAAAAAAAATTCAGTTTTATTAACTCGTAAAAATTCCTTATATTTTATTAATTGCCATGTCTTATATTTTTACTAAATCTATTAAGTTCATGTTAGGCGTTTTGAGGATGTTTGGTTTATAATTCCAAAAAACATCAGTAGGTTAACTATGGTCAAAATTTTCATGGTTCCAAAATTTAAAAATATTAATAATTAAAAAATTATATTTTTTATAAATTAAATTAAATTTTATAAATATTTATTAAATCCATACATGAAAAAAAATCATATCTCTTCATGGAAGTGGTAGTCCACACGTACACACGAGAGACATTATCATTTTACAATGAATTTAAGGGTAATAAGTTAAGTAATATATTATATTTAAAGAATAATAATTATTTCATTAATATCATATATATTCATTAAATCCATCATAATAACAAACCATATGATTATGTGATGAAAAATGAAAGGTGGTAGTCCACAGGTATGCACAAACGACATTTTCATTTAGCATAGAATGGTAAAAGAGATGAAAAAGGGTTTTGAAATTAATATAATAAAATTTAAATATATTTAATATAATAATTTTATGATATACTAATGGTTATATAATAATTTAAGGAGGTGTAAGAAGAAATAAACATGAAAACACTCGCTTAAGAGTTATATCTCTTCTTTAAAAAACATAATTTAGATTACACATTAAGCCTCCTAGGTTGGCCTTTTGATGAAACTAGAACCTCTTGGACATGGGGATGGATTTTTGGAAGGTATTTCCATAGGTATTTTTCAAACGAAATAGATCAAAATATGTGAATAATAGAGGAGAGTGGGTGACCCATTATAAGAGAGGGGAACGACACTCTTGTAATTTTTCAAAGCTTTAAAATAATATAAAGTATTATTCATGGGAATGTGGAAATAAATATATCCCATTTATAATATAAGGTTATAAAAGTCTAAATAATTTCATCAAATAATATTTATGAAGATATTTTTTGACCTTATCACTTAGTTTTAACATTAATTATCCTGTTTTACCTTTTAACGTAGTGACAACTTTTTACCATGGTTACTATTCATTAGGAACAAAAATAAAATTGAACTAATTAATAAATTTTAAACTCTTAATTACAAATATGAAATAAATTTTCCATGTATAAATTTAAAAAAGTGGTAGAAATTACTTTAACTATAAGTTTTCAAAACTCAACTTAAACAGTTTTTTTTGAAATATATGTTTTTAAGCCTAAAAATAAATTTATTCCAAAATCAAGAATAATGTTAATTACTATAGAATTAATTATATTAATTTTACTAAAAGGGGCTAATTATATTTTAAAACCAATCCAAAATATAATTACACTTTTAAAATTCTTGAAAATAAATTAATGTTTTTATAAAAATCGGTATTCTACACCTTTCACCAAAAAATCAATATTTTTAGAAAAATATAAAAAATTAAATATAAACTATATTTTATATTCTGATTTCAAAAAATAATTCCATTTTATCAAATTAAATTTCAAATATTATAAATTTTACTTTTAATTAAAACCATATAATACATGGATAACACTTTTGTCAGAATAAAACCATTTCTCCTTTTCAATTTAAAAAATCATATAAAATTATTATTATGAAAGTTAATCGATAAAATATAATCATAAATATTAATAAGACATTAAATTTATTTATTATTAACATTACCTGGGGTTTCTCATTATAACGACCAAAACTTTTACTAATGAAAATTCCTCTTGATCTGATTAAATGTATTTTTATGTAAAATGGTTATATAAAACATATAAACTTATTTGGTTTTATGTTTTTGTATTTTAAAAAACCATTAAGAATTTTTACCATTTCTAATATAGCCGTTGAATAGTGATCACATGATTAGTATAAATATAGGGTTTTAACAAATCCAATTTACTCAGACAAAGGAAGCGATGACCGCATCCAGTAGAATTGCTACATACGAATCCCATTTTTTAGAGCTTGGAAAATAGGTAATGTCACTGGGATTCACTCTTTACCAAGCCCAATCCAAGCTTCAACATGTAATTCTTGATGGGAACCTCCTACGAGAGAAGTAGAAGTTGATAGAGATTACCACCCAAGGGATGTTATCCGAGCCACCCTAAGAGTATGTCACCATTGCACACCTTATCCTTAGGTCATATGCGGGTGTTATAAGGGTTTATGTAACAATACCCTAGCACTATGATTATGTTCATTATTTTTGTAAAGAATATACACTCATTTTATTATTGTTACTTTGTAAATAGTTTTCAAATCACAAATATTATTTTTAGTTAATATTCAATTAAGAAATATCTTTTGATGAATTAATGGATTTTTGAATTAAATAAAATTTTAAAAAAAATTATTACTAAATTAAGTTTTATTAAATATAAATGATCATATAGTTTTATGAATACAATTGTAATTTTTTTGAGGTTTGAAAGTGGTTTTTGTCAAAACCCATGAATTTTCGATAAATTTCAGTTTTTATTTTAAAAGTAAAAATTTATATATTTATAAAACTATTTAGATAAAATGAATATTATATTTGGATTTAGGATGTCGAAATTATCTAACGGTGAATTTTTCATAATTTTATGAGATAGTCAAATTTTTGGGTAAAAATTAAATACCGTTTAAATATATATTGTGTTTTATGACATCATAATGATTTAATAGTGATGTAATAAAATAATATAAAAAGGTTTTTAGATCAATATATGTTTTAACTTTAAAATAATGTGATTTTATATTTTTTTGATTTATTTTACAATGTCTTAGTGGACCCTCCAAGACTTATAAAACATTTTAACATTTTAAAATGATTTCCTTGAGAGTGTGACTCACCTCCACATAATAAAGCCTAATATTTTAATAGTTTAGACCATTGTACTTATAAAATAATTTTTTCTAATCCTATTTTTCAAAAACCATTGGCCAAAACCATGGTATGGTTTGTGGTTTTGATTAGTTTAATGTGTGGTGTCCAAAACCTAAAAAATAAGGAATTCCCTCTCCTTTCCTATATAAACCCACTCAATACCCCATTTCTATTCACTAAAAACTCTTTTTATCACGTCCATACCCTTCCCTAATCTCTCTAAAATCCTCCCAAGGCGCCCCAATATCCTAATAAGCTTCTCTCAAGCCTCTCCCAAGCCTTTAGGATCACACTTCCATGTAAGGGATTTCTTCCTTTCTCATTTTGTCCAAATTTCTTTTTGTTGTTATGACGTTTTATTTTAAATTATAAATTTTGGGGTATGATTTATCACCTCCCCATACTTCCCTCCTTATGTTTGAATTATGAGATACTTGTTTTCCTCTCATTAATTCATCCCATGTACACCTGTTACCATGTTGAAATTCAGTAAGGGATTTCTTCCTTTCTCATTTTTGTCCAAGTTTCTTTATGTTTCTATACCCTTGTCTTTTCAATTAAAAATTTTGGGGTATGATTTCAAACCTCCCCCATAATTCTATACTTATGCTTGAATTATGAGATACCCCTTTCTCTCTCATTAATTCCTCCCATGTACACCCATTACTATACTGAAATCCTACAAGGAATTTCTCTCTCCTCATTTACATTAAATCAATTATTTTATATTATGCATCTAAATTCTATTACATATGTTAAAAAATGTATCTATATGACCCCATTACTGTCCATTTAATTTAAATATTATTATATCACCATTTATCTCTCATCAACCATTTTTATGAATTCTTATGTCACGCCGTTATACTGCCAAAATTGCACCATGATTTTCCAAGCCAAAGTCATTTTTTAGTGAATACCATGCCCATTTATATATCAAGGGTATTCACCTTTATGAACATTTACTTATTAATTATAGAGTTTAATGTATTAACTCCACATTCCTTTATTGTGGAATAAATGACAATGTTTAATGAATCCATGTAATATGATCCATGTGGCACACTTATGCATGAAATGAAATGATTAAGAAGAGTGCGCCCTAATAGCACTCCAATGTATTGGGTAAAGATTAGTATCATGATAAATCAAGTGAAATGAGGGTTTAATCATGCTAATTCTATTGAAATGAGGGTTTACTCATGCTCCATGTTCAGGGAGCCTTGGCTAATTCTAATATCATGTCAAATGTTGTTACCACATTTCCATGTTATGATAATCATACTATATCATGCCTTTATGTTCATGTTTATTTTGTACTCAATTGATATTCCTATTTCCTAACATGTACTATATTCTTCATGTTATTCCTTATTTACTCCCTTACTGGGATTTATATCTCACCCTTTTCTTATGCATTTCCTCAGGTTATCCCAAGCAATGCTAAGTACAAAGGAATGTTGAAGTCATATAGAAGAAGTTTTCAATAAAGATGTTGGGTTTTATGTTCTAATTTTTTATGTAATGTTTCTAATTTCCCAAGACCCTAGACCTATCTATCCTTAGAGTTGTATTAAGTGCAATTTTATGTAATAAATCATGTTTAAGTTTTTAATAAAGAGCAGGGTTGTTATACACATTCTTTATTTCTTACATAAATTGCATACTCACAATTTTATTCTTCACTTAAAAAAGTAGGGATATTTTTCCCTAATAACCTTTTTAGGGTCCCACCTTTCTTCCTCAATCACATGGTTCTTCCACAAATATTTAAATAGGTGAGTTAAATTATTCCATAAAACTAGATACTTGTGATCTAGAATTTTCACAAGATTTTCCTTATATAAGGAATATTCTCTTCTAACTATACCAACTTAGAACTAAAAACATAAGATACATCATGTATATATTTATTTAATAGTGAAACATGAAACACATCATGTACCTGAGATAAAATCAGTGGAAAATATACTCAGTATGAAACTGATCTCACCTTTTCCATAATTTCATATGGTCTAATAAACCACATACATAACATTCCATTTTTACCAAATCACATAACACCTTCTATGAATATATTTTACGAAAGTGATAATAACCTACCTCAAATGAATGCTCTTTCATCCTATTATCTGCATAAATCTTCTTCATAATCTAAGCATACATCATGTGTTGTTGAATCATATTTATATTATCCAATATTTCTTCTTATAGTTCTATTCAAAACAAATTACTTTCACTGACTTCATCCTAATATGCTAGAGTCCAACACCACATTCCCTATAATGCTTCAAAATGTGCCTTATGTATACCAGAATGAAAACTGCTATTATAAGAAAATTGAACTAATGAAATATATTTATCCCAAACAATCTAATTATAAAACTCAAATTCTATCTAATAAATTCAAAATCATTCACTCTAATGGTCTATCAAATCATGGATAAAAATATATACTAAAATTTAATTCATTACCCAACGAATTTTGAAGTCATTTAAAAAAATAGCGGTAAATCTAGGATGAGGGTTATAAACAATAGAGAGTGTAACTCCATGTAACCTGACTATCAACATAATCTAATTTTGGGAAATATAATATAAAGAAACTATATCTCTAATAAGAAGAAAATTCAAAGATTTAGTTAATCGATCAATAATAACTTGAACCTCATTATTAACTTGTGATGTATTTGGTAACCCCACCATGAAATTCATGGATACATTATCCCATTTACATTTAGGTAGCGAAAAATGATGAAGCAAACCATTTGGTAGTTGTTTCTCAGCTTTATCCTATTGAAATTTCAAGCATTTCATGGTAAAATCAGCAATATCCTTTTTAATTCCTTATCACTAGTTATATTATGAAAGTTCACTATATATATTAGTACTATTAGGATGAAAAAATATAGATATATAAGCTTGAATAAACATTTTATTCTTCAATTGGGGATCACTTGGTGCAAACAACCTCTTTCCAAATATTATAACACCTTTATTGTTAATGTTTAATTTAGGAAACTTACACTTCTTAACAAACTCTACTCTTTATTGAAAACCATAGTCTTCCCACTGAGCATACTTAATTATGTCTAAAAAATATGATTACACTAAAACCCGAACCAAAAGAGATGGAGTTCCTGTATACACAATTTCTAGGCCAAATTTCATTAAATTATTAACCAAAGGATCATGTTCCAAACATAAAATAAAAAATGATGCATTATCTTTTCAACTAAAGGAATCAAATTATTTATTTTCATTACTTGGATGATAGTGAATTAAAAAATTATAATACTTTATTAGTTCCAACTATCTTCTTTTACTCATTTTAAATTTTCTAATTAAATTTATACTTTAACCTTTTATTTATAGTATATATTTCACATTTTACCCCATATAAAATATTCCTCTAAATTTTTAAATAAAAAACCACCGATGTAAGCTCATGGTCATGTATATGGAAATTATTCTCATAGTGTTTTAATTAACATGGAGTATATGCAATTAACTGACCATTTTTAATCAAGGAATAACCAATTCCCTTCAAAGAAGAATCACTATAAATGAAAAATTCAACATTTCATTTTGTAAAGGAAAATACAATGTCATTAACCAATATTTTTTTATTTCTTAGAAATATTAAACACACTTCTTTTTTCAGATGAATTTAACTCATTTTTAAGTTAATTTAGTTAGTGAAATAGATAAATTAGCAAATTTTCCAACAAACCGTTGGTAGTAACTCACTAATCCAAGAAAACTTGGAATCTGAGTGACATTTATAGGGGTTTTTCCACTCTCCCACCACATTAGTTTTAATAGGATCAACATTTATGCCATATTTATAAACAATATTTACCATAAAAAAATCTACTATAACCAAAATCTATATTTGATAAAAATTAAATATTTATTATTTTCTTTTAAAGTATGAATAATGATCCTTATATATTTCTCATGTTACTCATACCATTTAGAATATACCAGAATTTTATTAATTAAAACTATAAAAAAATTATCCAAATACTCATGGAAAACTCTATTAATAAGACCCATAAATAAAATGGGTAAATTAATCAACTATAAAGGCATCTCAAAAAACTCTTAATGGATATACCTAGAACAATGCCTTATCCTTAGAATTTATACCTCATTCAGTTTATGATGATGATATCCAGACCTGATACCAATATTTGAAAAATACGACACTCC
Organism: Viscum album; assembly: GCA_963277665.1. Classification (NCBI taxonomy): domain Eukaryota; kingdom Viridiplantae; phylum Streptophyta; class Magnoliopsida; order Santalales; family Viscaceae; genus Viscum; species Viscum album. The sequence continues at coordinate 200,605,964 of OY728144.1, read as the reverse complement.
TTGAATATAATCAAACGAGTCATCTATACAAGGTAAAAAATACTTATTCTTAATAGTGATGTCATTGAGTTCCCTATAATCAATTAAAATCCTAGGAAAACCATCATTCATTTGAAAAAATAAAATAGGATCACCCCATGGTGAAATGCTAGGGTGAATGAAACCATTATCAAGAAAATATTGTAACTAAATTTTCAATTCCAATAATTCTAATGAAGCTATTCGATAAGGGGGTATTGAAATTGGATTAGCATCTGAAACTAAGTTAATAATGAATTTAAACTTTTGATTAAGAATAACACTAGTAAAATCATCAGTAAATACATCCATATATTCATTTACTATAGGAACATCACTAATCCATACAATTTATTTTCTTTCAATAATAGAAAAATAACTTTCATTTCTATATTTAATTTATTTCTTAGCTTCTTGATATGTTATAAAATTTATGGATTCATTATTATATACAAATTCTAACTCAATTTGAAAATTGGATATAACTTATTTAGATTTATAATATATCTTATCATGATAAATTAAAATACAATCCATATCTAGGATAACATCAAACTCAACTATGAGAAATAAAACAAGTTTTTTTGGAAAAACTATTCCAAAAATAATCATAGGAATATTACTATAAATATTTGTAGCTTTAACACTTCTAACAAGAGTTTTTACCAAAAGTTCTATCTTTATTTCTTAAGGTGATATTTTAAGAAAATTTCCTAGAAATGAAATAATTCATAAAACCTGAATAAAAAAACACATTATCATAATATATGTAAACAAGTATTGTACCTTTCACCACTTCATTATATGGTCCTATTTTTTCTAGGGTATCCACAAATAACTTTTCTACACCCTTTTACTTATAGTATTTATTATTTTTATCCTTCATATTTATCTTCAAACACACATTTTCATAATGGATCATCTCATTATAAATATAACACTATAACACCTAATTATCATTATTAATATTACAATTACTATTACCTTTTCCCTTGTAGTCATGAGCTATATGTACCAAATTACTACACCAGAAACACTTCCCAAATTTCATGAGACACTCATCTTGATACTTCTTACCACACTTATAAAAAAGGAAATTTTGTCCTCATAATTTTAAATTTATTTTATGTGTGATTACCCATATCTTTCTATCTATACCACTTCTTATCCTTGTTGTTTAAAAATTGAACAAACACTATATCAACCTTCTCAACACACCGCATAACTTTCTCGTAGATTTTAAATTTATGAGATGCCAAATCTATTTGAAAAATTGGTTTCAATCCAGAGTAAAACCTTTCAATTTTATTATCATATTACAATATGAAATTTTATGCATACCTAGTCAATATAATAAAATTGGATTCATATAAGGAAAAATATTACTCCACATTTTCTTCAGTTATAAAAAATATCATTTCCATCATAAGTTGAAAAACCTTAGGAAATTACTTCACAAGGAAAATATCTTTAAACACTGACCACTCTATGGAATCAATATCATCTTTATCCTTGTTATTTTTAACCAATGACCACCACTTATTGACCTCACCCTAAAAGAAATAAATTAAAAGAATTACCTTTTTGATTTTTAGATCGACCAAAACTTAAAATATCTTTTACAGAGCATTGATCTATCCTCTGGCTACCACTGTTTCTGAGGTTCCACAAAAAACTAGAGGGTACTATTTCATGATATTACCCACTATAAACATGTTCCTATATAGAGATTTTAGTTTATCTATATCATGTTTACCACCATTAATAATATTATTTGACAGAGTCAACATAGCTACAAACCACTCTCTTACAATTCAAACCATTTTAGGTTTTCAATTTGAAAGAATATTATCCTCCTACTACCTTTCCACTTAATTCACCATGTTTCCTTTGTAGAGAACCATACTGAAATAAACATATATTAGATGAAGCAATATGGAAACCCTCAAAGTTTTATCATGATTATATAATCCATAGACTAACATCACTTGAATTTCTTTTCTTAATAACATAACAACCTCTAAAGTTATCTAAACCTTTCTCTGATACCAATTATAAGGACTTATGCTTTTAACAACCCATAATTATGAGTTTAATATAAAGGATTGATTTTTTTTATATTATTATGATATTTTAGGTTTAGAGTTTTGAATAATTATAAAAAACACATATATATCAAACCCTTATAAAAAAAGTTTAAACTTCCACCAAATATCCATTTTTTCAAATAACAGGATTCTTAAATTTAAACTCTTATTTTATTAAAAAAAATCTTCTTTTAAGATGAATCCCCAAAATATAAAGATAAAACTTTATATAGTTACTATTTATACATAGGCCCTATTAAAAAAATTTGAAAACTTGGGATGAGTAAAAAAATATCATTAAGTGATATAAAAATTAAATTAACCTTTTAGTATATTTGAAAAACTATGAAATATATAAGAAAATTTACACTTTTTTATAATAAACTTTAACTCAAACATTCATTTCCTTACTCATGAAATAATCTTTATTTCTAAATATTTTTCATAAAAAATTTATTAATAAATAATGAAGGAAAAATCATAATCATTAGGGTTTCTTAAAAAACATGAGATCCCATGAAAAACCTTTTCTTTAAAAACACACATTTCACCCTTAAAAGGGTCTTGAACTTAAAACATAAGCTTATTTTCTTACCTTATGAAATCAAAATATTTCCATAAAAATTATTTTTAAGGAATAGAAAATTTATGTAGGTTCCTTGGGACATCATATTCATATCACTCTTGTCACCACTCTTAAAAACATCCTTACAAATTTAATAACCCACATAGTTAATTCGAACATATATTCCCTCAGAGAACAAAATCATTAGCTGATGAATTAGAGAGCTATATCAAGATCACCTGTCATCATGAAAAATGTAAAAGTACCATAAAATACATGAAATGCATACAATATTTCATTTATATGTTAAAATCTCATAAATTATTCTATTTAATACATATGCAAAATCACTTTTCGGATTTATGTAAAAATACGGATAAAAATACTTTTTTCCTTTGAAAATCTTAAAAAGAAAATTCCAAAAATAATAAGAAATAAAATATTCTTTTAAAAACCATGAAAAATTATATATTAATACTATTAAATAGTAATGTTCATGAAATTATGAAATTCCATTCATTCTTCATATGTTAAAAATATATACATTTCACACTAAAAAACCATATAAAATATGTTAAAAAAGAATCCTTTTAAAAAAACTATAAGGAATTTCAATGATATTTTTAAAATAACTTTAAAAAACTATTTTATAATAAGATTTAAATTATTTAAACATTTTAATAAATATAAATATATAGTAAAAAGATTCAGAAAGAAAAGGTTAGAACATGTTAAACAATGTTTTAAATAAAAATTCCCTACCTCGAGTTTGAATAATCATGTAGGTCTTTTAACTCTTGTATAATAAACTTATATTTATTATTTAATTTATAAATAACTTTTTTAAAGTTTATTAACTTATAATAATCCCTTTTATTTCATTTATTACCTTGTATTATATGATTACTAAAATGATTAAGTTCATGTTATATGTTTTGAGGACATTCAGTTCATAACCCTAAAACAACGTCGGTAGGTTTACCATTGTCAAAGGGTTTAGGGTTCCATCACATAAATAATATTAATTTGAAATAATCATAATTTATATATATCAAATACAATTTTATAACCATCCATGAAATGAGAACATGAAAAATGAATCACATCACTTCACGGAGGTGGTGGCCCACACATATGCACAATCAACATTATCATTTTCCAATAGATAGAAGTGTAGTAAGTTAAGTAATATATTATATTTATATAATAATTATTATTTCATAAACATAATATATATTTTTTAAATCCATCATAATAACCAGCAATGTGAGGAAGTGATGAAAAAAACACATCACTTTGTGGAGATGGTAGTCCACACATATGCACGAGTGATGTTTTCATTTCCCATAGGATGAAAAAGGGTTGTACCATCAAAATAATAACATTTAAGTATATTAAATATATTTATTTATTCATATAATCATGGTTGTACAAGATTTAAAGGATTTGTAAGAATAAATAATCATGAAAGCACTCGGTTAAGAGTTATACCTTTTCTTTGGAAAACCTCATTTGGCTTACACTATAAGCCTTCTATATTAGTATTTTGATGAAAAAGAACCTATAGGTGTGGGGAGTTATGTTGGTAAAGTATTTGTGAAAATATTGGTTCATCTAAGTGGATAAAATTATGTGAATAAGAGAGGATATATGGCTCCTTTTCATAAGTGAGGGGAGTGACAATCTTGTAATTTTTCTAAAGTTTTAAAATAATAAAAAGTCTTATTCATGAGAAAGTGGAACTAAATATATACCATTTAAAATATAAGGTTATAATGGTAGAAATAATCTAATAAAATAATATTTAAGATGATATTTTATGACCTTATCACTTAGTTTTAACCTCATTTAATTCATTTTACTCTTTACCGTGGTGATAACTTTTAACATGGTTACTATTCATTATCAGCAAAAATAAATTTAACCTCCCTACTAAATTTGAAAATAATTATTAAATATATTAAATATATTTTTACATAATAAATTTCCATAATTTTAAGAAATTAATTTTAATATATGTTCACAAAACACAACGAAAAATATTTTTTTTTTTGAAAAATGTGTTTTTAAGCCTAAAAATGAATTTATACCAAAATCAAGACTAAGGTTGTTTAATATATTATTAACTGGATTATTTTTAATAAAAGGGTATTGGTTATAATTTAAAAATAACCCAAAACATAATGGTACTTTTTAAATACTTGAAAAGAAATGAGGGTTTTCATAAAAATTTGTATTTTCACTATTCACCTAAAAATCAACATTTTCAGAAAAATCCAAAAAAATTAATGTAAAATAAATTTGATATTATTATATAATAAATGAATTAAATTTTATAAAATTTAATTTCTAAAATTTCTAAATTTTACTTTTAATTAAAACTATATAATAATTGGAAAAAACTTTAGTTAGAATAAAACTATTTTTTTCGATTTGAAAAATCATATAAAAGTATTTAAATGAATGAGAATCCATAAATATATTCATGAATACTCATAAAGAATGAATTTTATTTATTATTAACATTACATGGGTTGTCACATAATACTTTTGGAGGGTAGAACCATACATTTTGGGTTGCATTAGGCGGTGACGCTTTGGTGGCTTGGGATAGGCATGTGGGGTACAACACCATCTTAGTGGTGGAATTGATAGAGAGTAGGTGGATCAGATTATGATGTATAGTACACTTGGTGGTTGGATTTGTGTAGTGGATTCAAATTTGATTTTAAGAGACGAAACATGGTTGTTTGGAGGTGAATTAGTGCTCACGAGAGCTTGTGATTTATGGTGGGAGGACTACTATGGATTCTTGAAGATGAGAAGCATCATGGTGGAGTGTTTTTAATGGACCAAAAATTTCTAGATCATTAATTTTTGGGGAAAATTTTAATTTTAATCTCAAATAATGGGTCATGTTGACAATTGGGTTTCAAATTGAGAATTTAAGTTTCAGAACTTCTCAAATAGATGTTTTTGAATGAGTATCAAGGCTCGATTGATAGTTAAGGTTCTTGAGGAAGTATTATAGATGATGCTGAGTTGGCCTAGATATTGAATTTTAGGAGTTGTATGATGCCACACCTCGATAGTAATTTATGTATTTCAAGATATTTTATCAATGAGGGAGGTCATACCAAAGACGAGGGCTTCACAACATGAAGAGTTTGGTGAAATTATGAAAGGAAAGTCCCATTACATAGTCCTTCATACTGTGAAGGGATGGTCACACCATCATGATCAGTCTTACATAGTGGGATGATGACCCTTATGAAGACAAGTCAATCTATGACCCATAAATCATGTTGTGACCCATAAATTTCACTGTGATGGTGTTAGGTTGAGGGGTCAATCCCTCAGCTATGGTTTTCTATACCATATGATTTTCAAGTGATATGGAATATCATGGAATGATCCTCCTGGGTGAACTACAATCGATGCTTGGTTGATATTTTTAATCAGGCACAAAATCATCTTTTGTGGGGTTCCCCCTTTTATGTTTAGGGTAAAATAGGTATTGAGGAGAGGCCATTTGAGTAACTCTCCCTCTCATTCTTCCTCCTTCAATCCCCCATATTGAGCCAATGTTATTATTACATTTTAACAGTTATTTTGGGTATGATTTTCTATTTATTCCTATGTTATCTTCTCTCATTATAGCCCTTTAATCTCAATGTAATTTTTTTTGTGGTTTTATTGGTGATTTCCACCAGATCATGGTGCATATCTCCTAGAATAATGGGACTTTTGTGTGGGTGGATAGAGGAGGTCTTGGAATGTTAAATTCATGGGGTTTCATTTGGTTTTAGTGTGATAAAGACACCCAATGATTTTTTTGATGAATATAACTCTTTGGTTTAAATTAAATAATTATTTATTATTATTTATGTTATATGGAATGAGATAGGGGCTCGGGAGGTTGTATAAACTTGTAAAAGGAATGGACAGGTGTATGAATGGGTGTATAGATCATAGATTGGGTGGTAACTCATTTATTGAGGTAGGTGGTCTATTTAATACAAATCCATTTCTTTTTTAAGTTGGATTTATTTCCTACATACATGTTACATGAGACCAGGTGGAGGGATATGGACCAAAAGAAACTTGGGTAGAAGAGATAGAATGTAACTGAGTCTCCTAGGATTGGGAAAAGTTCCATCAAGAACTTTAGTTAATTGGGATCACCCGATGAATGTATCACCAAGGGTTAAGGATTTCAATTAAGTTTTTAAGAGACCTTAGGTAGGTCTTAGGATATGATCCATGATACAGGTATTCTAGGTTGGTTTTCTAGGGACAGTTGATTGAAATGAGAGGCTTGGGCCTTGTGGAATGGGTGAGATGGTTGTACATCTCACACCTAGTGAGTCACACTCTTATGAGGTTTAATTGATGCTTGGTGAGCACTGTGAGTGGGATATGTCCTTTGTGGTTTTATGTGGTGTGAAAAAGAGGGTTTTATCTAGGTAAATGGCTAAGAGATATCCCTTAGAAGATATGAGATGGGACCTGAGTAAGGGTCGTGATTTGGAATTCTATAAGGATTATACCTTAATGTTGGGGCCAAATATAGAAAGATAATATGGGTTGTGGTGCTACTGATGGGTGAAAAACATGAGATAGTGTTGATAGGAAATGATCAGGATGGGTGATAAGGATCCTAGTTGATTCCCAAATAGGTGAGATGAGGCATGCTTCAGGGTTTAGTGGTATGTTTGAATGAATTTCTCCTAATAAATGAGTTGGTGATCTACGTGATGGGTTATAGGACCTATTTTCTATTACAAGTGTGTTCTTTACTGAGTGATTGTGATAGGTAATGGATTCTAGTGCTAGGTTATAGATCTTGAGGCCTAAAATAAACTTGATTGAGAAGGTTCTGGTTATAATTCCATAGAAAATTTGGAGTCCTTTTCATACATTAATCCTAGGCATACCTTGAGTGAGAAGATATGTCTTGAGAATAGCTAGCTTCACCTAGAGTGAGAAGGTGTTTCCAAGGAACTTTCTTTGAGTGAGAAGGTAATGGTTGGGATTACTAATATTCTTGAGTGAGAAGGATAGTCTAGTTGTGATGTAGTAAAAGATGTGGATGATGGACCCAATCTAAAGCGATAAGGTTGTGGGTCAATATGTGTATATGGGAAACTACATTAAGCGATGAGTAGGAGATGATATTTATGGAAGACCTCTCTTGAGTTATAAGGGTTAGTCCAAGACTTTCATGAGGGAACCAACCTTGTTCATTCAATTAGTGGTCAAAACTTGGTGATTACTTACCTCGAGTCTCTGAGTATGGGATGGGTTACAGGTATGGTGTAATGTAGTGATAATGGTATTTTGGTATAGAACCAAAGAAGATATGATCAGGTATCATGATTTCTTGTTTAGAATGAGATGACTTTATTTTCACGGATTTGCAGTGGTTGGGTTAGTACACAACATCCAATACATTTTGTGACATATTTTTTTTTCTTTTTAAAGCATACTCTTATATGATGGTGCATACTAGGGGCACATGGTGGGACCCTACTAAGATGTATTTTTCACTCCCTACATGAGAAATTTGGTGCATGTGAAATCCTTATATTTTATTTAGAGTTTAGAGTATAAAACGTATAGTGGATCAGGATGAGTTATCTTTAGGGTATCTGTAGACTGAGATTAGTTGGTTAAAGGATGAAAATAGAGTTGATTATGTATTTTTATTCTTTTGTTTATTTTTTATTTATGATTAGCCTAGTGGGAGACCATCTGGATGTTTATCTTTTATGGAATCATCATTTTTTTATAGAATTGTGTTTATTTGATCATGCATACTCTGATGTTTGTGATGGATATTGTTTGGCTATTTCTATTATGAATTTGAATCTAATTCAATGGCATAGTTTCCCCATTTTATATATAAGTTCCTTGCCTCTAGTCAGTAGGCTTTGGCATATTAGGAGGCTTGTTTGCAGCCATGTATCATTATCAACCTAGCTCACTATTAAGTGTCCTTCAGAATGGGGAGTTACATAGTGGTATCAAAGCATTTTTTTGGTTTACTATTTAGGGAGATGGAAAATAGGTGATGTAAGAGTGAGTCAGATCTTGTGATGGAACATAGATTTGTGAGTGCCAAACACTTTTCTAGTGGTAATTCCTAGTTACCATAGGTTCAATATTTTCTTTATTTTCACTGTTATGGTTGATATTTTTATTAAATATAACACTCTTACCAGATATTTTTATTTATAGTTTTATCTCTTGACCTATTAGTAAGATTGAGTGTACATGATTCATATTTTTAACATAGGATTCACATGACATACACATGATTTTGTGTGTTAGGGAGTTCACTGATGAAATAAGGTTAAATTATTTAAAGTGAAAAAACATCTTCTATTGTGTATTTTCATTGATAGCATGTCTAGTGAATATTGATACATGATATTCTATGGTGAAAACTATATAGTCCCTTCATGCAAGGGATGTATAAAAAATCATAGTGGGTTATTGTATGAATTGTATGTATGATAGGTGATCTAAGGATGGGTATGGGTTTCCTTGAGGATGTGGTTCAGCTACATAAAGTGTCATCAACAACCTATATGGTGTCTTACATATAATTTCTTGGTGGAACTCTACTTAACTGAACATGGAATATATGTGGATACCCCAGAGTGGGTTGAGGAAAAGAATGTGAATTCCATGTTCTTGGTATGAAGATTGGGGGAGAGGGTAGGATTATATAGATTTTTAGATTTTATGATTTTGGATGTTCTTTGATGGAATAGTGAGAATGTGAGTATATGCTCATGGTTTCCGAATGATTCCCATATGGTAGGTGAACATGTGGTTATCCTTGGCATGATTGAGATGCCTTGGGATGTTGTATGAGGTTGAAATGAGAGAGGATCATGGTTAGTAGGTTAGGAATGCGATAAAAAGTTAGGTGGGACACAACTCATGGGAGTGCGAGTTAGGTGGTGCGATCAGGTTGTTCATGGGTGTGCATCCATTAGGTTTGAGTGAGATTAAGTAAGATCATGAGTAAGAAACTGCGAGATGGTTCTTATAGGTTCAATCTTCCTTTTGAAGAGGAGAGTGGGTTTTTATAAAAATTTATTAGTAAAGGTGAATTATGGATAGAATACATAGGTTGGGAGAGACACCTATTGAGTTGTAGATCAGTGAGAGGCCACATTTCGGCAAAACATCAATAGATGAAATGAGATTCTTGCAAGCATGGTTACTCTAGAATTTAATTGAGAATGGGATGCATCCCTATATTATAAGAGGTCTAATCAGAATTTGATTTTGTTACCATAGTATGGATGATCTTATTTTACCTTGATAGAAGTGTCAGGGGTGGATGAGATGGGTGACAATGGATAGAGAGGAGAAATAAGCAGAGTTTGTTTAAATGCGTTTTTTTAAAAAAAAATTATGAAAAACCGTATAGATTAATTTTTTTAAAAAATACGCTACAAAGGTGGCATCGACGATGTCGCCTTTTCCCTAAAACAATTTTTTTATTTATTTTCATTTTTAATATATTTAAAATTTTAATGTTTTATTATTATTTTTGTATGGTTATATATATATATATATATAAATAAAACTTAATGTTCCAACATAATTTTTCTTTTATTCAAGTACGTGAATTTTCAGGCCTATATAATATAAACTATAAGACCAATATGAATGAAATTTTAAACATTTATTAAACATATAACAAGTAGTCCAATATAAAAATAATTTCTTAAAAAATCTTGGTGAAAAATTATTTATAACCTATAATATCTACCTACTTGAAACTTAAAAATGTTTCAAGTACGTGACTTTGCTGGCCTATATAATATAAACTATAAGACCGATTTTAATGAAATTTTAAACATTTCTTAAACGTATAAAATGTAGTCCAAAATAAAAATAATTTATTAAAAAATCTTGGTGAAAAATTATTTATAACCTATCATATCCACCTACTTGAAACTTAAAAATGTTTCAAGTACGTGACTTTTCTGGCCTATATAATGTAAACTATAAGACCGATATGAATGAAATTTTAAAACTTTCTTAAACATATAACAAGTAGTCCAAAATAAAAATAATTTCTTAAAAAAATTTGGTGAAAATTTATTTATAACCTATCAAATCCACCTACTTGAAACTTAAAAATGTTTCAAGTACGTGACTTTGTTGGCCTATATAATATAAACTATAAGACCAATATGAATAGAATTTTAAAAATTTCTTAAACATATAACTATTATTCCAAAATAAAAATAACTTCTTAAGAAATCATGGTAAAAAATTATTTATAACCTTTCAAATCCACCTACTTGAAACTTAAAAATGTTTCAAGTACGTGACTTTGTTGGCCTATATAATATAAACTATAAGACAAATATGAATGACATTTTAAAATTTTCTTAAACATATAACTATTAGTCCAAAATAAAAATAACTTCTTAAAAAATATTGGTGAAAAATTATTTATAACCTTTCAAATCCACCTACTTGAATGTTAAAAATGTTTCAAGTATGTGACTTTGCAGGCCTATATAATATAAACTATAAGACCGATATGAATGAAATTTTAAACATTTCTTATATTGGAACTCAATTCAACCCTCTTGAGATTCCACTCTGAAAAAAAATTGATTATATTATTTTGATTTTAGTAGACATAAAACATGTAAACAATAATGTACAATCAATGCCTATGTCTGTGGCGATGAGATTTCATCCCACATAGTGGTCTGCAAATAGGACATCCGCGTCGAGTGCGCAATGGAGTCTGATGACCTGGAGAAGGCTGATCCTCGGGCACTGGAACGTTGACTGGCGCATCCTCCATCTATGTGTTAGTGGGAGGAGCTGTCAACTGAATCTTGTACTGGCATCCGGATCCTTCTCCCTCTAGGGTGGTAGAAGGACCTGCCTCCATCCCAGTGGGAAACCAAGCCTCCGATGGATCAATACCTCAAGATGACGACGATGGATTTGGAATCCAAGGCTGTGATGGATCCCAAGGCTGTGAAGGATTTGGAACCCAAGATATAGAGAACAGTGGATACCCTATTAGGAAAGATGGATCCCATGCCACCTAAGGCACATCCTGAATCGGCTGAACCTGGACTACTAGAGGGCCGACCTCTGATGGTGGAGCAGGTGAGGCCTTACGTACATCACGATGCTTTCTATGTCACTATGGTCATGGCTCCTCAGCACCAGAAACAAATGCAGGATGTTCCTCTGGGGCAGGAACCTCCTCTCTCCGAGCCAGATGCGTGAAGATGCTCTCGAAAAGCGCATGAAAAGATTTCCTCACCTCCAGCATTGTAGCATGGACGACTGCCCGGCTAAAGACCCCCTCCTCCTCTTCATCACTCATGCGAACAAGATGCTCTGTGTGACTTCCCTGTAAATAGATTCAAATGAAATTAGAAAATAATTCAATAATCAAATTAATAGAAATTTATTTCATTAGCATCCTCTTCATATCTATGTCAGGTTGGGTAAGATACAGTATAGACTTCAGTCTATACCATGGTGCATAGTCAACCTTCTCCGAAAGAGATAATCAATTCGTAGAAACACCCTGAATATGAAACTGTGCACATCTGTTCTAGCATTCGATAAAACTAGCATATACTTGGGACCAGTCATCATCCTACCTCCCTGTCAGCTTCATCCCAAGAAGTCGGCCTATCTGTCTCGATGGTAATGGAATCAGTTGAGTATGGAAAAAATAGTGCATGACTCTGTCAGGATGCTGCCACTCAATAATATAGAAGTGAATGAGGGGCACTACAACCATAGCATCCTCATGCCCAACAATGCAGTATGTTGGAAACTGGTCCTTAATACTCGAGTATGGAAGCCATGAAATCTGAAATGACAATTGATTTTGTCAAAAAAGAAACCTAACTAAAAACCAAAATTGATGCTATTATTAAATATGTTAAATAGTGATAGATTGTATATACATACCTGATCATGTAAGAGACAGTCCAACTATAGCCGATATACACCCAAATGCTGTCTCGAAACCACGTCAAAATTGTGTCACTAACACCACCAATAAAATACATCAACGATGGTGAAAAATAATGAGAAATTATAGTCAATAACTCATAGTAGAATCAAAAACCAATAGAAATGACTTATTATACCAGTGTCCATGCAGAGCATCATGCAACACCTACATCTCGACTGGGGGACCAGTAAGGTCAGGGCAGAATGATGGGATGCGCTCCCATGACCACATCTGAATAAGGATGACGCATCCTCTGAGACCTATACGGTCCCTGTGGGATAGCCTACATAATGATATATACGTGTATGCCAAGAAGGATGATCCCCAACTGTACTTCCCAGCCCAATCAAATTCCTCTAGTAGGGGTAGATACATTATATGCACATGTATCCCTGAGTGATCAGTACACATGGTCCCACCAATAAGCCGTAAGATATGTGCACAGGTGTAATGCATGATGGTCTGCTCATTTTCATCATCCTGTAAATGTGGAATCTACGACTCCAAACAAGGCATAGATATAGACGATCCATCTGTAGCCCTATGATCAGACAAAATATCAACGCCTAACAAGCACTGAGCAAGGTCTAGACAAACTACACGAGTGAGTCCAATAACAGGTCTCCCCTAGATAAGTAGACCAAGAAGCACTGACACATCCTTGAGGGTGATGGTCATCTCTCCCTCAAGGAGGTGGAATGTGTGTGTGTCTCTAGTCTCCATCTCTCAATGAGGGCAACAAGTAGGTAACAATCTAAAAATGTAAACTCTGATACGACAAGGCCATAGAAGCCAGCACGACGCAAGTAAGGTCTAATGGAATGTGGAGGCTCCCTATGATGAAAATGGTGCACTCGACGCACCTTGACCAATCAAACTGGAAGACCCTCTAACATGACCGACGAAATATGGGTAGGCTACTGAGTGATTAGTATGGTATCATCCATCTACATATAAACAAATGAAATGAGTCATAAGTTTAAAATGTAAATATAACGTTATGGATAGGATTAATATAAACCATGCCAATTAGTAATTATGTTTTTGGAATTTATATAATTGTATGTATTGAATAACTTATGCTAATCATTATGATACTATAATTTCATTATAGAATATTTTACTAAAAGATCCTACATAATTTAACCAAAAACCATGGAAAAGGGAAGATGTTTTTGGGTTGGGTTTTAGGTTGGAGGGTTTATGGTTTCAAATTTTAATATTAAGGTTTAGTAAACATTTTTCTGGGTTAATAACATTTACTTTACAATATGGGTTAAGTGTTTTGCTTTTGTATTTATGAAATAAATTCTATTATCTCATATTTAAAGTTATTTCTTGAAAGCATGAATATTATTATGAAATAAGTTCTATTATCTAAAATATTGGGTCTTGAATTAGGTTAGACATATTTTGGAGGAGCTTTAGGATTAACTACTTATGGATTCAATTAATATAAAATGTTTCAATTAGTAATGGTGTTTTTTTAATTTATCTAATTGTATGTATTCAATAACTTATGCTAATCATTATGATACTATAATTTCGTTATAGAGTAGTTTACTAAAATATCCTACATAATTTAACCAAAAACCATGGAAAAGGGAAGATGTTTTTGGGTTGGGGTTTAGGTTGGAGGGTTTAGGGTTTCAAATTTTAATATTAAGGTTTAGGAAACATGTATCTAGGTTAATAACATTTACTTTACAATATGGGTCAAGTGTTCTACTTTTAGATTTATGAAATAAATTCTATAATCTCGGATTTAAAGTTATTTATTGAAAGCAAGATTAATATTATGAAATAAGTTCTATTATCTAAAATATTGGGTCTTGAATTTGGTTAAAAACATTTTGGAGGAGATTTATGATTAACTACATATGGATTGGATTAATATAAACTGTGTCAATTGGTAATGATGTTTTTATAATTTATCTAATTATATGTATTCAATAACTTATGATAATCATTATGATACTATAATTTTGTTATAGAATAGTTTAATAAAATATCCTATATAATTTAACCAAAACCCATGGAAAAGGGAAGATTTTTTTGGGTTGGGGTTTAGGTTGGAAGGCTTAGGGTTTCAAATTTTAATATTAAGTTTTAGGAAACATGTTTATGGGTTAATAACATTTACTTTACAATATGGGTTAAGTGTTTTGTTTTTGGATTTATGAAATAAATTCTATTAACTCAGATTTAAAGTTATTTATTGAAATCAAGAATATTATAATGAAATATGTTCTATTATCTAAAATATTGGGTCTTGAATTTGGTTAGACACATTTTAGAGGAGCTTTATGATTAACTACTTATGGATTGGATTAATATAAACCGTGTCAATTAGTAATGATGTTTTTGGAATTTATCTAATTGTATGTATTGAATAACTTATTATAATCATTATGATACTATAATTTCATTAAAGAATAGTTTACTAAAATATCCTACATAATTTAACCAAAAATAGTGGAAAAGGGAAGATATTTTCGGGTTGGGGTTTATTTTGGAGGGTTTAGGGTTTCAAATTCTAATATTAAAGTCTAGGAAACATGTTTCCGGGTTAATAACATTTATTTTACAATATGGGTTAAGTTTTCTAATTTTGGATTTATGAAATAACTTCTATTATCTCACATTTAAAGTTATTTCTTGAAATCAAGAATATTATTATGAAATAAGTTCTATTATCTAAAATATTGGGTCTTGAATTTGGTAAGACATCTTTTGTAGGAGCTTTATGATTAACTACTTATGGATTGGATTAATATAAACCATGTCAATTAGTAATGTTGTTTTTGGAATTTATCTAATTGTATGTATTGAATAAATTATACTAATCATTATGATACTATAATTTCATTATAGAATAGTTTACTAAAATATCCTACATAATTTAACCAAAAACCATGGAAAAGGGAAGATGTTTTTGGGTTGGGGTTTAGGTTGAAGGGTTTATGGTTTCAAATTTTAATATTAAGGTTTAAGAAACATGTTTCTGGGTTAATAACATTTACTTAACAATATGGGTTAAGTGTTCTGCTTTTGGATTTATGAAATAAATTCTATTATCTGAGATTTTAAGTTATTTCTTGAAAGCAAGAATATTATTATGAAATAAGTTATATTATCTAAAATATTGGGTCTTGAATTTGGTTAGAGCTATTTTGGAGGAGCTTTATGATTAACTACTTATGGATTGGATTAATATAAACCGTGTAAATTAGTAATGATATTTTTGGAATTTATCTAATTGTATGTATTCAATAACTTATGCTGATCATTATGATACTATAATTTCGTTATAGAATAGTTTACTAAAATATCCTACATAATTTAAACAAAAACCATGGAAAAGGGAAGATTTTTTTGGGTTGGGGTTTAGGTTGGAGGGTTTAGGGTTTCAAATTTTAATATTAAGGTTTAGGAAACATGTTTCTGGGTTAATAACATTTACGTTGCAATATGGGTTAAGTGTTCTGCTTTTGGATTTATGAAATAAATTCTATTATATCATATTTAAAGTTATTTCTTGAAAGAATGAATATTTTTATGAAATAAGCTATATTATCTAAAATATTGGGTCTTGAATTTGGTTAGACATATTTTGGAGGATTTATATGAGTAACTACTTATGGATTGGATTAATATAAACTATGTCAATTAGTAATGATGTTTTTGAAATTTCTCTAATTGTATGTATTCAATAACTTATGCTAATCATTATGATACTATAATTTCGTTATAGAATAGTTTACTAAAATATCCTGCATAATTTAACCAAAAACCATCGAAAAGGGAAGGTGTTTTTGGGTTGGGGTTTAGTTTGGAGGGTTTATGGTTTCAAATTTTAATATTCAGGTTTAGGAAACATGTTTCTGGGTTAATAACATTTACTTTACAATATGGGTTAAGTGTTCTGCTTTTAGATTTATGAAATAAATTCTATTATCTCACATTTAAAGTTATTTCTTGAAATCAATAATATTATTATGAAATAAGTTATATTATCTAAAATATTGGGTCTTGAATTTGGTTAGACATATTTTGGAGGAGCTTTATGATTAACTACTTATGGATTGGATTAATATAAACTGTGTTAATTAGTAATGATTTTTTTGGAATTTATCTAATTATATGTATTCAATAACTTATGATAATCATTATGATACTATAATTTCGTTATAGAGTAGTTTACTAAAATATCATACATAATTTAACCAAAAACCTTGGCAAATAGAAGATGTTTTTGGGTTTAGAAAACTGAGGAAAAAAGAAGAGATAACAACATTTAGTTTACAATATGGGAATTTCACAATGAAGACAATAAATCGTTATGGATGAGACTGTGAACTCAACCCAACAACATTAGGGAATCGTTTTCGGTTATGACCTTCTTTATGACATATCGTGCATCGTAAACTCTCTCTTTGTTCTTGAGGCCAATCCATCTCATTACGCATCTTACCGGCCTTCGGTCTCCCACAAGGACGTAACCGATTCATGTCAGGTATCAATATCAGTTGGTTTTCGGGCATTAGGAAATAACGATACTCCCCAATAGGTTTCCATGGTGAAACATAGAAGTTATCAATGGTATCCATCCGGTACACTGGATAAACATATGCTTCCCATGATATGTTCATTGAGGAACATGATGTGATGGCGTGTGTACATGGAAACCGTAAGGCCTGAAAGTTTCCACATTGACATTGCCTTGTTTCTAGTAATACCACCATTTTTTCACTGATGTGATTTGTGATGGGGTCTGAATTATCCTGAACTTCAAATCGGGAGTCTTCTCTTCGAAATAGACAGCCGTGATAACCAGAATCTTCTTCAGTATTCTTTTCAATCTCTCATTGAAAGTGTCTTCCATATCTTAGCCCCTGCTGTATTCTATCTGATGCTAGTTTTTATCTATACACAAAGTACTTCACACATCAATATAATATATCCTAAACTAAGGCGGTTATAGGTAGCTTGTGAATCCATTTGAAGATACCATTGATGCACTCCACAATGTTTGTCGTCATGTGTCCTTAACTCTTCCCCCATCATATGTTAATGTCTGTTTTTCTTTTGGAATCTGCATCATATAATCATAAACTTCTTGATTATCCTGGTGGATTTTTTCAAAATGTTCTTCAAACCACCATTGGCCCGACTCATATGCTACACAGAATAGATGATATTTCACATAAATTGATTTTATCTTTATGTTGAAATAGTAAAAAATAACAAATACAATGCGTACCAAGACTCGTGATTGCCTTCTTCATTAGTTTGTTGTGGAATTTTTTATGCACATTGCTAGCAATGTGTCTGATACAGAACCAATGATGTGCATTTGGGCATCTCCATGTATCAGGATCTTCATTTATTGCCTCATTAATTTCCCTATGGCAATCAGATATCAAAAAAACACCCCAAATGTTGGTGAAATGGTCACTGATACATGCCAGAAACCAACTCCATGATTCATAGTTTTCTCTCTCTAAAATGGAAAAGGAAAGTGGAAGAGGTGAAAGGTTTATATCTTGGGTTTCTGAAATCAACAATACTCCCTTGTATTTTCTATACAGAAATGTTCCATCAATCTGAAAAAACTGTTTGCAGAAACGAAATGCGGAGATATAGGGAAGGAATTCCTAGAACAACTGATGAAATTGAACACGTGATGGATCAAGTCGGTTATTGTGAGACACATGTTCATTTGTATCCAGATTGAATACAACATGGTTATTATGCCTCAGTATATCTAGCAATTGTGGCAACACCCGATATGATTCATCCCAATCACCATAGACCTTCACAATTTCCTTCTGTTTCGCCATACATGCCTTATTATAGGAAATTTTATAACCGAATGTCTGTTGAATCCTCTTTTTCAAAAGGGTTATTAGAACATCTTGACATGTCCTAATCATCTCAATAGCAATAGATGAAACAAATTATGTATCCAATGAGGTATGATCTTGTGTGAGGCTTGGATGAATGCAAGTATGAGCCACCTCAATCCTCGAGATTCTTCAACCTCCAAATGTAATGTCCAGAATCTCCCTCAAGAGAAATCTACAATCATCCCCATACTTCTCACACCATATAACATATTTACTATGACATGATTCATGAACTACAAAGTTAAAGTGTCTCTCAATATGAAATATCTTTAGTGTACTTTTTAAGACATCATTACTAGGAAAATTCCTTCTATTATATAAGGTTTTTTACACCTCACTAAACCTATCTGGTACAACTCCAGGGAACTCAGTTACCAGTGTGAGAACAGTATTGTCGAATGCAGGCACGTGTGTCACTGCTTTTGACCAAGATGAAAAGAGTGGTGGATGATTTATTGTAGGTCAAGGTTGATGTACAACTAATGAATTTCTCAAAACCTCCTCCCTATCTTCCGCTGGTCCCTCCTCATCAGCACTATTGTCACCATCTGATCCATTATTACAAAACTCCTCATCATAAGTTGGATTGACATGTATATCCAGGAGATCATCTAGGTTGTCCTCTTCTACTGCATTATTTTGAATAGGCTCAATTTCATGGGGTGGACTATCTCCAACCACTCTTGTAATTCTATGTCTTCGTACAAATGGACGTTGTTATTGTACAGTAGCAACATCAATGTATAACTCCATCATGGTACCATCTGACCATTGAGAAAATAAATTAATTTCTTGGACCCACTGCGCATCAGCAACCAATGGACAATATAGATGACACAGTGTTGTCGGAAATTGAAAATTTCTATAGCTCATAGACATGATCTCTTGATCGGGTCCTAGATTTAAGGAACCATGAATTCTCTCTTGAAGGTCACGTATGGTTACACAATCAACTGTACTAACCACCGTAATTGGTTGTGTAATGTAAGAAGCTCCTTGCTCAGTTTGAATAACCTCCCCATAGCAGTACACACAGGCAAACATGACTCTCAACATCAAAAATGTTCCTTTCATAAAAATTCTGATAGTGTAACAAATATTAACAATGATATTTGGCCATATGATATTTATTAGAATGTAATTTTAGGGTGCCTTTCTATACCCTAAAATATGCTACTGATTTTTGACTATATGATATTTATTAGAATGTAATTTTGGGGAACCTTTTTATTTAATGTGTTTTTTCTTCTTCATTTCACTTTATATGTTCATTAGTATCATTAGCTAATCATTATATGGATCCATGTTTTAATTCTATGTTATTTATTAATTATTATATAATTAATTATGTCTACTAATAACTATTATTTTGAAACTATATAATCTTTACATTTTAAAACATTTTCTTCTCCATTTCATTTTAAATAATTATAATTGTCATTTTAAACTGACTTTCTTAATACAGTTTTTAACTAATCAATCATTCTTTAATCACTATTTAATCATTATTAAGTTATTCTTTAATTATTTATTCTTTAATCGTTAATCATATTATATTCATTAGTTAATTATAATTAACTAATAATAAATTTTAATTTGTTAATGTTTTTGTCCTTATTTCATTGTATAACATCATATTTATCATTTTATCATTGATAAATATGCTGATTTGATTTTTCTTTTCTTAGATATTTTAGTAGTTTATAATGAAAATATGAATCATATTAAGCATATCACCCGGGAGTGTCAAAACAGGATACAACAAGGCCTGTTATAGTGCACCAGTTCTCATTCGAGTCTATCTCAAAGCGGTGTTTTCAGGTTTTACCCCTATGTACATCTGTTCCAGAGCCACATCCACTTGTTTGTATCCAGACAGGAATTTAATTGCTTAGATAACCACATAATCTTTAAGCTACCAAAATTTTAAAATACTTAATCCTAAGTTAATTTATACTTAATCTATACTACTAACAATAATTATTCCAAACTATATATAACTAATTATAGAAACTAAATAACCAAATATTAAGAACTACCTAAACTACTTAAAAACGAAATATTTAAAACTAAAAAGAATTAAATTAAATAAATAAAAACATTAAATTAAATAAATAAGCATACCTCTAAATGAAGCTTCGTAAAAACCCGCATATCAAATGAATTTTTAGAGAGAGATATAGAGAATTTAAGAGATATGAAGGCAAGGATCAAGTGAGGAGAGGGGGGTGCCCTTTTATAGGGAGTTCAAGCCAAGGTGGCATCGTCGATGCCACCTTTGGCCTTACGCAGAGGCAAAAGGCGGCTTCCCCCCGACCACCATTTACATGTCATCGATCCGGGCCAAAGGTGGTGTGGGGGAGAAAAGGCGGTATCACCGATGACACCTTTTTAGAGTATTTTTTTTAAAAAAATTAACCTAAGCCATTGTTCAGTTTTTTTTTAAAAAATGCATATAAAAAAATCCGAAACAAACATGTTATGTTGGCACCTGTTTGGGTTAGTTCCTGAATAGTAGTGTAAGGGAATCCATATGGTTCTAAGAAAACCATTGGATATCAGAGGGTGTGATCCTCCTTGTGAATGGGTTTTAGACCAATGAGGTTAGTGTTCATAGTAAGATGGGATGGGTGGAGATTGGTATTTTATGTTGGCCCTCAAGTGTGAGTGGGATGGATACACCTAGTTATATCATTTGGTAATGAATAGATAATAGACCGTGGATACTATTTTTTTTATTTGACAAGTGATTATAATGACACCCCTATGGTGCAAAGAATTGTATTAACCACTAATGCTCAACCCTCGCATTGGATGATTCATAGATACCATGAGACCGATCAATGGACGGTCATGATGGAGCTAGGATATTGGTGTGTGCTAAGATCGATTTATATTTGTTTACTTATATAATACCATATTTGAAGTTTGGATGTAGTGTTGGTTAGAGTCAGGATGTTGGCATCATGCTCAATATAGAGTTGGTGTGATTTAAGGGTTATTTAAATTGGAGGTGCATCGGTGCTTGAGGTGAGAACATGAAGGCTGGTGAGATTAGTGGTGATCCAACCCTGGAGTTACACCATAATCTGGGTTCATACTTCATTTTGGGTATTCAGGTGATTTTATGATGCCTTTGGGTGTTAAGGTATCATGATCAGTCACTGTGGTGATGCATTGGTGTTAGGTGGAGTGGTGATGTGTTGATAGTTTCAATCGATCATTTTTTAGAGAGTTCAGCTAGAGGAGGGCTGACCAGTGTTTTATCATGGAATTGGGTGGGTGAGGTGGAAACCACATTGATCATGCCAATGGAAAACTTGAAGAGTGTTGTCAATAATCAATCCCTATGGTGGAGAGCACCACCATTTGGAATTGGTATATTTTTAAGAGAATCCTTTTAATGTGAAGTATTATAAGATTCAAGTTGAATTGGGTGGTGATTATTTGGTGTCTTAGGATAGATGGGTATGGGTGAGCACCATATCAGTGTTAGGATTGATAGTGAGTGGGTGTATTGAATTTTAATGAAAAATTAACTTGGTGTTTGGAGTTACATAGCATAAGCATGATTCGTACTTAGAGATGGAGTGCAGAAAATTAGTAGTGAATTTCCATTCACGTTAGGCCAGGATTAATGGTGGAAGGAAAAACATAACTTCTTGAGGATGATAATGATTATGGTGGGGAATTTGCAATAACCCATAGATTTATGGGTCATTAATTTTTTGGGGATATTTGAAATTTGATCCTGGATCAGGTTTTATTATTGAGAATTGGGATACATATTAGGAATTTATGTATGGAACATCTCATGAAGATGTTTTTTGATGAGGAAACATACCTTATTATTGGTTTAAGTGCTCATGGAAGTGTCAAATATAGGGTTAGGGCGGCCTAGTTACTAAATTTTATTAGTTATAGTACGTCTCACCATAATCCATAATTCATGTTGCAATGGGACTTTATACAATCCTAGAGTTTCTCAAGAAAAGGGAGGTTGTTCCACAACAAAGTGTTTTGAAGTATAATGATTTTGGTGAAATTGGAAAAGGGTATGACCCTTATATAGTGGGCCATGATATTATGATGACTATTACATAGTGGTCTGATTACCCTTACAAAGATAGGTTGCACTATGACCCCTAGGTCTTTCCATGATGGTGTTAAGATGTGGGGTTGATCCCTATGTCTGGGATGGCCATGATGCGACCCTTACTCACTCTGTGATATTTTTAGATAAAATGGTATGTTACACCATGACCCTATTTTTCACTATGTGACTGAAAAACAGTTGTCTTTTTTTTTAATTAGGAAAAGTTCTATTTTTTCAGGGTCAACCGCCCATGGATTTTAGGGTTAAAGAATAACCAAGGAGAGGAAATTCATCCAAATCGCCCCTCCTTGTTTCTCTATTAAGTCCCATGAAAGGGATGTACTTTTTTTATCCTACGGTGATATGTGATAAGATCTTATATTTCTTACTCCATTCCTTCATTTTTTTGTATCCCTTTGATTTTAGTGTGATTTTAGTTAGGGATTATTGGAAATTTCTGCTAGATAATGTTGGATATTTCCTAGAATTGTGAGGCTACCATGTGTGGTGGTTAGATGAGGTCATAGAAGGTTTAATACATAACGTTTCTTGTAGTTTTGGTGCAAAAAAGATTCTTAATTATTTTTTTGATGAATATACCTTTTTTTTAAAATTAAATAATTAATTATAAATTTTCACAATTAATTATTTATGTCATATGGTGTGATATAAGAGCTCAGGTTTTGATAATTACATGTATGAGGAATGGATGGGTTTTGCTAAGGGATTGTAGAGCATGTCTTGAGTGGTAATTCCTTCATTGAGGCATATGGACCCTTTATAATACAAATACATGTGATTTTTATGCATGATTTCTTGCCTACATGCATATTTCATTGGACTAGGTAGATGTATACATACTGGGAGAACCTTGTATAGAATAGATAAAATGGTGTTGGTCCTCCTAGTCTTGGACTAACTTCCTTTTAGCGGTTTAGGTAATTGAGATCTTCTAGTGACTGTGTTGTCAAGTGGGGAGGATGTTGATTAAGTTAGAGAGAGATCTTAGGTAGGTCATGGGATGTAGGGTAAGATTTAGGTTTCCCATATTGGTTTCTTAGATTTAATTAGTAGGCATGAGAGGCTTAGACCTAATTGAAGGGGTGAGACAACTATACTTCTCACACCAAATGAGTGACACCCTATTGAGGGTGGATTAATCCTTAGTGGGAATTGTGAAAAGGATATATAATTCAGAAATAGAGAGGGTGTGATAGATAAGGTTTAATTATAGTGAAAGGATGTGAGATATACCTTAGGAGATTCGAAATTGGACCTGAGTGAGGGTAGTGATGTATAATTGGATGATGGTTGGACCCTACCTTTGGGGCCTGGGTTAGGAAGATCCTATAGACCATGGTGTCACCGATGGGTGATGAATGTGAGATATCATTGATGTGAAAAGACTAGGATATATTATAAGGATCCTAGTGGATACCCTAATGGGAGAGATGAGATGTGATTTAGGGTTCAAGGCTAGGTCTGAGTGACTAGTTCCCATGTGTAAAGTTAGTGAGTTTTGTGATGATATGAGGGACTTGTTTCTTGTTATATGAATATTATTTTGATAGGTGAATAATTCTAGTGTGGGGGTGTGGATAATAAGATCTAAAATCACAATGAATGATAATTCCTTAGATGGAATACCATGGTAGATATAGAGTCCTTATTGTGAATAAAGTTTAGGCATTCCTTGAGTGATAAGTTACGTAAAGAGAACAATTAGCTTCACATTGAGTGAGAAGGTGTTGTCAAGGAAATTTTCTTTAGCATGAAAGAAATAATTGGGATTGTGGGTGGTATTGAGTGAGAAGGAAGATCAAGTTGTGATATGGTGTGAGATGTAGATGTTGGATTCTATCTTGAGTAATAAGGTAGTGGGTTGATACATTGACATGGGTCCCCATCTTGAGTGATGAGTATGGGTTAGGATTGAAAAATGAACTACATTGATTAATAAGGGTTTTTTTGAGTCTTGATAGAGGGATATTACCCTATTACTTCAGGTTGTGTTCAGTACTTAATGATGCTCTACCCTGAGTATTTAGGTATAGGATGGGTTATGGGTATAGTGGAATAAGATGATAATGAGATTCTATCATAGAACTGAAGTAGATATGATCAAGTTTCAGGGTGTCCTAATTATCATACACTGACTTGATGAACATGGAGTCATGGTTTCCTAGTTAGAAAACGATGTCCAACATGTTCTTGTGACATTCTTATTTTCTTCCTCATGCATATGAATATATAATGGAATATACTAGGGTAACTTAGTGATACCATATTGAGATGTATTTTTCACATCCTATATAGGAAATTTGGTGTGTGTGTGTGTGGACCTTATGTCTACTTTATAGGCCAGATCATAGGATGGGTAGTGGATCTTGATAAGGTAGCATGAGGGTATCTAAAGACTGGGTGAAGCCTGACGTGAGGATGAAGGTTGAGAAAATCATGTATTTGGATATTTTTTTATGTTTATGGTTTCTTAGGTTAGAAACCAACTGAACATTTATCTTGTATGGAAAATTCATTTATTATAGCATTATGTTTATTTGATTATACATACTCTGATGTTTTTAACAGATATTGTTTGATTATTTAAACTATGTATTTGACTTCTATTTGAGGGAATAGTCTCCCCATTATATGGATTAGGCCCTTGAAACTTATAAGTAGACTATGATATATAGGGAGGAGTTCTTGAGGCAATGTATCATCCGTAGCCTAGGGAACCGTGGAGTGGCTTTCAGATCAGGGCATTACACATTCCTTCTTCACAACTACTTCAACTTCCCCTTGAAGATCCCCTTTTCTAGTGTAGTATAACAAACTATCCACTTCCTTTATAATGCATGAAATATGAATTGGTCTTAGGGATTATGGTTATGTGGTGATGATGGATTTCTCAATTTATTGTTGATATTATTAACCTTGGGACACTTTCAGTGTGGTTTTACTCTCTAGTAAACATGAAAATCCTTATTTGTTGTAAAAACATACATTGTATACTTGGTATATAAAGGTTGAGTCCTCTAGTTTGATCCACCATAGTGCTAAAATGTGTTTCCAATGTTTTATTATAACCTATAAATTTTTTCGTACAAATCCTTCTACCCCCAATATCCATTTTCAAAAAAATAAGATATAGCATTGAAATACAAGTTGAGTGAAATAAAAATGAAAAAGATAAACAAGTAATGATATTCATAGGAAATTAACAAAGAAAACTACTATCAAGGATATAATAATGAATTTTATTATGGTATTTTTTTCAAATTTTTATAATTTTACGAATTTTCAAATTCTTTTGGTGCCCTCCCCCAAAAAACTAGCAATCAACTACCATTCATATCAATGATGATAAAATATTATTGGTATTTTTTCTATTTTAACTATAAGAATGCAATTATTTTTCTGTTTTTATGAATTTTATGAATTTTATGAATTTTTGTCTTGAGAACCAATACAATACAAAATACTATCCTTAGAACAACACCAAAATTTTCTTGATGAAAATTTGTAGTGTTAACTACACATTCCCCTTTAAGTACCAAGGGCCACCACAGTCAAATATCAGTAAGTACTGAGTTATTTCTATTCACAGGTCTATAAGGGAAATCACAAGTTCTGATGGTTGGATTTTAAAAAAATATATTAATCAGGTGGTTTGAGAATGTGTTAATGAGATTAATGCAAAGATAGTGAAGTGTAAGATATCCTAGTGTTTAATTACCATATAGTTGACTTATACTGAAGTGGTTCTCAATTTTAGGGGTAATGAATCTATTTAAATCACCCTAATCTATATACTATATATGTATATAATTTTAGAAATCATCATTGTATTCCTAGAAATATCTCTCTAAATTCAATTTAGAGGCTTTCCTGGTCAAAATAAAGGTTCATGTTGGATTTTTTACCAATTCTCAATCAAGATAATTGAGTTATCACTCCATATTATATGTGTGCTACCATATTTTCTAAATTTTGGGTATTATATTGGGATTTTCAAGTCTATTAAAGGTGGTTTCAATCCCCTAGGTTTAGGCTATCACGTTCCTACACCCCACTCCCCTAGTCTAATTTCCCAACCTTAGTGCCTAAAGTGACTTCCAAATATCCCTACTTCACTTGATCCCCTTATGTTTATATTCCCACAATTAGTCTTTTAGAAGCTTTGAGTTCCATTAAAACAAATCAGGGAACTAGAAGTTTTTTTTGGGTTTAGTGGTAGTTTAAACTATCACCAATTATTTTTGAAACAATTTTTGTTAACTCCTAATATGTTTAGTATCAAGAATAAAATCAAATAATTTTCACCCGTTTAGCAATGGTTCTTTGGATATTTCATAAAACATTATTTAACTAAGGTTATTTCATTTTTAATGGTGATTCCTTCTGTCAAAAGTGCTGAAGGTTTAGAAGTGGTTTAAACCACCGCTATATATTACTGTTAATTTTTTTTTCATAAGTTGTAGGCCAAAAAAACTGAACAGATAAAAAACATAAACCTAAAAACCCTTAAACAAAAACCCATTAATGAAACCATTCCAATGCCTTAACCAAATAAACTATAAATGAATGATTATAAACTAAGACATAATTATAAAACTAATAATAGCACAAAATTAGTTGATAATAAACATTAATAAAATCTAAAACCAATGGATTTGAAATGTTATAAATAAATATACACTATTAATGAAAAAAGGCCTTAAAAACACTAAAATCCATCTAAAACACAACAAAATTTATCAGTCACTATATCATCATGTTAGTCTGTCTTGAGTTTAGTTACACAACACCAAAAAAAACTCAAGTCTTATCACTACTCAATAAACTAATATCATCACTGTCTCTGTCTCTGTTTGCATCTCCCTCTATGTCTCCATCTCTACCTCCTTCTCCTGAAACATCTATGAATTTTTTTTTGAAAATTTAATAGTGTTGTATATTTAAATTTCAACATAAAACCAATATGAGTTTATTACTAAATGATTATAAAATTGTGAGATTTAACTACTAACTCAAACCATCAATCAATAGAATGTTGCTGGAGACACATATATTTATCTTCTGATATAATTTAACCAATGATTTCTAAAATAAAACGACCTTCGCATCCTGTAGCTATAAATTAGTCCCCTATTTTGGTATTTTTCTCTCATATTGTTTAATTGTGGGGACCCCATAATAATTAAAGGGGGAAACTATATTTATTCCATTCAGATTCCATACATATGAACTGTTAATATTTTTATTGATAGTAACATTATTTCCATCATTTATGAAAAAAGAAGTTATTAGTATAAAAAAGTGCACTAAATTTATTGACATTAAAATTTGTAACTATTACCATCACCCTCCAATATCCCCATGAAGAAATATGAGTGAAAAACTGTTCCCTTGATATAGATTCATCGCATGATAAACCTTAAAAATATGGAGATAGTGTTCATGATGCTAATGGGAAGGAGACACTGGTTGTGGAAGAGGATAACAGGAAGGAGGAATAGGGTATCCCATATGCTATAGGGAGGGAGATAGATGGATCATTAGGAAACACTGTTGACATCTATACAGCTAGGATAACATCAACTAGGAGTCGACTATGATCTTTTAAACACTTATTATTTTAAATTCCTATCATTTAAGCAAGTAAAAAAAACTTCAGAACATATATTTTAAAATATTTATAAAGAAAAATAAATTTAGAAATGATAACAGATGCACAATAATGGAAAAAATAATATATATTGGTATGTTAATTAATGAATACACATAAAAACAAATATAACATTTAAATTTTTAAAATTAAACACATCATGCATAAAAATAAATTTAAATATAATAACAGACCCATAGTACTGAAAATGGATAACATATAACATAGGTAGTTGATAATTTAATGTATGAATACACATACACTCATTTTTTTCCTTCAATCATGTCATTATCCTACTCCATCATTACTTCTTATACTTATTTAAACCTTTTAAGATTAATATTTTCAATATAAAGATGAAAAAATATGTCAATTTCTTTCTATTTATGGGATTAAATGTAACAGGTCAAATCTTCCACTTCAGCACCCATATCATAAAAGTATCTTTGTTTTATGTGAACAAATACACTCCAACCATCATCCATATAATCTTATATATAATATACACTTTTCTCTTATGATGAGAAGAAATACTGATCATGTAATTCATAGTCATTGACACCCATCATGTGAGAGAAGTTTATATAAGTAAATTACAAGGAATCTATTATAATACCCCTATTAATATCAACCCACTTACATTTGAATAAAATAACTGAAAAAATGGAAATGGTTGTTTAATTAGATAATATATATTAACTTTCCATAGTATCTTAGTTAATAAACTATATATATATCACCATTTTTTGTTTTAAACCCTCTTCCTGATCAATTGTATGAAATTTGAGGTCATTCACATTATAAGGTTTGAAACATTCTAGTCTATTTTAGAGGACCTTGAGCTTTAAATGTAAAATATTCTAATATCTCATCCTGGGTATCAGTATTAATGATCTAAAAAAAGTAATATAAATTATTAGATTTAAAATATATATATATAAACCTAACATACATGATGATTATTGTATTTATGAACTTACGTGATGTGAAAACCATTTTACAAGACCTTTATTAACATATTTTATTATATCTTTCTCATTTCACATTTGACTTATCATTAATATCTTTTTTTGTATCCTGATCTCTTCAATAAATGAATCTATAATTTCACTATTCATCATCACATATCTATGTTCTTGTAATAATTCCATTTATGTTAATTTATTATTTTAGATTATACCAATTGATCGTCCAATATTATGAAAGATTTTTTATTTCCCATGTAGTTGAGATTGAGTTAATATGTTTCCAACACATAAAACTTGATTGAATATTGTATCAATATCATCCATGTATCACGAACAAGAGTTAAGACACTCCTATGATAAATAAAATTTAGAAATAAAGTCTTCAGATTGAGATTTATTTTTTATGTATGATTTCAAATGAACAAGGTATCTATGAAATAAAATGAATAAAACATTTATATGTATTTAATTAAGTGTCAATAATGGTTTACTTAAGATTAAAATAATATAAATAAAGTTCCTCTCAATGAGATAAATCCATCGATAATATATGAGTCCTCCTAATTTAGTTTCCTCAACCAAATTCATAGTTAAATGTGTTATGAAAGTAAAATATGATAGAAAAAAGATCATCTATATTGCGCAGAGTGTCAATACAAATCTATCCTGAAGCTTTTCTAGCTTAGTTGGTTATATAATTTTCTTATATAGTTGTTTGAATAATGTGAATAATTGGAGTAAAACTACATTAACCTTTTTGGGTAACAATGTATGAAATTATAATGGTAGTAACTGTTGTAATGGAATATGTGAATCATGAATTTTTAATCCATGTAACCTATTATGCTTTAAGTTAACACACCTTGAAATGTTACATGAATACCCATAAGATACTTTCACATGTTTTAAATTTCAAAGGAATATATTTTTATCCCTATTTTTCATTATCAAATTTATCGAAGTATACTTTTCATTCTCGTCTATCCATAGATTACACTTTATATTCATTTTTTCCTTCTGAGCATTGAAATGGTATTTAAATTTTCCATGATCATTAAGAAATGCGAATATAAAATTATCAAAAAAATTATTCTCAATATGTATAGCATCAGGACTATAACATAATAAATTAAATTACCAATGAATAAGTTTGAATACTATATTTTTTTCTTCCATTCCTGCATTCTGATTTCAACTAATAATGCACTTCGAACTCATTTCCCACTATCATTCAATTGATTAGCCTTCCCAAATTCTATTTCAACATTTTCTAGTTATACCAATATTTTATAACCATTCAACAAATTCAGAGTTAGTCTACAATCAATAGACCCATTTATTTTTTACTTTTTCAACTGAAATCTATGAGATACATCAAGAAATTTGTGAGGAAATAAGAATCACCATTTTTTACTATAAGTTAGTCATTCAAGTTCAATATCAATGTTGAAAAAATGAAAATAGAAAACCATGTAAGTGTTCCAACCAGATAAGTTCCCAAGTCCAGGGAAGTCACTAATGGTCTACATTAGTGTAACATGCATTTTAAACATTTTTCTAAAATATTAATCATACATCTCAACACCATTACTCTATATCACCTGAAATTATTCAAATAGAGGTTGAAAGAATACATAAATATCATTTCCAAGAATTTTTTTCCAATAATAATCATCTAAATGATAATGGACGTTTGTTTCAAATACATCCACATAGGTATATTTTAATGGATTAAAACAATCAGAAAAATGATATAACTGGTGCTCAATGTCCAAAATTGGTTGAATCAATTGGTAGCCTATTCCAATCATACATTTATAGGATCTAATGAGAAATATTTATATAATGAATCAAAATTCTTCCATGATTTTGAATCTATTGGATGTTTCGTTAACCCATAATTATTATTATTTTTAGAATGACACTTCATTTGCTTGGTAGTTTTCGATAACATGAATAATATTTGTAATTGAGGTTTTAAAGGGAATGTTTCGCATGGCTCCTGGATGGGAGATTCAAACGTTCCGATCGGTTTCTAATGGGTTTGTTCGTAGAACCGGAAACATCCAATGATTCCACATCAGTTTGGACCTACTTTCCAAAGGTAGGCGCTCATTAACTTGTGGGATAATGAGGCTTAGGAATTTGCATTGGTCGAGAGGATGGGAGGTCGGACTCATCACACCTTTTTGAGGGGAATTATTGTCTACTCCGGGACTCTCTTTATAGATTTAAGTTATGTTCGTGAATCCTTATTACATTTCCAAGTATAAAATGAGCTTTCCTTCAGTTTAACAATCAATGATTAAATATGAGAGAAATTTAGAGAATCTTTTATATGTATTCGAGGTTCTTCATCAATAGAGAATCATCTGTATATATTTAGATATTCTTGGTCAATGGTATCCTTCAAAACATTTAAAACAGTCTCTTGGTCATTATGATGACCAGACTGATTTTAAAGCCACTCAGTGGGGCACTTGAAGTTTATCTTCATTCAGAAGGACAATGAATTACTTCAGAGTTGGGATCGAACCGATATATGGGCTACCTACGTATCCTTTGTTTTGAAAAAGGAATCAGAACCCACGTAGTTCAAATAAGGGTATGATGTTTATGATTGATGGCTCAAAGCAGGATGTCACAATTACTTTTACACTCTAAGCTCATGTGAGTCATGCTCGGTGTGAGAAACAAGAGGTATTAGTAAAATTTAGACAATTGTGCCATGAAATATGCAATCATAAGAAATGGTTTGGGGCTTATGTAGGTATGACTGCCCAGATAGATGAAGGTTTAGGATTCACTTTTAGGGAGAAAATCCATGAACAGGGTCCATAAAGGTATATATGCTTCATGGAGATTTGAATACTCTAATCTTGGGGCCTACTCCTAAGGAGGATACCCAAGTTAGGAGGGGACTTATGATTGGGTTTTACTCCTGAAAAGGAAACCCAAATCAAGGGTAAATTAGGAATGGTTAAAGAGAAATTAGGGGACTTGGGGCTTATTCCTGAAAAGGAAGCCCAAGATTATAACTGGGTTTTATACTTGAAAAAGGAGACCCAGGTTAGGGATTAAGGTTTGGGGCTTACTCCTGAGTAGGATGCCCAAGTTATGGGATTCAGGGCTTATTCCTAAGGAGGATGCCCATATTTGAGATTGGGGATTACTCATGAGGAGGATGCCCAAGTTACGGGACTCAGGGCTTATTCCTAAGGAGGATGCCCATATTTGAGATTGGGGCTTACTCCTGAGGAGGATTCCCATATTTGAGATTGGGGCTTACTCCTGAGGAGGATGCCCAAGTTTGGGAACTTTAAGAATTTGGGACTTACTCCTGAGGAAGATGACCAAGTTAAAGGACTTATAACTGGGGATTATTCCTGAAAAGGAGACCCAAGTTAAGGATTCTCTCATCTTAAAGGATGAGGTTGAATGAATGAACTCTCCATATTTAGTGACATAAGGATATTTAAATCACTAGGTTTTGAGAGATATTCCACAGAATTCCTTTTAGATATAGAAGTCAAATCAAGAAATCATGCCATAAATGGCTTTGAAGAGTGTCTTGAAGACTGAATCTTGAAAAGGAAAGGTGTGATGGCTTAAGAGGGGTAAAATAGGCAAGATGGGCACCCAAAAAGGTAGGGGCACGCAAGTCTTGAAAGGCGCGCAAGTATTGCGGCGGCGCACAAGTATTGGTCGCGCAAGTATACTTGCGCGACATGAGTGGTACTTGCGCGATTCTCAAACATCATTAGAATATTTGAGAGACTCTTTATAAATCCTTTTAGAATCCTCTTGAGGTTCTTCCAGAAAAGGGACACGCGATTTCTATTGAAAAAATAAGGCGGCGCGCAAGTGTTGATGAGTTTCAACACTTAGGCCTTCCTTCTTCTCTTTAAATCTTCCATTCTAGGTAAGAAATTACCTTTAGAAGTGTTCCGGAAGCTTTGAGAAGAGACTTGGGCATCGGGAGCTTCAATCCGAGTTTCTGGAAAAAAAATCCTTTTTTTCGAATGGGGGGCCCACAGGGTCTATTTATAGGCAGGAGAAGACCTCGGGCGGTTATCACTTAGGTCGCGCAAGTCACTTGCGCGACCAAGAGCGTCGCGCAAGTGTACTTGCGTGACAGTGATATAACTTGTGCGGTGCAGTTGCTGTTGATCCTTTGTTCATGCCTTTGTCGATTTTTGATGTTTTCTTCAAAGGTTGAATCACTTTGAGCTCAGATATTCCCCTTTTCCGATCTTTAGATTCTGTGACGAAAGGAGCGTCAACAAAAGTCCCCCCTCAGAGTTGGATCCGGAGAGAAATGAGGATTTGACTCTAAGGAAATCGAATCATATCCAAAGGAAAAGGGGCACGCAGGTCTTCAGGGCATAGAGGGCGGCGCACAAGTTGGCGTCGCGCAGGCCTTGAGCGCACTGGGTACGTCGCGCAGATAGGCCTCCTGGCCTATAAATACATGGCTTCACCTCCGTACAAGCATCCGGGTTTCCGAACTTCATAACTTCTCGAGCTCTCGTCGCGCATGTTATCTTAGCTGCGCAAGGTGATCTGTTTTCCAACGTTTTCTTCGATGTCGTGCTATTGTACAGGTATTTGTACTTGCGCGGTTTACACTTGCGCGTCAAAAATTAGCGCGACACATGGATACTTGCGCGCCATGTTTTAGACTTGCGCGCCTTAATGCCTTAGCCATTTTTTTCCATTTAAGAGTTAATTTATTTATCTTTTCTGCAGATTCAATGGTTCCCAAGGGAATTGGAACGGCTGATGAACTGGCTAGCAAGTGGATTGATGACATGATGAACATTATTGGCCATGATTATTATGATATCTGCAACAGCACTCTCCCAGATTTGGCTAAGTACTTGAAGAAATATCATCTTAATTTCCCACAGAGCATCTACTTGCCTCTATATGGTCATGGTCACCTGCAAGGAGTCAATGTTCCAGATGAAAATAACTATACACCTGAAATGCAGCTGCGCTGCTACTCCTTCATTTCGGTTATGCTGTGCATTAAGAGCAACAACAATGGTGTGAACTTTCAAATTCTTCCTCCATGTCATTTCCTTGAAAATATGAAAATGGAAAACCCATGGGCTGAAATATTTTCCACTAATGGTTGGTGGAGAGAAGACAAACATGGTATTAGAGAAATATCTGAAAAGAGTACTCTCTCCAAATGGCTCTTTACTTCCAATGCTTCATTCTCAATCCATGTATCCATCTTCCAAGTCTATTGGACAGCAACAGAGTCACTGTTTGATCAGCAGAAATTTTTTTTCAAACCGCACTCAAGAACATCCTTCTACAATTGTTCCAAGAAGAGATGGTATCACTGCATCTCTTATTGTATCCAGTTGAATGAATGAATTCCAGGTGGTTGCTGATGAAGCTGGGGATGCCGTAAATCAAATGAAGTGTTATGTTGAAAGCCTCTTGTAATTCTTGAAAAAGAGAAGAGACTCCAGTCTGTGGATGTCCTTCTAACTCTTGTGTATCAATGAAAAACACTTTCATCTTCAATCATTTGTACCTGCATTCTTTCAATACCTGCTTCAAATTTACTTAAGCTAATGGGCTTAGTAAGCATAGTTTGATTTTTATTAGGATTATTACAAAAAAATAACCCTACAAACTTTGAATCTTTTAATTTCTCAATATTACCTAAATCATACAAAAAATGTATATTTAGTGAGCTGGAACTTGACTTTTATTCAGAGTTCCTTTGTCTTCTATGGGAAGATTAAAGTCATGCATGCCGGACATAAAGGGGATAATGTTTAAGGTCGAAATAGCTTTGACCGAAATGGATTAGAATTGACACAATTCCTTGAAAGTTCATCTGAAAACATACTACCATACTCAAGTATGAGGGAAAAAATGTAAACTATGTCTTAAGAATATTTGAATCTGAGGAATGATATGAAAAAGAGCTAAAAGTCATTATAAGAAATAGTTTCCAAGAATGAAGTTACTATTATTTAACAAAACCCGTTTTGGGGTTGAAATATGCAGGGCCACCTAAGGGCATTGGCTACATGGTTAAATAAATAACATCTTTCGGCTGACAAGTCTGTTATGTGGACTGTTTATGCAAGGCCACCTATGGGCACGTGCTGCATAGTCAGACAAAAGAACTCTCAGAAATTTAGTTTCCTAGTGCTAAAAGCCAGTGAAAGTTTATGGAGATTCAAATTTTCTAAAGTATAGAGTTTGTTGTATGGAAAGAGGTACTTGAATATGGAGAAGATATTTCCAGACAAGATTATCGAAGAACTGGATGAATATCACTCCTACGAAGGTCTGACCCAAACGTAGGGAAGAAGAATAAACCATAGACTTGAATACTTTCAGATCATGAAAAAGGATATGGGACAAATATGTTAAGGATGGATATTTTTTTGCGGATCCTTACATACTGTCGTTTAAGACAAATAAGGACAAAAGAGGCATTCTTCCCAAGAATGAAGTTACCATTATTTAACAAACCCGTTAGGGGGTTGAAATATGCAGGGCCACCTAAGGGCATTGGCTTCATGGTCAAATAAATAGCATCTTTTAGCTGACAAGTCTATTATGTGGACTGTTTATGCAAGGCCACCTATGGGCACGTGCTGCATAGTCAGGAAAAAGAATTCTCAGAAGTTTGACATTTTTGTGACTAGAAGTCATGAAAAAGGTTATGAAGATCTAAAAATATTTAAATTTAGGATTATAAAACATAAAGATGGGTATTGTCTAATGTATATAGAGATACATAGGTCAATGATAACCATAATCATGTTGTGGATGGGTCCTGAATTGAAATTTTGGACTTCACTACGTATCTCATAAGAATGAGAATCAAGCCATACGTAGTTCTTGAAATGCAGTTTAACGTCGTGCAGGACGAAAGTATGAGAGATCTTAGTTTAGGGTCATAGAATTCGGACCATAATAATGAATACACAATGTGTGTTTTCATGATGACTTTTCAGCTAAGGGACTGAAAGTGAAATTTGGGGTTAGGCCCAAAAGACTTGGGACTGGATTCGAGGGATACTCGAATGTTCCTATGTATCCCATAGGGATGGGAATCAAGTCCACGTAGTTCAAGAACTACCCTTTGTACAAATTTGGTTCGTACATGTGAAGGGTGAAAGGGGACTTTAGTGCAATGATGGTTTAACCTAAGATAAAAAGTTTAGGCATTACCATGTATGCACGTAGTCTTTTGAAAATGAAAACCATGATTGAAAAATCAATGTCAATAATAGTTCTCTCTCAAATGAGGAAATCAAAGAATATTGTAGTTTATTGTCGTACAGGACAAAAGTGTTGCATAGTTTAACGTCATATAACAAGGACGAAAGTGAATCAATGTAAAGATATTGATTCTAGGTGCGGTTTCACGAATCAACATCATATGATATGGTGGTGAACCGATGTGAAGAGATTGTTTTTGGGCTTGAACCCTGGGAGGTTGCCTACATACCCAGCCTGGAGGGCAAGGATCAAAGTCCGCGTAGTTCAATTAAAGAATGAATTAATGATCAAGTTGTTCTTGGGGACAATGATCTAATAAAAAATGTTGTTGGGACTTACACATGGTTAGGGGCCCAAAGAGAGTGTTATGGTTGAGGTTTGCTCTAAGCTCACGTGAGTCATACTCGGTGTGAGAAACAAGAGGTAATAACAACCTTAACGATGCACAGTTTAATGTCATGTAGGACATATTCAGGGACTATGCAGTTTAAAGTCTTGCAGTTAGGACTATTGGTGCTGCACAGTTTAGTGTCATGTAGCAGGGAAAAAATAACAGTTTAATGTCATGTAGGACAAAAGGGGGATTGTGCAGTTTAATGTCATGCTGTAAGGAAAAAAGAGTGTACCATTTTAACGTCATGTCAGACGAAAGTGCAAATAGTTTAAGGTCATATACATGGACCGTGAATGGTGCAGTTTAATGTCATGTTGGACCTTTGAGATTATATAGTTTAACGTCTTTCCGGACGTAAGGGACTTTTATACAGTTTAGCGTCATGTAGTTAGGATGTCACAATTTAACGTCTTGCTGGACATAAGGGAGTTGCAAATAGTTTATGGTCATATGCATGGACCAAGGATGATGCAGTTTAAGGTCATGCTGGACGGTTTAGGGAACTTTTTCACAGTTTAACGTCATGTTGGACGAAGTTGCAGTTTAAGGTCATACTGGACCATTGCTGTATATTTTAACATCATATAGCAAGGACGAAATGGTGCTGCACAGTTTAGTGTCATGTTGCAGGGACATCTTCTTTTCTACAGTTTAACTTCATGTTGGACGAAAGTGCAAATAGTTTAAGGTCATATGCATAGACTGTGAATGGTGCAGTTTAATGTCATGCTGGACCTTTGAGATTATATATTTTAACATCTTTCCGGACGTAAGGGACTTTTATACAGTTTAGCGTCATGTAGTTAGGACGTCACAGTTTAACGTCTTGCTGGACATAAGGAAGTTGCAAATAGTTTATAGTCATATGCATGGACCAAGGATGATGAAGTTTAAGGTCATGCTGGACGGTTTAGGGAACTTTTTCACAGTTTAACGTCATGTTGGACGAAGTTGCAGTTTAAGGTCATACTGGACCATTGCTGTATATTTTAACATCATATAACAAGGACGAAATGGTGCTGCACAGTTTAGTGTCATGTTGCAGGGACATCTTCTTTTCTACAGTTTAACGTCATGTTGGACGAAAGTGCAAATAGTTTAAGGTCATATGCATAGACCGTGAATGATGCAGTTTAATGTCATGCTGGACCTTTGTTGTATGAACCAATTGTAAGAGTCTTGGTTCTGGGGACCATATTTTGTGTTTATACAAAATATTTCTTCAGAAGTCTGGCATTGGTTGGAGTTGTGATGAGTTCTCCATCCATTGAGATTAATGAATAAGCTCCATTGGAGTAGACCCTATGTATTGAATAAGGTCATTCCCATTTTGGCTCAAGCTTGGGAGGTTTCTTTCCTGGTATCATTGGAGTTCTGAGAACTAATACCAATTATCCCTGAATGAATGAACGAAGACGAACTTTTTTGTTAAAATCTCATGCTATTCGATTCTGA
Source organism: Viscum album (assembly GCA_963277665.1). Classification (NCBI taxonomy): domain Eukaryota; kingdom Viridiplantae; phylum Streptophyta; class Magnoliopsida; order Santalales; family Viscaceae; genus Viscum; species Viscum album. The sequence goes on along the minus strand of OY728144.1, from coordinate 200,567,508 downwards.
TAGATTTCCAAGTGGTGCAAAGTGCACAATCTTTTCTCATCTAACTGTTCCAATTCATTCAATCGCTTTTGGAATTGCTCATCTGTAGATAACTGATCACAAATGGCTACTCTGAGTGAGGGAAATTGAACTTCAATTGGCAAGACTGCTTCTGTTCCATATACCAACGAATATGGAGTTGACCGCGTTGCATTGCGGGTGGTAGTCTGATAAGCCCATAAAGCATGAAAGAGTTTATCCGGACATGACCTCTTATCTTTATCCACCATCTTTTGCAGTATATTTGAAAGAGTCTTGTTAAAGGCTTCTATTTGGCCATTGGCTGCCGCATGATACCTAGATGAATGGTTGGATTTAATGTTGTATTCTTGATACAATTTCTTCACCTCAGAAGAACAAAAGTTGGTGCTGTTGTCCGTCAATATGGTATGAGGGACACCAAATCTAGTAATGATGTTAGACTTGATGAAGATAACAATGCATTTAGAACTGACTTCTTTGAGAGGTACTGCTTCTGCCCATTTGGAAAAGAAATCAGTAGCAGTAAGAATGTACTTAAACTGCTTGGCCGTAGCTGAAGGGTAAGGTCCCACCACATCCATTCCCCATGTGGAAAATGGCCATGAGTATTTAGCTGTATGAAGCAACTCTGGAGGTTGATGAATGAAGTTGGCATATACTTGACATGAATGACACTTCTTTGTGAAATCAACACAATCTTGTATCATTGAAGGCCAAAAGTATCCAAGCCTTCGAATTTGATCAGACAATCTATGTCCAGACTGGTGGGCACCATATACTCCTACATGCACTTCTTTCATGAAAGCCATTGTCTCTTCACCATCAATGCATCTGAAGAGAACTCCATCAAAACCACGTTTGTAGAGAATTTTTTCTAGGTGGTTTGGGCTATCATAAAGAGTAAAATTGACCACACGTCGCCGGATTTGTTCTTTCTCGGCTCTATCAGGTGGAAGTGTTCCATTTTGAAGGTATTCCCTGATAGGTGTCATCCATCCGATAGTATGACCATACGGTTCAGGAATGGGACTAATTTCATTAATTTCCTCTATTCTGGCTTGAACATAAGGTGAAATTGCACGACGGTGGGAAATACTGATGGTTGTCTCATCCTGATTTGGATCTAATAGAGCTGCGGCTATATTAGCCAGTGCATCAGCTTGAGCATTTTGTGATCTTGGGACATAAAAAAATGTCGGTTCTGAAGGGAATTCCGCCATTAACTCTCTTACGTAATCATACAAAGGGATTAATTATTCTTTTCTGATGGCATAATCCCCATTGACTTGTTTTATTACCAGGTCTGAATCACCTTTCACATTTAAGTGATTCACTTGTGCTTGGAGTGCTAACTCCAAGCCTGTAATGAGAGCTTGGTATTCGGCTTCATTATTAGTACCACCTTCCCACAATAGAAAGGAATAAGGTAACAATGCCTTATCTGGAGAAATGAGTACAATTCCTAAACCAACTTTGTTGAATTTAGGATTTTCCATTTTCTTCCCTGTTGGACTTCTGGAAGAACCATCAAAATACATTTCCCATGTTTGAGGATTCTCTTGAATAGAGAAAACTTCCTCATCAGGGAGTTCAATATCTAAAGACGTGTCTTCCATGGAAGGATGTTCAGCTAGGAAATCAGCCAGAGCTTGACCCTTTATTTCCTTTTGAGACACATACTGAATGTCGAACTGTTGCAAAATAACTGCCCACCTTGCTAGACGTCCTATAAGCATTGGACGACTAAGGATGAATTTGAGAGGATTATTGCGAGATACCAATTGGACCTCGTGATGTTGCAAGTAGTGTCTCAGTTTCTGAACTGCAAAGATTAATGCCAGGCAGCACTTCTCAATACTCGAATACCGGGTTTCTGCTTTAAGCATAGTTCTACTAAGATAGTAGAGGCTATTTTCATTCCCATCATCATTCTTTTGAGCAAGAAAGGCCCCCAATGATCACTCTAGAGCTGTCACATAGAGGATAAGTGTTCTTCCTTCAACAGGTGGCATGAGTACTGGTGGACTCAAGAGGTATTTCTTGAGAACATCAAATTCTTCTTGACATTCTTCAGTCCACTGGTAAGTGACTCCTTTCTTCAATAATTTGGTAAAGGGTAAACTTTTACCCGCCAAATCGGCAATGAAACGCCGAATATAGGCTAAGTGTCTTTGAATTCCTCTTAATTTTTTCAAATTCTGAGGAGGTGACATACCAAGGATTGATTTGGTCTTCTCAGGATCGACTTTAATACCACGATGGCGTACAACAAAGCCGAGGAATTTTCCTGAGGTTACCCCAAAAGCACATTTTAAGGGGTTCATCTTCAAATTATGTTGTCGAAGCTTGTGGAATATGACTTCCAAATCAGCCAAGTGATTAGAACGTTGTTTGGATTTAACCACCAAATCGTCTACATAGCATTCAAAAAATTTCCCTAAGAAAGGTTTGAAGATACGATGCATGGCGCGTTGATATGTTGCACCTGCATTCTTTAAACCAAAAGGCATCACCCGGTAACAAAACACACCTTGAGGGGCTCTGAAGGCTGTAGATTCCTCATCTTCTGGGGCCATTCAGATCTGATTATATCCAGAATATCCATCCATGAAGGAAAGTACTTCATAACCAGCCATCGCATCAATTAAGAGTTCTGTAATCGGAACTGGGAAATCGTCTTTAGGACAATACCGATTAAGATCTCTGAAATCGATGCAAACCCTAATTTTTCCGTTCTTTTTCTTTACAGGGACAATATTAGCCAACCACTTGGGATATTGAACTTCTCTGACGAAGTTAGCTTTGATCAGCTTATCCACTTCAGCTTCAATTTTGGAAGCATAGGTTGGGTGTGTTCTTCTCGCGGCTTGCTTAAATCCTCGATGTTCTTTTGGTAAACCCAAATTATGAGTAGAAATATAAGGATCAAGCCCAAGTATTTCTGTATAATTCCAAGAAAAAATATCTTTATTTTGCTTTAGAAAAGAAATATACATCTCTTTATCTTCAAGGGTCATGGCCGCACTAATTAAAGTGGGGCGCGGATCTTTCTCTGTACCCAGATTTATTTCTCTGAGTTCATCCACAGTGGTAGAGATACCCTCTTCAAATGCTGGAGGAGCATCTCTAAGATCTTCCTCTTCCTCTTCATCATGTGTTATTTCTTCCATTTCTACTTGCATAGTAGATGACAAAACGAAATTTTCATGATCATAAGAGATATCAAAATTTTCACATTTTGAAGAAGAAGCTTCCATTTCCGACCCTATTGATGATAAAGGGCCTTATTTGGGAAATAAAGAGGAGATGATGGATTGAGAATCGACATCATTATTCACCTCTGGTGTTGCTATAAATTCTTCTGGCCTGATTGGCGAAGTATAGACTTGTTGGATTTCAGCAGATGAAATGAAGACGTCACCAATTATGCTTTCATCACTGTTTGGTAGGTTACCAATTTCTCCCATGTTGTCTGGCTCGATTTCCGTAACTGAAATTATGGATCTTTCCATAAGAGTATTTTGATTTGGGCCTATTTTGTCAATTTGACTGATAGGTAACACATAATCTGTACTCACATGTGTAAATGGATTTATTGGAATTTTCTCCAAACCATATGGAGCATTAACTTTGGTAATTTCCTTCATTGTAGATTTTTCTCTTCCCTTCATGTGATAAAATTCTACCTCAATGTATTGAGACTCACATGTCTTGAATGGGGCCTTATCACCGTATAATGTTCCAACTTGACTATTGAAATAGTATTTGATACATTGATGGTATGATGAAGGAATATATGCATGCTGATGTAGCCAGGGTCTTCCAAGCAAGACGTTGAAAGCTGAGTCTTGATCAACAATCATAAAATCTAAATTGGATACAAGATCTCCAAACTGGGTTCTGAGTGTAACTTCGCCCAGTGGTTCTTGTTCATTTTTATCATATCCTTGTAACATCATGGTAGAAGGAGATAAATCAGATTCCATGAGGCCCAATCGACAAAGTGTACGAATGGGAATGAGGTTGACTCCTGAACCATTGTCAATGAAAACTCTTCGGATATCTACACCATTGACTTTTCCAGATAAGTAGAGAGGTTTTATGTGCCCATGCACAACATCATCTTCATCTTTATCAGTAAAAGATATCACTACATGTCATTCTGCAGGATTATTCTCTATTTGATAGACTTCAGCTGCAGCAATTTCAGCTTCAAACTCCTGAGGACTTGACAAAGCTTCGATGAGTGCTTCCCGAAGATCTTTTGACAGATTCAAAGCATCTAAAATTGATAACTTGGCTGGTACTTGGGCCAAGTGTTTCAATATATCATACTTTTGATCTAGAGGTCTGCGTTTCCCAACAGGAATATGAGGTTTAGCAGGTACCTTGGAAGCAGATGCTTTGGAAGCTGATGCATCTTGTATTGGGATAGAAGTTGGCAACATCCTTGGTTTTGGAAGATTAGACTGATTAGATCCATTGACTTGCTGAGATAAAGAAGATGGAACCTTTAATCGGTCTTCCAAAATAACTATGCCAAAACTGAGTTGGTCAATGGCAGAAGAACTTGCTTGTTCTTTTTGAGCTCGTTGAAGGGCTCTACCACGAGTTTCTGCTGCATACACAGTGCTAGAAAGGGTAGAATTGGAGTAGTGGCTTCGGAAAGATCCACGTCTTCCTCTGTATCCTGAACCTATGGAACTTCCTCGGATTCCCTTATTTGATACAGGGAATTCAGGCTCATCAAGACTGGAATATGGATCTGTTAATTGAATCATATTAATAGAACCGAATATTAACTCTTCGTCTGATAAAGACCCTGCCTGACTAGCCTGTTTAGGCTGTGTCGTTTGATGGGGCGGTGCTCGTGGCTTTGAAGTAGATGGCATGAAATCTGCCAGAGTCAAAGACAACTTAGGCCTCGATACATACTCATCTTCTTCTGATTCCTCTTTCTTCTTTGAATTGCGCTGCCCTTTTGAGGATTTGTCTTTTGATGGAGGCTTCACTATAGCTTTTGTAGGAGACACAACTGGATTCTTTAATTGTGTTCGAAAAATGGAATGAGTCCGATTGATTGTCTTTCTGACCATCCAATCATCATATTTTTGCGCAGTTTTGCTTCTGACTTCCTGCCACTCGCCTCCTTCCTCTGGACCTGTAGCAGTAACACACGCTACATGAGCTGAAGAACCCTTCAATTTGACTTGTCCCAAGTCGACCATCTTTTGTAGGAGGTCTTTAAATACAAAACACTCCTTGATGGGATGACCCAACATTTGATGAAAGGGACAATAATTGGGACGGTCTTCATCTCCTTCCTTGTTTGGCCTCTTGGGCACTGGTAATTGAACCAAATTATTTTCCAGAGCTAAAATGAAGTAACCAGGAACTTGATCATTTTGGAAAGAGTATGTTTTACTCTTCATATCCTCAAATTGTTTTCGTCGTTGATCTCTTTGATCATTTGGACGAAACGGCCTTTGTTTTTGGCATTCAGGAGGTGGAGTCCTTCGAGAAGATAAAGGTTTTGAAGTAGATATAGGTACAGGTGCTTGTTTAAGCATAACTGTAGCAGTTTCTTCTTTACCCATTGTTCTTCCTAGAGCTGATGGAATTACACGAGATTTAACCTTAGCCTGTATAAGGGAATCTTCAATCTGCTGAGTGATTGAAGTAAGGTCTCGAAACCCTCCTGTGTATTTCACAGGGATCAATGGCGTGCGTAATTCATCACGCAAATTTACCACACAGATTGGCAACAGCTCTTCCTGAGGGAGTGCTAAACTCAGGGAATACGTTAATCCCTTCCAGCGAGCAATGAAATCAAAGACTCTTTCATTCTCCCTTTGCTTGCAGTTTGTAAGATCGAAAACTGTCGTTTTTGGCAAAGTTGAGCTGAACTGAAGAAGGGATTTTTGACGAAGATCCTCCCATCCGATGATTGACCGGGATTGCAAGCTTGTATACCAGACAAAATCTAGTCCTTGTAAGGTTCGCACGAAGCATCTGAGTTTCACTGCTTCTTGCTACTCTGGAGTTCCCATCATAGGATCATAAAAAGACACATAATGCATCAAATGTTGTTTAGGGTCGCCTGATCCATTGAAAGTAAGGAAAACAGGGTTTCCAAAACTGGATGGAGGAGAAATTGAATCTACCCATTCAGGGTAAACATTCTTTTCAGGTTGAACTTGCGCCCTTTTCCCTTCCATAGTTTCTAACCGAGCTGTTAATGACTCAATAGTAGTTATTAACTTTTGAGAAACATCAGGTTGAACTTGGTTTTGGGTAGGTGCAATAAATGGAGCTTGGATAGACGTGGTGGTTGGTGCTGCAACTGATGGTAGCACTGCCAACCGTTGTTGCGCTTGACCCACGGGATTAGACCTCTGAGGGTGTACTCATAAAGGAGGATATTCTTGATCCATCTCAGTAACTGCAAAAAATTCCTTCGGCTTCTGAACTTCAGCATTCTTAATAAGAAGACTACTCTGAAGTAGTTCTGCATTCAACCTTCTTAATTCTTTCATTTCTTCCTCCTATTGTGCAAACCTTTTCTCTAATGAGAGCGATTTACCTTCTCCAGAGGAAGGATATGTAACCTGATTCTTTCCCTTCCCTTTGTTGGATACCTTTTGGAGGGAGGGAAGTGGATTACCTAGGTTCTGAATAATCCTTTGACTTCGTGTATGTACACCTTCTTCATTTGTATCGGTGCGTACATTTTCTTGAGCAGGACGCTCTTCATCTGAGTCCCCTGAGTGAGTCTCCTCTGGTGGATTAGCAACAACGACATTGATGACATTTATTGATGCATAATGCATCGCATCCCTTCTATCAACATTTCTGTGATATTGTCTTCTTTCATGTCTTTGATGAGACATTGCCTTTTGTTGATTTAATCCTTTAGGAATTTCTTGACAAGCTATAATTTGGAGGTAATCTCTTGATAATTTGGCTCTTCGTTCCTCTTGGGGCTTCTTCCCCAATCGAGAAAAGACTGATATTCTCTGAGAAGGGGATTGATGATTTGAAAGAGTCCCCAGTCTCGTGAATTGGGGATGTTCCTGCTGATTCCGCTCAACTCCTCGAATCCCATTTATTGACTCTGAGGGTTGGGTTAGAGAAGTCCCCAGTCTGACAAGATGGGGTGGCTCTTGACATGATACGTCTGAGATCTTCTTAAAATATCTATTGATCTTGCGAATCTTAGTTCGGAAATTAGCTGGATGCATTAACCTGTATCCACTTTTATCACCTGGTTCAACAGACCGTTAGATGATTTCCGAGACTTCTGTCATTTGATGACGTGTTTGCTCCATACGAGAGGCTTGTGCAATATTCTCACCTACTTGATGTAGGAGCAATTCAACAACTTGTTCTCTATATGCTTGATTTTGAGAGGAACTAGTTGAAGCCTGTTCTTGAGCAAGATTTTGATTATGAACAAATCCCATTGACTGTGGCCGTCCATGGGCAATAACATTACATGAGACCATTTTCGGCGGACTTTGCTGACTGGAAAGCACTGTGAAATGTAGTGCTCCGTGAACAACCCATCCTATGATATGAACATCAGATGGATCATTGGCAATTAACTGACGCAATTTCTTAGTGCGCCAAGGCATGAACGTTGAAGGGTTCTCTGTTGTTTTTCAGCCTTCGGATACCGAGAGACTGATATAGATGCCAAATCAATCTGACGTTGTAGCCCTTCTATTATCTTAAGATGATTTTCATATTCATCATAAGATAATACCTTCTTCTTTAATTGACAAAGATTTTTCCATATGTTGAGACGAATATCATGGATTCCATCATCCGTTAACATATTTGGAATGTCGTACTGGGAGTCAGCCAAAGGCCAAAACATGACTGGTACTTCACCTTTTTCCAGTTATTTCCTCATGTTCAGCATTTCCTCTTTATCATTAAATGAAGATTCTTCTACCTGTTTTGACCAGAGTTGGTGTTTCCTTGTTGCTTCATCGGATTCAACAAGATTGGTAGAGAGATCATTGGTCAAACTAGAAGATGCATGACTTAGGGGTGGTTCGGAGAATGACCTACACCATGGGCTATCTTCTGATTGAGAAAGTATTTCACTTGTTAGCGATAAAGCATCAGACATGACTGGTTTCACATTTGCAAGTGCCTCAAGATAAGAGGGCTTTCTCGGCACTACATTGTCCACTGGAGTATTTTCCAGGAAATGTGAATCACTACTGCGGAGAGGACTTTTGTAGCGAAATTCATCATCATGGGGAGGACCACCATAATGGGTTACAGCAAAAGATGAGATCTCTTTCTCCTTGGTCTTCTGACCACACAGAGGGTTCCTGTGGCTCTCATCTGAAGAAGAAACATCAAGATTGACCGAATTTTCATGAAGCAAGTCTTCATGAGGAAGTGTCTGTTGAATACCTTCAGAATTAATGTTCCCGTTATTGGGAAATGAGGGAGTAGAATCATGAATTCCGACAGATAAATGTCTAAGGGCTTCAAGAACTCCAGCATCGAGCAAGGCCTTGTTATAGATTGGCCTTTGATCTCATGAATGTGCTGGGCAGATCTTTTTCTTAGATGCCTTCTTACTCACTTTAGAAACCACTTGATGATGAAAGTTATTGCTCTGAGCAGGTGTATGTGCCTGATCAGGAAAGATGGTCAGGTTAGGCTGACGATCTCCACTCAAATCAGGTGTATGTGCCTAACTTGGTTGTCCGTATGATATGGGGGAGTATGCCCCATGACCCTCTTGGACTGGAACAGATGTGTGTGTCTGTTCCGGATTGAATCGTTGATGTGTCACTCCACTGCTAGGGAGAGAATTATGTGTCTGTCCCTGAGATGATGCTGAAGCTGTTATGATATCCTAGAAAGCATCCAGAATATGAGCAGGAATTTTCTTCTGCTCTTTCACCATTGATAAAATATGTTTGGTGACTTCAGTCGCCGGAACGGGGATATACGTCCATTCCGGGTTTGGAGTAGGTGTATGTGCCTGCTCCTTTCCTCCTTTTCCTGTCAGTGAATCCTGACAGTACTCAAGTGTGGAGTCAGAGAGTTGAGTCTGCCTCCTATTTGTCGTCGGGGCTTTCCGACTGACTTCTCTGTGCGCTACCAAGCGAGACTGTTGGTAGGCTTGATTAGTATTAGCAGGTGTATGTGCCTGCTGATTACACTTCGCCAAACGCGGTTGACGAGATCCATCATATGTATTCAGACAAGCCTGCTGACTAACTGGTGATGTATAAGCAGGTGCATGTTCCTGCCCATAGTACTCCGCCGGATTTGCCTGGCGGGATTGGCTTGATGCTGCCAGACGATTCTGCTGGACAGCGGAATTAAAACGGAGAGGTGTGTGTGCCTGCTCGTTGTTTTCCACCAAGTTAGGTTGTTGGAATTCTCCGGAGATGGCAGGGATGACAACCTACCTATTGTTAACCGGATTCCGTCTCTGGCGGTCCGTCTTGCCTGCTCGGGTTTGAGGAACCTGAGCTGAATGCCTGGAGTCGGTACCCTCATCATGTTGAGGGTGCACTACCGCACGAGTCTGGCGGCGATTGTTGATGGGATCCCTAGGGAAGGACTCCTGTCTTTTTGAATTAAGGCCCTACGGGACCTGCTCATTTACTTCCTCAGAGTAAGGGAGTGAATGGAAATTGCGTTCTGGGGATAACGACCCGAAACGGTTGGAGACAGTAGTCAGCACCGTCTGCTTCTTGATCGCTAGCCGCCGTTGTCCGGACGACCAGGTAGAGTTGTTAACTTGGAGGGCTCGACGAGCGGCCTCCAGAGTTGGGATAGTACCGTTGCGACGGTACTCCTTAACCAGTGCATTAGAAACCCAGCGTTGAAGACGCTGAGTTGGTGATGTCATCCCCAGAGTTGACAACATTCCAGCAGGAGTAGCAGCATTGGTTTTCACAGCAGTAGACCTCACAGTAGAGGTGTTTACAACAGTAGTATTCACAGGGGTGAATTTAAGGAAATCCATTTTGCAGAAGATCTTGAGAAAAGAGTGCCTGTTCCATATAACAGACATAATCAAGATGAATCCATCCACTGCATCTTTTAGATGATCATATGTCAATGATTGCTTTGTTGGCCCAAGGGGACTAAAAAATAAGAATAACATCACTTTAACTTGGTTAAGGATTCACGTCGGGTTCACCATTTTTTGTTTCGCACGGAATCCGGGGATGACCTCCTGGATGGGAGATTCAAACGTTCCGATCGGTTTCTAACGGGTTTGTTCCTAGAACTGGAAACATCCAATGATTCCACATCTGTTTGGACCTACTTTCCAAAGGTAGGCGCTCATTAACTTGTGGGCTAATGAGGCTTAGAAATTTGCATTGGTCGAGAGGATGGGAGGTCGGACTCATCACACCTTTTTGAGGGGAATTATTGTCTACTCCGGGACTCTCTTTATAGATTTAAGTTATGTTCGTGAATCCTTATTACATTACCAAGTATAAAATGAGCTTTCCTTCAGTTTAACAATCAATGATTAAATATGAAAGAAATTTAGAGAATATTTTATATGTATTCGAGGTTCTTCATCAATAGAGAATCATCTGTATCTATTTAGAGATTCTTGGTAAATGGTATCCTTCAAAACATTTAAAACAGTCTCTTGGTCATTATGATGACCAGGCTGGTTTTAAAGCCACTCAGTGGGGCACTTGAAGTTTATCGTCATTCAGAAGGACAATGAATTACTTCAGAGTTGGGATCGAACCCATAAATGGGCTACCTACGTATCCTTTGTTTTGAAAAAGGAATCAGAACCCACGTAGTTCGAATAAGGGTATGATGTTTATGATTGATGGCTCAAAGCAGGATGTCACAATTACTTTTACACTCTAAGCTCACGTGAGTCACGCTCGGTGTGAGAAACAAGAGGTATTAGTAAAATTTAGACAATTGTGCCATGAAAGATGCAATCATAAGAAATGGTTTGGGGCTTATGAATGTATGACTGCCCAGATAGATGAAGGTTTAGGATTCACTTTTAGGGAGAAAATCCATGAACAGGGTCTATAAAGGTATATGTGCTTCATGGAGATTTGAATACTCTAATCTTGGGGCTTACTCCTAAGGAGGATACCCAAGTTAGGAGGGGACTTATGATTGGGTTTTACTCCTGAAAAGGAAACCCAAATCAAGGGTAAATTAGGACTGGTTAAAGAGAAATTAGGGGACCTGGGGCTTATTCCTGAAAAGGAAGCCCAAGATTATAACTGGGTTTTATACTTGAAAAAGGAGACCCAGGTTAGGGATTAAGGTTTGGGGCTTACTCCTGAGGAGGATTCCCAAGTTACGGGATTCGGGGCTTATTCCTAAGGAGGATGCCCATATTTGAGATTGGGGCTTACTCCTGAGGAGGATGCCCAAGTTACGGGACTCGGGGCTTATTCATAAGGAGGATGCCCATATTTGAGATTGGGGCTTACTCCTGAGGAGGATGCCCATATTTGAGATTGGGGCTTACTCCTGAGGAGGATGCCCAAGTTTGGGAACTTTAAGAATTTGGGACTTACTCCTGAGGAAGATGCCCAAGTTAAAGGACTTATAACTGGGGATTATTCCTGAAAAGGAGACCCAAGTTAAGGATTCTCTCATCTTAAAGGATGAGGTTGAATGAATGAACTCTCCATATTTAGTGACATAAGGATATTTAAGTCACTAGGTTTTGAGAGATATTCCATAGAATTCCTTTCAGATAAGAAAGTCAAATCAAGAAATCATGCCATAAATGGCTTTGAAGAGTGTCTTGAAGACTGAATCTTGAAAAGGAAAGGTGTGATGGCTTAAGAGGGGTAAAATGGGCAAGATGGGCACCCAAAAAGGTAGGGGCGCGCAAGTCTTGAAAGGCTCACAAGTATTGCGGCGGCGCGCAAGTATTGGTCGCGCAAGTATACTTGTGCGACATGAGTGGTACTTGTGCGATTCTCAAACATCATTAGAATATTTGAGCGACTTTTTATAAATCCTTTTAGAATCCTCTTGAGGTTCTTCTAGAAAAGGGACGTGCGAGTTCTATTGAAGGAATAAGGCGGCGCACAAGTGTTGATGAGTTTCAACACTTAGGCCTTCCTTCTTCTCTTTAAATCTTCCGTTCTAGGTAAGAAATTACCTTTAGAAGTGTTCCGGAAGCTTTGAGAAGAGACTTGGGCGTCGGGAGCTTGAATCTGAGTTTCTGGAAAAAAAAATCCTTTTTTTCGAATGGGGGGCCCACAGGGTCTATTTATAGGCATGAGAAGACACCGGGTGGTTACCGGGCGGTTATCACTTAGTTCGCGCAAGTCACTTGCGCGACCAAGAGAGTCGCGCAAGTCACTTGCGCGACCAAGAGAGTCGCGCAAGTGTACTTGCGCGACAGTGACATAACTTGCGCGGTGCAGTTGCTGTTGATCCTTTGTTCATGCCTTTGTCGATTTTTGATGTTTTCTTCAAAGGTTGAATCACTTTGAGCTTAGATATTCCCCTTTTCCGATCTTTAGATTCTGTGACGAAAGGAGTGTCAACAGGGAAGTAATGAAAAACCATTTTAGGTGTTTTTTTATTTTTATTCTTCTTCATAGTAGTATGTTTATTCAGACTTCCAACATTTCCCATTGACGTCCATCTAGAATACGAAATTTTTTTATAGTCCCATCTACTTGAATCCAATCCCCAATAAAGTATATAATCATTGGGACAAGAATTTATTTTTTGTATAATTTAGAACAAGCATGATAAAAAAAATTTCATATCATAAAAAGAACAAAGGATCATTTCTTTTGGAAACACATCATTCAATATCTCCAATATCATAGATATCACCTTATTTGTAATTCCACATAATCATTTGATATGATACAAATTCAGTAGAAAATAATGCTTTGAATATTTTAGATATCCTCCATGCATCTCCAGATTTACATTTTCAACTAAATCATGAAATTAATTTTTCTACTCTATGATGTTCTCTCTGACATTAGTCTCTAAAATATAAATAGGAGGAGCCAATGATTTGTTACAATATTGATGTGGTTATCCTATAGTCCCAAAAACATAATTTATTACATTATTATTTGTATCACCCTCAACTAGTTCTACTGATATGTTTTGATGCTAACAATTTATCCTTACAATGTTGAAAGGATTATTTACAAGGTTCTGAATTTCATTTTCCATTGTTGATGAAGTTGGTAGCTAATTTTGTTGACTGACATTAGTTCTCAAACATTTTATAATGTTTTATTCTCCCTACCAAATCCAACACAAATATTAAGTAGTGTATTTCTTCAATATCAAGTGTTTATAAAATTCATGTCTCCTTAACTGTATTCTAAATTACATTTAGTGAATGAACATATTATTTTCCCATTAAGGGATCGATTGGAAATTAAAAAATAAAAAAACTCCTCTAAACCCTTAGTATACTAAGGTGTGCTCCTTGGTAATGTGATCAAGATTTTATCTTTACATCACTAGTTCCTACACTTCATTAAAGAAAATTAAAACACTTAAGAAATATTTTTCGTTTAAAGAAAAATTGATAATTTATTTGAAATCAATAATATAAAAAAGTTTATTATTGAAGATGAAAATAAATTTTTACACACATGAATTATCCACCTTGTTTATAGGCATAAAATTATATAAAGTTATTTATTTTCAATTATATTTAAAATTAATTTATTATTATTTTATAATTTTCAAGTCATTATTTTGTGTGTGATATTTTTAAAACTTAATCCTTCATACAAATTAATTTGATTATGTTTTTGAAAAAAATAATTTTTCTTAAATTTTAATTTGAATATATATAATCCATCAAAAAAATTATATCTTTTTATAAGAATGTTTATTGAATTAAAAATAAAAAATGGACATAATAGTATGATGTTAAAACTTATCATATAATTCAATAACCTTACAATCCACACTCAAGTGTTTTTGTGGGGAACATTTTTTGAATGTTCCGAGCCACTATTTTCTGCAATTTATATAATAACTAGTGAGATAAATACAGGATATTGTGATTTTTAATGTTCTTAGACTTTTTTTTTGAATTTTCTAAGCCTATATTTTCTATTATTAAAGAAAAAAATATTCATATAAAATAAAAACAAAGATCTAATAAAGTATCATGATAAAATCAATCTAGTTTTAGATAAAATCGAACTTTAATTTTTATAAATTATTCTATAATTTCATAAATTATTGGAATAGCCCATCATTATAGTTTTTCAATAAGTAATTTAAATTAGATAATAATTAAAAAAACACATTGAATGTAAAAATAAATAAACTCAAATGGAGATATTAGGAAAATCACAACTGATTGGTGAAACAAGAGGGGGAAAGGGGGTTAACGAAGTGGAGTAATGGTAAGGGACTAGGGTTGCGGAGGGGGAAGGGGAGAAAGGGACACTGAGTTTTTAGGTGAGGGAGAGAGAAACAATAGTGAGGGATTAATGGCTTAGTGGTGAGGTCTTAGTAGATCGGTGGTGAGGGATCAACAATGAGGGATCATGGGTAGCAAGGGATAGATAGATATCTTGGGGGTGGGTGAATATAGGGAGAAGGGTGGGATTGAGGAAAATAATTTGGGGGAGGAAAAATGGATTTTTATTAATTTATAAAAACATTTAATGTTAGTTTTTTAAAAAATAATCATTAAAATATTTAAAATTTATTTAGCAGTGGTTTCTATAAGTGTCGCTACAAAAACCACCACAAAACTATAATTTTGGAATAGTTTTCAAAGGAAAGAACCATAAAAAATGAATTAAAAATAGATATAAATAGATTAAATCATAAAAATATTGTATCTCCATTTATATATGTATTAAAAACCTAGTCAACACAACAATTGAATATATGAAATAAAAAATAGGGAAGATAATATATTAGTTTTTGATAATCTCTAGAAAACTTCTCTAGGAAACATGTGTACTTCTCCAAATTCATCTTTCTCTCTCCTATCTCCTCCTTTGGCAATCTATAAAATCCTTACTCCTAGATGATATTCCTTATCAAGGATTTATCACTTATCTATTTCCTTCATCCCCTATTTTATATTTTCTATAATTTCATTCTCATGTTAATTTGTGTGATCTGGACATGTGGTAGTGGAAGCATAGATCCCTTCCACATGGGATGATTGATTCATTATTTGATAAGACATTATTTTAGAACCCAAAACCTATATTTATAAATTCACTCTTTATCTAGGATATGTAATGATGTTTAATTTCCTAATTTAGTTAAGAAATTTGGTATAGAGAAATATTTGTGGTCTCTTAGGATTTCATGCATGCCACATTGAGTGAACATGATATTCAAGACCATTAAATGATATTATTGAACCTTCATTGATCTCTAATGAATATTATGATTTATTTAGTGTTCATATGATGATCATGGGTACTTTAAGTGATAAATTTGGGTTTTGATCAATGTAGGATACATTAATGGGTGGACGTAATATCAGGGTTAGAAGCAAGGCAATATGGGGTTCTGAAAACATATGGGGTTATAATGTGAGAAAATGGTGTCTTAATAATGAATGTTGTGTTGAGTATTGAGGCTCTTTTGGCACTATTATATTGTTGGGAGAGGACTTGAGGTTACGTTGGATTCCCCCCAAGATCTTTTGCTTGTGATATTTAAACTTACCAAAATATTAACCATTGCAATGATCATTAAGTTACCTAGAGAATGTATTCAACTTTTTTCCACGAGGATATATTGGTGATAAGATAAAATATATGTTGAATACTCAGTGATAAGTTGTGTATGATGACATGTGATGTTCCTACTCAAGATATTTTCTATGCTTGGTGTTGTGTAAAGGTATTCTATGGGACTATGTAGTCACAAAAACACCTTCTAGGTCCCTTTTTTATACAAAATTGGTATAGTAACATATTTTTAGGGGTCAGAATAGCTACTGTTGGGATGAAAATATAGTGACCCATACTTTTCATACATAAATATTAAATCATTTTAGATGAATATTCAATACATATCACTGTAATACACACCTGAGGACTATAGAGATTTGGTGTCTTTGGAAACCTGGATATGTAAATAATTGGTGCATAATATATATATATCATTTTTGATTAATTTCTTCACAATTAGCACCATTCTTATATATATCATACTTAAAACCTTTCTTCATAACCAGAGGAAGGGAAACATAAGAAAGAGTGAGATAAAATGCTCAGTTTGGGAAAACATATGAGATATCAATCAATGATCATAAGAGATCATAAGATAATCCATAAGGCAATGTGAACATTATCAAGACTTATAATTATCATATCTAATTAATTAAATATCTTTAATCATGAAATACGGGATAAGGTTTTTCAAACAAATGACATAAGACATAAGAGTGTGGAATCATCAATAATAAATCATGAGCCATCAAAATATATCATAATCATAAAAATAATGTTTTTTGAATACACATAAAAATATAAAATCATTTCCTTAGTCAAGTCTCATTGTTAATAATATCATAGTAGATTTGGTTCAATCCCCAATCTATCATTTCCTTAGTAGAGGTTTACTCCCAAGACTACCTTATTGGACAAAGTCCCTTACTGAACTGGTTTCACTCCCCATTAGAGTCCTTATCATCTAATGAGATATATATATTTACCCAAAGTATTATAGGGATATATAATTCTATGCCCACCGATATTGTAATTAAAACCATACAGATGTGTCCCCCAAGATCATAAAACATTAATCATATCAAAAAATCAAATCCCATGGAAATGATATGAGTTTCATGAACATTGTAAGAACCCAGTTTTTGATTCGAAAGAATTTGGAATATTCTTGATGTTTTTCCAGAGCAGCGCCTTCAGACGGCGTGCGATTCTGAGCCCCAGAGTGGCCGGAATTAAATTTTCAGTGCGTTCACACTGAAAACGACAAATAAATGCGATAACTCCTAAACGGTGATCCGGATCAGGGATCCGAGTGTACGTATGGGTCCATAATGGGGTGTTTACCCTAGGAATGACATAAAACATGTGGACGCGGGATGTTTGGAACCCTCGCTCGCTTTCGGAATGTTAAACGGATTAATTAATTAATTAATTAATTCGTTTAATGTTGAAATGCAAGTATCTCTTAAACGGTGGCCCAGATTGGAAAAAAAGAGGAAGCCGTTGAGTTCGGAGCATGTCGTTTATCCTAGGAGGGGTGTAAGTTTTGCGGACGTGAGCCGTCTGTGAAAAATGGCCCCAGGGGCATTTTCGTAATTTGGCGGCCTCAGGCGTTGAGCTTTATAACTTTTGAATGGAATCTCGGAATAAAATTCCGAGACTTCCATTGCGCTCAGGGCATGGTGTTTACCCTAGGGGAGGCTTAACCTCGACCCCGTCGGATGTTTCAGACGCGGGTTAAATCTGGGGTTTTTTCATTAATTAAAATTTAATTAAATTTCCCTTAAATAAGCAAACACCCCTCTCCCTCCTCCCCCCCTGCATCTTCTGGTGGAAGGAAGAAACCCAAGGATCTCTCCTTCAAGCTCCTCCTCCCATCTCCATCCTCTCCAAGGCGTGGCAGCCGGCGGATCGTCGCGAAGCTTCGGGCGAAGCCCCACGAGGTAGGATTTGTCGTTTGCATTTTCTTTTCCCGCACCTACTTCGAGTTAAGATTTTTGTATCTAACCTCTGTATAATTATCGATAAAATACCATTAAGGATTATTATAGTTTTTTCCCTTTCCAACGCATCATTCGGAATTGAAATCCGAGTTCGGAGGAGGCCGAGGTTGATCGTCAAAGTTTGTGGGTCTTCCAGGCGGCTCAGGCGGATGGCGCGGTGGCGGAGCCGCTTGGCGCGGCAGCGGGCGGCTTCAGGAGGGTTTCGCGGCATGCGGGCGGCCTCAGGCGGGTGTCGCGGCATGAGGCGGCGGCTGTCCAGGGCGAGGGGGCGGCTTCAGGAGGAGGTCGGGGCTCAGGCGGAGCGCCTCGGCGCGGCGGCGGGTCGCCAGGCAGTGGTGACCGCGGGGTCGCGGCGCGCGACCCCCGTGGGGTGGAAAAGACCCGCACCGCACGGGTCTTCACGCAGCTGCCACGACTGGCCCTCGTGGCAGGTCTACGCATGGACCACGAGTCCGCGGCCGGCCCGTGCGGCTAAGCCGCGGGCCGGCCCAGGCCGGTCCCGCCCAAGGGGCCTTGCCCCCTCGGTTTTCCGACGCCCGTGTTTTCCGTTACGGGTGTCCGTTTTGAGTGTCGTCTACGGAAGTGGAACCGTATCGATGAGACGGACATTTTGAGATGGTTTCGTGAATTTTTAATTCCTGAAACGAGGGCCCTCGGAGGCGCGACGCATCTTTAAGTGTTTTGACGTTTTTCCGCGGGATTTTGTTTTCGACGGCGCAGACGCATTTGACGTCCGTTTTGAGCGCCGTCAGCAGCGTTGGGACCCTGGTGCCAGGGCGAAGCTTTCCAGGGTGGTTTCGGGTGTTGAAGCTGGAGTTGAGGCATGGGCCCCATGGCCTGTCTTTTGAGCTGCGTGCAGCTTTTAGCGACTTTTTCATCGGACATCCGTTCGGGGCGTGCGAGTAGTCGATGTTGGGTGTTTTTCCGGGGGCATCGCGTTGGTGCAGTCTGCCCGCTATAATTCCGCATGATGGTGCGGGCCCCACGAGTTCCATTTGGGTGTTGACGGTGATTTTCCATATTTATCACCGGGTGTCCGTTTTGGACATGTGATTAGTCCATCTCATGTGCTTTTTCGAGAGGATCGCAATGGTGCGATCCGTTGGCAGCACTTCGCGACCGGGGTGCAGGTCCCGCATGGTACCGCTCGTGCGCGGGGAGCCGGAACGTATCTTTTTCTCCGGATATCTGTTGCACTCAAGTGAGCAGTCTTTTTGACATGTTTTCCCGTGGGGCTCGCAATGGTGCGATGCGCCTGAGTGTTTTCGGGGCCGAGGCTCGGGATCACGGGGTGTCGTTCGAGCATGAGGTGGTGTTGGTGACTTTTCCGTCAGATATCCGTTTGAGGAGAGTAAGTAGTCTATCTCGCATGTTTTTCTGCGAGGATTACAATGGTGTGATCCGTTTGGTTGTGCGGGGCCTCTTGCGTGATCTTATTAAATGTGGAAATGTGAAAGGCACCCTGATGGCGGTTCTTCTCACCGTGTTTGCAGAGAATCCTTGGCGTGTGATCGCGTGCACTCCCGTGTGAGTGAAGAGATGTGGTTGGTTGTGCCTCAGCCGTTGAGGTGGTAGGTTGGCGTTGTTTTGTCACACCTTCGCGTTGACGTTGGGTGCCCTTTGCATGATAGCCTTTGGGCTGGAAGGTGGTATACTCTGGGAGTATACCGGAACGCTTGGAGGTACATGTGGTTGTTTGTACCTGAGGATGTTTGTGCGCCTGGTTGGGGTTGACGTGGCGCCACATGTCATGTGGGCCCCATGTGTGTGTTGTTCTCTGCTTTACGTACTTTTGACATCTCGCGACGTAGAGGGTCCCTTTGTTCTCATTTGTTGACCAGCAGGGTTGAGTTTTCCCCTGGTCCTCTTCCCGATGGTTTTGACCAGCATGGTTGAGTGGTCTCCCCTGGTTTAGTTCTCGATGGTTTGGCTGATAGAGATGGTTCGTTTCCTCTGTTTCTTCAGCTGTGAGGGGTTTCAGTACGATGCCCTTCCATCGGACTGCAGCACCATTTGCGACTACGTGTGCTCGTACTGCATGGGTGTTTTCCCACTTTCTGGAATGAGTTGTCTCGGTACGCTTCGACAGCAACCTAGTGGGTTGGAGTGTGATCGCCTTGAGAGGCCTGGGGAGTTTCTACCGTTCTTTTGTGACCCCTAGTATAGTTCTTGTGGATTAGGTGTGACCAACACTTTACGCGGGCCCTGATCCTTTACCCAGGAAGTTGTTTCCAGCAGGTCTGAGGTTGTTACCAGCAGGGCTGAGGTTGTTTCCAGTAGGTCTGAGGTTGTTTCCAGCAAGGATGAGGTTGTTTCAAGCAAGGCTCACCAGTGGGTTACAATCCAGTAGGGATAGCCAGTACAACGGTTTTCACCGAGCAGTATCATCCAACAGGTATGGCCAGAGCAGTTCCAGATTTACCTCCAGCAGGGCTGGGCAGTGGTCCCCAATGCCGGTCTTACCTCCAGCGGGGATGGGCAGTGGTCCTCGATGTCGAGCTTACCTCTAGCAGGCTGGGCAGTGGTCCCTGATGCCGGGATTACCCTCAGCTGGGCTGGGCAGTGGTCCCCGATGCCGGGTTACCTCCAGCTGGACTGGGCAGTGGTCCCGTCGCCGACTTTAGCCGGGCCGCCCACCAGTGGATTACCCTGTTACGAGACTGGGCAGTGTGTCACCCGTCGACTTTCTAGGTCTCCTTGTAGTGGGAACCCGTCGACTTCCAGGGAACCTCTAGCGGGGCTGGGCAGGGGGTCGCCTGTCAACTTTGAGCAGACCTATCGACTGCGGGGCAGTGACAAGCTGTGGTTTGACGTTCCCCCCAAAACTCTCAAGTACGAGGAGCACTTTCCCCACCGAGACACGTCCTTGTGACACGACCTAAAATCGTGCGGGCGAGTCAGTTCCGCCCAAATCGGATAGTGTTGAGGTGTGGTGATTGAGCCCTTGAATTGTAGTTCGCGGCAGACGTGCAGGATGTTGGGCATCGATGGTGTTACTTCTGGGACTGTTGTCTACTATTTTCTTGGGCTGAGATGCGGGATGGAGATCCCCTTATGATCTTGTTTGGGATTCTTGATTGAGCATATGGACTTTTATATACCTTGTTCTAGTACCCACTTCTTGGGTTTGGTTACTCTCCTTCCAGGAGAGGTGAAGACGCGCGGGGTATGCCACATGATTTCTATATCTAGCTTCTTGTGTTTGGATGAGTCTACTCTCCTACTTTAAATAGAAAAGACTCGACGAGAAGTTCATCTTCTCACCATTTCCATCTCCTTGTGTCTGGACGAGTCTATCTCCTTTCTCTTGTTGGGTTGAGCTGGACTCTCTACTGTACTCTTTACTACACTTCTGGTTGTACTCCTTTACTCTCTCCTGTTTGATCTACTGATCACCCTTAGGTACCTCCTTTGTTGCTCCCTCGAGCCTTCGGGGTATCCTACTGAGTATTTTTATACTCACCCCTACTTTGGCTTTGCCCGCACTTGGTGTGACCTTGTAGACGATGAGCAGGTTGTTCGTGATGTCAGAGGAGATTAGGAGCTTGGGAGCTTGGACCGCGTGTGGTGGTCGGAGTCGGTTTCCAGGTGGGGGACCCTTCCAGCTGTTTACTTTTTTTTCACCTGTTGCTGGGTTGTGGCACTTTTTTTGGTTGGGCACATGTTTTTTCCCTTTTTCCTTTTCAGCACTTTACTTGTACTGTTTAGAGGTCACATTTGTAGTATATATATAGCAGTTGCCCTTTTCTTTACTTGTATTTTCTTTTACTCTGCACTGTTGCATTGAGTGTGCTGCGTGTGTGTGCACAAGTACTTAGGCAAAGGCCTCCCCGAGTTATTGTACCTTCGGCGCTGGTTGCCAGCCCCTGGCCTATGGAGGTAGACTTGGGGTAGTTGCGGCTCGATCCCGGGTAGGTTCGGGTCGTGAGAAAGTGGTATCAGAGGTGGTTCGTTCCTTGGGACGCTATTCGGACATCCCTAAAATAAAAGGAATTGGTTAGGATATAGGGAAACAGTGTTAATGTGTCTCAAGAGCGACTCTCAGGCTAGGGAGTCCAGTGATGGTGGGGTGGTCGACGTATCCATTCACCAGGACCTTGATAACCTGCTTGTCGACTCGGCATGTTGAGACACTTGTTGAAGGGAAAATTGGTTTGTGCATCACATAGGATTGAGTCTTTGAATGCCTTTCTTGAGTCAGCTCCCCATAGTTGTTATTGGTATATACATATATGCTCATCTAACCGCGGCACTCCTTGATAATTTTCAGGATGTCTCCGCGAAGACAGCCAGCCAGGATACCAGCTTTGGTTCGTGATGATGACCCTGTGAGCTATGGGCCACAGTTCAGGACCCATCATGCGATCCCCTTACTACGAGTGGGCCGGTAGCAGCACCCCCACTTGTTGAGCAGCAGGCAGTTTCAGCAGAGCAGGTTGAGCTTGAGCGTAGGTTGAGCGCACTCCGTGAGTTCCAGCGGCAGAGACCGCTGAGGTTCAGTGGTTATCCAGACCCTCAGGCATCAGAGGTTTGGCTAGAGACAGTGGTTTGCCTTTTCAGTCTTGTGCAGATGCTGACAGATCAGATAGTGGCTTTGGCAGCCAACCTTTTTCGTGGAGCAGCTCGGCGTTGGTGGAGTCTGGTGACTCAGTTTCTTGACGAGTCTTACCTTTCATGGGGTGACTTTCAATTGTTGTTTTGTGAGGAGTTTTTCCCCTCCTTCTTACAATCTATTCGAATTCAGGAGCTCCTGCAGTTTCAGCAGGGAGGGATGACGATGGCCGAGTACGCGACTAGTTTTGCTGATCGTGCACGCTTTTACCCGGACTTGGTCCATGACGATAACATCCGAGCGCATAAGTTTGAGCAGGGTCTCCGCAGAGATATTCGTGCTATCATAGTACCCTTGGGCATTTCCACATATGCCGGGGTGATAGAGCAGGAACTGGTGACAAAGGGATTCCTGTCACATTCTGGAGTTGGTGGTGGAAGCAGGCACGTTGGAGCCGAGACGTCTTCCGCAGCTAGTGGGCATCGGCAAGAAGAACCTCGACGCAGGTGTCTTTCTGAAAACCGGACTCAGGGGAATGGTCGTACACCAAAGTGGCACCGGAGGGCACCAGTGCAGCCCAGAGAGAGTCGGTGTTATGCTTGCGATGGGCGAGGTCACCTGGCATGGGACTGCCCGACCAGGCATGTAGAGAGCTTCGGGAAGGCAGCAGGTGCACCACCACGACAGAGGCAGTGCCGTGATCGGAGTAGTACCCAGAGAGGTGGTGCTAGCAGAGGAGCGGGAGGAGCTGGTAGTGGGGGTTGACTTTACGAGGTCTTCCCATCACCACTAGGTGGTCCATGACAGGCTCCGAGAGCTGATAGTTGGGACTGAGGACAGCCGTGAGCTTTGGATGTCTACTATCCTGCAGAGCATGAGGTGATAAGAGGTACGCTCTACAGCTCTTCTACCTTTTTGCAGTAGAATTTTTAGACTCTATGTGTGAACTGCTTTCCTCCCTGCTCCTTTTTTGATGTGTTACCAGGGTGATGCGGGGCATCGGGTGTAACCCTGTGTTGGTAAGGTAAAAGGCATGGGACCTTTTTCTCTAGTCGATGGTGTCGACTCCTTCTCCTATTGAGCCTGTAAGAGAGCCTTGGTTGTGGGACATCGGTTGTGGAATCTTGCGTGACCAGATATCCTTGGGTGTTCCACCATATGGATATTTTGGAGGAGGGAATCACCGGGCCTTGTTCTAGGTGCGGGCGATGATTCCAGTCGCGACATGTGTCGTAGAGGTTCGACCAGGGAGGTGAGCTACCCCCGAGGGCCTTTGGGCCGTTTGAGACCGTGCAAAGGGATGGAGAGGTACCCTACCACCTTGCCCTAACCCCAAAGTCTGGAGTGGGTGCACGACATTAGAAAGGGCCGACCTCGTGTGAATGGATCAATCCTTTGGTCTATGTGCGGTGACGTAGAGCTGTGCGTGGGTTCTTCTAGGTATGGGAAAGCCAGGTGTGGGCTTAGTACCCTGTGTTTCTCCCTAGTATTTCTTTTTGGGGACGAAAATATTGAAGGAGGGAATGATGTAAGAACCCGGTTTTTGAAGCGAAATACTTTGGAATTTTCTTGATGTTATTCCAGAGCAGCGCCTTCAGACGACGTGCGATTCCAAGCCCCGGAGTGACCAAAATTAAATTTTTAGTGCGTTCACACTGGAAATGCCAAATAAACGCGATAACTCCTAAACGGTGATCTGGATCAGGGATTCGAGTGTACGAATGGGTCCAGAATGGGGTGTTTACCCTAAAAATGACATAAAAAATGTCAGCGCGGGACGTTTGGACCCCTCACTCGCTTTCAGAACGTTAAACGGATTAATTAATTAATTAATTAATTTTTTCAATGTTGGAACGCAAGTATCTCTTAAACGGTGGCTTGGATTGGAACAAATGAGGGCTCCGTTGAGTTCGGAGCATGTCGTTTACCCTAGGAGGGGTCTATGTTTTGCGGGCGTGGGCCGTCAGTGAAAAATGGCCCCAGGAGCGTTTTCGTAATTTGGCGGCCTCAGGCGTTGAGCTTTATAACTTTTGAAAAGAAGCCCGGAATCAAATTCCGAGACCTCCATTGCGCTCAGGGCATGGTGTTTACCCTAGGGTAGGCTTAACCTCGACCCTATCGGATGTTTCAGACACGGGTTAAATTTGTGGGTTTTTAATTAATTAAAATTTAATTAATTTTCCCTTAAATAAACATACACTCCTCTCCCTCCTCCTCCCCCTGCATCCTCTGGTGGAAGGCAGCAACCCAAGGATCTATCCTTCAGACTCCTACTCCCATCTCCATCCTCTCTAAGGCTTGGCAGCTGGTGGATCGTCGCGAAGCTTCGGGCGAAGCCCCACAAGGTAGGATTTGTCGTTTTCATTTTCTTTTCCCGTACCTACTTCGAGCTAAATTTTTTTTTATCAAACCTCTGTCGAATCATCGAGAAAATCCCATGAATTCGTAGTAGAGTTTTTTCCCTTTCCAACGCATCATTTGGAATCGAAATTCGAGTTCGGAGGAGGCCGAGGTTGATCGTCGAAGTTTGTGGTTCTTTCAGGCAGCTTAGGTGGATGGCGCGGTGGCGAAGGCGCTTGGCGCGGCAGCGGGCAGCTTCAAGAGGGTGTCGCGGTGCGCGAGAGGCCTCAGGCGGGTGTCGCGGCGTGAGGCGGTTTCTGGCCAGGGTGAG
The DNA here is from genome assembly GCA_963277665.1 of Viscum album. Taxonomy (NCBI): domain Eukaryota; kingdom Viridiplantae; phylum Streptophyta; class Magnoliopsida; order Santalales; family Viscaceae; genus Viscum; species Viscum album. The sequence continues at coordinate 200,542,569 of OY728144.1, read as the reverse complement.
GGGGTGGCTTCAGGAGGAGGCCGGGGCTCAGGCAGAGCGCCTCGGCGCGGCGGCGGGTCGCCAGGCAGCGGCGACCGCGGGGTCGCGGCGCGCGACCCCCGTGCGGCGACAAAGACCCGCGCCGCGCGGGTCCTCACCCGGCTTCCGCGACCGGACCTATTCGCCGGTCTGCGCAGAGATCACGAGTCCGCGACCGGCCCGCGCGGCTAAGCCACGGGCTGGCCCAGGCCGGGCGGACCGGTCGGTCCAGCCCAAGGGGCCTTTCCCCCTCGGTTTTCGGACGCCCGTATTTTCTGGTACAGGTGTCCGTTTTGAGTGTCGTCTGCGGCAGTGGAACCGTATCGACGAGGTGGACCTTTTGAGATGGTTTCGGGAATTTTTAATTCCCTTAAAGAGGGGCCTCGGAGGCGCGACACATCATTAAGTGTTTTGACGTTTTTTCGGGGGATTTTGTTTTGGACGGCGCAGATGCGTTTGACGTCCGTTTTGAGCACCGTTAGCGGCATTGGGACCCTAGCATCGGGGGGATGCTTTCTAAGGTGATTTAGGGTGTTGAATCCAGAGTTGAGGCATGGGCCCCATGGCCCGTCTTTTGATCTGCGTGTAGCTTTTAGCGACTTTTTCATCGGACGTCTGTTCGGGGCGTGCGAGCAGTCGATGTTGGGTGTTTTTCTGAGGGCATCGCATTGGCGCAGTCTTTCCACTGTAATTTCACATGATGGTGCGGGCCCCGTGAGGGTCGTTTGGGCGTTGACGGTGATTTTCTATCTTTATCACCGGGTGTCCGTTTTGGACAAGTGATTAGTCCATCTCGTGTGCTTTTTTGAGAGGATCGTAGTGGTGTGATCTGTTGGCAGCGCTTCGGGACAGGGGTGCGGGCCCCACGTGGTACCGCTCGTGCGTGGGGAGCCAGAACGTATCTTTTTCTCTGGATATCTGTTGTGCTCAAGTGAGCTGTATTTTTGACGTGTTTTCCCGAGGGGATCGCAATGGTGCGATGTGCTCGACTGTTTGCGGGGCCGAGGCTCGGGATCATGGGGCGCCGTTCGGGCATGAGGTGGTGTTTTTGACTTTTTCATCGGATATCTGTTTGAGGTGAGTAACTAGTCTATCTCACATGTTTTTTCAAGAGGATTACAATGGTGGGATCCGTTTGGTTGTGTGGAGCCTCTTGCACGATCTTATTAAATGTGGAAATGTGAAAGGCACCCTGATGGCGGTTCTTCTCACCATGTTTGCAGAGAACCCTTGGCGTGTGATCGCGTGCACTCCCATGTGAGTGAAGAGATGTGGTTGGTTTTGCCTCAGCCGTTGAGGTGGAAGGTTGTAGTTGTTGCGTCACGGCTTTGCGTTGACGTTGGGTGCCATGTGCACGATAGATTTTGGGTTGGAACGTGGTATACTCTGATAGTATACGAGAACGCTTGGAGGTACATGTGGTTGTTTTTACCTGAGGATGTTTGTGCACTTGGTTGGGGTTGACGTGGGGCCACACGTCGTGTGGGCCCCATGTGCATGTCATGCTCTACTTTACGTACTTTTGACCTCTCGCAATGTAGAGGGTCCCTTTGTTCTCATTTTTTGACTAGCAGGGTTGAGTTTTCCCCTGGTCCTCTTCCCGATGGTTTTAACTAGCAGGGTTGAGTGGTCTCCCCTGGTTTCGTTCTTGATGGTTTGGCTGACAGATATGGTTCATTTCCTATGATTCTTCAGCTGTGTGGGGTTTCAGTACCATGCCCTTCCACCGGACTATGACACCATTTGCGACTATGTGTGCTCGTACAACGTGGGTGTTTTCCCACTTTCTGGAATCAGTTGTCTTGGTCCGCTTCGACAGCGACCCAGCGGGTTGGAGCGTGATCGCCTTGAGAGGCCTGGGGAGTTTCTCCCATTCTTTAGTGACCCCAAGTAGAGTTCTTGCAGATTCAGTGTGACCAACACTTTACGCGGGCACCGATCCTCTACCCAGGAGGTTGTTTCCAGCAGGGCTGAGGTTGTTTCAAGCAGGGCTCGCCAGTGGGTTACCATCCAGCGGGGATGGCCAGTACAGCGGTGTTCACCGAGCTGTACCATCCAGCAGGGATGGCTAAAGCAGTTCCGGGTTTACCTCTAGCGGGGCTGGGCAGTGGTCCCTGATGCCGGGCTTACCTCCAGCGGGGTTGGGTAGTGGTCCCCGATGCCGGGATTACCTCCAGCGGGGTTGGGCTGTGGTCCCCGATGTCGGGCTTACCTCCAGCTGGGCTGGTCAGTGGTCCCTAATGCTGGGTTACCTCCAGCTGGGCTGGGCAGTGGTCCCGTCATCGACTTTAGCCGATTCTCCCTCCAGTGGATTACCCTGTTACGGGACTGGGCAGTGTGGCACCCGTCGACTTTCCGGGTCTCCCTGTAGTGGGAACCCGTTGACTTCCAGGGACCCTCCAGTGGGGCGGGACAAGGGGTCGCCTGTCGACTTTGAGCAGACCTCTCGATTGCGGGGCAGTGACGAGTTGTGGTTTGACGTTCCCCCAGAACTCTCAAGTATGAGGAGTGCTTTCCCCACCAAGATGCGTCCTTGTGACGCGACCTAAAACCATGCGGGCGAGTCAGTGTCTCCCAAAGCGGATAATGTCAAGGTGTGGTGATTTATCCCTTGACTTTTAGTTCGGGGTAGACGTGCGGGATGCTGGGCATCGATGGTGTTACTTCTGGGACTGTTGGCTACTCTTTTCTTGGGCTGAGCTACGGGATGGAGATCCACTTACGATATTGTTTGGGCTTCTTTATTGAGCATATGGACTTGTATATACCTTGTTATAGTACCCACTTCTTGGGTTTGGTTACTCTCCTTCCAGGAGAGGCGAATACGCGCGGGGTATGCCATGTGCTTTCTGTGTCTATCTTCTCGTGGTTGGATGAGTCTACTCTCCTGCTATAGGTAGCAAAGACTCGACGAGAAGTTCATCTTCTCACCATTTCTAGCTCCTTGTGTCTGGAAGAGTCTATCTCCTTTCTCTTGTTGGGTTGAGCTGGACTCTCTACTGTACTCTTTACTGCACTCCTGGGTGTACTCCTTTACTCTCCCATGTTCGATCTACTGCTCACCCTTCGGTACCTCCTTTTTTTCTGCCTCGAGCCTTTGGGGTATCCTACTGAGTATTTTTATACTCACCCCTTCTTGGGCTTTTCCTTCACTTGGTGTGCCCTTGTAGACGACGGATAGGTTGGTTGTGACGTGGGAGGAGATTTGGAGCTTGGGATCTTGGACTGCATGTGGTGGTCGGAGTCGGGTTCCAGGTGGGGGACCCTTCCAGCTGTTTACTTTTTGTTCACCTATTTCCAGGTTGTGGAACTTTTTTTGGTTGGGTGTGTGTTTTGCCCCTTTTTCCTTTTCAACACTTTACTTCTACTATTTAGAGGTCGATGCACATTTTTGGTATACATATAGCAGTTTCCCTTTTCTTTACTTTTCTTTTCTTTTACTCTGCACTGTTTCATTGAGTGTGCTGCGTGTGTGTGCACATGTACTTAGGAAAAGGCCTCCCCATGTTATTGTGCCTTTGGCGCTGGTCGCCAGCCCCTGGCCTATGGAGGCGGGCTTGGGGTAGTTGTGGCTCGAGCCTAGGTAGGGTCGGGTTATGACAAACATTTCATCACTATAATCACAAACCATATAAGGGAATAATTAATATGGTAAAATTGGATCATATCCCTAATAAATCATAATAAACATCAATTTATATTGTTATAGATAAAAATACCTTTAAAATATCACTGGAAAAGTTGTTGAGGAAAATAAAAATTGTATTTATAATCACTAATTTAAAATCTAAAAATTTAAAAAATATTAATGGAATAAATTTTATTTTAAAATTAACAAGGAAAATTATAAATTAATATTCAAATAAAATAATATTCTGGATGGTGGAGAAATATGTTCATATGTTGTATATCGAAACAAAAAATAATTTCACAACATTGGTTAAAGCTAGAATAACCTTATTCAGAAAATGGAACAAATATTTCTTTAATTTTTTTATACAAAGTCAAAATTGGGTAAAATGAATTTAATAAATCTTTTTATAATCATAAAAACATTCTTGAAATCATTTTAAAGAAAATATGGACATGGAATAAAATTTTTCTAACTAAAGAGAGAAACATCGTAGGTTTTCATTAAAAAACATTATTTCAGCCTATTGAGTACTTAAAGAGAGGAAAATGAAATTAAAACATGAAATATAAATTAATAACTAGAGGATAAGATAATACAAAATAATTGTTATAGATAGATCATATAATTAAATAATTATAAAATTTAATCATAAACAATCCTATTAAAAATGAGATTGTAAAATAAAACTATTACTACAAGCCCATATCGCTTCATAAGAGCTATAAACACCTATATAATAAATTTATATTTATTATAATTATATAATAGACTCATATTCAAAGATAATAATATCATATATTATCCACTTATATCATTTCAATACCTCCTTATTAATAATTCTCTATTAAAGTTTTCATTTAGGGTGTTAACTGCTTCTTTTTTCGTTTATGTTTTAGTTTGGAAGTTATGGTACTTGCTATTTTATCATGGTTAATCCATATATAAAATTTTAATAATGATATAATTATCATATATAATAATTATATACATATTTATAATCATTCATATTAATTGGTTATGGAAAATGAATTATATCACTACGTGTAGATGGAAATCTATACATACACACGGGTGATGTTTCCATTTTTCAATGGATGAAAAAAATAAAGTTAAATGATAATTAAACTTTTTGAGAATCGTTATTTTATAAAAAATATTATATATATTTATTAAATCTATCATTCTTACCATCCAAATAAATATTAAATAACAAACAAATAGCATCGCTTCATGAAGGTGGTAGTCCACACATATGCACAAATGACGTTATCTTTTACCAATGAATAAAAATGCATGAAGGTATATATGATATTATAATTAAATAATAATAATTATTTCATAAATATTATATATAAACTTTAAAACCATCATAATAAACGTCTATTAAAAATTGAGACATAAAATGAATTGTGTCACTATACAGAGGTGGTAGTCCACATGTACACATGAGCAATACTTTCATCTCCCATTTTATTGAGAAGAGGTGGTAAATGGTTGTTAAATAATAATAATAACATATAATTATATTTATTATACTATAATAATCAATTTTTATGGATGAAATAAGTTTAGATAAGGTTCAAGAATAAATAAAATTGAAAGATCTTGTTAATATTTATACCATTTAATTGAGATACCTCCTTTGACTTACACCTTCAGCCATGAAGGATTGGTATTAAGAGAAGAATAGAAGTTATATATTGAATGAAATCAGTATAGGAAGTCTCTTAGTAGGGTTTTTTTGAGATATAAGGCTAAAATGGTGTGAATAATAGAAGAGGATTGGTTCACTTTTATAAGTGAGGGGAGGGACACACATGAAATTTATTAAAATATCTCAATTATATATGGTCACTTTCAAGGGAAAGCATATATTAGAAGTTACGAAAAGATAATTTTTAAATATATTCAACCAATAATAATTTTACATGCATGGGTAACAATCTTACCATTATCTCTGGGTTTAACCCCTGGGTAAACCCATTTTAACATTAACTATGGTAACACCATTTTACTGTATTTACTATTCACTATGACAAAAAATTAAGTTGAATATATTATATTATCTTAATTATTTTTATTAAAAATATGAAATCTATTTTATCAGATTAAATTTTTATAAGTATCACAATTTAATTTTAAATATGTGCTCAACCTGCAACGAAAACCATTTTGGAAAATGAATATTTAAACATAAAAAATAATTTATTTACACAAATTTAATTTAAAAACCATAAAATGAATATTAAAATTTATGAATGAATATATAATATATATACATTCCATTAAAAAAATTCATCAAGAAATAATTGTTTAATTTATAATGATAAAAACACACCATAATCAAAAAAACATTTTTTAGAAAATGTGTTTTTAAGACAAAAAATAAACTTATACCAAAATAAAGTATAATAATAATCAATATGTAATTAATTAGATTATTTAAAATTTAAGTATACATATATTACTTTAATATAAAATAAAAAACATAATTGTACCTTTAATAGAAAATAAATGATAGTATTTACAAAATAGAAATTTTTCACTATTCACAAAAAAATAAATCTTTTTAGAAAAATTCTAAAAAAACCCTAAGCTAATACTGAGGAGATAATTTAAATTTTTTTATTCATTTAATCAAATACAATTTCTAAAAATGGTAGAAATTAAATAAATTTTCTCTTAAAAAATTGCGATAAATTTTTTTTTGAAGAAAATATTTTTTTGAAACATAAAATGACTTTACTTAAAATTGTGAACTTATTTATTATGAATTAATAAATAAATTTGAATTATTTAAAAAATTTATACATAATTTTCATAATTTGGTTATTACCATTCATACCTACCAATTTAATATCTAGATTATAATGGTTTACTATATGATAATTTATATAGACTCGGGGTTTCATGTATGGAAAACTATAAAACACTTACATTTTATTTAAATAAAACTACATTCTATAATATCAATTGCGCCCTAACATTTTTCTCCTGATAATAAAAGTTTCAATATTTTAAAATACCTTTTTTAAACATCCACGTTGTACAACAGTGAAATAAAACTTTTTTTTAAAAAGAGGAAGTAGGAAACATAAAGGTTACCTAAATTAACACATAATTAGGTTCCCAGATAAGACGAGCATTATAAGGAAGTGAAAATATTGACATGTAAGAGAAATATAATTACCAAAGAATAAAATAAATTGATAAATAACATGTTTAATATAAATTTAATTTCCATAAAAGAACAAATTAATGAAGGGTGAAAATGATCGTCAACTCCTCAGAAACAAATGTTAAAAGGAAAGAATTTTAATTTTCAAGATCATTTTTCCTATATTTGGTTATTTTACCTTGGAATATGAGAAAATATAATTACCTAATTTCTTCAAATCCTTAAACATAATTTCATCCTTTAGTTGTGTATTTTAATTATCTTCCACCTCTTTTCATCCATATTCAAACAATATGAAATTTTCATGCCTAAAGTAATAGAATTACCTTTTAATAGATCGTATGATTCATAAAAGAATTAAATTTCACCCCTTTCATCCCTAAATATTTACCCAAAAAATGGTTAGAACAAGTTATCCAATATGGGTAAATATTCCTATTATTAAATAATAAGTTAATCCCTAAAACCTCAATAATAACACCCAAAGTTCAACTTAAACCATTCCATAAATAGTTAGCAATAAGACTCCTCCAAAATATGTTTGATCAAATTTGATACCCAAAAATTTATAAAAAGGTCAAAAAAAATTCAAAATAAAGTTAAATTTAATCCCTAAAAAACATATAGTAGACCTTAATGTCACATACCAAACATGTGAACATCTTTATTATATATTATCCTAAAACATTATAATAACTTAAATCACCATAAAACCTAAATTAAAACATATATAATTAAAAAAACATTATCCTTATTTCTCAAATAAAATCATAGACGGTCAAATATATTCAATAAATCCAAAAAATGATATAAAATTCATCAAGGATAACATAAATCACATAATCCTAAAATCACTAATTAATTTAAAGGTTAAAAATACTATCTATATTATTTATCCATATTAATCATCTATTTATCCCAATTAAACATTACTATCTCAACCTTAGATATATACTAAGGGTTATCTATCCCTCAATCACGTGTTTAACAAAAATATAACCTTACCACTATTACACTTTTCTAGGTTATCAGTACTATTCAACATATGCTTGGAAATAATTAACAAAAACTACTGGTGAAGAATCCTTAGATGTTTCATGATTCTTATAACTGGAATATCATTTATAAAACACTCATATAACATAATTCATAAATCCATATTAAAAAATACTCAAATCATTACACTTACTTCAAAAACCATTGACCAGGCTAAATAATATTATTTCTTAATACATCCTTCATACAATATGAAATATGAAATATGTCTTAAGATTCATCAACCTTAATTTAATCATGCTTCTTACTTCTAACATAAGTTATACTGTTATAATTATTCATACTTTTCATATATCATTCATAGTCTCTTAAACATCAATAATAAAACCTTTACTCATATAACTTTTATGATCCTCTTCTTGGCATTTCCCCCATGACATTTATTTTTATAATGCACATAATTCCCATATATAAAACATTTGACCTTAGCTGATACCTTATGGAAACCATTTTTCCCATCCATTGTATTAACTAAAAATTTCAATTTTTTACTTTGAAATTACTTTCTCTATGTCCTTCTTTTCCATACCCATAATATATTCCCATTCCTTTTAGAAATTTTATTGGGTTCTTCTTCCCACATTACCAACATGTAGAAATATGAATCTTCTTTCCTCTATTATCTCAATGAAACTCCACTTTTCTCTTATTTGGTTTATCTAGAAACTCACCTATGTTCAGGTAGTTAATTATATAATGATATATATTTTTAGACATAATCACAAGAATTTTCATTCATATCCTATCTTATTTGGTTTCTTGTGATGGAAATCATTACATCTTCCATAACATTCAATTTTAACATGATTCCTCATAGTTTTATCTATTTACTAAAAATAAAATCATAGTGTGGGAAACCATAATGAGTAATCATCTAATCATGAAAAATCATTCATAGGATGTCTAAACCACGACACATTCTTTTCAACCCATCACACTTGATGATTAAACAAGGTCATCCACGGTCATTATCTGCACACATACTTCATAATGGTTTATAAAAAAAATGTGAGTTAACCTAATAATATCCCATGAGAGTGTCATATCAGGGGTGCAGTAAGGAACCAGTCACTATACATCATAATGATGGTTGAAATATACTCAACCAACTCTTTTTAGGGTTTTTATCCCTAGATGCATCATTACTAAAACTATATCCACTGGTAGTATATAGATAGGGATGTATTTCTAAGAAAACCACACTCCTTTATTTACCACAACATAGGATGTTTTCCTATACTTATTTTTAACCCAAGGGTTCTCACTAAAATTTCTCATCTTAGTTTCCAAAAATAACTAAACCTTTCTTTTGATACCAACTATAGAGTCCCATTATTTTAATAAATAAATACTACATCAATTTAGATAAATATTAAATGCATTTCATAATAATATATTCCCAAGGACTGTATAGGTTTAGTATCTTTGGAAACTTGGATACATAATAAATTGGTACATAAAAGATCTATATCATTTTTGATTAAGTTTCTCACAAATAGCACCCTTTGTAGATATATTTTACTTAAAACCATTCTTTATATCCTGGGTAAGGGAAACATAAGAAAGGGTGAGATTAGATTTCCAGTAAGGGTAAACATAATAGATACTAATCAATGGTCATAAGTGAGAATAATATAAGAACGAGGGTATGAGAAAATGATCAAGACTTATAATAATCATACCCAATCAGTAAAATATGTTTAAGTATGAAACACAAAGTAGAGTTATTTAAAATAATAATATAATACATAAGATTGTAACACCTCAAGATTTTAGAATATATTTTTCTTTTAATAAAATGTAAGTTCTTGATAGTTTCCCTTACATGAACCCTTGAGTCTACATGAAATTCAATATAGTAAATCCTTATAATCACGCCATTATTTGGAATAGTGACATTTCTTTATAGAAATACAATTGGACTGGATCTATCTTGTACTTCCCTAGATATCCAGTACTGGACATCAGTTTTAAAGAGATCTATGCCCATAATCAGTTCATAGATGTAGTGCTCAATGGGGATAAAAACAAGGTGTTGCATACCATTCATTTTTCTAAGGATCCTAACAAGTATTTCATCACTTATACCCTTTTTGGGAAACTGACCTGATATATTTTTTATATTATGTTTCATTCTCCTTCTAATCTAGGAAATATGGGCACCAGAATCTGATGAAAATATCTCTCTCCAAAATTAAACATCCTGATATGGATAATCTCCAAAAATTCCATTCCAACTGATGAAAACCAATAATTCATTTTCATTCCTCTAGATTAAAAATTAAAGTGTAGCTCCAATGAATTATCAAAGTATGTTACCCACTTGTTATTTAATAGTGAATGGTCTCTCTATCTACGGTTTCATGTTGAAGGTATTCTGGATTCTATTAGTAGGGTGCATTATATAGAGGATTTCTTTTAGGATAGTTGGTCTTTATAGGATAGGGATCTTTCTCTGGATAAGGGGTCGTCCATTTTCACCGTTTCTACTTGTTGGACCATCTAGGATACTCTAAATGCTATTTTTTATCAGGTTCTAGGGATGAATCTTTAATATAACTAGTTCAACTTTTTGGATATTCTTAATTCTATTGTTCAATAATGTAAAGGAGTGACTCCACCAATGGTTCTAAAATCACTCATCATGCCTGGTATTTCTATAGGAGAGGCTTGTCTTTGGTGGAGGCCTACCGTCTTATGAGTGAGATGGTAGTCTCCTAGTCATAGAGTTAAGTTAAATATGGATGGATCTTGTGTGCAAGGGATCATGCATGGTGGTAGCGTTATTAGTGATTTTTGGGGATCGATCATCTTGGCTTTATCATCATTTTTTGGGGTGGGTACTTTATTTTTGGTAGAGGCCTTGCCAATAATTCTTGGGATGAAAATATATAAGTCATGTTTAATCATTTTACCTGAAGTGGAATCAGACTTCGCCATTTTTATTAATGATTTGAAAGGTCATCTATACTACTATTTGAATGTAATTTATCATATCAGGATCAAAATTTCCTTACTTCATCTAAATATGAAGGTTGATCACACTTAGTTTGAGGGTAATATGTTGGTGAATCTTCTTGCTTCTAAGGGTATCCAAGATGAAAGGCTATTAGTGTTCTCTAATTTTGACTCTCTTCCCATTGATTGTGTTATAGTTTTCCTAGGGGAATCCCTAAGAGTTAATCATTTCCAGCCTTCACGATCTCTTTATCTATTATTCTATTTTCACTTATTTTTAATAAAATATTTCAATTTTCATTCCATCATAATTTTAATTAAAGTTATTTTATACTTGAAAAAACTATTTTCATTAAAAATGATTTTTATAAAAAAAATTCATGTGAATATTATAATTAATTTATACCTTTTTTAGAAATTTTGTTTTATGAAATTAATATGATTTTTAAATTATAATTTCAATATTATCATAGGGTAAATGTTTAGGATATTTCTAAAAATATCTATTTTTCAGTGAATAGCGAAAAATACGGATTTTTGTATAGTCTTTAATTTATTTTCAAGTAAAAGTACCATTATGTTTTCAATTTTATTTTAAAATTAATTAATTATCCATTAATTATAAATAATATAATTAATTACATAATAATCATAATTATACTTGATTTTGGTAAAAGTTTATTTTTTAGGCTTCAAAACGCATTTTTCTAAAAAACTGTCTTTATGCGCGAAATGTGTTTTTATTTTCAAAAATTAAATTAATATTTATTTATTAATATTTGTAATGAAATTCATAGATTATATATTCATTCATATATTTTATCATTAATTTTATGGTTTTTTCAAGGAAATTAATGCAAGTAAATGATGTTTTATGCTTAAATATCCATTTTTTAAAAACAGATTTTCATTGCGGGTTACACATTTATTTAAAATTAAATTATTTTAATTATAGAAATTTAATATGATAAAATGGATTCTGTATTTTTAATAATAAAAATTAATATAATCTAAGAGGCTCAACTTAATTTTTGGTAATAGTGAATAGTAAATATTGTAAAATTTTGTTACCATGGTTAAGCTTAAAACGGGTTTACTAGGGGGTTAAACCAAGAGATAAGGGTAGTATTATCACCCAAAAATCTATAATTATTATTTTTTGAAGATATTTCCACATTATATTTTAATAAATTTTAATATCTATCCATTTAGAGTTACTCTCCCATGAAAGTGTCCTTATATAATTGATATCTTTTATGAAATTCCATGTGTGGCTGTCCCCTCACTTACAAAAGGGAACCTCTCCTCCTCACATATTCACACCATTTTTTCTTTTATCTCTTCCAATAAACAATATTAATCCTTACTATAATATTTAACTTTAACATAAATCTTATGATATTCTCTTAAGACAAATCCTTCAAGGCTGTTGGCGCCAAAATTTGGGATGGAGAAGAAGACAAAAAGAAGGCCCCATTGACTGCCTCGCGAAGCTATTTCACAGAGTCCCCCCCAGCATCGCGGCCGTCACGAAGAAAGGTGGTAGGAAACTCCACAAACCCATTTGATGTTCGTGACCTCGCCGTGAATCAAGGAGGTGGGACGCTCCATGAACCCATTTGACGTTTGTGGCCCCACCGCAAAGCAATGAGGCAGGACGCTCCGCGAACACATTTGACGTTCACAACCCCACCACGAAGCAAGGAGGTGGGATGCTTCGCGAACACATTTGACTTTCATGAGCCCTCCATGAAGAAACCAAGTCTCTCTTCGCGCCACACAAGCTCTGCTTCACAGCGCCCCTTGCCTATAAATACTGGGATCCCCTTGAGCCCATAAGATGGACAATCCGACATTTCGGCTTCCCACCTCCCGAATCGCAAAGCATCCTTCTGCTCTGTGAACCATGAGCTATACGAGGTACTTATGCTTCACAAATTGCCTCCCCTTTGTCTCATTTTTATCCCCTCTTCTGAGAGGGATGCCTTTCTCAAAGCCTAAGTGCCTTTGCGAAGGAAGAGGATCCCCAAGGGGACTTGGGTTATCGTAGAGCGTTTATGCTTCTCGAAACACCCTTCATGTACACATGATCCACATGCTAAAACAAGGTCACTCTACTTCAAGAAGCACATTGCTTCATGACACCTTGCTTTTCGAGACACCTTTTATCCGAGAGGTAATGCTCCGCAAATTCCCTTCCACTTCGTGAAGCACCTCTCATATGCACCTCTGCCCTATGCTTAGGCTAAGGCACCCCACTTCGTGAAGCACACCCCTTTGCAAGTTCCCTCTTCCATGCAGAGCAATAGAGCTTCACAAGGCCCCTACCTATGAACCCCTTTTCTTGGAAATTCCTTTTCCCATGTGACCCTCCAGGTTTGCACGATGTGACCTCAAAGTCCCCTGGATGATACCACCCGTTGCGTTGCTTCGTCTCATACTTCTTCGCATAGGCATGCTAATGACTATTGCTTCTTCGCATAGCCACGATAACGTGGGTCCCTAGATGGTTCACTCCATGACACCCCCTCGCCACGGTGTTGCTGATGCCTTCCCTTCCCCAAGGGGCGGGAGGTACCAGTCATGTAAGTCCTAGGGGTGCGGTGAAAACCCACCCCGTCCAAGATGCAAGATGTTAAACTGCCAAGAACATTCGTCCTCTGTAACGCCCCGACCCCAGCTACCCAGAGCCGGTGCATTACTTCGTAACATTGGCATGATCCCAAAAGATCAAGTCTCGAAAGACCGATTAGTTTAGTAGCCTTGGAAACACTAGATTCATTCATAAGTCTTTCATTACATCAAAATTAAACAAACTACAAAAAAAACATGGTCTTCATAGTCCACACTCATATCCTCTTCTGACTATCCCTGCAGGTCATTCATAAAATACTTCTTCACATCCTGGAAAACATTAAAACATTGAAAGGGGTGAGCTCAGATGCTCAGTAAGGATAACAATATTGCGGAAGCTTTCATAAATAAACATAAACATTTAAGGCAATGTATAACTAAAACAAAAGCCTTTTTAAACTTGAACATCAACATAATATGGCAAAATTAAAATGAGATAATGCCATTTACTTCTTCACATGGATATTCTACTGGTCGAATAATCACATGCAATATCAATAACCACTTTCATAATGATGGAATGCATAATGCCAGACTATCATAACCACGTAGCCAAGGCCTCGTGCCAAGACCACAAATAAGATTTTGTCAAGGCCTTGTGCCAAGACACTAGTTTGTCTCATGAGACCTGCCGATGCATCGAGGAGCTATAGCGGGCTCCACCCGTCACTTATTAAGTCCAATGCATTCCTCATATGAATAGGTTTAAACATATCATAAACCATAACATAATTGTATCACATAAAACATGCATAAAGGAAACATAACATTTCCACATTTCAATCACAAGATATCAATACAGCACATTGATATAATAAAAATTCTTTCAAAACCATTTTCAATACCAAAATAAAAGAAAGTTAAAACTTTGTATTTATTTTTCATTAAAAAAAAGATGGCTTATAGAGGAAGCCGAAACTCAAATAACGGTCACGACGGCGGAGTAGTCGTTGTCGCCGCATAAGTACGGAAAGAAAAACATTCCCTTTTTGTCGTTTAGTAAAATGCTTCGTATAAAAAAGATTCCTTTTGAATAAACATGAAAGTCAAAGGGGTTTATACACCGTATAAAAGAAAGTTGTGTATAAAGCCAAATATGCCTCAATGAAAGGAGATTGAGACAAAGTCCTTAAAAAGATCATTTTTAAAATAAAATAGATCTATTATGTGTATTCACTATAGGTACACATAAAGAAAGTAAAAATACAAAATAGGACATAATAATATCATGACATAATTTGAAAGTAGGAGATTAACCCAAAGAATGGAAGTTGGGTTAAGAAATTCCCTTACCTCGTGTCTGACTTGACTCAACCGTTCTTTAACCTCCTGAATAATAAACTAGAGTTAATATATACCTTATTAAGAACCATTTTCAACTTCATTATCCTTATTATATCACTTATTACAACGATATGAACATTATGTAATTATTTAAGTTAATAATGTTCATTTTGTCGGTATTTGGTTCTTAAGTCAAAAATAGGCTTCTTACACTTACATGTTGTTAATTTGGTCAAAGGTTCATTATATCCAGAATGGTATTCATGATGTAGATATCATATATGTCATATATATACAGTACATACATTCATTTATAATATTACATCACATTTAGAGGTAAGAAATGAAATGCACCGTTCATGGAGACGGTAAGCCGTACGTACGCATGAACGCTACTTCCATTTCTATTTCATATTTTCTGGAATGGAATCATAATGATATGAGAGTATATTATAATTCCAGTATAATAACATATATAATATCATTAACTTTATCCTTCACACATCCCACATATGGTATTAACGAATCAAATCACTTTCAGGGGGCGGTAGTCCGCGCTTCCTAAAATGAAGATATCGTGTTTTACCCATAATGGAAACCATAAAGGTATGCCCAAAATGAAAAAAACAGAAGCTTAAGGAAAACATAAACATATTATATATCATATATAAAAATAGTGACATCATAATGGCCACCTTTGAAGGTGTTAAATGAGTGTTGAACAATCATCGTTTCGGGAGGCAGAATTTCGCCATCCACGGAAACCTTATGTTGTTTAACCATTTGATGTAGTTGTGTGGAAGTGTAGCTCAAATAAATCTTATAACAACATCCTAGTATATTTAAGATACTGGTGTTGTTACAAAAGAAGTAAATAAAAAGAGTTTAGGGGGTTGGAGAAGCAAAATAAAACAAAAGAACATGAGAGAATGAATTACCTTAAAAAGTGTAACTCCTTTTGAGTTGAGCCTAAAGGCTTCCTTTGAAAGGATTCTGCCCAAAGGGAATCCTCTAGGATGAGGAGAGGGATGTGGAGAGAGCAAATGGGCAGGGGTTGGCCGAGCCAATGGCTTGAAGAGTGTGTGAAATGAGGTAGAGGTGGGGGCCTTTTATAAGAGGAGAGGAGGGGCACTTTTGGAAAGTAAAGGAACATTACATTATTTGAAAATGTGTTTCGGTTTTAAAAGGTCCCACATTGATAGAATTCGTGGATAAGGTGATAAGGCATCGAAATCCACTCATCCAATTGGTTTTGGCCATGTGTAGTTCATAGATTTTATATTATCTTTCCATTTTATTTAAATCGTCAAATAATGATGTCATCGCTGCATCATTATTATGTCATAAATAATTAAATTTATTTAATGTCTAAAAATTATAAAAAAAATACTATGATATAGGAAATCTTTTTATCTTTCCAATGACTATTTATAATCAAAATTTGGACTTGTGTAACCCTACTTAAAAATTGTTTTAGTAAAACACTTTATGTTAGTGTCATTTTCACTTTAACATTAAATAAAAAGTAATTTATGTTATTTCCCAACAAAAGTGGATCCATGGGGTCCCCAAGTTAGGCCATGGCTTGTCTTGGTCGGCCATGACACAACCAATGAGGTTGGGACATGTGTCTAGGTCATTTAATATTATTAAAGTATTATTTATACCTTAAACTATCCTAATTACCACTAATCGCGATTAAGAACTTAATAAGTTACTATTCACCAAAAAATTATTTTTATCCCATTGAACCACATTTTACTTCTTAATGACAACCATGTATGTAGGATTTTTGAAAATCAAATCACAGAAGTGGTAATATTTTATTTAAACGAAAAATCAGTTATTTAACTACCACTTAGTGGTTTCACTATTCATCAAAAATTGAAGTTTTTCAGAATAAGGCCAAAATTTCACCCTAAGCTATAATTGATATTCCGAATTGAAAAATGATGTCTATTTTACAAAATTCCAAACATATAAGTTGCATTAATTAATTTTATAATTAATTCCCGCTGTTACGACAAATAGCGTGTTTTCAAGAAACAATTTATATCAAAAGATTGGCAATTGTTTATGTCCAATTTCAATGTTAAATTAATTCTAATGACCACCATTGGATAAAATGGTAAAAATATATTCCAATTATAATTTAAAACCACTAAATAGTATAATTTATCACTATTAATTATTTTTATTAAAAAAGTTGTTTTTAAGTATTTTTCACTATTCATAAAAATTTGGAAGTTCTCAGAAAATTACAAAAAATTCAACATAGGCTAATTTCAATATTAGGAATACAAAAATGAAGTCCATTTTGAAATATAAGATTTCTATAATTTTAAAAAGTGGTTATTACTATTCATAACGGCTACTTTGATTTGTCGCGATGTTTTAGAACTCGAAGTTGCGTACAATGCAAGCTATTGCATTATTGAAAGAGAGGCGTATCGTGGAAGCTCGGGGTGTTACATCCTCAGCGCATGACATTAAACTATGACCTCACCCCATGCCTCGCATGTGGGGCACCCCCACCTTGGACATTCTCCACACCCACTGGTCTCCACAGGGGATGATATCCTCCTTATTGGAGTGGTGTTTGTCCGCGGGGAGAGGGCAGCCACCTTAGTGTAAGCCCCTAGATTTTCCTGCAGGAGGCATCATCTCTGCTCCTCCTTTCATCTTCGGCCCCCAGGGCCAGTGAAATATGTGGTGGGGAATGGTGCTTCTCCTTTCTTTGGTCCCAAGTCCAACCTCCGCAGTGCTTTGTCGCCAAAGGGCCTCCATCCTGAAGTAAGTCCCAACCTCTTCGGGCTGCTAACCATGCTTAAGCCGATGTTTCCTCTTTGGGCCGCTCCACGCATAAGCCCCACTCCACTTCCCATAGACACACCTTTAATGATGTGGTCGTCAGGCCTTTGTTGCCTCTTGTTTCTCACACTGAGCAGGACTCACGTGGGATTCACAACCACAAAACGGGGCAAGGCCGGTGCCACCCTTTATCAGCGCTAACAAAAAAGCGCTGATAAAGGGGGGTACCTTTATCAGTGCTAAAAAAAGCATTGATAAAGGCACCCATTTATCAGTGCTTTTTTTAGAACTGATAAAGGTTCCCCCTTTAATAGCGCTTTTTTTTGCGTTGTTAAAGGGTATCCCTTTATCAGCGCTTTTTCTAGTAGCGTTAATAAAGGGGGGTCTTTATCAGCGCTTTTTTTAAAAGCGCTGATAAAGGGTCTACTTCAAAAAAAAATCATTAAAAAATATATATTAATATTTAAATATATAGATATAGTAATATTGATATAAATATAATATATATTTTTTAAATATAATTTTAAAAATATTTTAGATAAGTATAAATATACAGTTACACTTAATATATAAGATATTTAGTGAAAATGGCTTATAAAAAAATTAAAAAAATATTTTTAATTAATAATTTGATAATTATTATGGATTAATAGTCATTTAATAATAATTTGAAGACTAAAAAAATAAAAAATAAAATAAAAAAAGAACCAAAATATGTTGAAAACGCAACTCGAAATTCAAACGGCCATAACTTTTGATCCGGGTGTCCGTTTGAGCTCTACCATATATCACATCGAAGCCTCTGATGATATCTACAACAATATAACTTAGGGAAACCCTGGTCAAGGTTTGTTCGAGGCCAAAAAAGGCCTAGAAGGCCTCCAAAACTGAGTTTTTAGTTGGGGTACTCAGGTTTTTTAACATTTTGTAGATTTTCAGCCTCTTTTAAGGGGGTAATATTGTATTTTTTTCATGGAGACTGAATTTATTCCAAGGTATTACATTCATATTGATATAATGACTTTGAAATTTTATCGTTTTTTATAATGCACTGCTATTTATAATCAAATATATAACAATATATACACATTTTTTATATATTCACACACAAAAATTTAATTATAAATATAAATAATAAAATATATTTACATATAAAATATATTATCTTTATCTAAATAATAACTAATATCCAATTTATTTAAAATACAAATATATGAATATTTATATACCTATATATTAATCTAACTATATATATATATATTAATCTAACTATATATATATATATTAATATAACTATATATATATTAATATAACTATAAATATATATATTAATATCACTATAAATATATATATTAATATAACTATATATATATTAATATAAATATATGTTACTATACGAATAAATATATCTATATATATATATATATATCATGAAATGGAAAACAAATAAAAATAGAGGAGTGGTAAGGGCTTAGGCGTGCAGGGGGGAGGTCTCGAGTTCAAAACCTAGTGGTGGCAGGGGCGCGCGTGCATGAGGGAATACAGGGAATAGCATTGATAAAGGGTGGAGGGGTGCATGTGGGTGCTGGAGGGGGGTGGAAAAGCGTTGTAAAATGGGGGCTCAAGCGCTATAAAATCCCCCTCGATTGGTAGGATTTTTTTATTTTTTTTAACTGTTATCAGTGCTAAAAAAAGCGCTCATAAAATGGGTCCCTTATCAGCGCTAAAAAAAAGCGCTAATAAAGGAACCTTTTATCAGTGCTTTGTTTTAGCGCTCATAAAGGAACCCTTTTATCAGCGCTTTTTTTAGCGCTGATAAAAGGGGTCTTTATTAGTGCTTTTTGGAGCACTGATAAAGGGGACCCCCTTTATCTTCACTGATTTTAACATTGCTTTTCTAGCGCTATTAAAGGCCATTTTTAGCGCTGATAAAAGGGGTATTTATAGTAGTGCTTAGAGTAAGCATCGACCATGACTTCCTAATCACCACCTGAACTATGAAGTCTTTGATCCTTTCCAAGGCAGGGTATGTAGGAAGCCTCTACGAGGTTCAATCCCACCATCCACCTGGACCCTAGGTCCTTAATAATGTCGGTTCGCGACACCACCTGAACTACAAGGTCTTTGATCCTTTCCATGTCAGGGTACAAAGGAAGCCTCCACGAGGTTCAATCCCACCATCCACCTGGACCTCAGGTCCTTTTTCATGTCGGTTCTCCAACACCACTCGAACTATGGAGACTTTGATCCTTGCTAAGGCAGGGTACGTAGGAAGACTCCACGAGGTTCAAGCCCACCACCCAGTCATTCCGACCATCTTCGTGTCGGTTCACCAACACCTTGAACTGCCTCAGAGCGTAAGCCCCAAATTCCCCCATATCCTGAACTACGAGGACTTTTATCTATTCCAAGGAAGGGTATGTAGGAAGCCTCCTTGAGGATCAAGCCCACCACCCATCGGACCCTAGGTCTATCTTCACGTCAGTTCGCCGACACCTCCCGAAATACATGGACTTTGATCCTTTCCAAGGTAGGGTACGTAGGAAGACTCCACGAGGTTCAAACCCAACACCCAGTAGTTCTGACCCCCCTTCATGTCAATTCAAACCATCCCATAAGATGTTAAACTATGGACCCCTTTCAGCGGTAAGTCGTTGTCACCACTTTCAGTGGTAATCCGTTGTCACCAATTTCAGCGGTAAGCCGTTGTCACCACTTTCAGCGGTAATCCATTGTCACCAATTTCAGCGGTAAGCCATTTTAATCACTTTCATAAGTAAGTCATTGTCACGAATTTCAGCAGTAAGCTATTGTCACCTCCATCCAGCGGTAAGCCATTGTCACCCCATCCAACAGTAATCCGTTGCGACCCCATCCAGTGGTAAGCCGTTGCGACCCCATCCATCAGTAAGCCATTGAAACCCCCAAACGGCGGCAATCCGTCTTTAGATGAACTACGTGGACTTTGATTCCCTGCCATGGGGATACGTAGGAAGCCTCTTGAAGGATCAAGCCCAAAATCATCATCATCCTCATGACGGTACCATCCCATTCACCACCCCCATCACAAAACATTCCATCATCCATCTTGATTCTTACCCAGGACGCCACATCTCGGTGGGATCATGCCACCCCATTCCTCATTCCATTTAACAGCATTTGGGAAGCTACCCACATGTTGGCCCCAATATTGGTGTTCCCTCCAGGGGGTTCCCCCATCTGATCCACTCTAGTCAGTGTTCTGATCAGCCCAATCCGTCTCTGCTTGATGTTAAACTTGTGGCATACCCTATGTTAAACACGAGAAGCTAAGGAAAACCTCAGATATATGCCTATGGAATACGATTCCCCGCGTTTGATGTGGGATTCCTTGGGCTTAAGCACCCTCGAGAAGACCTATAATAAGGGAAAAAAGATAGACATGCCAATCCCTAGTGCCCAGACACGCCAGTGATGCCCCACGTGACTACTCCCCTAACCGAAGGTTGCTGCCATGACCAGACCCCTTGGAATGTCCTGACAGAAGCAGCGTAATTAACTGGTGTCCATGAAGTTATGGCTCTAGGAAGAGTTTCACGAGCAACGTCTTAAATCTACGAGGGAGACTTGGACTAGGTGGTGAGTTCTGAGGAGGAATCCACGGAAGGAAGAACCGACATCCCATCATCCCGTTTCAATAAAGGATCAGACATCCCTGAATAAGGAGCGGATCCTACCCGCCTTTGGAAAGTGGGAATGCGAGGTAACAAAAACCATTTCCCTCGTCCCCGTATGAGATGGATGTGCGCGCCCTGAAGAAATCATTGGAAACAGAAATGGTGAACCCGATGTGAATATTTTCTCCTCAATATGGATATTAGTAGAGCTCGAGGAATCAATGGGGTGACGTGTCACCGGATCCAGAAATCCAGCGTCGGGTACCGCCAAGCAAATAGTGGGTCTGGCGTGAAACTTACCAGAAGGTGGGGCAGTAGAATGCTAGACATCCTGCTCTGTGACGTTGTCATCATGGATCCCTCTTACCGATCACAGAATATGGGATAGTGGGGGGCATTGGTCGTCAATTCCTTTTTCTTTTAGAACTAATGAGTTCATCTCTCTACTTCTTAGGAATCAGGTTGCTGCTTCAGGAACACGATCACTGCCTTCCCGCCTATGCAGGGGCAGGGGAAATGCCAGCACAACTGCTCTATGTGGCTTCACTGCTTCCGCAAAGGCCTCTATGTCTACGACCTTGGGGAACCCACACCCCATCTCCCCATCGAAAGTTATCCAACAAAGGGTAATTAACGAACTCATGCGTCGTTACGAGGAGGAGGGCATAATACCAACCCAGGATATGGCCCACCTGGATGTAGAGGAGTCTGAGCCTCACCGTCAACGCTTCCCCCGAGGGCCGCGTCGGGATCCATTGATCCCCACCTCGACATACAACCGGTTCGGGATCCTGTCCCCAGAGCACTTTGATGACTCCCTGCCTTATGCTGATGAGGTAGGCGATGTCCAACCCAGATCATTCAAAGTCTCATTCCAGGGGCTCCCAGTAAGGGATCCCACCCGGCCACGTCCGCGCCGCCACCCGGTCTTGCCAGGGGAGGAGAAGGTAATCTATGAACCTCCACCACCAGCCTCGACTCATCCGACCCGACACCGGCGTCGGGCACGAGCTGAGGAGGATGCCCGCCAAGGGGCATCAAAGTCGACGGCTACTGTGGACCGAGCCACCGCCGACGCATACCATCAAGTCCCTACATACAATGAGCAAGGGTTCTTAAACACCCAACTGGGATTGAGGCCCCAACCGCCCCACAGGCAGGCTGGGTCCACTCTCCTGGTCACAGGCACAAGCAGTGGTCACCGCGACCCAACCCGCAGCGACGCCACCCCATATGGAGGTACTCCTCGTTCCACCACCACAGAGAGTGTGGGCCTTCCCCGCTTCGAGGCTCGGTATGGAGGTCTGCCCCGTGCTACCCCCGGTCCGAATGAGGGTCTGCCCCGTGGTAGTGATACTCGGTACGGAAGCCTCTCCCATGCCCATTACAATGGATATGGAGTCGCTCCTCCTGCTCCTGACCCCCGATGCAGGGACATTGCCCATCCAGTCTCTCTACAATGTGGGTATCCTTCCTATGTCCTCTCCGCAGATGGTGAAGGTCCTCCTCGCCCTAGAAACCAGTGGGGTTAAGGCCAACCTCGCTCCACCCGCACCAAGCATGGAGGTCCTCCCCATGCTCCTGCCGGTCCCAACAGAGGTTTTTACCGCTCTAGTTCTATTCATGGAGGTCCTCCCCATGTACCCTTTGACATTTTCCCTGGTGCTCCTATCACCCCAGACTTCTAGGGTGAAAACACTCTCCTCCCCAACACCAGTGCGGCCGAAGGACCCCATGTCAGAAATCGGCCCTGTCCCAAGGAGCCCTCCAGGGGTAGGAAGGCAGGTCGTCGCCGCCATAAGAAGAATTCTGGGAAAGCCCGGACAGAGATCAAACCGGTCCTCTTCTCAGACTCTAAAGCGGAGTAAGACTCTTCTCAAGAACCCTCCCCTCGCTCATCTGAGTTAAGGCCCGAGGCAGGAACAAGGCACATTATCCTAGTGCTCCTGGAATGCAAGGTCCACAGGATTCCCGCCTCCCTCCGCAGGTATATCAAGGAGGATGAAAATATGGCGAAACCATAGGTTACGGTCGTGAAATCACCACCATCGTCGCCAGAAGCGCTTTCTACCTCCGCAAGAGATCACATAGATCTATTCTGGGGACCAATGGAAGGCGACCAGCATTGCGGCCTATCACCAGCAGCCCTGGACCCTGAGCCACGAACGACGGCCGTCAGCCCCTCTTATCGTGACATAGCGGCCAGGTCGCTACACTCGTCAGAGGAAAACCCGAGAATTAGCGGCCAATTAGCCCGATTGTTGTACTCTCCACTGGCCAGCCTTCCATCCCAGCGGTCTACCTCAGAACTGCCGCCAATTCCTCAACCACCCCCAGTTGATGAGTGGTGAAATCAAGGTCCAAACCCTAAATTTGATTTGAGGAGCTTCTGGAGCATTCTTTAAGTGGGCCACTTCCCTGAGAAGTTCTGTCCCGTGGCAGCGCATGATTTCTACATACAAGAATCCCTCACCCTATAGGAAGTTGAGTGTTTCTGCTACAACCTTTGGGTGACACATTTCAGTATCCTCCATTAGTGCGTGGTCTATCCAAGGATCCAAGCGCATTTGAAAGACATTAGTGAGCAGTGTCGTCTAGTCGATCTGGTCTCACTCCCTGTGGCTCAGCGTCCCAAGTCACTAGGTCACTGTGAGGCTCTCTAACAAAAATGATTTAAGAGTATCAAGGTACTCCACAAAATTATTAGGGAGGCTACCCCCCATGCGTAAGCCTGTGGCTGTGGATAGTATGATGCACTCCTCTTCCATCCTATCCGGCGACAGCCTGACCTGTTAGGCAACATCGAGGATATGCCCTCAGGAAGGGGTCATAATCAACATGGATGACATATCTAACGATGAGGATGAGTTGGGGATTCTTGATGGGGAATTACCCCCTGAGGGTGTTCCACCACTATTGGACCCATCGGGGAGGATTGCTCACTAGAAAAGGAGCCTCCTAGATCTCCCTGTGCCCACTGAGGCATTGGTACTCAGCAAGAATGCCGACAAGGTCAAAGAGAACTTCAGAGCTATCAAGCACTATGACCCGTCCACCTCAGTGTAGAAGACAGAGGAGGACCTCGAGAAGGACAAGTTGCGCCAACAACTTGATGAGAAGAAGAGGTTGATCGAAGAACTCCTGGATAAATACACTACAGAGAAACGACCTGACTACGATGATCCTAGGACAGTACAACAGTGGCAGGAACAACTACTCCTCGACGAGATGCCTCCAGGAAATCCTGACCATACCGCTCCTGCAGACAGGGCTGAAGGCGTAGATCATGGTAAGAGGGCACGGTATGTCTCGCCAAACCATCCCGAATGGCACGGCAATCCAAGGAATCCATCCCGGGTTCCCACAACTACCCCACAAGCCGCTCCATGAGCCGCTGATCCTATCTATCGTGTTGAAGAACTCGGCAATGCGCTCGTGGTTAGATATCCCCATCGATATTGGGACCCCCACCCAGATGATCCTACGACGGCGCTCATAGCCCTCCTTGAGGCTTTGGAAACACGACAGGTGGAAATCCCACCTGATGTCAAGCTATATCCGGCTTGGGTGGATGATATGCCGGCACCTCCGAGTTTTGGGAATCCCACCTTCTCCCCCTTTAATGGGACGGGGGACCCACCGTTGCACCTGGACCACTTCAACTCAAGGTGTGGGCCCATGTTAGGGACTCCAGCATAGTAGGAGGCTACCAAGATCCGATGTTTTGTTCAGACATTGGAGGGTCCAGCATTTGTATGGTACAACCAGCTCCCCATCGGATCCGTGACCAACTGGGAGGACCTTCACAGGAAGTTCCTCTACCAGTTCAACTCTACCACCTGAAAAACAAGCATCGTAGACCTCTTTAAGTGCAAGAAAAGGCCTGATGAGCGAGTCGTGGAATTTATCGCCCGATGGAAGGGGCTCACATACTCCCTCAGCATGCCACTCACTCAAGAGCAGCTACTGACGATGTGTGTAGGAAATGTCAAGATGGAACTGTTTCCTTATCTAATCACCCAGAACTAACAGGGAGGATTCTGAGGCTTCTTAGATAAGGCCCAGCGCCTAGAGGAAGCCCTGCAACAGGCCATATAGACATGTCTGTTGCCCCATGTAATTCCAGCGAGGAGAGATGCTAGAGCCAAACCCACCACGGTTGACCAAATAGAAGCCCTCAGGAAACTAGAATTGCTACTAGTATCACTATCCCCATAGCCTCGCAGAGGCTCTCCTCGTCAGGTGCAGCCTCTGGCTCAACAGCATCCTCAGAATCGGCAAGAGCCTCCGCGTAATGCGCCGCCACCGCCCAGGTAGGACAATCAGGGTCTACCTCCTTGACAGGATCCTCTGTCCCCTTGTCAGGGTCAGGCTCCAAGGGCCCCCTTTCTGAAAAGAAGATATTATACTTACTCGTTCAACAAGAATCAGGTCCCTGGTTACTTCAGTAGCACCTTGGAACATGAGATTGTATGCTTTCCTGAGTGTAGAAGGCCAGAAGAGGCGAATCTCACTAATTTCCTCAACTACTACCCCTATCATTAGATTCTAGGGCACAACCTCAAGCAGTGCTATGTGTTTAAATACTGGCTCCAAGACCAGGTCAATAACAACAAATTCAGGCTGGGTCCGGTCCCAACACAAGTGGCAGGTGTCTTTGTAAGGTCAGACAGCGGTAGCAATAGCAAAGGCGAGTGAAAACATGTTTCTAACCGCGGATCCCAGTAGTACGACGACTAGATGGCTCGCAAGACAGTTTCTCACACCCATGGAATCATTCGGGCACACCTAAATTAGCCTAAAACTTCAGAAGGTATGGCCACCACTTCTGTATCGTCATCTTAGCCGGCCTCTTCCCAGAAGAGCAAGCATTGACAACGCAAGAAAAAATAATGGGCTCTGCCAATGCCATCATCATCCCACACTCTTGGTGACTTCATGACCCTTGAGATGGGGATCCCTCCCAGAATCCACCCAATAGTGGATGAATCTTCGAGTGACAGTCAAGGGTATGCTTCGGTTAATACCGTGGAGTTGGTAAATCCATATATGAATCCCGACAAGGGGGAGTGCCAGGCGAACCTCCCCAACATCCCTAGCCGACGCAAATGTCAGCAGAGCCGCGCCCATAAGGGTTGTAGAGGTGCATCAGTTGGCACCTCTAGCTAGGTCGTGCATGCCACTGAGACTAGATAGTAGGCTCAGTGCAGATCTTAGTACACACGACCTCTTCATCTGATGTCGTTGGGCCTGCCTCCACCACCGTTTGTGATACTAGATCAGGAAAAACCACTTTGGTCGTGCCACGACCAGCTTCACCCCGCTACAGGATGATCTCAGTCATTCGGTCCTCATCCTGTAGCTACTCTCCGAGCTTCGACTAGTGAACAGTGGGACATTCCCAACACCAGACAGCCGTCGGTCCAGCCGGTAGGGCCCGCCATGCCTCCCCTTGCGGAGCGGCCTCCTGTAAACAGAAGTTCATGCCTGTATTGGAAGTATGATGTTCTCAAGAACCTCATCGGCAACCCAGCAAGGCTTTCCATACTTGAAGCCCTTCTCCTTTCATCAGATATGTGTGAGTCCCTCGCTGAGTCTCTAAGAATCCCCCTCTAGTTTGAGACGGAGGTAGCAGCTGCAGAAGCCTTTTATGTTGAAACAGTTTAGAATGCTGAATGTCAGGCCATCATTTGATTCTCAGGAGAAGAAAAAGGCTCTCCCATATAGGGGCACATCCGCCCACTGTACATAACATGCCAATTTAACAGCGTAGAGGTTCGCCGCTGTCTCGTTGATAGGGCTCTAGGATTAACCTTATCCCGACATGGACAATGTGGAAGCTTGGGTTATCCGAAGATGACCTGACTCCCTTCGATTTAAGAATCCAAGGATACGATAGGACATAGCAGACAACAATCGTCAAGATCTATTTGAAGACCCAGTTCGGTGGCCTAGTTGCCAATACCAAGTGTATGGTTGTATCCCAGGACACCGTGTACCATCCATTGATGGAAAGACCATGGATCCACCTGCACGCAGTGGTTCCCTCATCGTATCACCAGTGCCTCAAGTACTCCCTAAATGGTATAGTAGGCATACTCCAAGGTGATGAATCTCCTTTTTACTCTTGTGAGGCCTGTTATCTGGACGCTGACTATTACAAGAGCAAGGATAAGCAGATTCTGGAAAGTGAGGTTGAGCCTTCCACGGTCACAATTGGCCCCTGGGCAGGTCTGGATGACACCTAAGTCTTCCCGGTCCATCAATTGGAGGCCACAACCCCCGACATGGGGTAGTGTTTTGTCA
This sequence comes from Viscum album, assembly GCA_963277665.1. Lineage (NCBI taxonomy): Eukaryota > Viridiplantae > Streptophyta > Magnoliopsida > Santalales > Viscaceae > Viscum > Viscum album. Next base: position 200,515,034 of record OY728144.1, on the reverse strand, counting down.
TCTGGGGTACAAGAGGAAAGCATATTCCCAAGTCCAGGCGACGGCAGAAAATCACCTCGCACTCCTACAAAAACTAGGCTCAGGTGATCTTGGAGCCTCCTACCCCTGTACGGTATCAGGATATCTGCCCCTGGTAATGGAAGAATGTCATACTTGTCTGTTTTTTCAGGCTGGAATTAACCATCTCAAGCCGACACGCCACTTTTTCTTTGATTGTGGTACCTTGGTCTGAAAACCATATGGGATTGGATCGACTGCCTTTATCGCTATGGTCTCAGTGGCGTGTGAATCCCCTGGTATGATGTCCACTGCCATCCAGGTTGGTACCAGCCTCCTGTCAGAATCTTCCGACCCAGAGGAAGCTTCACCCACTGGGAATCCCTCCTCTGCAAGCAAATAAGAGGATCTGGAGGATTCTCCCGCTTCCTTTGAAGAGGGTGTCGCCGCCACGGTCGATGAACTGGTATAGGTGAACCTTGGTAGCGAGGCAGATTTGAGACCCACATTTATCAGTTCCGCCATGCCCCTCAAGGAGCATCAGCGGTACATAGACTTCTTGAAATAGCATCGTGATGTATTCACCTGGAGTTACGAAGAGATGCCAGGACTGTATCCTTAGGTAGTTGTCCACCACCTCGGTCTCCCGAAAAATCACCACTGGTTCAAGTAGCCTCCCAGGAAGATGCACTCATCTCACGGTTCCATGGTCGAGGCCGAAGTGGACAAGATCATCAGACCCAAATTCATCAAGGAGGTTCAGTACCCCAAGTTTCTAGCCAACATTATGCCAGTCATGAAGAAGAATAGATAGATCATAGTCTGTATCGACTTCCGGGATCTCAACTGTCACTGTCCGAAGGATGATTTTCCCCTTCTAGTGACAGAATTTGTGATGGATGCTATGGTTGGGTTTCATGCACTTTCCTTCATGGATGGTTACTCTAGATATAATCAGATCCAGATCCCCCCTAGGACAAAGAGTCCACTTCTTTTAGGGTGCCCCAAGGTACTTTTTGCTACCAGGTTATGCCCTTTGTCCTGAAGAATTTAGGTGTCACCTATCTGTGGGCCATGCACCACATATTCAAACCGATCCTTGGAACATTGGTGGAATGTTATGTGGATGATCTGGTGGTCAAGTCCCTCCATCGCCAGGACCATATCATGGACATTGAAAAAGTTTTCAGCTTCCTCCATTCTCGATACCAGAAGATGAACCCGTTGAAGTGTGCCTTCAGGGTCACCTCCGGGAAGTTTCTTGGCTTTGTTGTCAGGTACCGAGGCATCGAGATCGACCAAGAGAAGATCAAGGCCATCAGTCAGATGCCTCCCCCAAGAAATATTTGGGAGATTTGAGGTTTCCAAGGCCACTTAGCCTACACATGCCGATTCATTGCGAATTTGGCCGGCAAGTGTAAGCCCTTTTCCCAGCTCATGAAGAAAGGCTCTGCCTATAAGTGGGACGAAGAGTGCCAGACCGCGTTCGAGGAAATCAAGAAGTATCTACTCCAACCTCCGGTCCTGATGCCACCTATCTCCAGGAATCCACTGATCTTGTACATGACTGCCCTGGAATGATATCTTAGCACCCTTCTCGCCCAGAAGAATAATGAGGGGACAGAAAACAATCTCTACTACCTCAACTGCATGCTCCTTGATGCGGATACCAGATACTCTCCCATCGAAAAGAGATGCCTTGTGCTGGTATTCGCAGTAAAGAAATTGTGACACTACTTGTAGCACCATGAGGTACAGCTGGTGTCTCGGGTAGACCCGCTAAAGTACATTATGAACCTCCCCGTGTTGACCGGTCGTCTAGCACAGTGGGAAGTGATCCTCCAGAAGTTCGACATCAGGTTTGTACCTAAGAAATCTATCAAGGGATAGGCATTGGAAGACTTTATTTCTTCCCGTAAAACCTCCGTGGACCATTCACTGGACATGGATTTTCCGGAAGAGGCAATCCTCTCAGAAGATCATGCCATCCCGTGTTGGCAGATGCACTTCGATGGTGCCTCCCGGAGCCCCACCGACAGGAGACTCAATGATTCCAGACTCAACATAGTGAGCCTGGGTATTGTCTTTATTACCCCGGCACAATCCATTCTACCATATTCATTCCTATTGTTAGAAGGCTTCACCAACAACGAGGGAGAGTATTAGGCTCTTATCACTGGCCTCGAGCTAGCCCTCGAGATCGATGTACCCCATTTTCATGTGAAAGTGGATTCTGAACTAATCATCAAGAAAATCAATGGTGAATACGTCATCAGAAATATAGAGCTTGTACCATTTTTGGAGTACACCCTCTAGATAATGGACCAATTTCCACCCCAAATGGAAGTTACTCATGTCCCTCAATCTCAGAACGGTCGAGCTAATGCTCTGGCTAGCCTGGTTGCATCACTTGTAGAACCCGAGTAGGATGATCTGATTATACACATGGAACACCGGAGAGTCATCACTCCCGTCACCTCAGGTGATGACGACGGACTGCGTGTAAGATATCTTACCACCAGATCCTCCATGTCAGGACCCCTAGGTTCTTTAGATGCATTGGTTGAAGTGACTCCCGACTGGAGAGCCCCTTTTGTCGAGTATCTCCAAAATGGTTGCCACCCGGTGGATCGGGCCGAGCGCGAGTGAATCTGACGCCACACGTTGTAGAGTGGTCCTAGTCTCGATAAGATTCTTTACAAGTGTGGGTTTGATGGTATTCTCCTCCGTTGCATCCAAGGAGTCAATATTTCTTAGGTCATGTAAGAGGTTCATGCCGATTCCTGCAGTGCCCACTAGGCTGGGTCGAAGTTGGCCCATCAGATTCGGAGACTGGGGTACTTATGGCCCTCCATGATCCACGATTGAATCAAGTTCTCCAAGAGATGTCATGTGTGCCAAATCCATGCTAACTTCATGAATCGGCCGCCAAAACCTCTCCACTCCACCAAGTACTCTTGGCCATTCACAGTGTGGGGACTTGATGTCTTGGGGCCATACCCACTGGCGACAGCTCGCCAGTGCAGGTTCATCCTGACCACCACAGATTTCTTTTCTAAGTGGGAAGAAGCAGTTTCTCTCAAGGAGGTCAAGTCCTGTTCTATTGTTGACTTCGTGAGCTCTAACATCATCTACCGATTTGGATTCCCTCACGCCGTCCTCACCGATAACGGCACCAAATTCTGTGCAACCGAGTTGAATAAATTGTACACCAAGTACAACATCTGTTCGAACCATACCTCCTGCTATCACACACAAGAAAATGGGAAGATCGAGGCATTCAAAAAAAACCTCTCTAACATTTTTGTAGAAAATGGTTGGTCAGAACAAGAATAGTTTTCCAGACAAGCTCTGCAACGCCCTCTGGGCATATCGAATGACGACTCGTAATTCCACCCTGGTTACCCCCTATTCCTTGGTGTACGGAGCTGTGGCCATCCTGCCCATCGAGATCCAGTTGCCTTCATTACGCACAATGGTCTATGACCATCAGGTGCCAGATAAGGCAGCCGAACTCCGTCTGGCTAAATTGGAAGCACTTGATGAGAATAGGCTTCATGCCCTGCACAATCTGTAAAGGCATCATAACAAGATACCTAGAGCCTTCAACAAAAATTCCTGCCTCCGCTCTTTTCTGCAAGGTAACTTGGTATTGTCCCTCCGGACACCAATGATCCCTGGCAGGAAACCACCCATTTTGGAGCCCAAATGGGAAGGAACTTACATAGTCCACAGGGTTTACCCCAATAGAGCATACTCCCTAGTGACCATGTATGATGAGAATATAACTCCTCCCACCAATGCTAAGTTCCTCAATCAATACTTTTCATGAGCCTACGGGTCCTACATGACCTTAAAATGGATGATGGTCCTGCACGAACTTAAATTGGATGGTCCCGCATGACCCTAAACTGCACGTCGATCTCGCATGACCTTAAACTATTCGGTCCCACACGACTTTAAACTACGTATCGTCCTGCATGATGTTAAACTGAATTTTGAGAACTATGTATGGCTTGATTCCCATCCTTATGGGATACGTAGGAATGCTCAGACGCCTTTTCTTGAGTCCAGCCCCGAACTCCTCTCTTTTAATATTCCCCATGGGTATAGTTCTCTCGGAGGATCCTTGCATGATGTGGTGTAGGCTTCCTTGGCCCCACTCATGCCAGGATTATAACGGTCTCACCATGTGCCCGCTCCCTATTCTTCTATCCTCCCACATTCTCCCCGCATGACGTTAAACTGCATGGACTTCAAGAACTACATATGGCTTGATTCCCATCCTTATGGGATATGTAGGAACGCCCGAACATTTCATCTGTTGTCCCAACCAAACGCCAGAATCTTCCCTACGGGTCAAGACATATGGTTGGGTGAATACTCTTTCCCCAATTCATGTCGAGATAACCTCGATCCAGCCATACGTCCCGCTCCCTAGAGACGTTATCCTCTTTCATAGATGGGTACAACTATGCTTCACCAACTCCTTTGATTGGGATTCCATCATCCTTCTCATCCAGAAGGGCCCCCGAATGGCATGGATGCTAGGCCTAAGGGCTCTCTTACCACTTTGGGCCAACTCCCTCGTGGATGTTGAGCAACAAGATGATACAAGTCCCGCATTTCAAATATGGTCAGCGGTCGATGCTCATTTGTTGCTCCCATTTCAGGTCACTATAGGAATGTTTTATTTCTAACATGGTCAACAGCTATCCTGTGACGTTGGAACCACCCCAAGATGTCCCAAATGTTGAGTGTATTGGTTCATTCTGCCTCATTGTATCTCCAAGCAACAAACTCCCTTCGGTAAATGCCAGCTATTAGGCCCCATGTGACGAAGAGAGCCGAGACTGGCTCCTTGTTTCCCATACTAAGCACTGCTCATGTGGGATTAGGAGCTGTGATGAGACATAAACCGTACAAGATGGCATATGGTCATCCCATCCAAGGCCCATCCTTAGGCCCCTTGGCCTTTTCAGGCCTCGACTCAGGTTCTCTCTTAGGGGATTGTACAGTGTGGTATGGGATTATGTCTTCATTCACGTCGAATTACTCGTCGTGTCGTACACATCCCTAGATGAGCTGCCTTATCCCCTCTTCGTCCTCACTGCAAGATGTTAAACTACAAACTGGTCGGGCCTTCCTGACCGAGGCCCAGCCTCAGGCCCCTTGGCCTTTTCAGGCCCCAACCCAGTTCTCTCTTATGGGATTTCATGGTGTGGCATGGGATTATGTTCTCACTCACGTCGGGTGTTGTAACAACCATGACATTTACCCCCTCCTCTTGAGAGTTTTCCATCCTCTTGTTCTATTTTCATCTTTTCAGATCGGCCGCTCCCAATATGAGCCCCTCGGTCCTTTTCGGCGATTCACCAATGTGCCTAAGGGTACTCTGGTTTAATGCCTGGAATGATAGACTTTACTCAGACATGCTTCCACCTGTTTTTTAGGCTTGATGTTCTCTCTCATTAGGGATTTCATCACCTTTCACACCCAAAGGGACCCCTAAATGGAATGGATACTAGGCCTAAGGGCTCTCCTACCAATACGGGCCAACGTCCTAGAGGGTTGCAGAAAACAAGCCGATACAAGTCCCACATTTCAAATATAGTCAGTGGTTGATGCTCATTTGATTGTCCCCATTTCATGCTAATGCGATGTGGATGCTGTGTTATGAACATAGTCAAAATCCATCCTCCATCATCACGCCAACCCCATTAAGACCAAAATTTCAGTTACATGATTCTCATCCTTCTCCACCTCATCATGTACAAATAAAATCTCAACACTCCTAGCACTACCCCTCAGTGTTCATTTGCACGTTAGGAGGACAAAAGCTACGGTAAGGGCATCCTTTGGGGCTCCACAACGATTTCCCCTTTGGCGTGCATTCCAGGTATTGCAATAAACATCTTCCTCCCTTGTTTCCCACACCAAGTTTGACTCACATGGGCTTAGGGATCAGGTTGAGGTCTACGCTTACCTAGAAGGTTTCCACCCCTCTTTGGTCCGAGCTCTAAGACCATAAACTAAGATCTCATTTAGAACTATTTTTAGCTTGATTCCCATCCTTATGGGATACGTAGGACCACCCATACGTCTCGTTTTCACGTCCAGCTCAATTGGGAGCTAGTTTCTCCTGCCCCTTACCCTCTCACCTCTTTCTAGGACCCTTGGCCTGAGGTTCCTTTCTCAGAATTGCATACAGTGTGGTATGTGATTATGTCCTCATTCATGTCGGGTATGTTTTATTACACCGTACACATTCCCCATATAACATCGTCTCTACTACGTCTGTGCCGCATGACATTAAGATGCATTCCTGGTCCTATCACATGACCCTAAACTATGACATTATAGTCCCGGCCGCACGATGAAAAACGGTGCTACATCATGATGTCCTCAATCAAAGGGACACTATGTTTGGTATTGGTCACAGGCCATACCATTTGTAAATGCCTGTACTCGTCTTGATTCTTGTGGTGATGTTTAGGCTTTCTATCCTAGGCCTGTCACTTCACAAAAAAAACCATTCACCTTAAAGTACAAATAAGATTTATCAAATACCGCTTCTTTTGGTGTGAGGGCCACACCCGCATGCCCCGTTGATCCCTAGAATTGGTACCTTACCATGACACCTTCTAAAACTACGTGTAGTTTTATACCCATCCTTGTGGGGGTATGTAGGAACGTCCATGAACCTTTCCTCGGGCCCAGCTTAACTCTAGTTTCCGGTCTCTCGACCTGAAATCTTCTTGGGGAACACATGGTGGTTGGAAGCCCAGGTTCCCATTCATGTTGTGTTTTATAATTACCCCACCATGTGCCTCCTGTGTTTCCTGTCATCCATGGTCTAAATTCTATGACCCTAAACTAAGATCTCCCTATGGGAAGGGACTTGACTCCCTCTATATAATACATCCCGTTGTCATATTCAGATGCGTTTTGACAAAGAGCCCGAAGTGAGGAATTTTCATGGGGACATTCCCCTTGTTCCATACCCAATATTTTTGAGATCGCTATTTGGATCCTCATACTCTTCCAAAACTGAGGGGACCCCCTTCATGGCCTGGTCCCATGATGCATCAGCTCACCTATCGTTTCGGGCCAACGTCCCAAAAGATCTCAGGCGACATTTGCAACAGGTCTCATTGAAAAAGCGTTGTCGCACGCGCTCTCAAAAGAACTTCAAAAGTGAGTTACGTTGGATAAAACTCCAAGCACAACACTCTATGAAGCTAATGTTTAGTTTACTTGGTGTAGCATAGGGGGCTAACCAAGGTCGTCTCTCAAAGGAGGAAGTGAATTAAAACATCTTATTAGAGGTATTCTAAAAATAAAATAAAAGAGAATAAAAACACTACTAGAAAAGGATGGGGGTGGTTGTTTATAGTTTATGAATCTAGAAGAAGTTTGCTGGAAGAAGATTGTATAATTTTTTTTTGTTTTTAGTTTTGAAATGAATTTCAATTTAAATGACACAACAAGAAGATGTTTTTTTAGAAATCTATTTAAAAAGCGTAATCGATCTAACTCTACCTCTTCACTTTATTATTAATCATTATCATTTAAATTAACATTCACTTAATTATGATCCCTTAATTTGTTAAATCCCGAACCCTACGAGAATTAACTTTACCACAAAGATGATGTGAATTTAAACCTAGGCTAACTTTGGAACGTGCAATCGCAGCACCCTGCTTTGATTGATGTTCTAAGATTAGCTTATGATCAGTGGTAAATTAAGGCACATATCCATTCTGGAAATGAGGATGAATTGTGTTTAGGGATTATATTTGAACTCTACAAATTTATCCCGTGTGGTCTTGTATTACCGATTAAGATCGCGCTCTCACAATTTACACAAAATCCCGACCTCGCGTGTTTTTGTGTTAATTGTTCAATTGCTTGCTTAGTTTCTTACAATTTAAAAATACAATTCATGGATCATATTAAGTGAATTACAGTAGCTCATTGGTTCAAAATAATTAAATGAAGAGGGTAGAAGATAGATCGATTACTAAAAGACTACTCTTCCATGGGTGGCGTAATCATCGTAGAAGCGTTTTGCATGTGCAAAGGTTTATAATGGGTATAACCCAATATTGCTTCTACTCAAGAATTCCAGCCCCAAGAGGAAGATTAAGAGAAGAATAAATTTAAATAAAACAGAGGAAAAGAGAATAAATAAAAGAAGAACAAAGAAGTTTATTACACAAACAAAACAATTACAACATGAAGGAGAGAAGGAGGCTTCGATGAGAGGATCCTTGCTTCAAGAGCTACCTCTCTTACAATGGTTGGAGAATTTGGTTGAAACCAATTCTCCTCTGCCTCCAATCTCCCAATGCACGAACCAGCCTCTCCAAATGAGAAAATCACTAATTTATAGAGTGGAGGGGAGGCTAGGTTTAAAGTGGTTTCAAGTGTGAATGCAAAATCTCGGCCAAATATTTTAATGAAACTTGCACCGCCCATTTGACCTCCAAAACGCGTGAATTGACCGGCCTTCCAGAAGGATGATTTGTGCCACATCATGTCCCCGAGCTTTCCTCAAAATTTGGGCTCAATCCAAGCCCGTATGTAGAGGATATGGCCCAAATACAGAACCTTCTCCATTCTGGCGAGCCCAGCCCAACTTTGACTTCATGGCCCAATTTCAACAACCAAATTAACTCTTTAGCTTTAGTGTCCTGAATAAAAGTTGTATATAATTAAGTTAGGAACACTGTTACAAAATTTCAAATTCAAATAAGAAATATAAAAATATTTATCTTTGAAATAATACAGTGCACTATTAAGGGTAAAACTGGAATTGTCACCAAATTTTCAAATGAATGATCAAATCCCAAATATTTTATAAATAAACATATTTAACACAATGTGAGGAAATTATATCATTTATTATCAATAAAATATTCAATAAAATAGTGTTTTATCAACTCCCCCACACTTACCCTTTTGCACACCTGGGCAAAACCTCATATCAAGTAAACATCAATATCAAATCAAAACCAATTTTTAAAACACATATCTTTAAGATCAATCAATTTCACACCAAGAATAAAAAAAGATATCATGCCTCATAAAAAACCTTATTTCAAGTTCTCCATTTATATCATTCAATATATTTCCACTTCATTTATCCACCCATGCACAAAACACTTACCTTGCTTGAATTTTCTCTCATCACTCAAATATCAATTTTTTTTGCAATGTCTTTCTCATCCAAACTCATACAAGGGTCACCATAGGCTTGATAGATTCCTACATCGCTACCCGATGTGAGTCAAGGACATATGTTTATCATGAGGACTTTTCAGGGTTGTTCTGTGGCTTTCGGTTGGTAGGATTAAGATGTGAAAAACTCTGAGGCTGAATGAGGAGGGCTTGACTCTTTTGAAGCAAAATTGCATTAATCTAATTTTCACTTAAATATGGTCTTCTCTTCAATCCCCATAGTATCAATTCAGCTCCATCATCATGAAAAGTCATGAAAGGTTTACACCATTCATCATTTCAGCATAAAAAATGTCAATCTTCTAAAACATGATTTTCTTGAAAGCTCCAGATGGGCACAGCTTTCCACCTCAATTAGAAGCTCCAGAAAAGGCACAGCTTCACTTGTCATGAAAGCTCCAGAAAAGGCACAGCTTTCAATATAATGACTTTCTTTAGCAGCAAACACATCTCTTCAGAATTTAATTTTCCACCCAAAGTATCACATAATGTGGTGGCACAACACAAGACAGCTTCCCCCACACTTAAGCTCAACTAGATTATGCAATTTCACTTCAAGAGTTGGTTGGATAAGGAAAATTGGCTTGTAATGTGGCTTAACCTAACAGGCTGTGCATGGCTTCTAAGGGATACAAGGATTAAATATTCAAGGTAGGCCATTATAAAAAAGGATTATTTGAAATAGGGGTTTTAATACCAAACAAATGCCTCAATCATTTAAACACAAGTACCTCAAACCCTCAAGTTTTGACAGGAATAGATCAAATTCTGGTTAAATCAAGTATGGTTTGGCTCTCTCAAGAAGTGAGGTGAATGTAAAGAATATGAAAATAATGGTTTAGAAGCCTCACAGGAAAGTGATTTCAAATATAAAGACAGTGAGATTGGCATGGGATTCAAAATTCAGCATACTTTGCATGAAATTACTAAATATTTGAACTTGAAACAAAGTCATTTCAGCATTCATTTAAGCTTAGTTTCAAGGGGTAAATTGTTTCACTTATTGATATGGATTTAAAAATGGTGATGAGAATCATTTCAGCTCAAAAGTTTCAAAAACACACAAAAAATTGTAAAATAAACACACAAATTTTGAAAAACACACAATTTTTTTTTGGTTTTTTTTAACAGGAAAACAATTGAAATTACTAAACTAAAAGGTTCCCTCCCCCACACTTAAAATATTGCATTGTCCTCAATGTGAACCCGTGAGATGATATATGCACATGAAATTCAGAATTTTTAAATAGGACAAATAATATAAAAGTGAAAGGGTTAGGAACAGCCTGATGTGATCAAGTGATGATGGGGTCATGCAGTGTGATAAAATCCACTGCATCAGTAGGATGTCCCTCAATGTATCTCTTCAAACGTTGCCCATTGACTGTAAAGCTCCTTCCAGTGTCCTCTTGTGTGATCTCCACTGCACCATAAGGAAAAACATTAGACACAATATAAGGACCTAACCATCTAGAACGCAACTTACCAGGCATCAACTTCAGTCGTGAACTATAGAGAAGGACTTTCTCTCCAATATGAAACTCCCTTTGTTGGATCATTTTGTCATGAGATGCTTTTGATCTTTCCTTGTAGAGCCTTGAGTTCTCATATGATGACAGGCGAATCTCCTCAAGCTCTTGAATTTGCAACTTCCTTTGAATTCCAGCTTGGGCCAAATCCATGTTACATTTCTTTATAGCCCAATATGCCTGATGCTCGACTTCCACGGGGAGATGACACGCTTTCCCAAAAACAATCCGAAATGGGGACATACCAATGGGGGTCTTGTATGCTGTCCTATAAGCCCACAATGCATCATCCAAGCGCTTGCTCCAATCCTTCCTATTTGGCTGCACGGTTTTCTCCAAGATTTGTTTCAACTCACGATTTGAAACCTCAGCCTGGCCATTTGTTTGGGGGTGGTATAGTGTTGATGTTTTGTGAGTCACCCCATACTTCCGAAGGAGGGAAGCAAAATTCCTATTGCAAAAGTGTGTCCCTTGGTCACTGATGATGGCCTTTGGTACTCCAAACCTGCAAAAAATCTGTGCTTTGACAAAATCCACAACAACATGAGAATCGTCAGTCCTGGTGGCCTTGGCCTCCACCCATTTACTCACATAATCGACAGCAACAAGGATATACAAGAAACCAAATGAACTAGGAAAAGGTCCCATAAAATCAATTCCCCAAACGTCAAAAATCTCACAGAATAAAATGGGTTGTTGGGGCATCTCGTGTCTTCTTGAAATGTTTCCAGTGTGTTGGCAACGAGAGCATGACTTACAAAATACATGGGAATCATGGAATAAACTAGGCCAATATAATCCTGAGTCTAAAACCTTCCTAGCTGTCCGTTGGGGTCCAAAGTGTCCACCACAAGCAAGTGTATGACAGAAATGCAAAACAGACTCAAACTCATGATCGGGAACACACCTCCTAATGACTTGGTCACTACACATGCGCCAGAGGTATGGATCATCCCACACATAATACCTAGACTCACTTTTTAATTTTTGGACTTGATGCTTCTTCAAATTTACTGGGATTTCAGAGCCAACAATGTAATTAACTAAATCAGCATACCAAGGATGCTTACCTGAGATGGTATAGAGATGCTCATCGGGGAAAGTGTCCCGAAGTGGTACCTGGTCCAAGGTGTCACCCTCTAGTGTGTGAGTAAGCCTACTCATGTGGTCTGCCACCAAATTCTCTGACCCCTTCTTGTCCTTTATCTCAAGGTCAAACTCTTGAAGAAGTAGCATCCAACGGATAAGTCGTGGCTTTGCATCTGGCTTCTTTAGGAGGTACCTCAAAGCTGCATGGTCAGAAAAAACAACTACTTTAGAGCCCAATAAATATGAACGAAATTTATCTAAAGCAAATATAACAGCAAGAAACTCCTTTTCTGTTGTGGTGTAGTTTGATTGGGATGAATCTAGTGTCCTCGATGCATAGGCGATCACATGTGAACGTCCCTCCACCCTCTGAGATAAGACAGCTCCAACCGCGAAGTTGGAGGCGTCACACATAAGCTCAAAAGGAATCTCCCACCGTGGGGGCTGTATGATCGGTGGAGTGGTCAGACACTTCTTTAGCTCATCAAATGATACCCTGCATGAATCATCAAAATTGAAGTCAATATCTTTTTGAAGCAATCGAGATAAGGGTAGAGCGATCTTACTAAAATCTCTGATGAAGCGTCGATAAAATCCAGTATGTCCAAGGAATGATCGAACATCACGCACACATGAAGGGTAGGGTAAGGATGAAATGATGTCTACCTTAGATCTATCAACCTCTATCCCATGTTTTGACACTACATGCCCTAAGACAATGCCATGCTCTACCATGAAATGACACTTTTCAAAGTTCAGGACTAGATTCTTCTCAATACAACGATTCAACACATTTTCCAAACTACTTAGACATTCATCAAATGAAGATCCATACACTGTAAAATCATCCATAAATACCTCCATGCAGGTCTCAATAAAATCAGAAAAAATACTCACCATGCATCTCTGGAAGGTACCTGGGGCATTGCAAAGTCCAAATGGCATCCTCCGATAGGCAAATGTCCCAAAGGGACAGGTGAATGTAGTCTTCTCCTGATCCTCCGGAGCTATAGGAACCTGAAAATATCCAGAAAATCCATCCAAGAAACAATAGTGTGTCTTCCCAGCTAGTCTCTCAAGCATCTGATCAATAAATGGGAGGGGGAAATGATCTTTGCGAGTGGAATGATTTAGTTTCCTATAATCAATACACATGCGCCAACTGTTTTGTACCCTCATTGGAACTAACTCATCTTTCTCATTTTTAACAACAGTAACACCACTTTTCTTAGGCACAACCTGAATAGGACTTACCCACTGAGAATCTGAAATGGGATAGATTATACCTGCCTCGAGCAATTTTTCAACCTCTTTTTTAACAACCTCCAGAAGGGTTGGATTGAGTCTCCTTTGTGGTTGCCTCACCGGTTTAGCTCCATCTTCCAAAAGAATCCTATGCATGCAAATGGAGGGGCTAATACCTGATATGTCAGCTAAGGTCCACCCGATTGCCCTGATGTTCTCCCTCAAAAGATTCAAAAGTTTTTCTTCATGTTCAAAAGAGAGATTGTTAGCAATGATAACAGGTAATTTTTCACCACTTAATAAGTATGAGTATTTGAGATTTGGTGGCAATGGCTTTAGTTCCAGTGATGGTGGCTGCTGAATGGATGGAAGCATGAGTGGCGTAGACATCTGTGCACAATCATACATATCATCTGAATGAGAGAACAATGCATCAAATCCATCAGAAAAATTAGCAGCCATATCATAATCAGAGTATACATGCTCAGAATTCGAATATGATTGGACAAATGAACCAATCCCAAGATCAGAAAGATCATGAATTAAAGGGGATGAAGTAGAATGAGACATCAAGTTGGACCCAATACTCATTATTTCATTAAGAAGTGAATAGTCCCCAAGAGATTGGGAATCAAAAATAGAGGGACTATCACATGGAGACTCAGAATGAGAGAGAAAGAATGCTGAGTGTTCCTCTGGTGGGTACTTCATAGAATCCAGGATTTTAAACCTCACGATTTCATCCCCGAATTCCATGGAAAGAGTACCCTCATGAACATTGATAATGGTCTTAGCAGTTTTGAGGAAGGGTCTACCAAGAATGATAGGGGCATGAGAACTTACCTGGTCATCCTCCATGTTTATTACATAGAAATCAGCAGGGAAGATCATGTCCTTTACCTTTACCAACACATCTTCAAGGACACCAGCCGGATATGCTGTAGCTCTATTCGCTAGCTGCACCACTACCCTTGTAGGCTTGAGCTCACCAATCTGCAATGAAGAGAAAACAGAGTGAGGCATCACATTTATTGAAGCTCCTAAATCACAAAGAGCATCAGAGAAGTGAAACTCCCCTATGGTGCATGGGATGGTGAATGTCCCGGGATCCTTGCACTTTGTTGGCATTGCTAGAGTTGGTGTAATGAGTGCTGAGACATTCCTTCCAAGGTTGATCCTCTCATTTCCCTTGAGCTCTCTTCGATTGGTACAAAGTTCTTTTAAGAATTTGGCATACCTTGGGATTTGCTTAATGGCTTCGAGTAGAGGAATGTTGATCTCCACACGCTTGAATGTGTCCAAAACCTCCTTTTGCATTGCTTCTTCAGCCATCTTCTTGGTTTGAACAACCCTGTTTGGAAAAGGAAGTGGTTTAGGAGGAACATCATCAATCTTTTTCTTACCTTTATCTTTCTCCTTGGATTGTTCATCAGTTGGTATGGAATGCGGCTTCTCTGAAGTTGAGGTGAATCCCGGTGGAATGGTAGGTGTAGATGTATCGTTCATTTGCTTCCCACTTCTCAATGTGATGGCACTAACATTCCCCTTTGGATTTGGAGTGGGTTGGGAAGGTAGATTTCCAGAATTCTTACTCACAAGTTCATGGAGGGCGGTGGCAATCTGACTCATTTGAGTCTTCAACTCTCTCAGCTCCGAACCTTGACTCTTCAGCTCATTCTGTTGATTAAGAGCAATTTGCTTCAAAAGATCATCAGTATTAGAATCTACCTTTGGTGGATGATTCCCTTGTTGTTGACTTGTTGATGTTTGTGCTTCAAATCTCCTTTGGGGTTGTTGGAAACCCTGCTGGTAAGGTGGAGGCTGCTGGAAGTTTTGTTGAAAGGGGGGCCTTTGTTGCTGTCCAGAGCCATACCTCATGTCCAGATGATCTTTCCACCCTTGGTTGAATGTTGGATCGAACTTCTTCTGGGGATATGGTTGTTGCTGCTGCTGCTGATATGGTCTCCCAGGGAACACTGCTGCACAATCTTCTGTTTCTTGGAGTTGTGGGCAACAGTCAGTTGGGTGGCTTGTCTCAGTGCAAATACCACAAGGCCTTGAAGGAGGAGGTAAAGATGTCTTTTGTGCCAAAGCAATCTGCCTTACCATAGTTGTCAATTCTTCTAACTTGGTATCAATCAAATGACTCTCAAGAGAAGAAGGACTTACCTGATGTACTCCCCTGACATGTAGTGTACCTCTATCGCCAAATTGTTGGGAGTTTTGGGCCATCTTGTCAATCAATGCACGTGCGGCTATTGGTGTCTTGTCCACCAATGCCCCTCCAGCTGCGGCATCCACCATGCTTCTCTCCATAGCTGTGAGTCCTTCATAGAAGTACTGAATGAGGAGTTGCTCACTGATTTGGTGATGTGGACAGCTTGCACACAACTTCTTGAATCGCTCCCAATACTCATACATGGACTCCCCTTGTGCTTGCTTGATCCCCGAGATCTCCTTACGAATGGAAGTGGTCCTCGATGCTGGAAAAAATCTTTGCAAGAAAAGTCGTTTCAAATCGTTCCAACAAGTTACATCTTCAGGTTGTAAATAATACATCCAATCTTTTGCAGCTCCATCAAGTGAGAATGGGAATGCTCTTAGTTTGATTTGATCTTCAGAGACATTTTTAGGTTTTAGGGTTGAGCAAACCACATTAAATTCTTTCAAATGTTTATTCGGATCCTCACCAGAGAGGCCATGAAACTTTGGAAGTAAGTGAATTAACCCTGATTTTAGTTCAAAGTCCGATTCGAGATTTGGGTATGCAATACAATTTGGTTGATAGTTAATATCAGGTGCAGCCAATTCTCGAATGGTTCTATTAAGTTCATTTCCATTATTATCAGCCATTGGTTCCTCTTTTATGTTTGAATTTGAATTGCTTCCAATTTCAATGTTCTGATATTGGAGTAATTCTCCAACTGGTTGAATGTTGAAACTTCCCGTAGACTGAGAATGTCTGATTCGTGCCCTAAGGCTACGTTCAATCTCAGGGTCAAGATCTAAGAGATCTTCGGGATTAGTTCATGTCATAGATCAAATAAAAATGAAAAGAAAGAAGGTGGACCATAGTAAAATAAAAATGAGAAGTTTGAGTTGATGGTCCACAAAGAAGTAGGAGAAAATAAAAGAAGAGGATGAAAAATCAGATTGGGTAAAGAAGGAAGAAAGAAGAGAGGAAAATAATAAAATGTAAAATAAAATAAATACCTCTAGTTGGTTGAAATAATTACTTGCCTCCCCGGCAACGACGCCAATTTGAAAGAGCGTTGTCGCACGCGCTCTCAAAAGAACTTCAAAAGTGAGTTACGTTGGATAAAACTCCAAGCACAACACTCTATGAAGCTAATGTTTAGTTTACTTGGTGTAGCATAGGGGGCTAACCAAGGTCGTCTCTCAAAGGAGGAAGTGAATTAAAACATCTTATTAGAGGTATTCTAAAAATAAAATAAAAGAGAATAAAAACACTACTAGAAAAGGATGGGGGTGGTTGTTTATAGTTTATGAATCTAGAAGAAGTTTGCTGGAAGAAGATTGTATAATTTTTTTTTGTTTTTAGTTTTGAAATGAATTTCAATTTAAATGACACAACAAGAAGATGTTTTTTTAGAAATCTATTTAAAAAGCGTAATCGATCTAACTCTACCTCTTCACTTTATTATTAATCATTATCATTTAAATTAACATTCACTTAATTATGATCCCTTAATTTGTTAAATCCTGAACCCTACGAGAATTAACTTTACCACAAAGATGATGTGAATTTAAACCTAGGCTAACTTTGGAACGTGCAATCGCAGCACCCTGCTTTGATTGATGTTCTAAGATTAGCTTATGATCAGTGGTAAATTAAGGCACATATCCATTCTGGAAATGAGGATGAATTGTGTTTAGGGATTATATTTGAACTCTACAAATTTATCCCGTGTGGTCTTGTATTACCGATTAAGATCGCGCTCTCACAATTTACACAAAATCCCGACCTCGCGTGTTTTTGTGTTAATTGTTCAATTGCTTGCTTAGTTTCTTACAATTTAAAAATACAATTCATGGATCATATTAAGTGAATTACAGTAGCTCATTGGTTCAAAATAATTAAATGAAGAGGGTAGAAGATAGATCGATTACTAAAAGACTACTCTTCCATGGGTGGCGTAATCATCGTAGAAGCGTTTTGCATGTGCAAAGGTTTATAATGGGTATAACCCAATATCGCTTCTACTCAAGAATTCCAGCCCCAAGAGGAAAATTAAGAGAAGAATAAATTTAAATAAAACAGAGGAAAAAAGAATAAATAAAAGAAGAACAAAGAAGTTTATTACACAAACAAAACAATTACAACATGAAGGAGAGAAGGAGGCTTCGATGAGAGGATCCTTGCTTCAAGAGCTACCTCTCTTACAATGGTTGGAGAATTTGGTTGAAACCAATTCTCCTCTGCCTCCAATCTCCCAATGCACGAACCAGCCTCTCCAAATGAGAAAATCACTAATTTATAGAGTGGAGGGGAGGCTAGGTTTAAAGTGGTTTCAAGTGTGAATGCAAAATCTCGGCCAAATATTTTAATGAAACTTGCACCGCCCATTTGACCTCCAAAACGCATGAATTGACCGGCCTTCCAGAAGGATGATTTGTGCCACATCATGTCCCCGAGCGTTCCTCAAAATTTGGGCTCAATCCAAGCCCGTATGTAGAGGATATGGCCCAAATACAGAACCTTCTCCATTCTGGCGAGCCCAGCCCAACTTTGACCTCATGGCCCAATTTCAACAACCAAATTAACTCTTTAGCTTTAGTGTCCTGAATAAAAGTTGTATATAATTAAGTTAGGAACACTGTTACAAAATTTCAAATTCAAATAATAAATATAAAAATATTTATCTTTGAAATAATACAGTGCACTATTAAGGGTAAAACTGGAATTGTCACCAAATTTTCAAATGAATGATCAAATCCCAAATATTTTATAAATAAACATATTTAACACAATGTGAGGAAATTATATCATTTATTATCAATAAAATATTCAATAAAATAGTGTTTTATCACTCATGTTTCGAACATGGTCAATGATCGACCATCATTTTTCTATCCCCATTCCAGGATAACACGATTTGGATACTGTGTTTAGAACATGGTCAACAGTTATCCCTCTATCGTCATGTCACCATCACTGTGATCCAGATTTCGAGAATCTTGATTCACAAATTTCCACTTCCTCATGTTCAAGTGGAATTCCGACACACTCGTCTTTACTCCTTCACGCATCTAGGTGCACTACATGGACAGGTTAGCATCATTGGGCCAACATTCACTGAGTGTCACTTCACCCTAACATGTTCCTTCCTGTGTCGGGAAAGTCCCACCACTACTTCTTGTTTCCCACATCGAGCATGACTCACGTGGGCTTTGTAGTTTTGGTAGGATGTACACCGGCGCAGCCAGACTTTTCATCGTCCCGCATGAAGTTAAACTATGCTTCCAGAATTACGTACGGCTTGATTCCCATCCTCATGAGATATGTAGGGTCACCCAAGAATTTCACCTAGGGTCCATCCCCAGGAATCATAAATCCCATTCTTCCTCATTTCCGGCCCCTGGCCTAACCCCTTGTGGGGAACCATGTAACTGCAATTTTTCCCTAAACAAGTTCGGGATGCCCCAAGATGACATTGGGAGGTGACGACTCCCTCGCCAGAGAGGTCCTGTCTAAAAAAAAGAATGATCCATGATCAGAACGATGAGTCCTACTAATGGGATTCCACTATGGTGGCATAATTTCTAGAGTGTTGGATTCTGTTCGAAAAAACCATCACTCCACATTCCACGCTTTGCGTTCCCCTTATTTGGACCCTTGTACCCTTTTATGTTTGGAGGAACCCCCTAACAATATGGATGCTCGGCCTCTGGCTCGCCTATTGTCTTGGGCCAACATTCTGAAATACTAACGGATGAAATTTTGAGTCAGGCCCCATGTTTCGAACATGGTCAGCGTTCGGCCCTCATTTTCTATCCCCACTCCAGGATAATACAATAAGAATACTTTGTTTCAAATGTGGTCAACAGTTATCCTTTATTTTCACGCCACCCCCACAATGTTGTGAATCCTGGGTATCGTGATTCACACCTCCCATTCCCATCTGTTCGGATTGATTTCAGCGCCCCTGGAGTTACCCCATTCATGTATAAGAGCACACTGGTAAAATGGTAATTTAGCTATTCTGAGAACTTCATTATCCAGTCAAGTCTCACCCATTTACTCCTAGAAATCTAGACCGGTTGTTCAAACCATGGATGCCCGAAGCTTGGTTTTCACTCCTACTCTTGGATAGGGTGATAAGGTGGTCACCCCTTGTTTCTCACATTGGGCCCGACCCATGTGAGCTTAGGGGATGATCATTGGATGCTCTGTGAACATTACGAGGATGCAATAAACCAATGTAAATAAAAAACTCATACATGCTACGACATCAAACAATTGAAGCATGAAAGTACGTTTGATGGTTTTTAATCATTACAGTACTCAAGGGTCGACTCCCCCCATGGACGGATTGACCTCATCAAAAGAGCATAATAGCTCCAGCACCATCTAGATGGTGGCGTCCATGAGTTATTTCCACCTGTTTACCTCCCGCTCCTCCTCGGCTGTGAGAGGGCACAACTCGTTGGCCGCAATCTGGGCCCGCTCCGCGTTAGCCCGGATGGCGGTAATCTCCTCAGAGGCTCTCTTCATACCCTCTTCGGATTCTTCCAGCTGGTCCCTCAATCACAATACTAGCTCAAATTGCACGTTGAGGGAGGTCGAGTGCTCGTTCACCCGATTCTGCAACCTCTGAACCTCGTCTTCAGCTTCCTGGAGCGTCTTGATGTTTACCGCCTTCCTCCGCTGCCAGCCTACACTGAGGCCGCAGTCATACTCCCGAATCTTTTTCGCCATAAGATCTCAGATGACCATGTGAGAACGTTGGGCATCCCCTCCCCCAGCACACAGTTCGCACACTCACGAGCGAAGTCTGTCCATCTCATCCAACCATAGTGCATGGGGATGTCATTGATGAAGTGCGTGATCAGCTTCCATGATCGGCGGTGGACTATTTTGTTGTCCTCCTCGTCAGAGACTGTCTCATCCCAGTTGGCGTGGTTGGCAGGCTTGTATGTAGGGAATGCCCCCAGGAACTCCTCAGCTGTGTCCACGTTTGGCGTTGTATCAGGAATGGCGGGGCCTGAACTGTCTGGTTGATCCTCATCAATGGATCCCACCTCAAAAACCTCAAGCGCAGTACCACTGGCGCCCCCTCCAGTGATCGGGAGCACTGCAGTTTGGTTAGATTGGATGTCCACCTCCACGACCATTGGCATGACTCTAGGAAGGGAACTACAAGAATCCCTGACCAACTTCGCCGCAGTGGCCCAGGCTAATTAAAGGACTGTACATGCCAAAAAAAGAGACGTTAATGTCAGTTAATGTGGTCAGAGGCTCGCAGTCGTAAATTCGATAGAGCAGACTTATAAAGATCAAATATCTGGTCTCGCTCATGGGATAATGTCATCAAGACCTCGAGACATGGCCCCCCGTATATGGTTGGCAGGTCTGGAGACTCTGGAGGATCCGCCTCAAGTGTCCTAGCCTCGCCAGACATGGAAGTTGATGCAGCCATAGGTGTGGATCCCGAAGGTCCCGCATCAGCACCCACTGAGGGGCGATAACGAGGTCTATGCACAAGGTCCTCCTACACAGTGTAGATGATGATAAGGAATCCAGAGTAGCCTAAGAGCAGGACCTGAGGAAGGAACTCATGATTTTACCTCGAGGGCCTCCGTGAAATCTTCGAGATCTGAGGACTGATTGCAAAATTCACCCTCCTCCAGCAGACTCCCTCTACCAGCCTCATCTCCCTAGGAGGACTCATCCGATTCTTCCGAAAGGGGAAAGTGCTCCCTCAGGTCAGCAGCTGACAGTTGCGGAGGGACCGTACGATCCAACAACACCCTGACCCAGTCTATCATCGGGCGCAGGGCACCCTGGGAGTGGATAAAGTCTTCCATTTCTTCTATTTATTGCTCCACATCTGCCTGGGATACTGCAAAACCGGCTCAAATAGGGACAATCCCCAGAAGGTCCATCCCGTGGCGGTTAAGGTGTTTCCACAACTCAGATGGGTTGAGGAATTTCCAGTTGACTTCCCAGATGTCCCAGGCCTCCTAGAAGACAGCTTTCTCTAGCATGTTAATATAGAGCAGCCATTTATTTGGGGCCTGAGTAGAGATCCCACAGAATCCTCTCGGTGGACACCCCTTCGGATGACTCTATTCTCCTGAGACCACTAGGTCAACTGTCGCTGCTGGATCTGCTACCACTGATCCCCCCTCAACTGGTGCGGGTGTTTCCACTACATCAACCCCTCCATTGTGGGATGCCCTTGCCACCTTATGGCCTTGGCCCTGAGCATGGGGAGGCTCACCATCACCAACAAGAATGGTTGGCCGCTTCAGTGTCTACCCCAGGTAGGCTGCCTCCTAGATCTGGGCATATTCCTTTACCAGCCCGAGGATGGCGGTCGGTGGAGGCAGATCATTTCGCATATTCCCATCTTCCCATGTGAACATGAGCCACATCTTCCACATCACACATGGTTTCTCCTTGTGACACACCTCCAAGTAGACCTGCAGGGTCATTCGCTGCAGGCACCAGAATTGCCTTGCAAATCGGTGTGGGGTGTATGGCTCGCAGAGACGCTCGCGGTCCACCCTGGCCACCAAGACTCCACCTCAAAAGGCCAGGAGATAGGCCCAATGCTCTTCTGTCCCCCAGAAGTCATCAGTAAATTCCCCCGTCGGCAACGGAAACATGTGGAAATTGAATTCCTCCACCCTCCACACCCGGTTAGGAACCGATGGTGCAGTCAGCTTGGCTAGAAATCTCCCCATGGTGTTGAGAATTGAGGGTCGGAAGTCCGAACTTGGAGGCGAGATGGGGTTCAGATACTCATAGTTTCCCCTGATGTGTGCCGCAATCCACCTGTACAGAAGGTGGAATGGCCCGCATACCCTCTGTGGTCTCTTCCCCTCGCTGATGTTCCACAACATCTTGTATAACTTAGCGATCATCGGGATCCCTAGGTGGACCCGCCCTCCTGTTGCCAAGGTAGACGCCACGATGAAGGTTCTCGGTCAGGCTCCCATGTTGGTATCCCTCACCAGTAGGATCTAACCACAGATGAGAGCTACAATGAATGCCACCATCCTGACTATTAGCTGTTGTTCAGTGCTGACACATAACCCCTAGGTCTTCCACTAACTATTCTTCAACAGCCTCCAGTACGATTGTTCCTTACTCCAGGCCCCATTTGGAAACGTTCGAGGTCTCGCCGGGAACTGACGATCTACCGGGAATTTCAGAAATTTTTTGAACCAATTCTTGAAGTAGACATCCCTCACCACCTCCTTATCCTCCCCTGGCACAAGCTCTATCAATGCCATCTCCAAATGCTGCATCTGCTCCAGATCCTCCCATGTACCCATAGTAGGGAGGAATTCATCGTACATCGCCTCTAGTATCGAGACCCTTGAGATTTGATGCACGTCCCATAACCTGATACCGACCTCCCCATGATGTAGGTGGAAGGTATTGGTCCCTGGTGACCACCATCTCAATAGCTCCGACATTAGCTGCTTCGACTGGTAGATGTAAAACTGGGAAGCCCAAGCTGCCTCATATAGGCCCACTCTCCTCAGCTCCGCTCCAAACTCCTCACACGAGGCACCTACCCAGTAGGCCCAGGACTAGTCATCTGTGAAGTTGCCGCCTGGGCGTAGGTCTCATTACTTAGACCACCCCTTCTTCGGGTTCCCCAACACTGCCTTGAGGATAGTTCAATATAGATGAGGCGATGTCTCCGGCTGCAATGCCTTCCTGTCGACATTGTTCAGATGGTTGTATAAGCAGTAAACAATGACGGGTGTGAAGTCCTCCTGGGCATGAACATCAACCTCCCTGAACCATCGGTGCTGGCATGGTGTACTCCTGAACCAGTAAGCTGGCTCATCCCTACTTGCTTCAGGGATTAAGACGTAATCCCTCAGCCCGAAGCCATACAAGGGCAACCTCCTGCACAATAGGTAGTTCTTCTGGCTCTCCGACAACAGCTCCACAAATGAACTATAGTCCGCATGGCTACTGAATAACTCTCCTAGTCCCAGACTGTTCTCCATCTCATCCCTTCAGGCGGCATCCGCTAGGACCCCCTGGGCAGCTTCTTAGTGGGCTATTCAGTTCTGGAACTTGGAAGATTTTGGGGTCAGTTTGCGAAGCTCAATCGCAGAGCATGTTGGCGAAACCTCTTTGCGAAGACTATTCGCAGAGCACTACCTAGGTGTTCAAGCACCGGATCGCGGAGCGAAAACACGGAGTCAATAACTCACTGAGTGTCGTGAAGACTCGGTTCGCATAGACCACTCACAGATTATGCAAAGCTTCACGAATCGAGAGTGCAAAAGGACAAAATCATAGAGAAAGGAAAGGAAAAAAGAGATGGTATCACCCTTATTTATAGGCGATGGCCTTCGGAGCTTCACGGTGTGTCTAGTTGGCATCGAGATTCGCGTTGTGCTCAGCCCATGCATCCTCTATCCACCTCGCGATCCCTCTTCGCGAGCCAGCATCGCGAACAGCTGAGGGTTTTGGAAATTTCCCTCAGACTTTGAACCTTGATCTCTCCACGGATCCAAGTCTATGGGGGGGGGGCATTTTTTGGAACCAAAATTCGGGATGGAGAATAAGCCAAAAATAAGGCACCATTGACTGCCTCGTGAAGCTATTTTGCAGAGTCCCCCTAGCACTGCAGCTGCCACAAAGCAAGGAGGCGGGATTCTCCGTGAACCCAATTGACGTTCACGACCCCGCCACGAAGCAAGGAGGCGAGATGCTCCGCGAACCCATTTGATGTTCACTACCCCGCCGCGAAGCAAGGAGGTGGGATGCTCCACGAACGCATCTGACGTTTGCGACCCCACCATTAAGCAAGGAGGCAGGACGCTCCGCAAATGCATTTGACGTTCGCGAGCCTTCCGCGAAGCAACCAAGTCCCTCTTTGCACCGCACAATCTCCAATTCACATCACCCCTTGCCTATAAATACCAGGCTCCCCTAATCCCAGAAGATAGAAAATCTGACCTTTCAGCTTACCATCTCCCGAATCGCAAGGCATCCTTCTTCTCTGCGAACCATGAGCTATGTGAGGTACTTCTGCTTTGCGAAGTGCCTCCCCTTTGTCTCATTTTGATCCCCTCTTCTGAGAGGGATGACTTTCGCAAATCCTAAGGACCTTCGTGAAGGAAGGGGATCCCCAAGGGGACTTGGGTCATCATAGAGCGTTTATGCTTCGCAAAACACCCTTCATGTACACATGGTCCACATGCTAAGGTAGGGTCACTGTACTTCATGAAGCACATTGCTTCACGACACCTTACATTGCGAGGAAACATTTCTCCATTAATTCCCTTCCACTTCGCGAAAAACCTCTCATATGTGACTCTACCCTATGCTTAGTCTAAGGCACCCCACTTCATGAAGCACACCTCTTCTCAAGTGCCCTCTTCCATGTGGAGAAACAGAGCTTCACAAGGCCCCTGCCTATGAACCCCTCTGCTTGGTAATTCTTTTTCCCGTGTGACCCTCCAGGTTTTCAGGATGTGTCCTCAAAGTCCCCTGGACGATACCGCCCATTGCGTTGCTTTGCCTCATGTTTCTTCTCATAGGCACGCTAATGGAAATTTCTTCTTCGCATAGCCACGCTAACGTGGGCCCCTCGATGGTTCGCTCCATGACACCCCCTCGCCACAGTGTTGCTGATGCCTTCCCTTCCCCAAGGGGCGGGAGGTACCAGTCATGTATGTCCTAGGGTTGGGAGTAAACCCAACTCGTCCGAGATGGAGGAAGTTAAACTTCCAAGCACCCTTGTCCTCAACACATGACGTTAAACTATGACCTCGCCCCGTGCCTCGCATGCGGGGTGCCCCCACCTTGGGCATTCTCCACGACCACTGGTCTCCACAGGGGATGATATCCTCCTTATTGGAGTGGTGTTTGTCCGTGGGGAGAGGGAATCAAACTTTGTGTAGGCCCCAAGCTTTTCCTATAGGAGGAAACATCTCTGCTTCTACTTTCATCTTCGGCCCCCAGGGCCAGCGAAGGACGTGGTGGGAAATGGTGCTTCTCCTTTCTTTGGTCCCAAGTCCAACCCCTGTTGCGCTTTGTCACCAAAGGGCCTCCATACTGAAGTAAGTCCCAAACTCTTCGGGATGCTAACCATGTTTAAGCCCCCGTTTCCTCTTTGGGTCGCTCCACGAGTAAGCCCCACTCCACTTCCCACGGACACACCTTTTGCGACATGGTCGTCAGGCCTTTGCTGCCTCTTGTTTCTCACACCGAGCATGACTCACATGGGATTAGAGTAAGAATCGACCATGACATCCTAATCACCACCTGAACTATGAGGTATTTGATATTTTCCAAGGAAGGGTATGTAGGAAGCCTCCTCGAGGTTCAAGCCCACCATCCACCTAGACCCTAGGTCTATATTCACGTCAGTTCTCTGATACCACTTGAACTACGAGGTCTTTGATACTTTCCAAGGCAGGGTACATAGGAAGCCTCCACGAGGTTCAAGCCCACCATGCACCTGGACCCCAGGTCCTTATTCACGTCGGTTTTTCGACACCACCCGAACTACGGGGACTTTGATCCTTACCAAGGAAGGGTACGTAGGAAGCCTCCACGAGGTTCAAGCCCACCACTCGGTTGTTCCGACCGTCTTCGCGTCTGTTCACCAACACCTTGGGCCGCCTCAGAGCATAAGCCCCAAATGACCCCATATTCTAAACTATGATTACATTGATCCTTAACAAGGCAGGGTATGTAGGAAGCCTCCATGAGGTTCAAACCCACCACCCATCGGACCCCAGGTCCATCTTCACGTCGGTTCGCTGACACCTCCCGAACTACGTGGACTTTGATCCTTGCCAAGGCATGGTACGTAGGAAGCCTCCACGAGGTTCAAACCCAACACCCAGTAGTTCTGAACCCCCTTCACATCAGTTCACCCCGTCCCATATGACGTTAAACTATGTACCCCTTTCAGCGGTAATCCATTGTCACCACTTTCAGCAGAAAGCCATTGTCACCACTTTTAGCGGTAAGTTATTGTCACCACTTTCAGTGGTATGTCATTGTCACCACTTTAAGTGGTAAGACGTTGTCACCACTTTCAGTGGAAATCCATTTTAACCCCTTTCAGAGGTAATTCATTGTCACCACTTTCTGCAGTAAGTCATTGTCACCACTTTCAGTGTTAAGACGTTGTCACCACTTTCAGTGGTAAGCCGTTGTCACCACTTTCAGCGGTAAGCCGTTGTCAATACTTTCTGTGGTAAGCCGCTGTCACCACTTTTAGTGGTAACCCGTTGTCACCTCCATCCAGCGGTAAGCCGTCGTCACCCCATCCAGCGGTAAGCCGTTGCGACCCCATCCAGCGGTAAGCCGTTGCGACCCCATCCAGTGGTAAGCTGTTGAAACCCCCAATCGGCGGCAAGCCATCTTCAGATGAGCTACGTGGACTTTGATTCCCTACCATGGGGATACGTAGGATTCTTATTCAAGGCTCAAGACCAAAACCATCGTCATCCTCATGCCGATACCATCCCATTCACCACCCCTCACAAAACCTTCCATCATCCATCCTGATTCTTACCTGAGCCGCCACATCCCGGTGGGATCATGCCACCCCATTCCCCATTCCATTTAACAACATTCAGGAATCTACCCACATGTTGACCCAAATATCGGTGTTCCCTCCAGGGGGTTCCCCCATCTGATCCACTCTAGTCAGTGTTCTTATCAGCCCAATCCGTCTCTGCTGGACGTTAAACTTTCTGCATGCCCTGTGTTAAACATGGGAAGATGAGGAAAATCTCAGATATATGCCTATGGAATACGATTCCACGCATTTGATGTGGGATTACTCGGGATTTCGTGCCCTCAAGAAGCCCTATAATAAGGGACAGAAGACATACACACCAATCCCCAGTGCCTAGATACGCTAGTGATGCCCCACGTGACTACTCCCCTAACCGAAGGTTGCTACGCTGACCGAACCCCTTGGAATGTCCTGACAGAAGCATCATAATTAACTGGTGTCCATGAAGATATAGTTCCAGGAATAGTTTTATGAAAAACATCTTAAATCTATGAGGGAGACCCAGACTTGGTGACGAGTTTCGTGGAGGAATCCACGAAAGGAAGAACCGACTTCCCATCATCCCGTTTCGATCAAGGAGCAGACGTACCTGAATAAGGAGCGGATGTCGCTCGCCTTTGGAAAGCGGGAATGAAGGGTAACAAAAACTGTGTCCCTAGTCCCTGAATGAGATGGATGCACACTCCATGGTGAAAGCATCGGAAACAAAGTCTTAATGTGTAAGCCAAAGTAAGTCTCTCAAAGAAAAGGTATAAATATTAACTAATATCTTTCAATAATATTTATTATTACACCTTATATAAATTTTTATATACACTAAAACATGATTAATATAGTATAATAAATATAATTAGATGTTATTATAATAATTTCACAACCATTTATCACTTATTCTCAATCAAATTGGAGATGAAAGTATTGATCGTGCATACGTGTGGACTACAACCTTCACATAACGATATAATTCATTTCCCATCACCATATTTCATGGATTGTTATTATTATGGGTTTAATTTTTATATATGATATTTATGAAATATTTATTCTTATTTAATTATAATATTATATCTACATTCTTACCATATGATCCATTGGTAAATAATAACGTCGCTCATGCATACGTGTGGACTACCACCTCCACAAAGAGATATGATTTGTTTACCATTTATACATTACTTAACTGGTAATAAGGACATATTTAATGAAAATATATGGTATTTATGATATAATAATTATTATATACATTCCAATTATAATTTAACTTTATTTCGTTCTATCCATCTAAAATTGGAAATGTCACTAATGTGTACATACAAATTACTGTCTCCACGAAGTGATGTAAATAATTTTCCATCACCACTTTGTAAGAATAGTTATAAATATGTATATAGTGATTATATATGTTAATTATATAATTATTAATAATTTGGAGATGGATGAACCATGATAAAAGTGAAAGGACCATAATTTACAAACTAAGACATACATGAAAGATGAAGTAGTTACACCCAAAATGACAACTTTAATAGAGAATTGTTAATAAACGAGTATTGAAATGATATTAGTGGATCATATATGATATTATATATATAAATATGATTTTATTTATAGAATTATATTAAATAAAAATTTATTATATAGGAGGTTAGAGTGTTTATAAATCAATTCAGATATATGGTAAGGGTTTTATCTCAATTTTTCTTAACTGAGACAAGTTTTAATGTTATGAACCAATTTATTATTTCAATGGTGTATATATTGATCAAGATTTTATTTTTTCATAATATATTATTTAATTTAATTTATTTATAGAACCATATTATTTTCAAGATTCCAATGACTTTCGATTCAAAAAATAAGAATGTCACAAGGGTTCTTCATTTCAATTTTATTTCATTGAGACATGTTTGATGTTATGCACCTATCTTATTTTATGAGGTGTATCTACTACCCCATTGATATGTTGTATCAATAATATACTTATGTTATTGGTATTTAATGTTTTATTTTAAGTTATTTCTTTAATTATAATTATAATTCAAACCTTACCCAAAGAATAATGGTTTTATGTAACAATCTCATTTTTACTGGGATTGTTTATGCTTAAGATTTTATACTGATAAAATTATATGATATATATCCCCAAAATATTATGTATTTTATTATACTTTAGTTATTTATTAATATTACACATTTTAATTTTCCCCCACTTTAAGTACTCATGATATTGAAATAATATTTTTAAGTAAAATTGACTTTATTTCTCTCTTTGATCGAGGATATTTTTTTCCGTTTCCATATTTTATTAAAAAATATTTCATGAATGTTTTTAGTATTATACAAATATGATTTAAGTTAATTTTTAAATATATTTAATTTTCTTTAGAAAGGTTTAAAAATAATTTCCATTTTCATTTTCCAAATATGGTATTATTTTATTTTTATTGAAAATGTAAAAAGAATATTTAGTTTATCATATACTGCATGAACAAATTTCTTTACAATCATGAATACTATTTTATTTAAATATTAATATATAAGTTTATTTTTTATTTTGAAATAACATGTTATCCATTATATATTTTTTATATTTTTAGATTCTAAATAAGTGATTTAAAATAAAATAGGTATTTTCCCCAAGAAATATTCTAGTGATATTTTGAAGGTATTATTATCTATAACAACATCCTTTGGTGTTTCTTATTATTTATTGGCGATATGATCCAATGATACCATATTTATTATTTCTCTAGATATTTTATGATTATTATGATGAAATTTTTAGGAAACTCATGTCCTTTCCATAGTTTATGATTTCATGATATGATGAATATTTTCTGATCTTATGGAACATATATGCATAGTTTTCATTATGTGATGGGTGGGCATGAAATTATATATCCCTAAAATACATTAGATAAATATGGATATATTATGAGATAATAAGGATTGGAATGGGGAGAGAACCCTGTTTAGTAAGGGCCTTTGATTGATAAGATAGTCATGGGAGTGAACCTCGACTAAGAAAATAATGGAATAGGGAGTGGACCCTATTCACTATGATAGTATTAGAAGAGAGACTTAACTAAAGAAATGATATTATATGATTATGTGTATTCTAAAAAATTATGTCTAATTCTTATGATATTTTCTCATAGCTCGTGATTGGTTATTGATGATTATGTAGTCTTATGTATTATTTATTTTGATTTATACAAATTTATGTAATGCATCATGATTATGATCTATGAATTGATGGGTATGATTTTTTATTGTTAAGATCATGTTATCATACCATTAATCTTATATATGATCATTGATTGATATATCCTATGTTGAACCTTACTAAGAATCTGAGCTCACCCTTTCTTATGTTTCCCTTCCTTAGGTTATGAAGAAAGGTTCTATATATGATATGTTTAAGAAGGATCCTATTTATGAAGAACTTAATAGGAAATAATATATATCTTTTATGTACTATTTTATATGTATCTAAGTTTCCAAAGAAACTAAACCTTTACAGTTTTGACATAGATTTTATTTATATATAATGGTTTATAAAGGAAGTATTAAGGATGGTTCTGCAGTAGTTTTTCTATAAGTGTTTTCAAGAATATGTTGAATAGTACCGATAAATGAGAAAATTGTTGTATTAGTAAGGTGATATTTTTAGAAAACACATGATTGATGGAATATATTTAAAATCTATGATTTTATTTTAGGACTAAGGATAGAGTTAATTTTTTTGGAAGAATATATGTTTTCATTGAGGTTTTATAGTTATTTATGTTATCAACATGTTTTAGTAGAATATATGATAAAGGTTTTCACATGTTTGGTATGTGAAATTTATGGATACATTATGTTGTTTGGGGATTAAATTTAACTTTATTTTGGAGCTTTTGTGGCCAATTTCAAAAATTTTGGGTTTCAAATTTTTTCATACATATTTTTGAGGAGTCTTAAGGTTAACTATTTGTGAAATGGTTTAAGTTAAACTTTAGGTGTCATTATTGAGTTTTTAGAGATTAATGTAGTATTTAATTATATGAATATTTATCCATATTGGATAAATTATTACAACCATTTTCTTTTTTGTAAATATTTAGAGGAAAAAGGAAGTAATTTTCATTATTTTATGGACTTTATGATCCGTTAAAAAGTAATTTTAGTGTTTTAGGCATGAATAGTTCATATTATTTGAATATGGTTGAAAAGAGGTTGAAGATAATTAAAATATACAACAAATGGTTGCAATTAAGTTTATGGATTTAAAGAAATACAGTAAATATATTTTCTCATTTTCCATGGTAAAAGAATTCCTCAAATCTTGAAAAAATGATCTTGAAAATGAAATTGTTTTCCATTTTAAAAATTTTTATGAGAATTTGATGGTATTTTTCACCCCTCTCTGATTTATGGTTTTATGGTCATTAAATTTTTCATGAACATGTTTTATATCAATCTATTTTATTATTTATAAATTATATTTATCCCCCATTTAAATATTTTTACTTTATTTTAATTTTTTATTTATCCATGAACCTGATTATGTGTTATTTCAGGTAACCTTTAGATTTCCCACTTCCTCTTTTCAAAGGAAGTTTTATTGTCCTTTTGTAGAATGTGGGTATTCAACAAAGGTATTTTTAAATATTGGACCATTGATTACCATGATAAAAATTATGAGGGTGAAATTTATTTAATGAGGGAAAATATAACACCCTGAGATTTTAAAATTTTATTTTTCTTTAAATAAAATTTAAGTGTTAGATAGCTTGCCTTATACGGAACCCCGAGTCTATATGAACTCTGATATAGTAAAACTATATAAGAAAGACATTAAATTAGTTGTTAGGAATAGTAATGAGAAAATAATTAAAAATATGTATAAATATTTTAAATAATGGAAATTTATGTTTTATTACATAATAAATAAGTATACAATTTTCAGTAAATTTATTTTATACTTTAAAAAATGCTTTCTTCAAAAAATGGGTTTTGTTTATTTTTTTGCATGGGGAAATTCTAATTAATTTATAAAATCTATATTAATTTTATTTTAGAAAATTAATATAATTTTTAATTCATCATTTCAATATTATCTTAGGTTGTATTTTTTTCTATTTTTCTAAAAATATTTATTTTTTAATGAAAAGTGAAAAATATTGATTTTCGTAAAAAATATCATTTATTTTCAAGGAAAAGTACCATTTTTTTTTTAATTTGTTATTAATTTAAAATAATAATAATTTAATTATAAATAATATAATTAATTACATAATAATCAACATTATACTAGATTTTTGTGAAAGTTAATTTTTGGGCATTAAAGCACATTTTTCAAAAAAAACTATTTTTATTAGAGAAATGTGTTTTTATTAGAATAAATTAAATTAATATTCATTTATTAATTTTTTAATGAAATTTATATATTATATATTCATTAATATATTTTAACATTTATTTTTTTGTTTTTAAAAGTAAATGAATGTAAGTAAAATATTTTTATGCTTAAACATTCATTTTTCTAAAATAGGTTTTCATTGTGGGTTGTGCACTAATTTAAAATTAAATTATGATACATATAGACACTGAATTTTATAAAGTGTTTTAAATATTATTATTAAAAATATTTAATATAATACAATAGGTTCAACTTAATTCATGGTCACCATGAATAGTAAAAATAGTGAAATTTTGTTACCCCTGTTAATGTTAAAATGAATTTACTGAGGGGTTAAACCAAGAGACAAGGGTAGGATTATCACCCAATCCTATATAATTCTTATTAGTTGAATATATTTCAAAATTATATTATCATAACATCAAATACCTATCCATTTGGATCTGCTTTACCATGAAAGTGACCTTATATAATTGAAATCTTTTAAGAGATTCCACGTGTTTCTATCTCATCACTTATAAAAGGAATCCTTTACTACTCCATTATTTACACCATTTTATCCTTATAACTTATAAAATAACTACTAAAAATCCTTATTATAATCCTTTCCTTCAACCTAGAGTTTTTTATCTTCTATTAATACTAATCCTTCAAGAATTAAGGTGTAAGCCAAAGGAGGTCTCTCAAAGAAGAGGTATAAATCTTAACCAAGCTCTTTCAATTTAATTTCTACTTAAAACTTATATAAAATTATTGTATACATAAAAAATATTAATAAAGTATCATAGATATAATTAGATTTTATTATGATGATTTCACAACCATTTACCTCCTCTTCTCAGTCAAATGGGAGATGAAAGTATCGCTCGTGTGTACGTGCGGACTACCACCTCCACGTAGCGATACAATTAATTTTCCATCTCCATATTTTATGGATGATTATTATGATGGATTTAATATTTATATACAATATTTATGAAATAATTATTCTTATGGAATTATAATATAATACCTACCTTTTTACCTTTCGATCCATTAGAAACTGATAACATCACTCTTGCGTATGTTTGGACTATCTTCTACACGAAGTGATGTGATTTTTTCACCATTTACTCTTTAGTTGTATGGTAAAAAATAAAAATTTAATGAGAATATATGATATTTATGATATAATAATGATTATTTAAATTTTAATAATCATTTACCTTTCTTTATTTCCATCTATAGAAAAGTGGAAACATCACTCGTGTATACGTATAGATTATCGTCTCCACAAAGTGATTCAATTTATTTTCCATCACCAATTAGTATAAATGGTTATAAATATTTATATAATGATTATATATTATAATTATATAATTATTAATATTTTTTATATGTATTAAACATGATCAAAGTGCAAGGACCATAATCTCTGAAATAAAACAGAAATGAAAAACAAACCATTTGACACTCGAAATGACAACTTTTATAGAGAATTGTTAATAAAAAATTGTTGAAATGATATAACTGGATCATATATGATATAATATGTATTAATATGATTATTATATACAATTATAATAAGTAAAAATTTATTATATAGTAGGTTATAGTTCTTAAAAATCAAGTCAGATATAAGGTAAGGGTTTCATCTCAATTTCTCTCAATTGAGACATTTTTTAATATTATGCACCAATTTATTATTTATATGGTTTACAAAATTCAAAATATTTTATTTTGACATAATAAATGATTTAATTAAATTTATTTTTATAATCATATGATTTTCATGATTCAAATTACATTCAATTAAAAAATTATTATAGCTCTAAGGGTTCTTCGTCTCAATTTCGTTTCATTGAGACATTTTTGATGTTATACACCTATCTTCTTTTATGAGGTGTATATACTACCCAATTGATATGTTGTATAATTAATATAATTTTGTAAATTGTATTTAAATTTTCATTTGAATTTTTTTCTTTCATGGGGATATAATTGAAGCTTTACCACAAGAGTAAGAGTTTTATGTTACAATCTCATTTTTTATCGGGATTGTTTATGCTTAAGATTTTATGATGATAAAATTAGATGATCTATATATAAAAAAATATTATGTATTTTATTGTATTATGTTTATTTTATAGAGATAATATGTTTCCATTTATTTTCCCCATCTTTAAGTACTCATGTGACCGAAAGAATTTTTTTATGGAAAATCAAATTTATTTCTCCTTTAGCCAGGAATATTTTTTTCTATGTCTATATTTTCATTAAAATGTTTTCAAGAATGTTTTTACTATTCTACAAATATTACTTAAAATAATTTTTAACTATATATAAATTTATTTAACAAGGTTTTAAAATATGTTTTCATCACTTTCCAAACATGGTACTACGTCTTTTTACCAAACATGCGAAATGGATTTTTGATTTAACATACCCCGCATGAACGAATTCCCCTTCCATATCACATAAAATTTTATTTAAATATTCATATATAACTTTAATTTTTTATTTTCAAAGAAAATATTTTCATTAATATTTTTTTTAATTTTTTGATTCTAAATAAGTGATTTCAAATTAAAAGGGTATTTTCCTTCAGAAAAGTTCTAGTGATATTTTGAAGGCATTTTTACCGATAAAAACATTATTTTTTGTTTTGTATGATTTAATGTATATATTATCCTGTGTTATTATATTTATTTTTTATTTTTATGGTTTATTATTATGATTATGAAATGTTTATGAAACCCATGTCCTTTCCATGGGTTATGATTTGATGATATGATGAATGTTTTATGATCTTGTGGCACAAATATGTATGGTTTTCATTATGTGAAGGGTGAAACCAAAATTATATATCCCTATATGGGATTATATAAATATGGATATATCATGAGATAATAAGTACTAGAATGAGGACTGAACACATTTCCATAAAGAACTTTGTTTAATAAGATAGTCCTGGGAGTGAACCACAATTAATGAAATGGTGGAATTAGGAGTGAACCTAATCCACTATGATAGTATTGGTAGTGAGAATTGAATAAATAAATAAATTTATATTCTTATTTTTATTCCAAAAAATTATATCTTATGCTTATAATAATTTTTCATGGATCATGATTGATTATTTATGATCCTATACTCTTATGTCTTATGTCGTTTGATTGAAAAAACTTTATGTCATGTATCATGATTATGATCTATGAATTGATGGGTATGATTTTCTATTATTAAGATCATGTTATAAAACCCTTAATATTATCTTATGATCATTTATTGACATCTATTGTGTTTACCCTTATTGAGCATTTTAGATCACCCTCTCTTATGTCTCCCTTCCCCGTGTTATAAATAAAGGTTTTAAGTATGAATTATCTAAGAAGGGTTTTAGTTGTGAAGAACTTAATGAGAAATGATGAAAATATTTGAGGTACTGATTATTTATGCATCCAAGTTTCCAAAGACATTATACCTTTATGGTTATATCATGTATTATATTGATATATAATGGATGTTTCCGCTAATAAAATGTTGTATTTATGTATGAAAAGTTTGGGTTGCTATATATGGGTTTCATAAACATTTAATTATCATAATAATAAACCATATTGAGAAATAATAAATTTGGTAACATTGGATCACATACCTATTAAATCATAAGAAACATAAAATGATGTTGTTATAGTTAAAAACAGCTTTTAAATATTTATAGAACATTTATTATGGAAAATACCTTTTTATTTTAAATCACTTATTTAGAAGATAAAAATTTAGAAAATATTATGGACTTTTTTTTGAAAATAACCAAATAAAATTATAATGTAATATTCAAAGAAAATAGTATTCATGATGGAGGAGAAATCTGTTCATGCAGTGTACATTAAAACAAAAATCCATTTCACACTGTCGGTAAAAGTTAGAAGCACGTTATTCAAAAAATGAAAAGAAGATCAATTTAAATTTTTTAATAGAAAGTAAAACATGGATAAAAATTAATTTTATAAATATTTTTTTAATGTTAAAATATTATTGAAAACATTTTAGAGAAAATATAGAAATGGAAGAAAATAATCTCAATCGAAGAGAAAAAACATGGTCGATTTTCCTTAAAAACAATCTTTTGGTCTCTTGAGTAATTAAAGAGATGAAAATGAAAGGAAAAAAATGAAATCTACAAAAATAAACATATTATAATAAAATACATAAGACTTGGGAGAAATTTATCATATAATTTAATCTTTAATAAATTTAATCATAAATAATTCTAGTAAAAATGAGATTGTAACATAATACCCTCATCTCAAGTAAATGTTTCTTCATAAGCACTATAACCTCATATATAATAAATTTAGATTTATTATAATTATATAACAGATTAATATTAATACATATAATTTATTATATGATCCAATTATATTATTTCAACACCCTTTTATTAATAATTCTCTTTTAAAGTACTCATTTTGGGTGTAAACTACTACATTTTTCGTGTATGTTTTTGTTTGATAGTTATAGTCCTTGAATTTTGATCATGGTTATAACATATAAAAAATGTTAATAATGATATAATTATCATATATAATTATTATATACATATTTATAACCATTCAAAATAAGTGGTGATGGAAGATGAATTATATCACTCTGTGGAGATAGTAATCCATACGTACAAATGAGTGATGTTTCCACATTTCAATGGATGGATTGAAATAAAGGTAAATTAAAATTAAGCATTAAGAAATAAATATTATATAATAAATATCATATATTTTCATTAAATATATCCTTTTTACCAGTCAAGTAAAGTGGAAATGATAAACAAATCTTATCACTTCATGGAGGTGGTAGTCCACACGTACACATGAGCAACATTATCATTTACCATTGGTTTGAAAGGTAATAAATTAGATATGATATTATAAGTACAGAAGAATAATTATGTCATAAAAATAATATATAAACATTAAAACCATTATATTAACCGTATATAAAATATGGCATTGGAAAATTAATTATATCGCAACATGGAGGCGGTTTGTCCACACGTATGCATGATTGGTACTTTCACCACCCATTTGATTGAGAAGAGGTGGTAAATGGTTGTTACATCATAATAAAAACATATAAGTATATTTATGATACTATATTCACAATTTTTTGTTATATAAAACAAGTTTATAGAAGTTTTAAGAATAAATAAAATTTAAAGAACAAGGTTAAGATTTATACCTCTTCTTTGAGAGGCCTCGTTTGGATTACACCTTAATCCATGTAGGATTGTTATTAATCTATGAACACAAGATATATGTTTAAGGTACGGATTATAGGAAGGATTTTTATTAGGTCCTTTCAGACCCAATAGGCTAAAATTGTGTGAATAATGGAGGGAAAGAGGCTCCCTTTTATAAGTGAGGGGAAGGATACACATGAAATTTCTTAAAATATTTCAATTATATTTGGCTACTTTCATAGGAAATTGGATCCCAATGGATAGGTATTCAAATTTATGATAATATAAGATTTAAATATATTCAGAAAAGAATAATTACATATTTTTGGGCAAAACTTCCACCCTTATATCTTTGTTGAAACCCCACATTAAACCTGTTTTCACCATAAATGTGGTAACAAAATTTTAGTATTTTTACTATTCACCATGAAAACAATTAAGTCAAAAATATTAGATTATATTAATTATTATGAATAAAAATATGTAAATCATTTTATCATATTTAATATAAATAATAAAAAGAATTTAATTTTAAATAAGTTTGCAACCGGTAAATAAAATTTGTTTTAAAAAAATGAATCGTTAAACCTAAAACACAATTTAATCACACCCATTTCCTTTTAAAAGACAAAAAATGAATGATAAAATATTTTGATGAATATATAATATATATATTTAATTAAAACCATAAATAAATAAATATTAATTTATTTTATTAAGATAAAAACACATGTCATGCATAAAAATAGTTTTTAGAAAAAATGTGTTTTTATGCCAAAAAAGAAACTTATACCGAAATCAAGTAAAATAAGGATTATTATGTAATGGATTATATTATTTATTATTAAAGTATAATTATTTTACTTTAATATAAAATTAAAAATATTATGAGGCTTTTAATTGAAAATAAATGATAGTTTTTATAAAAATTGGTAATTTTCACTATTCAATAAAAAACAAATCTTTTTCAAAAAATCAAAAAAATTCTCCCTAAGATAATATTGGCATGATGATATTAAAAAAATGATATTAATTTCCTCAAATAAAAATTCTAAACATTTTATAAATTAATTATAATGTCATCATGAAGAAATGTGATAAATCTTATTTTTTGAAGAATTTTTTTTGAAGTTTAAAATGACTTTACTAAAAATAATGTACTTATTTATTATTAATTAATAAATAAATTTTAATTATTTAAAGCCTTTATTAATATTTTTTGTAATTTTATTATTTCTATTCATACCTTTTAATTTAATGGATAGATTATAATTTTTTACTATATTATAGTTCATATAGACTCGAGGTTGTGGGTAAGGAACACTCTCAAACACTCGCTACACCAAAATTATAGTTCAGTGAGGGTTTTGTAGAAGTGATTTAGAAAACTACCACTAAATAAATTTTAAATATTTTAGTATTTTTTTTAAAAAACTGTTGTTAAATGTTTGTATAAATTAAAAAAAAGACATATTCTCTCTCTCCATAATCCCACCCTTCCCCCCACTTTTCCCCAACCCCAATCCGTTTATCAATCCTTCACCATCGATCAATCGAGACCTCTCCATAGAGTTTCCAAGCCCTCACTACTAATCCCCCAAGACACTGATCCCTCACCACCACCACTCTCTCCATCCCCCTCAACCTCACAATGTCTCTATCTTCCCTTTCCCCAACCACAACTCCCACCCCCTGCCATTATGTTGCTTTTTTCATCCTGCTTTTCTTATATTATCTCACTAGTTAGGGGTAATTTTTCTAATATATCCATTTCAGTTTAATATTTTTTTTACTTTCAATGTGTTTTTTATCTTTATTCTTTAATTTCAATTCCTTTTTAAAAAAAATATAATGATGGTATATTGCATTCTTTATTGATATTGTGGAATAATTTATAAAAATTGATGGTGGATTTTATCCAAAACTAGATTGATTTTATAATGATACTTTATTGGAAATTTTTTATGATTTTATTTAAAAAATGTTTTATTTCATAATATAAAATATAGTCTTAGAACATTCAAAAAATAGAGTCTGGGATCATTCAAAATCATATGAACCTGTATTGATCTCACTAGGCATTACACAAACTGCACAAAATAGAGGCTCAAAACATTCAAAAAATACCCCCCCCCCAAAAAACACTTGAGAATGCATTGTAAGGTTATTAAATTGATTGATAATTTT
Source organism: Viscum album (assembly GCA_963277665.1). Lineage (NCBI taxonomy): Eukaryota > Viridiplantae > Streptophyta > Magnoliopsida > Santalales > Viscaceae > Viscum > Viscum album. Next base: position 200,475,359 of record OY728144.1, on the reverse strand, counting down.
TTAAAATCATATTATAATTTCAATTTTTAATTTTAAAATCATTAAAAATTCTTATAGATAAGCTATAATTTTGTGATGGATTATATATATTTGAATTAAAATCTAATAAATATTATGTAGTTCAAAAATTTAATCAAATTAATCCGCATGAAGGATTAAATTTTAAAAATACTAGATATAAAATAAAAACTTAAAATTTATAAAATAACTATAAATGATTATAAAGATAATTTAAAATAAAATAAAATAATATTATATAATCTTATTCCTATAAACAAGTTGGCTAAGTCATATGTGCTAGAATTTATTTTCATCTTCAATAACAAACTAACAAGAATTTTTTATATTGCTGATTTTAAATAGATTAGTTATTTTTATTTTAATTAAATAATATTTCTTACATGTTTTAGTTTTAATTATTGAAGTGTGGGAACTTGTGATATATAGATAAAATTTGGATCACATTACTAAGGAACACACCTCAATATGCAAAGGGTTTAGAGTATTTTTTAGATTTTTCAACTTCCAGTTGATCTGTTGATTAGCCAATTAGATATCTATGCCCTAAATGTATGTTTAGAAGATAGTTAAATAGAAATAATGTTTATGAACACTTGATATCGAATCAATTATATGATCAATATTTGTGTTGTATTTGTCATAGAGAATCAAAAATTAAAAAAAGTTTTAACATTGATGTCGGTAAATAGAATAAGATCCCAACCTAATTAAAAATGGAAAATGAAATTCATAACCTTGTAAAGAATGATTTCAAAATTTTAGGGAAACATCATCAGTATCAAAACACATCAGTGTAACCAGTTGAGTGTACTATAAATAAAAAATTTACAAATGATGTTTTTCAGATTATAGGATTACCAGATCAAGATTGTAGCATTTCACTGGATCCTCCTCCTAATGATGTAGAGACTAATGTATGAGAGAATTTCACTATGTAGACACATGAATTTCATTATTTAGTTGATGATGGAAATCAAGAGATGTATGAAGGATTTATGAAATATTAAAAACTTTTTATAATAATAAAGTTTTACCATATCAAATTCTTATAGAGAATTAAAAATAAGGTGATGTCCATGATAATGGAATTTTTTCATGACACAGTTTTTAAAGATAATATCCCTAATTTTTTATGATATGAAAAATTTGTTAAAAATATTGGTCTGAATTATATAAAAATACATGCTTGTCCCAATGATTTCATACTTTATTGGGGAGAGGATTTAAGTAGATAGGAATGAAAAAATGTTCATCTTCTAGATGATAGTCAATTGATAATGTTGGAAGTCTGAATCAATATACTACTACAAGGAAGAATAAAATGAACAAACATATAAAGGTTTTCCATTACTTCCCTTTAAAACCTAGATTGAAAAGATTATTAATGTCATAGAAAATAGAAGATCACATGAATTTGTATTATATAGATAATAACAATGATGGGTTAATGTGACAACCAGGAGATTCTGAATCATGGAATACATTTGATTTATTACATCCAAATTTATCATATAATCCTAAGAATGTGCGATTTGGATTGTCTATAGATGGATTCAACCCATTTAGGACTTTGAGTATCAGTTATAGAATTTGGCCAGTTGTTTTAATCCCTTACAATCTTCCGCGATGAATTTTTATGAAAAAATACTTTTATAGTTTTTATGGTTATTCCTTGAAAACATTCCTAGAAATGATATTGATGTATACTTGAAACCTATAATTGAATAATTACTGGATTTATGGTAAAACAGTTTTGAGATGTTTGTTTTATCTTCTAGAATAATGTTTAAAATGAACACTACTCTAATGTGGACCATTAGTAAGTTCCCTAGATTTGGAAAATTATCTAGTTGGAACTCTTACATGTGTTTTTCATTTACTATTTTTAACTTTAATTTTGATCCTAAATGACTACCTTATAGTAAACAATGGTTCTTCTTATGTCATCAAAGATTTCCTAATTCATATCATAGATTTTAGTTGAAAATTTTAAAATTAAATGGGTCTATTGAATGTAGACCACCTTTGAATTTGTTAACACATTATAAAATATTGTCACAACTTGTAAATGTTGAAAGAGAATTTGGGAATGTGAATCATTTGAATGATAATGGGAAATGAGTTCTAAGTGCATCGTTATTTTGAATAGAAACAAAACCATGGAAGAAAAAAAGTATATTTTTTAAACTCCCTTATTAGAAACTTAATTTATTCCCTCATAATCATGATCTTATGAATATTGAGAAGATTTTTTATGACAAATTTGTCTTAAAATTAACAAATGAACATAGAAAAATAAAATACTATCTTAATTCTTGGAAGGACTTGAAAAAAATGAATATAAAGCATGATCTATGGCCAAATGATATTGAAAAGTATGCTCTAAACATTTTTAAAATAAAAAATATGGATAAATATACATTCCCTTGAATTTTTGAACATATGAAAGTACCTAATGTGTATTCAAGTAACATATCAAGATTTTTTGACTTAATGAATCATTGGTTTCATGGATTGAAAAGTCATGATTCATATATTCTATTATAGTAGTTACTACCATTGGAGTTTCATAAATTTTTACCTGAAAAGGCTAATATAATTGTACTTCAATTCTATACATTATTCAGACAACTATGTGAGAAAACTATACAACTAGCTGAGCATGAAAATCTTCAGGATAGATTTGTACTGACACTTCATTAAACACATAACTATGTTTAATTAATTTTATTTCAAAGATATCTTGGTCATTTAAAATCATACATGAAATATAAATCTCAACTTGTAGGATCTATTTCTGAAGGCTATTTATCATAGGAATGTATTAACTTTTGTTCTAAATACTTGTATGATATTTAGATAGTATTTAATCAAGATGTACATGTTGAATACATATAAAATCAATCTCAACTACATGGAAAATAATAAATATTTCCTACTATTGGTTGATCAGTTAGGATTATCTCTAATATTACATTGATATAAATGGAATTATTAAAATCATATAGATATGTGCTACTGAATAGTGAAATTTCAGATTTATTTATTGAGTAGCTCTGGATATAAACAAATATATGCATGAGAAGTCGAACACAAAATGAGAAAGTTATAACAAAAACTTTTAATAAAGATATTTTATAATGGATTTACCATCATATAAGTTCATCAATACTATAATCTACAAAAAAATATTAGGTAGAAATATATATTTTATATATTTAATAAAGTATATTTCTTTTTGTAGATCTTGAATATTGATACTTGGGCTGAGATTTTAGAATATTTGAAGTTTATGGATCAAGATCCTCTAAAAAAAGATTGAAAGTTTAATGCTTACAATCTGATTGACTTCAAATTTCATATATTTAATCAATAAAAGGGGATAAAAATCAATAATAGTGGTATGTTTTTAGTTTCTAAATTGGGTTAAAATGGAAAGTTGACTGATATTATCTAATTAAACTACCATGGTCATTTTTCAGTTGTTTTATTCAAATGAAAGTTGTTTGATATTACTAGGGGTATTAAAAGAGATTCATTTTAATTTACTTATTTGAGCTTATGTCACTTGATAGATTTTAGTGACCATAAAGTACATGATCTATATATCTTCACATCCCAATAGAAAATGGTATATTATATTGAAGATTCCATGGATAAAGGGTGGAGTGTAGTTGTTCACATAAAAAAAGGATACATGGATGATATGGGTGATGAAGTGGAAGATTTTACCTCTAATATTGAATCCCATAAATAATAATACATCGAGTTACTTGTCTATCATGATATTGAAAAAATTAGTCTTACAAGGGTGGATGAAGTATAATAAGTTATGATGGATTAGGATAAAGAAATGATTGATAAAAACTATTATATGTGTAGTCATCCATTAACTAATCAACTACTTATGTTATATATTATTCATTTAAAATACTGTAGATCTGTTATTATATTTAAATTTATTTTTTATGCATGAGTTGTTTAATTTGGGAAATGTACATGATATATATCTTTTTTTGTGTAGTCATTCATTAATATACCTATGTATATTATATTTTTTAGTACTATGCATCTGTTATCATTTATAAATTTATTTTTTTCCTAAATGTTTTGAAATATATCTTTTGATGTTGATTTTATTGTTTAAATGATAGGAATCACAAATAAGAGGTGATTTATTAATCGCAGTTGACTCCTAGTTGATGTTCTCCCAACTATATAGACTTAATAAATGTTACCTGATGATCCCTATATCTCCATGCATTTAGTATATGGATTTCCCTCAATCTCCCTCTTGTGAGAATCTTCCACACCCTCTATATCCATCCCATCAGTGTCTGGCACAATTCCTCGTGATTTAAAAGTTTCAACACACAGAGACTCTACAATGAGGGAACATGTGATCAATCCCATTTATTCATGAGGATATTGGAGGATGATGGTAATAGGTATAAATTTTAATGTGAATAAATTTAATTCATTTTTTATACTAATAACTACCTTTTCATAAAATATGGAAACAATGTTACTACTGAGAAAAATTTTAATAGTTCAGATTTTTTGAATCTAAATGGATTGAAGATAGTTATCCCATTTGATTACTATGGGGTGCCCAAAATTAAATAATAGGTGTGAAAAATCCATTAACATGGGACTCATATATAGCTACAAGATGTGATATCATTGTGTTATATAAATAATTAGTTTAATTATATCAGAGGATGGTTGGACGTGTCCTAGTGACATTATATCAGTGGATCATTTGAGTAAACAGGTAAATCACACAATATCATAATCATTTAGTTCAAAAACTTATATTGGTTTTAAATTGAAATTAAAAAATTCATCATTGTTTAATTTTAAAAAAACTATTATATAGGTGTTGAGTGAAGGGAGTGGAGATGGAAGGGAGAGGAAGATGGAGATGGAGATGGTGACAATCTTAGTTCATCGGGTTGCAATGTGACTTGAGTTTGGATTCAGTGGTGGTGTTTTGTAACTAAAATAATCATATACTAACAAAATGATATGGTTATTAAGAAACCATATTGTGGTTTGGATGGATTTTGGTGTTTTGATATAGTCTTTCATTCATTTTTATTTTATCTTACTTTAGGATATTTTTAATCCATTGGATTTATATTTTATTATGGTTTATTATTGATTGATTTAGTATTATTTTTGGTTTGATAATTATATTTTAGTTTGTATTATTTCATTTATAATTTATTTTCTTAAGGAATTATCATGGGTTTTATTGATGGGGTTGTGGTTAAGTGTTGGTATTTTTTTTGATTTTCTACTTGTTTGGTATTGTTTGGGGGTTCTATATTCTCCAAAAAAATAACAATGTTATATAGTGGAACTTTAAACCCTATATATATATGGTAATTTTTTAAACCACCACTATATATTATTTAATATCTTTGTGTATTAAACCTCCACTAAAGCTTCTTCACTTTTGATAGAAAAAACCACTGCTAAAAAATGAAATAACCACCGTTAAATAATGTTTTATGACACTTCACAGGAACCATCAATAAATTGGTGAAAACAAAATTATTTTATTTATGATACAAAATTTATTGGTGGTTTACAAAAACCATTATAGAAATAGTGAGAGGCACTATAAACTGCCACTAGACCCAAAAAAACCTGCCACTATCTCCTTGATTTTACTCGTAAACCAAAAACCCATTGTGTTTTTTTAAGTGTTGGAATCATTGGAAAAATCCACATAAAAAACTTGTAAGGATCAAATTCACAAAAGAAAAAAAATCTATATCTACCAATCCTTTCATGTATCAGATGATCCATTTCATAGATTTTCAATGCTCTTTCCTTGGTTTAAAGATGAGCCAACTCACCAACCCCACAGAAAAGAAAATATTTTTCTATGTACATATCATCAAATATATCAAGATTCCAACAACTGAATCATACAAAAATTTCTCCATGTACTATACCCCATATTCCATTGAAGGTACCAATTCCTTGGATAACATGAAGTGTCTGAAAAGAAGAGTAAAAACAGGTTTACATATGGTCATCCTAAATTTCTTGATGATCTTCCAGATGTACTCCTTCTAGGGTAACACTAGAGTACCAAATTTATGGTGTCTATTTATCCCCAACCCCAGTATTTTCTGGGATTAACCATGATATTTCATTTCAAATCTTCTATAAAACTTACTCTTCATCTCCTAACCTATTTAATCTTAGAGCTTACTTGTAATATTTCATACACATAGAGTAAGATTATAACATAATCCCTTCGTTATATAACTTTCAACAATAACTATTGGTTGGATTGGACAACTCAAGAGGGGGGGGGGGTGAATTTAGTTTCAATTAAAATTTATATTAAAACCATTTTAAAACTGAATCCCCATAGTTTCTAAAATAAGGACCAATTAACTAAAATATTAGAAGTATATAATTTTATCTTTCAAAAAAATTATCAAAAGTTTGATAAAAACTTAGTTATAACAGGTTTAAAACTCTTCTAACTTCTGAAGAAGATTTACTTATATGCAACACGGTATATAAAACAAAAATTAAAGTTAACTATCAAATTAGTGTTTTTCAACTGAGTTTTGAAAACTAAAATAGTTTTTTAAAAAAGAGAGTATATCAAAATAAGAACAAATTGTGGGATAAAACAATAGGTTTGTGTCAAACTAAGACATAGTCATATCCTCTTATAAATCACCCACCTCAAATTAGTTTATTAATAAATAAACTGATCCAAAAACTAGATTGATTTTAATACAAAATATATCATATGCCTATCCAAGCTATACATATTCTCTTCCACAATTATACATGGAAGAATTAACGATAAATAGCTACATGCAAGAAATACAGGATATAAAAAGTATCTTCTATAGTTCTACATGTGAGTATAGATATATTAAATAAGAGAGAGTTTTTAGAAATTTCTAATTAAACACACAAGCTAGTTCTTAAATGATATACAATATAAAACACACAAAACTCAAAAATTAATAAAAAAAGAGTAATATAAATGAAATATTTTATATAACAGAGGAGGTATTTTTTTTATTATGATGGTAATTATTCTACTATCGATGTCGTCTTTTAATTTTGAAATGATGTGTAAAGAAAATATTTATTCTATGATTTTTCATTGAAGTTCTAGAAAGAAACAAGTACTACATAATTTTGAAACATATCATATGTTCATTATTTTTTGTTCCTAAAAAATACCAATGTTAATGTATCACAATGTCTCTTTATCCTTATATTTTGTCTTCTCTAAAGGAATAATTTTTTTTTGAAAATAGACAATGAGAAATAAAGATTGAATATACTCATACTTTGAAATGAAATCCCGAAACATTAAATTATTCCAACTGGAATTTAATTATGCATAGAAAAATAGCTGAGTTAATATGTTTAATATTCCTATACTTACTTTTAGGTAAAGTCGCATTAAAATTTCCATGTCATCATTCAATTCCACTACAAATTTTCCATGTTCGGACTCACAGTCGCTACTATATATTTTCATGCAGTTTATTATTAACTTTTTTGAAAGTTCAAATTTCATATAAAACCACTTCTATCTATGTGTGATCAATAAACAATAAATATGTGGTTGATCCATAACTTTTTGGTACTTATGGAAGATGTATAATAACTTCAAAATGGATTTAAAGTTACAAGGTTTCTCATGTGGCCGATCTATCTTTCCTTACAGTTGATCCAAGAGTTTGAAATAAATCATCTATAGTTAATCTGATAGGCATTTGGTTGATACAATGATCTTGTACTTGATCCATTCCTTAGAAAAAACTATATTGTAGTGGTTTCTTGAGATAAAATGTGAAGTCACTTAGTTTTTTTGGATTTCTTGAATCCTTTTCTATATATTCACCATGATTGATCTGATGGTCTTGCAGTCGATGCATTCATTGTGTAGTCAATCTGTCACTTTTAAAAATTACCATTTCATAGACTTACAGTAAATTGACTATTTGGATAAGCTTCATAGTCAATTTGAGTCTTAGAAAAATTTCCATTATTTTGTAGAAAAATAATTAGCTTTCATAAAACATAATATTAATTAGAAACAACATAAACATGATTTATGATTATTAAAATAATTAATTGTTGGAATAAACCAATAATATCCCCATTTTTGATGATCACATACCATGACATAAATATCCATATAGAAATATTAAATAAGTGTAAAATCACATACAATTGGCTATAATGAAATAATTTTCAATTTGTTAAAAAACTATAGTTTAATCATATTCTATACTTTACTCTCAATTTGGGATTATAAAAAATAATGCATATAGGGTTATAGAGTACATAAGTAATAAAGAGAAAATAAATAATAAAAAATCAAATGGACAAAGTCACATAAATATTAATAAATAGATATTTTATTAATTTTTCAAAAAATTTACATTGGCCCTATCATAATCTAATAATAATTAGAATATCTAGGGTTCTGAGGGTAGAAGGGTTAAAGGGGCTCCTTCATTTTTCCAATAAAAGGGGAAGGAGGAGGGTGAGGAGAAGTAGGAACCCAAAGAATTGAGATAATATTTGGAATTAATATAATCTTTCAAAGGGCCTAAGAAACAAAAAAGAAAAAAAGGTTTGGTTGAAGATATGACTTGAGAGGTATAAATTGGGGTTGAGGAAGCTACAAAAACTGATGAAGAAACTCTAGGCACAGACAGAGTAGGAGGTTCCAAAACTGGTTTATTTGTAAAATATAAATAATGTTCTAAAATACTTGTAATTTCTATTGAAACCCCTATTCCATGCTCCATAATTTAAAGGAATTCATTCTTTTCTGACATGAAATGATTTAGTGGAGGATTCATCACCAACAAATTATCCACAATTTCTTTTAATGAATTAGTTAGGGGAGGAATCCTCATATCTATTTCCAACAAAAAAAATTGAGTTTTTAGATATTATTTGGTGTAAATAATTTTTAGTTAGTACTTTATTTCACCCATAATTACACTTTTCCCATTAATAGATTTGATTGATTCTGATTTAATTAGATCAACATATTTTTTCCATGAGAAGAAATGTCAAATTTCATTTGATTTATGATTTCCACCACATTATCAATTACATTATAAATTTCATCATGAACTAATCTTTAAACAAGGTTCTCATCAATGGATTTAGAGGTAAGATGTTCTGATTCGGAAGTTGAAGGTATAGGAGGACTAGTTATAACTAAAATTTACCATATGTCCATGGTAACCAACATATCTAACACATCATCTTATAGGTATTTAATTTTTCCTCTAAAACTTTCCATTGAATTTTTGAAAAGTGAAGTATCATGATGATTATGATTTATCATTAGGAATAACTTGGGTTGGATGTGTGATACTACACTATTAATAGTGTAGGAAATATCTTCATCTCTATCATGATTATTAACCCATCTAATACATAAAAACACATCCTTTAAAACTTCTAGAATATAATTCTTGAATTGTATGAAAATTTTAGAAGTGATCAATGATGTTTGAGTAAAAGAAGGATTGTATTACTAATTAGTAGTAGTAATAGAGTTATATTGAGTATATTATAAAGGAGTAGGAATATATTGAGAATAGGAGAATGTAATGGAGTCACTGAACTCAAAACATGAATCTACTTTCAAAGTTTCTTCTTTAGGAGAGAAAAGACTATATGGTCTCTCTATTTCTTTAAGATAATCCTCATATTATTCATCTAAATATTCCATGGCCACCAATCATACCCTGATATAATAATCCTAACAACATTATTTTTAAAGGGAGGCAATTAGGTAAAACTCTAGGAGAGGGAGGAGTATCCAAAAGATTCAAAATATCCTTAGAAGAATCGGGTTCGATTATGCCTTTTGAAACATGTGTAGAAGAAAAATAATACATAATATATTATTTCACTCTTGAAACAAAAGGAATAATAGGTCCTCATGGCTTTAGAGAATCATTATCATCACCCTTTCTGTCCTTATGTATTACATCACCTGGGGAAGATATATCCATATCAAAGAATTGGTTATCTGGAGGGGCTTGTTCACTAGATAGTGTGAAATCAAAGATGGGAGATACCCCTATCTAAAACATGGTAGGACTCTCCTCTACAAGATCCACATCCTGGTCGCTCTCTAATCTATTGAGATTAGGTTTAAAAATAATAGATATTGTAATTCTATTTCCCTTATAAGCTACAAATCTTTCTCAAATTGGTTCAACAATCAAAGAAATTTAAGATATTTTGTTTATTTAAATAGAATTTCATAAATCCATTGAACTTCATGAGAACGAAATCAATCCATGTACTCTTCATATGTTTTACTTTATTCCTTAGCTACATCAACTATGGATTGATAATTACCTTCATTAGAGAATAAATTAGCCTTAATAATCTCATCTGGTTCCAAACTAGGATCAATGATATATCTTGGTCTAGAAGGATTTGAGACTGGATTTAATCTATTATATAATATTTCCTCATCAGCTATCTATAACCTTTTCCAAGGATTATAGAAAATCTTCATTCTTCTACAGGTAGCCTAATTTAAATAGACACCACTAGAATAAACCGATCACTTTACTCCAAGAAACATTATATTTATATAAATAAAATATATTCAAATTTTATAGAGTTAAAGTATCTCTTTTAAGGGAAGATAGCATACTTAAATAATTTCAAAAACAAAAGTCACCATGTACTGAGCACATTTTTATTCAGTCTCTGATAGGTTCATTCATTTATTTTCTCCTCAAGTTCATTAGCCATTTTAAATTGGGGATAGTTTATAGTATACAAACTATGATAGTCATTATACTCTCTAGGATGTGGAAATCCCAAAAAATTATCCAAAAAGTTATAAGAGAACGGACGCTCTTGACTATCTATAATAGTCTTTATCACATCCTCATGATCTGCATCTTCAAATACCATGTTAAGGTAAAAATTCTCTAATAGTCATGGATAAAAGGGGCGATTTTCATTCAAGAACCAAATCATCCATACTTTATGAAGAAAAAATATCTATAAAACAAAACAAATCATCTCGAACCACATAGTATCCGCTTTATTTTTTTGGGAAACATCATGATAAAGGAGATAGGGATTCAAAAGATTTTGGGATTTTATCAAATAAGATTTTGATATTTTGAATGATTCTAGAGCATCTTAATTGAGATATATCTCTATTTCGACTACATGATTGAGATTTAATATTCAATAATCTAGGGATTTGGTGAATAATGGTTCAAAGGAGGGATGAAAAGAGGGTTTGGTTTTAGTATAATTGAGTGTGGTGATTCAGATTCTAATTTTGAATATTTTAATCCTTTAGTAATTTTTGAATAGTAACATGTGGGAAATAAAAAAAACATTTAACATATTTTTTAAAACCATATGATATATTATTGTTGGTTCCAAAATTGGAGAATAAGATGAAGAAATGGAAAGCTTTACGGGGCTGCCTCGCGAAGACCATTCGCGGGGCCCCAATTGCACCACGCCCGCCACGGAGCAAGGAGGCGATGACGCTCCGCGAATGCATTTGACATTCACGAGGCTGCCATAGAGAAAGGAGAAGGTGATGCTCCACGAACGCATTTGACGTTTTCGAGGCCGTCATGGAGAAAGGAGGCGGTGACACTCTGTGAACGCATTTGACATTCTCGAGGCCGCCGTGGAGCAAGGAGGCAGTCACGCTCCGCGAGCACCTTTGACATTCGCGAGGCCGCCATGGAGAAAACATATTTCTCTTCGCACTGAGAGAGCACTACTTTGCGGCACCTCTCCCCTATAAATACTAGCCTCCCCATAAGTACAAGGGGCATACAATCCGGCCTTTCAAATTCCTATCTCCCGAATCACGAAGCACCTTATGCTCTACAAACCACGAGCTATGCAAGGTACTTCTACTCTACAAAGTGCCTCCCCTTTTTCTTGTTGTAATCCCCTATTTCTTGAGGGATGCCTTTCGCAAAGCCTAAGGGCCTCTGTGAAGGAAGGGGATCCCCAAGGGGACCCGGGTCGTTGCGAAACATTTATGCTTCGCGAAACACCCTTCATGTACAGATGATCCACATGCTAAGGTGGGGTCACTGTACTTCGCAAAGCACATTGCTTCATGATACCCTACTTTGGGAGGCACCTTTTCTTCGCAAGGAAATGCTCCATGAATGCCTTTCCACTTCGCAAAGCACCTCCTATATGCACCTCTTCCCTATGCTTAGGCTGGGATGTTCTTCTTTGCAAAGCACACCTCTTCGCAAGTACCCTCCACCAAAAGGAGCACCAGAGCTTCACAAGGCCAATGTATATAAACCCCTATCCTTTGTAATTCCTTTTCCTATGCGTCCCTCCAGGTTTGCATGATGTGATTTAATCCCTCAATGGGGATGATATCCTCCTTATTGGAGTGGCGTTTGTCCGTGGGGAAAGGGAAACCACCCTAGTGTAATCGCCTAGCTCTCTTGTAGGAGGCATTATCCCTTCCCCTACTTTCTTCTTCGGTCCCTAGACTAGGGGGGAATGGACACCAGCCCCCTCCTTTCTTTGGCACCAAATCCCTCTCCCACTGGGCTTTGTCGCCACCGGGCCTCCATTCTGGAGTAAGTCCCAACCTCTTCGGGCTACTAACCATGCATAAGCCCCTATTTCCTCTTTGGGCCGCTCCACACGTAAGCCCCATCCACTTCCCACAGATGCACCTTTCGAGACGTGACCATCAGGCCTTTGTTTCCTCTTGTTTCTCACACCGAGCATGACTCACGTGGGATTAGAGTAAGCATTGACCATGACATCCTATCTGCCACCATCCATGCCACTTGAACTATGAGGTATTTGATCCTTGGTAAGGCAAGGTACGTAGGAAGACTCCACGAGGGTCAAGACTGTAACACCCGATACTTTTATGTTATATAAATCATCAAAGGAATATTTTTCTACACAGCACTTGCTTGGCTTGCTTTACACGAAATCGCGACCTTCCTCGATAGCTTGCGTCGTACGCAATACCGAGTTTCACTAAACAACGATATGCTATTAAAATATTATTAAAACTAGCCGTTATGAATAGTAATAACCACTTTTTGAAATTTTATTTTTCAAAATGGACTTCATTTTTGGATTCAGAATATTGAAATTAGCCTAGGGTGAAATTTTGGTATTTTTCTGAAAACTTTCAATTTTTGATGAATAGTGAAACCACTAAGTGGTAGGTTAAAAACTGAATTTTGCATAAAACTTAATTTTACCGCTTCTGTGAATGGAATTTCGAAAATCCGACAGACATGGTTGATATCAGTAAGTAAAATGTGGTTCAATGAGATAAAAATAATTTTTTGGTGAATAGTAACTTTTTACTTTTTTTACCGCGGTTAATAGTAAATAGGGTAACTAAGGGTAAATATGATATTAATATTACCCTAACACATGTCCTAATTCTATTGGATAAGTGTAATTTGACCAAAAACAACCTTATGAATATAATATGACCATTTAGGTCCACTTGGATTAGATTATGACATTTAATAATATTTTATTTAATGAATAGTTAAAATAGTTAAAATCAATGTTTAATAACTAAAACATTTTTAATATGGGGTTATACATAAGATAAATTCGACTATAAATATTCATTATAAATCTAAAAAGATTTCCTACATAATGGTATTTTATTTGTAATTTTTAGACATTAAATAATTTAATTTATTTATGACACAATGATGATGCATTAATTATCTTATTAATGAAATATTGACATAATTGATGTTATAAACACCAAACTAAATGAAATTTGAGACTTTTTATGAATCCCACTAATTTTATAGGTTAATATGACATGTTAGTATTGATTTAAGTAACTTGGTTTGAACTAATAATTCTGATAAGTTTTTCACAAAAATCAATTACTAAATAGTGTCAAAATTGACATAAAATAGTTTTTAAAACAAATATTATATTAGTAATTGTTATTTTATTCCTAAAAATATAAGGTTCGGCCAAATTACTTATATAAGGTTATATATATTAATAATAAACCAATTGGGGTTCGTTTGGCTACTTATAGTAAGTTTATTAACCTTATAGTACAAGAACACACGAAGACATGGTAAAAGTAAAATTATTTAACTTAATGTTAAATCTAAATGATAAGGTTAAAATAGGAACCTAAACTTGTCTAAATTCTATTGGATGAGAGGATTTCGACCCATCCCCACCTTAGCCTCGAAATAAATCAATTTGGAGCTATTTAAAACCGAACTTGACTTTATAATAAAATAATAGTTTTAGTTATTCCAAAGGTGCCCCTCTCCTCCCTTATAAAAGGAAAACTCCTCCCCCTCTTACTCACACCACTTTTAGCCTTCAAGCTCGTCCAACCCCTGCCACTTTATCCTATCCACTTCCCTAGAGACATCCTAGAGGTTATGGTCTTCTTCAAAGACCCATTTTAGTTCCCTAAAAGGAGGTCTCAAAGAAGCACTTCAAAGAAGAGGTAATGTCCGTTACCGATTCTTTCATCTTTATTTCTTCTCCCACTTTTTCTTCTTTAGTTGTTTCATTATGAAGTAATAACATCAGTATCACTCATATACTGATATTTTATTATAAGTATGAAAAAACCCTATTTCACCATCTATCCATCCTACGGAAAAAGAAATCACCGCGTGTGCGTACGTACGGAATACCGTCTCCACGCCGTGGTGTAATCTATTTTCCACCACCACCTTACTTTGATGGGTATAATGGTGTAAATAATGACTATATATAACTATTATAAAGTGATATTGATTCTTAAATAGTATAAATATACTCCCATACAATTCCACGATCATAGGAACGATATCATCACTCGTGCGTACGTACGGAATACCGTCTCCACGATGTGATGCGACTCGTTCTACATGATCTTCATTTCATAATGATTATATAAATGAATTGAATGAATGAATATGATATATATTACACTAATACCATTCTGGAAATGAGGTATATATAACCTAAAGAGAAGAATAAGAATTTATTCGACAAAACACGCATAAGAACAAAAAGATATAAACACCCGAATAACAAGTAGCAATGAAATATTACTACTAAGAAGCTAAGAATATGACCATATATGATATCATAAAAATAAGTATTATTCTGGAATAAGTCAATAACATTATTTAAATCATTATACAGGAGGTTCGGACACTTACAAAGCAAGTCGGACCTAAGGTACGGGAAATATCACAATCTCATTTTTATCTGAGATTGTTTATACTTTGGTATTTACTGGGGTGTATTTTATCATCCACATCCATGTTTCTTCAATATTTAATTTTATCTCCATCCACCTAAAATTTTTTAAATCCAAATTTACCCTTCGGTGAGTTTTTAGTAAAAGATATGAAAGGAATCTTTTGTCATTTTTCGTACGAGGTACTTTTTGACTTTTCCGACAAAAGTACGAGAAGAATGTTTTTTTAACTTATACGGAATGAATGGAATTTTAATTTTTTTTTCCAAGAATCCTCCTTTACAAGTTTTCAAGTTTATTTTTAATCAACTTCTTTTAGTAATAATTTTATGACATGTTAAGAAATGAAAAGTGTTTTTGAAGTAGAAAGGATATTTTCCTCAAGAATGGAGTTCAAGTGTTTTATCAAAATTATTTTCCATCTAAGATAATAAAGGGTTCTGTTTCTATCCCTATTATTACATGGATTTGATTATGTTGTGATGGAAATATTTTTTATGAATTCCTTTATCTTATATGAATTGTTTTATGATTTCACGATGTTTAAGATTCCCATTTTTATTACATGGGTTATGCAATGATGTATGTTTTAAGATTTTGTGGCACACATAAGAATGGTATCACTATGAGATGGGTGGGACCTATATCTCCCTCCAATGCATTGGGTAAAGATTTTATATCTCATGAGATATACATGGCTGGAATGGTAGGTTATACCGGTTCAGTGAAACAGGACTGAAACGAGGGTGACTCAGTTCAGAAAGGGACTTTGTCCACTAATATAGTCTTGAAAATGAGTCTTGACTAACAAGAAATGATTCTCTCTGATTATGTGTGTATGCCACAAAGTTTAATGTTTTAAGTTATGATTATTGTGATTACATTTCACTGCCATGAGTTATCCCAGATTATGAAATTATGATCTCTTTTACAGGTTAAGATTTCCAAAATTTATGTGCTTATGTATATGATGTGATTGATATTTCTTTTGTTTACCCTTACAGAGCATTTGAGATCACCCTTTTGTATGTTTTCTTTCCCCAGGTCAGGAAGAAAGTTATTAAGTAAGATATGCCAAAAGGGACTATAGATATGATGAAATAAATGGGAGACAGTGTAGACGCTTTATGAACCAGTTGTTTATGTTTCCCAATTTCTAAAGACACTATACCTATACGGTCCTTTCGTGGTTTTGTTATATGTTGTAATAAGTATGCTTCAATTTTGAAGTATTAACAATGTATGTAAATTATGGGTCCTTATTGTTGGTATCGGAGGGAGGTTATAGTCAACCTTTGGAAACTAGGATGTGAAAGCCTTAGTAAGAACCCTAAGGATAAGTCTAAGCATAGAACAAAATCTTAGTGTTTTAGAAATGGCCATGAATAACCTAGGATAAGACCTTAAGTGTGAAATTTTATTCTTGATTATGTGGTTTTCCTATTATAATTAGTGTTGCTCACACTATTCTTCTTGGTTTTAGTCAATGGCTGGAACCCAAAGGAATCGTGTTAATGCAGAATGCGACGGGAAATGCAATGATTTTCCCCCTGAGCAACCAAACTTTATAGGAGCTGGAATGAAAAATCTTGTAGCCATGCTCACACAACTTTCTCAAGATATAAATCATGCAGGACTTCCAAACGAGCAATGGAAGGAGCAACATTCTGTTGAATCCTTCATGAGGCAGCGTCCACCTTCTTTCAGCGGGTCTACTGATCCATTAGTTGCTAAAAAATGGATTAGTACTACTGAAAAGATATTTTCAGTTCTTCAATGTTCTGAACAAGATAAAGTCATCATAGCAGTGTATCGTTTGGAAGGAGATGTTGATCAATGGTGGAATCTTATTAAGAATACGAGGAAAAGGGATGAAATTGAGTCCATGGAATGGGATGAGTTCAAGAACTTATTTTTCAATAAGTACTTCCCTCGCATTCTCCGAAGAAAGATGGAGAAAGAGTTTCTTGAACTGAAGAAAAAGGATGATGAATCTGTTGGTACCTATGAAGCAAATTTTACGAGACTTGCAAGGTATGCTTCTGGTATTATTATCCAACCTGAGATTAAGATCGATCGGTTCTTTAGTGGATTAAAACCAAGTCTTCAAAGGGCGTTAGCCATAAGGGACTTCAATAGCTACGAGGAAATCGTTCGATGTGCTCTCAAAGTCGAGATGGAGATTGGAATAACCCATCAGTCATATGGGTTTGATAAGAAGAGTAAAATGGAATTCAAAGGAAAATCTAAAGAGCACACTGAAAAGAAGATTAGCTTTCCCTTATTCTCAAAGTGTGGAAAGAAACATGGAGGGAGTTTTCTTAAAGGGACAAGTAAATGTTTCAAATGTGGAAAGGAAGGTCATCGGGCATTTGAATGCCGCGATGATGGGAAGAAGATGTCTAATGATGAAAACAAAGGAAGGGATACACAGAATGAACCTACTACACTTCAATGTTTCAAGTGCAAGGAGATGGGGCATTATCCCAATAAATTTCCTAATCCAAGGGTTGATGATGATGGTCGACGTCAACAAACTCTCAAGGCTAAAGATAAAGGAAAGTCACATGCAATTTCTATCAGCGATGTGGAGTATGATAACAATGTGGTGAAAGGTACACTTACCATCCGCTCTAAAGTAGCAAATGTTTTATTTGATTCTAGATCCACCCACTCTTTTAATTCTGACGAATTTTCTAAGGGTATCACCGTATTACCTCAACAATTAGATGTTGAGTTAGCTGTGACAACACCTAATGGCACAACAGTCGCATCAAAAGTTTATAATTCTTCTCTGATCGAAGTTTGTGGGAAAGTGCTTCCTGAAAATCTTGTGATCCTTCCTATAGTGGAATTTGATGTGATTCTTGGCATGGATTGGCTTTATTTATATGGAGCTCATATCAATTGCCAAAGAAGGGAAGTCACATTTCATATTCCAGATCAATCTATGATCGTCTATCAATTCAAGGATGAACATAACCTTCCAGGGTAAATTTCTTCCATTTTATGGGTATTGATTCCACTAAATGAAGGTTATTTATCTCAAATGGTTGGTGAGAAACTCATGATTAAGAATATGCTCATTGTACGGGAGTTTGATGATGTCTTTCCGGAGGAATTATCAGGACTTCCACCAAATCGTGAAGTTGAGTTTTCAATAGAACTCGTACCGGGTGCTTTGCCTATTTCAAAGACACCTTATAGAATGGCCCCAATTGAGTTGCAGGAATTGAAGAAGCAACTACAAGATAATGTTGATAAGGGATTCATACGCCCTAGTGTGTCACCTTGGGGAGCACCTGTTATATTTGTTAAGAAGAAAGATGGATCAATGAGACTCTGCATTGATTACCGAGAACTTAACAAGATCACTATCAAGAACAAATATCCTCTCCCGCGCATTGATGACCTATTTGACCAACTACGCGGAGCTCAATACATTTCCAAGATTGATCTTCATTCAGGGTATCATCAATTAAGGGTCAAAAGGGAGGATATACCAAAGACGACTTTCCGTACAAGGTATGGACACTATGAATTTATAGTGATGCCATTTGGTCTTACTAATGCCCCTGCTATCTTCATGGATCTGATGAATAGAGTCTTTAGAGACTATCTTGATCAATTTGTGGTAGTCTTTATAGATGATATTCTTGTCTATTCAAAGAGAAAGGAAGAACATGAAGATCACTTGAGAATTATATTGAAGACCCTGAGAAAGGAGAGGCTTTATGCCAAATTTACCAAGTGTGAATTTTGGCTTCAAAAAGTTGCATTTTTGGGTCACATAATCTCAAAAGAGGGGATATCTGTGGATCCAGCAAAAATAGAGGTTATCGAAAGATGGTCGAGACCAACAACAGTAACTGAGATCCGAAGTTTTCTTGGTTTGGCTGGATATTATCGACGTTTTGTGAAAGATTTTTAACGATTATCTAATCCACTCACCAAGTTGACTCGGAAAGGAGTTAAGTTTGTCTGGACGGAGGAATGTGAAGATAATTTCAAGGAGTTGAAAAGAAGGTTATCCAGTGCACCTGTGCTCACACTGCATTGTAGTGGAGAAAGGTTTGTGATCTATAGTGATGCATCCAAGAAGGGATTAGGGTGTGTTCTTATGCAAAATGATATGGTGATAGCTTATGCCTCACGACATTTGAAAATCCATTAGCAAAATTACCCAACACATGATTTGGAGTTAGCTGCGGTAATCTTTGTATTAAAGATTTGGAGGCATTACCTTTATGGTGAAAGGTGTGATATTTATACTGATCATAAAAGTTTAAAGTATATTTTCACACAAAAGGAGCTGAATATGCGTCAAAGAAGATGGTTGGATCTGATTAAGGATTATGACTGCTCAATCCATTACCACCCTGGGAAAGCAAACAAGGTGGCAGATGCATTAAGTCGACAAGACCATGCCAGTTTATCCATGGTGAGGATCACAAAGGATCCAATATTTATGGATTTACAAAGGATGGACCTTGGAATTATAATTAAAGGGGAAAAATCTTATCTTTCTCAAATGAATGTTCAACCATCTATACATGTGAAGATTAAAGAGGCACAAAAAGAAGATGTCGAGTTACAAAAGAAGGTGAGAAATGTTCCTGAGTTCAACCTTGATTGTGATGGGATAATAATGTTCAGGAATCGGGTTTGTGTTCCTCCCATCCCCGACTTAAAGAAGGAGCTGCTGGATGAGGCTCATAGTTCTTCATTCTCAATTCATCCTGGAAGCACGAAGATGTATAGGGATCTGAAAGAGTACTTCTGGTGGGATGACATGAAAAGAGATGTTGCTGAATATGTCTCTCGATGCATGGTTTGTCAACAAGTTAAAGCTGAGAGACAGAAGTCTAAGGGGATGTTACAACCATTACCCATACCCGAATGGAAGTGGGAAAACATCACTATGGACTTTGTCACAGGACTTCCTAAAACATCCAAAGGCAATAATGCTATCTGGGTCATAGTTGATCGTCTTACAAAGACTACACACTTCATTGCTATTAGAGAGGATTTCTCTCTGGATCAGCTTTCCAGGATATATGTAAAGGAAGTGGTAAGATTGCATAGAGTACCACTTTCTATTATATCTGATCGGGATCCGAGATTTACCTCAAAGGTCTGGAGAAGTCTTCAGCATACTCTGGATACAGAGTTGAGTTTCAGCACTGCTTATCATCCTCAGACAGACGGTCAGTCTGAGAGAACAATTCAAACCCTAGAAGATATGTTGAGAGCTTGCTCTATGGATTTCAAAGGAGGTTGGGATCAACACCTACCTTTGGTGGAATTTTCTTATAATAATAGCTTTCACTCCAGTATTCAGATGACTCCTTATGAAGCTCTCTATGGAAAGAAATGTAGGACTCCAACTTGCTGGGATGAAGGTGGGGAAAGAAAGATATTAGGACCTGATCTCATTGATGAAATGGTAGAAAAGGTCAGATCTATTCAACAACACATAAGAGTAGCTCAGAGTCGACAGAAAAGTTATGCCGACAACCGAAGAAAAGACCTAGAGTTTGAAGTGGGTGATAATGTGTTCTTACGAATATCTCCCTGGAAGAGGGTTATGAGATTTGGAAAGAAGGGGAAGTTGAGCCCTAGATATATCGGTCCTTTCGAAATATTGGATCGTGTTGGGAAGGTAGCTTACCGATTGGCGCTTCCACTGAATCTCTCTCAAGTTTACGATGTGTTCCATGTATCTCTCCTGAGAAAGTACATACCTGATCCTTCACATGTACTCAGCTCAGAAGTTGTACCGCTGGAGCAAGATCTTTCTTATGAAGAACAACCGATAGAGATTCTGGATCGTAGCGAAAAAGTCCTACGAAACAAGACCACTCGATTGGTGAAAGTTTTATGGAGGAACCACCAATTAGAAGAAGCTACATGGGAGCTTGAGGATATGATGAGAGAGAGGTATCCTCATCTGTTTGTTACAAAGTGACAAATTTCGAGGGAGAAATTCATTTTAAGGGGGGTAGAATGTAACAACCAATACTTTTATGTTATATAAATCATCAAAGGAATCTTTTTCTACACAACACTTTCTTGGCTTGCTTTACACGAAATCGCGACCTTCCTCGATAGCTTGCGTCGTACGCAATACCGAGTTTCACTAAACAACGATATGCTATTAAAATATTATTAAAACTAGCCATTATGAATAGTAATAACCACTTTTTTAAATTTTATTTTAAAAAATGGACTTCATTTTTGGATTCAGAATATCGAAATTAGCCTAGGGTGAAATTTTGGTATTGTTCTGAAAACTTTCAATTTTTGATGAATAGTGAAACCACTAAGTGGTAGGTTAAAAACTGAATTTTTCATAAAACTTAATTTTACCGCTTCTGTGAATGGAATTTTGAAAATACGACAGACACTGTTGATATCAGTAAGTAAAATGTGGTTCAATGAGATAAAAATAATTTTTTGGTGAATAGTAACTTTTTACTTTTTTTACCGCGATTAATAGTAAATAGGGTAACTAAGGGTAAATATGATATTAATATTACCCTAACACATGTACTAATTCTATTGGATAAGTGTAATTAGACCAAAACCAACCTTATGAATATAATATGACCATTTAGGTCCACTTGGATTAGATTATGACATTTAATATTATTTTATTTAATGAATAGTTAAAATAGTTAAAATCAAAGTTTAATAACTAAAACATTTTTAATATGGGGTTATACATAAGATAAATTCGACTATAAATATTAATTAGAAAGCTAAAACGATTTCCTACATAATGGTATTTATTTGTAATTTTTAGACATTAAATAATTTAATTTATTTATGACACAATGATGATGCAGTAATTATCTTATTAATGAAATATTGACATAATTGATGTTATAAACACCAAAATAAATGAAATTTGAGACTTTTTATGAATCCCACTAATTTTATAGGTTAATATGACATGTTGTTATTGATATAATTAACTTGGTTCGAACTAATAATTCTGTTATGATTTTCACAAAAATCAATTACTAAATAGTGTCAAAATTGACATAAAATAGTTTTTAAAACAAATATTATATTAGTAATTGTTATTTTATTCCAAAAAATATAAGGTTCGGCCACATGACTTAGATAAGGTTATATATATTAATAATAAACAAATTGGGGTTCGTTTGGCTGCTTATAGTAAGTTTATTAACCTTATAGTATAAGAACACAAGAAGACATGGTAAAAGTAAAATTATTTAACTTAATGTTAAATCTAAATGATAAGGTTAAAATAGGAACATAAACTTGTCTAAATTATATTGGATGAGAGGATTTCGACCCATCCCCACCTTAGCCTTGAAATAAATCAATTTGGAGCTATTTAAAACCGAACTTGACTTTATAATAAAATAATAGTTTTAGTTATTCCAAAGGTGCCCATCTCCTCCCTTATAAAAGGACACCTCCTCCCCCTCTTCCTCACACCACTTTGAGCCTTAAATCTCGGCCAAACCCTGACACTTTCTCCTCTCCACTTCCCTAGAGACATCCTAGAGGTTCTTGTCTTCTTCAAAGACCCATTTTAGTGCCCTAAAAGGAGGTCTCAAAGAAGCACTTCAAAGAAGAGGTAATGTCCGTTACCGATTCTTTCATCTTTATTTCTTCTTCCAATTTTTCTTCTTTAGATGTTTCATTATGAAGTAATAACATCAGTATCACTCATATAATGATATGTTATTATAAGTATGAAACAACCCTATTTCACCATCTATCCATCCTACGGAAAAATAAATCACCGCCCGTGCGTACGTACGGAATACCGTCTCCACGCTGTGGTGTAATCTATTTTCCACCACCACCTTACATGGATGGGTATAATGGTGTAAATAATGACTATATATAACTATTATAAAGTGATATTGATTCTTAAATAGTATAAATATACTCCCATACAATTCCACGATCATAGGAACGATATCATCACTCGTGCGTACGTACGGAATACCGTCTCCACGATGTGATGCGACTCGTTCTACATGATCTTCATTTCATAATGATTATATAAATGAATTGAATGAATGAATATGATATATATTACACTAATACCATTCTGTAAATGAGGTATCTATAACCTAAAGAGAAGAATAAGAATTTATTCGACAAAACACGCATAAGAACAAAAAGATATAAACACCCGAATAACAAGTAGCAATGAAATATTACTACTAAGAAGCTAAGAATATGACCATATATGATATCATAAAAATAAGTATGATTCTGGAATAAGTCAATAACATTATTTAAATCATTATACAGGAGGTTCAGACACTTACAAAGCAAGTCGGACCTAAGGTAAGGGAAATATCACAATCTCATTTTTATCTGAGATTGTTTATACTTTGGTATTTACTGGGGTGTATTTTATCATCCACATCCATGTTTCCTAAATATGTAATTTTATTTCCATCCACCTACAATTGTTTAAATCCAAATTTACCCTTCGGTGAGTTTTTAGTAAAAGATATGAAAGGAATCTTTTGTCATTTTTCGTACGAGGTACTTTTTGACTTTTCCGACAAAAGTACGAGAAGAATGTTTTTTTAACTTATACGGAATGAATGGACTTTAAAAAAAATCCAAGAATATTCCTTTACAAGTTTTCAAGTTTATTTTTAATCAACTTATTTTAGTTATAATTTTATGACATGTTACGAAATGAAAAGTGTTTTTGAAGTAGAAATGATATTTTCCTCAAGAATGGAGTTCAAGTGTTTTATCAAAATTATTTTCCATCTAAGATAATAAAGGGTTATGTTTCTATCCCTATTATTACATGGATTTGATTATGTTGTGATGGAAATATTTTTTATGAATTCCTTTATCTTATATGAATTGTTTTATGATTTCACGATGTTTAAGATTCCCATTTTTATTACATGGGTTATGCAATGATGTATGTTTTAAGATTTTGTGGCACACATAAGAATGGTATCACTATGAGATGGGTGGGACCTATATCTCCCTCCAATGCATTGGGTAAAGATTTTATATCTCATGAGATAGACATGGCTGGAATGGTAGTTTATACCGGTTCAGTGAAACAGGACTGAAACGAGGGTGACTCGGTTTAGAAAGGGACTTTGTCCACTAAGATAGTCTTGGCAATGAGTCTTGACTAACAAGAAATGATTCTCTATGATTATGTGTGTATGCCACAAAGTTTAATGTTTTAAGTTATGATTATTGTGATTACATTTCACTGCCATGAGTTATCCCAGGTTATGAAATTCTGATCTCTTTTACAGGTTAAGATTTCCAAAAGTTATGTGCTTATGTATATGATGTGATTGATATTTCTTTTGTTTACCCTTACTGAGCATTTGAGCTCACCCTTTTGTATGTTTTCTTTCCCCAGGTCAGGAAGAAGGTTATTAAGTAATATATGCCAAAAGGGACTATAGATATGATGAAATAAATGGGAGACAGTGTAGACGCTTTATGAACCAGTTGTTTATGTTTCCCAGTTTCTAAAGACACTATACCTATACGGTCCTTTCGTGGTTTTGTTATATGTTGTAATAAGTATGCTTCAATTTTGAAGTATTAACAATGTATGTAAATTATGGGTCGTTATAAAGACCACCACCCATTGGTCGTCCCGACCACCTTCACGTCAGTTCACCAACACTCTAGGCAGCCTAGAGTGTAAGCCCCCCACCTGAACTACGAGGTATTCGATCATTGTTAATGCAAGGTACATAGGAAGCCTCAATGAGGTTCAAGACCACCACCCATACCTGAACTATGAGGTCTTTGATCCTTTCTAAGGCAAGGTACGTAGGAAGCCTCCATGAGGTTCAATCCCACCACCCATTGGTCGTCCTGACCAACTTCACGTCAATTCACCAACACTCTGGGCAGCCTAGAGTGTAATCCCCATGCCACCTGAACTACGAGGTCTTTGATCCTTACTAAGGAAAGGTACATAGGAAGCCTCCACGAGGTTCAATACCACCACCCATTGGTCATCCCAACCACCTTCACATCAGTTCACCAACACTCTGGGCAGCCTAGATTGTAAGCTCCATGCCACCTGAACTACGAGGTCTTTGATCCTTGCTAAGGCAAGGTACATAGGAAGCCTCCACTAGGTTCAAGCCTACCACCCATTGGTCGTCCTCATCACCTTCACGTCAGTTCACCAACACTCTGGGCAGCCTAGAGTATAAGCCCCATGTCACCTGAACTACGAGGTCTTTGATCCTTGCTAAAGCAAGTTACGTAGGAAGCCTCCATGAGGTTCAAGCCCACAACCCATTGGTTGTCCCGACCTCCTTCACGTCGGTTCACCAATAGTCTGGGAAATCTAGAGTGTAAGCCCCATGCCACCTGAACTACGAGGTCTTTGATCCTTGCTAAGGCAAGGTACGTAGGAACCCTCCACGAGGTTCAATCCCACCACCCATACATGAACTATGAGGTCTTTGATCCTTGTAAAGGCAAGGTACGTAGGAAGTGTCCACGAGGTTCAAGCCCACCACCCATTGGTCATCCTGACCACCTTCACATCAGTTCACCAAAACTATGGGTAGCCTACAGTGTAATCCCCATGCCACCTTAACTATGTGGAATTTGATCCTTTCCAAGGAAAGGTACGTAGGAATCCTCCCTGAGGTTCAGGACCACCATCAATTGGTCCCTACCATCTTCCCGTCTGTGCGCCATGCCCCATACCTGAACTACAAGGTATTTGATCCCTGCCAAGGCAAGGTATGTAGGAAGCCTCCAAGAGGTTCAAGACCAACATCACCCATTGGTTCTAACCATCTTCACGTCATTTCACCCCCATCCATAGGTAATCCGTTGTGACCTCAATCAGTGGTAATCCATTGTGATCCTATTCAGTGGTAAGCCATTGACACTCTTATCAAGTGGTAAGACTGTTTTTGATGCTTTCACCGGGGCGCACGCATCCGTAATGCAGAGGACGCGCTGTTGCTGCCCCGCATTCCCTTGTTCCAAAGGTGGGTGATATTAGCTCCTTATTCAAGGATGTATTCTCCTTAATCGAAACAAGATGATGGGATTTCGGTTCTTCTTCCCATGGATTCCTCCTCGGAACTCTTCACCTAGTCCAGGTCTCCCTTATAGATTTAAAACGCGGTTCATGAAGCTCTTCTGGGTGCCATATCTTCGTGGACACCAGTTAATTACACTGCTTCTGCCAGGACCTTCCAAGGGGTTCGGTCAGGGCAGAAACCTTCAGTTAATAGAGTAGTCACGTTTGGGCATCACTGGTGTTTATAGACGTTGGGGAATTGTCATGTCTGTCTTCTGTCCCTTATAATAGGGATTCTCGAGGGCGCGGAAGCCCGAGGCATCCCACATCGAACGCGGGGAATTGTATGCCATAGGCATGTGTCTGAGGTTTTACTCAGCTTGCAATGTTTAACACGGGGCATTCCACAAGTTTAACGTCCAACGAAGATAGATCGAAATGATCGGAACACTAGCTAGAGTGGATTAGATTGAAGAATCCTCTGGAGGGAACACTGATGTTGGGGCCAGCACGTGGGTGGCTTCCCGAATGCTGTGGAGAGGAATGAAGTGGCATGATCACACCAGGATGTGGTGGCCCGGGTAAGAATCAGGATGGATGATGGCTTCGGGCTTGGGTCTCGAGGAGACATCCTACGTATCCCCGTGACAGGGAATCAAAGTCCGCATAGTTCAACGATACGGTGGGACACCTAAAGAGGTGACCCATGAGAATGGACACGTGGAGATGACCCAGAGGAATTAGAACCTTCGGGTTAGGGCATGATCTCCCCGAGACACATGGACTCGAGGGAGAGATCAGGATGAGACATGGGTTTCAGGCTTGAACCTCATGGAGGTTTCCTACATATCCCCATGGAGGGGAATCAAAGTCTCTTTAGTTCAGATGGTTGGTACAGTTCAAGGTCATGCAGGATGAGAACGGGGCTTACACCCTGAGGCGGCCCATGGTGACAATGAACCGACGTGAATGGGGACCTAAGGTCCAGATGGATTGGGGATTACACTCTGAGGCGGCCCAAGGTGGAAATAGGTCATGGCACACCGTCATAGAGATGGTTGGAGCCGGTGGTTTGTCAGGATTGAACCTCGTGGAGGCTTCCTACATACCATACCTTAGAAAAGATCAAAGTCCTCATAGTTTGGGATGGATGGGGCTTATGCTCTGAGACATCCCATGGTGGTGGGGCTTGAACCTCATGGAGGCTTCCTACGTACCATGCCTTAGCACGGATCAAAGTACCTGTAGTTAGGGATGCATGGGGCTTATGATCTGAGATGGCCCATGGTGGTGGGGCTTGAACCTCATGGAGGCTTCCTACGTACCATGCCTTAGAAAGAATCAAAGTCCCTGTAGTTCGGGTTGGATGGGGCTTACGCTTTGAGACAACCCATGGTGGTTAGGCTTGAACCTCATGGAGGCTTCCTACATACCATGCCTTAGCACGGATCAAAGTCCCCGTAGTTCAGGTTATATGGGGCTTACGCTCTAAAATGGCCCATAGTGGTGGGGCTTTGTTGGGAAAAAATCCCTCAAAGCATCATTGAAGCATTTTTTAGGTGATTGTGTTTGTTAAAAAAGTGGACATTTGTGTGGTGATTGTTGACAATGCAAAACATGACATACAATTTTGTTGAAAAAGAGGATTTCACAGTGGAATGTTGAGTTCAAGAGCTATGGTTATCGATCCAGTTTTATTCAAGAACATCGACAAAGAGATGGATGATCTGGAGGCGGTACAAAAAGAACAGATACAAGGTGGCGCCGTTTTCTAGTGGTTGCCAAATTTTTGGGCATGAAAATCGTCAAATGAAGAAAAGTGGTTTTTGGAAAAGGGACTTGTGTGTCGTACACTTGAAGGAGAGGAAACTTACGCACCATATGTTTTTGAAGATCATAACATCAAAATATGTCAAAGGGACAAGGGTCGCGCAAGTATTGAGTTGGTTTCACAAGTGACTTGCACGCTGTGAAGAGACTTTCACGTCGGTGCTTAGGAGGCTTGGGAACTTGCACTCCTGTTGTTTTTCTGGATCAGAACTTCAAAATATGGCAAAGGAAGGTGTGCCGTGCAAGTATTGGTTTGGTCATGCAAGTGATTAGTGCGATAGAGGCCAGGGCGGTTGAGCTGCGCGCCGAGACTTGTGCACCGAAGGGGGACTTGTGCGCTGTCACGTAGGTAGTTCAAATGCCTATAAATACTGCACCAGCCCTCCTCATATCCACCGGAGTTCAACACTTTGAGAAATCAGAGCTCCCGTCGCGCAGGTGTGGTGGTCGTGCAAGTGGTGGTGTGTCGCGCAAGTGGGAATTGCGCGCCAGATTTGAAGAAGGGCGATTGTTGGCAGTTGCGCGCCAATATTGGATTGGGCGTAAGAGGAAGTGTGTCGCGCAAGTTTGGAGTTGAAGAATCTTGTGTCACACAAGTGTGTGAGGTGGACATGCGCGCTAGTTGTGACTTGCACGCCAATACTTGTGCACCAAGTAAGGTTTATTTCCGGCAGTGATTTTCGGGCTGTGTGGAAACTGGAAGATTTCCCGATACCTTCTGTGCAAAGAGAGATTCATCTACGAGTGAAAGTTGGGATTCAACAGAGCATCTACTTACAGAGGAAGATGCATTCTTTCATGCAAATGAAGAGACCTACAGGTTTATAAACTGTGAGTGGATACTTTCCAGAGCAGTGAGCGAAGGAAGAGGAAAAAGGTGATCCTCTCCACCGACAGTGAGCCAGAGAGAGAGAGAAACATGGAGTGACCCTTGGGAAAGCAGTGAGCTGACCCTAAACCTTGTAAAGGCAGTGATCTTGGGACAGAGTGACTGTGCCCAAACCTTGTAATCCACATCTAGTGAAGAATAGTATAATTTGGTACGACCGAAAACTTGTCAGCGTATGCTCCTTGGACATAGCCCTTAGCGGTGAACCAAGTAGAAATTGTTGTGTCATGTGCATTCTTTACCTTCTGTTTATATTATGAAACAGGAAAGTGAGAGAAGAGTGTTTTTTCTTAGCATCGAAACAAGATAAGAATGGGATTTTATTTTGAATTAGTCATACCCTGATTCACCCCCCCTCTCAGGGTACTCAGCCTAGTGGACCTAACAATTGGTATTAGATGGAAAGGTTGACATTAGGTCTTCTCTCAATGGAGGTCACTAATCATAAAGGGATTCCGATCTTTAACGGATTTAATTTTTAGATATGGAAGAATCGAATGCAACACTATTTCTGATCCTTGGGAATGGATGTATTTTTAGCAGCTATGCATGGTATTACAGCTCATATTAATAGTGGTGCATTATCATAAGCTGAGCATAGAGAGTTGGATGCTGATTCTAAAGCAATCAATGCTTTAGGGGGAGCCCTTTCCAATCCCATATACATGAAGGTGATGTTATGAAAAACGTCACATGCCATGTGGGAAAAGATTTTGAATATATATGAAGGGGATACAAAGGTCAGAGAGGCAAAGCTGCAGGTGTTGTGGAACAAATATGAAGATCTGAAAATGAACCCGAATGAGTCTGTTGATGCATTCTTTGACAGGGTAAACATTGTTGTGGAAGATATGCGAGGTCTTGGAGAAGTCATTGAAGACATAAAGATCGTAAAGCGCATCTTGAGGAAACATCCACCTCGGTTCAATCTGAAAGTTTCAATACTAGAAGATAAAGATCCAAAAGAGATGACACTAGACAATTTGAACAGTACCTTGGTTTCATATGAAATGAGTAATGATGATAATGAGGCTTTGGAAAATGGGAAGTCCGAATAGGTGGCATTTAAGGCCATGAAGAAGCTCACCATTGAAGATTCTCAGGAAGAAGAAGAGACAGATGAGGTAATGTCATTCCTCTCCTCAAATCTTCAAAGAGGAAAAGGAAAGTTCAAAGGGAAGCTTCCAATTTCTTGATTTAGATGTGTAAATGTTGGTCATCTTGCTGCAAGGTGCCCCAAAAAGATTCAAGAAGAAAACGATGAAGATGAAGTTGAAATTTCCAAGAAAAAATATTCAGCCTATGTGAAAGGGAATAAGAAGTTCAAGAGAAATTTCTTCAAGAAGAAGAATCTTCTTTCACAACAAATAGATAGTTCAGATGAGTCTGAGGGTAAGGAAATTGAAGAGATAGAAAACTGCAAAGATTATGGAAAAAATGCAATGGTGGTTGTTGTCAGTAGTGCTCAAGAAAAGAAAGAAACCGATACTGATGAGGAAGAAGAAGAAATTGAAGGGAGAGTTGACATGGAAGATGAATTAGAAGCATCTCTTGAAGAGATAGATGTTTGGAGAGAGAAAAAAGAAAGCCAACAAGGTGGTACATGATGCCAAACTCTACATGCAATAGCAGGAAGAAGAAAAGTCTGATCTAGTGAAAGAAATTGAAAATCTTAAGTCTTCCAGGCCAGAGCGCACAGAAAAGGTTGATGAGTATAAGCTCAAGATTGAAGAACAGAAAAGGGAGATCGATTTCTTGAATAGAAAAGTGAAAGATCATGTCAAGCGTATCGAAGATCTTGAAGAGGAAGTTGTCGGTCTGTGGAGAAAAGATAAAGACCAGGAAAAACCCTTGAATCCCAACACATTCTTGGGAAAGCAGGTCATTACGAAGACTGAAAAGATGAAAGAATATCCTAGTAGTTCATAAGGAAAGAAGTAGCAATTGAGCACAGAAGTTAAGGCTGATTTAGGGATTAATCAGAAAAAAAAATCTATGGCAGTTGAAGTCAGACCGCAAGCACCCGTCCTAAGATTGAAGGTGGATTTGGGCACAAAGCAGAATCAGAATATTCAGAGATCCCAAGGGGAAACTCATAGTGCTGAAGTAAGACAAAGGAATGCACCTTATATCAGGTGTTATTTTTGTGGAACGATGGGGCATTCACATTATGTGTGTTCCATATCCAAAAGATACCAAAGGGAATAAGAATAGAGGTGGCATCCAAACAGAGAATGCTTTTCTAGAACATATTTTAAAGGACACTGTTTTTGGTGCAGAGGATTTGGGCACATGGCTAGGTACTTCACTTCGACCATTCAGAGAAATGTTCCAAAGAAGAATCAAAACGTTAGCAAGCAGCAGATCGATAAACCGACAAGTGAGTTAAAAATGAAAAATAGATTTGCGGCTTTGCAAGATGAAGTTGGTCCATCATACTCTGAGAAAGAATAGAACCCTCAATCCATGATGAGTGTGAAAGAAAAATTATGTACCAAGAAGAAGAAAATTGAGAAGGCCGTGGTGGCAGAGATTTCCCTTAAATCATCAGATCGCTCTGGTGTGTGGATCCTTGATAGTGGTTGTACATCTCACATGATGGGTAATAAGGATCTTGTTACAAGCATAAAATATGACAAATGAGTTGTCAAATTTGGAAAAGATAAAGGACTAAATATTGTTGACTCAGGGAAATCCAAGTTTGGGGTCAAAGAAATGAGACGTGCTGATGTCTTGGTAGTAGAGGGTCTCAGTCGTAACTTGCTAAGTGTCAGTCAACTATGTGACTTTGGGCACTCTATCCTATTTACCAAGAATATGTGTATTGTTAAAGGAAAAGATGGAGCAGTCATTCTACAAGGAAAACAAACAAAGGTAAATAATTATCTGGTAGGTGGGGAAGAAGATTCATGCTTTTTATCCCGAGAAGAAGAAAACCAGCTGTGGCATAAGCGACTTGGTCATCTATGTCAACCATCCATGGAAGATCTGGTAAAGTGTGATGCTGATAGAGACCTTCCCAAACTATCACATGATCACACTCATACGTGTGATTCTTTTCAACAAGGGAAGATCATCAGAAAGACATACAGGCCAAAGGAACAAAAATAAACTGGAGTTCTCGAATTGGTGCATGCTGATGTATGTGGACCTATCTCACCACGAGCTATAAATTGGAAAAGGTACTATGTTATTTTAATTGATGATTTTAGCATAATGGCCTGGGTGTTTGTCATTACCCATAAGACAGAAGTGTTCAGTTGCATAAAGCAGTATAGGAGGGAATCAGAAAGGATGCTTGGGAAGAAAATTCTAAAGTTTCGTACTGACAATGGTACGAAATTCACAAACATTCAAGTTGAAGACTATCTCGAGAAACATGGGATAAGACATCAAGTTTTATCAGTGAGAACTCCCCAAAAGAATGGAGTGGTTGAAAGGAGTAATCAGATCATCAACAACATGTCCAGAACGATGCTTATTGATAAAGACCTACCAGAGAAATTTTGGAAGGAAGCAGTTCTGACATCGGTCTATGTTTCAAATAGGTCTCTATTGTGTCCAAATCAAGGGAAGACTCTGTATGAACTATGGTATGAAAAGAATCCAACGTTAAAATACTTTCAAATATTTGGAATTAAGTGTTTCATTCTCAACAAAGAAAATCACAGGAAGTTTGAGGCACGAGGAGATGAGGGGATATTCCTTGGCTACTCAAGGAAAAGAAAAGCGTATAAATGCTTCAAAAAAAGGCTGGGAAATTTTTTTGAGAGCAATGATGTCACCATAATTGAAAATGAATAGAATACTCAATGACCTAGTGACCGGTTTTCAGATGAAAGTGATGAGGAGATAAGTGACACAGGGGGAGTAGAAGTGGAAGAGGATAACTCCAAAGAAGATACTGATGATGAACAAGAAAGTGTGAAGTCTGTGTTTGCAAGAAAGATGAAGAGTCGAGTTGAAATTGATAGGCACAATATCATTGGTGATCATATAGCTCTAGTTCAGACTCAAAGAATGAAATAATTACAGAAAACATCATTTTTATCTTAGATGGAGCCGAAATGTTTTTCTGATGAAGCTGAAGATGAAAACTGGGTTCAGGCTATGAATGAAGAGCTTGATCAGATTGAGAAGAACTAGACATGGGAGATTGTTTCGAGGCCAGCAGACAAGAATGTCATCGGGACTAAATGGGTCTATCGCAACAAGATGAATGAAGATGGAACTGTGATTCGAAACAAATCACGACTAGTGTGAAAAGGGATACTACCAGATAGAGGCAATAGATGTAGATGAGACATTTTCACCGGTTGCAAGGATGGATATAATCAGATTATTTTTGGCCATTGCAGTGCAAAGAAAGTTCAAAGTGTTCCAGATAGACGTCAAATCTGCATTTCTAAATGGGGTTATGGAAGAAGAGGTGTACATTGAGCAGCCAGATGGTTTTCTCATTCATAAGGATGAGAACAAAGTTTGTAGGCTGAAGAAGGAGTTGTATGGGATGAAACAAGCAACAAGAGCATGGTAATCAAGGCTTGATCAATACTTGAAGAGGCTTGGTTTTCAGCGTGGTGGAGTTGATTACAATCTCTATTTCAACAAAAATAGTAATCAAAGGATGATGGTGCTGGTCTATGTCGATGAAATAATATTTGGTGGATCAGATGAAGCTCAGTGCAGACAGTTTTCTGAATTCATGAAAAATGAGTTTGAAATGTAAAGTATTATAGAGATAACGTTTTTTATTGGCCTACATGTGACACAAGGAAGGAATGGAACATTCATTTCTCAATCCAAATATGTCAAGGAGGTGTTAAGAATGTTTGTTATGGAAAATTACAAGGAGATGAAAACTCTGGTTGCTACCCGAATGAAATTATAAAAAGATGAGGATGGAAAGGCAGTTAACATCACATAATATAGGAAATTTATTGGAAGTTTGTTATACTTGATTGCGAAAAGATTTGATATTGTTTTTGCAACATTCCAAGCTGTGAGATATCAAAGTAAACCAAAGGAAACTCACATGCTCACAGTGAAAATAATACTTCGATATATCAAGGGAATGGTGGACTTCAGCTTGACATATAACGACAAATCTCTGGCAGAGTTATTGGGATATACTGATGCAGACTGGGATGGTTTAGCGGATGTCAGGAAATCAACATCTGGAGGTTCATTCTATCTTGGCGGACTATATATTTCTTGGTTAAAAAAGAAGTGGGATTGCATTTCATTAAGCACTGCAGAAGCTAAGTATATTGCGACCACTCAAGAATATACACAGTTATTATGGATGAAGCAGCAGCTCGACGATATGGGAGTTGAAGTGAAGTCTCCGATCGGAATCTAGTGTGATAACTCAAGTGCTATCAATCTTATAAAAAATCCAGTTCATCACTCAAGGACAAAGCACATTGAGATCAAATATCATTTTATCAAGGAGAAAGTGGAGCAAGGGCTTGTGAAGTTGGAGTATGTGCCTACAGAGTTACAGGTTGCAGACATTCTAACAAAGGCCTTACCCAAGGAATCATTCAAAAGTCATTGAATGGATCTGAGAGTTCAGTCTATTACTCACACTTAAAAGCGTGTGGATGTGAAACCCCCCTCTCCCCGAGGTATGATGTTTTTTTCCCTAATGTGATGATATGTGTTCTCTACTATGTTACAGACTACAACAGAGTGACATTTGGGTTCGTTGACAAAGGGGGATAAAATAGTGATTGTTCAAGGGGGAGACAGTGTGGCTATTTGAGAAATCCTGACAGATATGAGGAGAAGCTGACCAGTGGAGCCGGTAGATTGGGGGAGAAATGAGAAAGGGGGAGATTTTTAAATCTGACGACTCTAGAAGTGATCGATCAGAGAATAGATATCACGACAGTTGAGGATCGTGATAAAAGCAAATGAGTAGTGTTGGGCGTATATTTCCAAAAATTGGTATCAGTTCAGAAATAATTTGTATCAGTACGGTGAAAATTGGTATCAGTTTGGTGTCAACAATGGGTGTCAGAGTTGAAGTGATTCATTGATGAACTTTTCATTTACTCTTGTTTCTCACGCCGAGCATTGCTCATGTGGGCTCAGAGTATGTGTTGAGCGAATCCTTGATCGCTATCAGAATCACAATGAGGAGAACGGTGGATGAAAAATCAATGATATATCTTTTTATGGAAGAGTTTTCAACAAACCCAAAGGGGGATATTGTTGGGCAAAAATCCCTCAAATCATCATTGAATCATTTTTGAGGTGATTGTGTTTGTTAACAAAGTGGACATCTGTGTGGTGATTGTTGACAACACAAAACATGACATACAATTTTGTTGAAAAAGAGGATTTCACAGTAGAATGTAAAGTTCAAGAGCTATGGTTATCGATCCATGTTTGATTCAAGAACATCGACAAAGAGATGGATGATCTGGAGGCGGTACAGAAAGAACAGATACAAGGTGGTGCTTTTTTCCAGTGTTTGCCAAATTTTTGGGCCTGAAAATCATCAAATGAAGAAAAGTGGTTTTTGGAAAAGGGACTTGCGTGCCATAAACATGAATGATAGGAAACTTTCATGCCATATGTTTTTGAAGATCATAACTTCAAAATATGGCAAAGGGACAAGGGTCACGCAAGTATTGAGTTGTTCGTGCAAGTGACTTGCACGTCGTGAAGAGACTTGCGCGCCGGTGCTTAGGAGGCTTGGGAACTTGCACGCCTATTGTTTTTCAGGATCAGAACTTCAAAATATGGCAAAGGAAGGTGAGTCGCGCAAGTATTGGTTTGGTCACGCAAGTGAGTAGCGCGATAGAGGCCAGGGCGGTTGAGCTACACGCTGAGACTTGCGCACCGGAAGGGGACTTGCGCGCTGTCGCGCAGGTAGTTCAAATGCCTATAAATACAGGACCACCCCTCTTCATCTCCACCGGAGTTCAACACTTTGTGAAATCAGAGCTTCCGTTGTGCAGGTGTGGTGGTCGCACAAGTGGTGGTGTGTCGCGCAAGTGGGACTTGCGCGCCAGATTTGATGAAGGGCGATTGTTGGCAGTTGCGCGCCAATATTGGATTGGGCGTAAGATGAAGTGTGTTGCGTAAGTTTGGAGTTGAAGAAGCTTGTATCATGCAAGTGTGTGAGGTGGACTTGTGCGCCAGTTGTGACTTGCATGTCGATACTTGCATGCCGAGATAGACTTGCGTACCAAGTAAGGTTTATTTCCGGCAGTGATTTTCGGGCTGCGTGGAAACTAGAAGTTTTCCCGATACCTTCGGTGCAAAGAGAGATTCATCTACGAGTGAAAGTTGGGCTACAACAGAGCATCTACTTACAAAGGAAGATGCATTCTTTCATGCAAATGAAGAGACCTACAGGTCTATAAACTGTGAGTGGATCCTTTCCAGAACAGTGAGCAAAGGAAGAGGAAGAAGGTGATCCTCTCCACCAGGAGTGAGCCAGAGAGAGAGAAACAGGGAGTGAACCTTGGGAGAGCAGTGAGCTGACCCTAAACCTTGTAAAGGAAGTGAGTCTGGGACAGAGTGACTGCGCCCGAACCTTGTAATCCACATCTAGTTAAGAATAGTAAAATTTGGTACGACC
Source organism: Viscum album (assembly GCA_963277665.1). Lineage (NCBI taxonomy): Eukaryota > Viridiplantae > Streptophyta > Magnoliopsida > Santalales > Viscaceae > Viscum > Viscum album. The sequence goes on along the minus strand of OY728144.1, from coordinate 200,438,707 downwards.
GGAAACTTGTTGGAATATGCTCCTTGGACGTAGCCCTTATTGGTGAACCAAGTAAATTTTTTTGTTTTCTATTCATGCTTTACCTTATGTTTATATTGTGCGATAGGAAAGTGAGAGAAGAGTGTTTTTCTTAACAGTAAAACAAGATCATAACGGGTTGTTATTTTGAATTATTCAGACCCTGATTTTCCCCCCCTCACAGGGTACTCAGCCTAGTGTACCTAACAGGCTTGAACCTCATGGAGGCTTCCTACGTACCATGCCTTAGCACGGATCAAAGTCCCCGTAGTTTGGGTTGGATGGGGATTATGCTCTGAGACGGCCCATGGTGGTGGGGAATGAACCTTGTGGAGGCTTCCTACGTTTCATGCCTTAGCACAGATCAAAGTCCCCATAGTTCGGGTTGGATGGGGCTTATGCTCTGATACGACCCAAGGTAGTGGGGTTTCAACCTCGTGGAGGGTTCTTATGTACCATGCCTTAGCACGGATCAAAGTCCCCGTAGTTCAGGTTGAATGAGACTTATGCTCTGAGACGACCCATGGTGGTGGGGCTTAAACCTCGGGGTGGCTTCCTACATACCATGCCTTAGCACGGATCAAAGTCCTCATAGTTTGGGTTGTATGGGTCTTATGCTCTGAGAAATCCCATGGTGGTGGGTCTTGAACCTCGTGGATACTTCCAATGTACCATACCTTAGCACAGATCAAAGTCCCCGTAGTTTGGGATGGATGGGGCTTATGCTCTGAGACGACCCATGGTGGTGGGGCATGAACCTCGTGGAGGCTTCCTACGTACCATGCCTTAGCACAGATCAAAGTCCCCATAGTTCGGGATGGATGGGGCTTACGCTCTAAGATGGCCCATGGTGTTGGGGCTTGAACCTCGTGGAGGCTTCCTACGTACCATGACTTAGCACGGATAAAAGTCCCCGTAGTTCAGGATGGATGGGGCTTACGCTCTGAGACGACCCATGGTTATAGCATTCCGCCTTTTTATAACATAAACTTTCATTACATTACACAAAACTGAGGATCTTTAAGGTTTAGTGTCTTGGAAACCAGGAACATAATACATGAAAACAATAAAAAACATTCTTCTTAAACACTTGAAAGTATTATCCCTAAGTTCATCCTAGGTTAATTAATGCATCTCATAACCTGGGGACATACATCAAAAGAAAGGGTGAGCAGAAGGCCCAGTAAGGGAAACAAGAGAAACATTTTACGTATGAACTTGAGATACATCAATAAAGTCATGAAAAGAACTTTAAGGCATGAGAATGAAATCATGAGGCATATCATAATAAAAATAACATTTTTCATAACTTGAAGATGTGGCTACAACATTTAACATAGACAATCATGAGCATATCACCAAGGTCCATCCCCAAGGTGTCATTTGAAAATTACCAAGGTTATTCACCAAGATAGCGTGAAAATTGTAATCTCTAGTGGTTACATCATTACCCAATGAATTGGAGCGCTATCAGGGCGCACCCTTAAATTTGCCTTTATTATCATGTGAGCCACATATATCATCATCAAAAATTTCATAAATAACCCATATATCATAAAATAAATGGGTTTCATTTCATAATCATAACGTTTTAAAAACTACTTTAAAGACATGATCTTTACATCACTTTAAACCCACGGAAGGGGAGAGCGGGTTTCATGTATGTAAATCCCAGAATTTAAAATAGAAAATTTTGGTATATATGTGAATACCCATATAGAAGAGATAGCTTTGAGTATTCACTTAATAAAATCAAAGAACTTTATAAAAAGAGAGAGACATTTTGAGACGAAAATTCTGCAGCATAACGGCTATGTTACAGGGTTTTAGAAAACATTGAAAAGAGAGGGGACATGTGTCAAACATTCATAAATAACCCATAAAACAGTATAGGGACAGCATATAAGTGATTTAAGAACATGGTAATGAAATTTGAAAATATACCATATGAAATGAAGAACATGAAAGGAAGTCAAAAATAAGATTTCTCTTATGAAAATTTGGCAGCCTAATGGCGTCACATAAACTTCAACCAAAAATGAATTGATGAGATCAAATAGGGTCTCTCATCATATGAACATAAAATATCAGTATGATAGATATAGAGATCATACCCCAACATAATAAAAAGGAACTTGCAAGACTTGACATGGAATTAGAACTTTGAAAAGGGAGAAAGGTGCAAGGACCACTTAAAGATTCAGCAGCCTAACGACGCCACTTAAACTTCAAAATACTAAATTGAAGAGATCAAATGGGGTCTCTCATCATATGGTCATAAAATATCAGTATGATAGATATAGAGATAATACCCCAACATAACAAAAAGGAACTTGGAATAATTGACATGAAAGTAGAACTTCAAAACGAGAAGGGTGAAGAACCACTTAAAAATTCGGCAGCCTAACGGTGTTACTTAAAACTTCAAAATACTGAATTGAAGAGATAAAATGGGTTCTCTCATCATATGATCATAAAAGATCAGTATGATAAATTTAGAGATCATACCCCAACATAATAAAAAGGAACTTGAAATACTTTACATGAAAATAGATCTTGAAAAATGAGAAGGGAGAAAGAATCCGTTACAAAAATTTCGGCAGCCTAACGGCGCCACTTAAAACTTCATAAAACGAAATAATGAGAGTAATAGGGGATCTCTCATTATGTGAAAATGAAAAGGCCAGTAAGATGATTATAGAATAACACCCTTTAACATAAGAACATGGAGCATAAAAAAAATTACATAAAAGATATTTCTTGAAAAGAAAGAGAGAGATCGGATCCCTTACCTTAAAATGTAACTCTTAAAACACAAAGTTTTGGACCTTGAGGGCTTGGGGGAACCTTGGGAGGACTCCTTGGGAGGTAAAGAGACCAAAAATTCGTTGAGGATGGTTTTGGAGTCGAATGGATGAGAGGATGGCTTGGTATTTATAGGGAAAGTGAGGGGACAAGGCATTAATGGCCAAGGGACACCTCACATGTGCTTTTCTCAAAACCATGTGCTCTCCCATGATATTTCCAATTAAGTTAGGCCAAATGGGGCCCCCAATACAAATATCCATCACCTTAGGTCGGACAAACCTTAAAATATCTCATGACATCACCATGACACAGTTATGATGTCATTAAACATACCGAAACCCTAAAACTGTATTTTTACTATTCACTGAAAATTCAACTTTCTCAGAAAAATCCCAAAATTTCACATTAACCAAATATTAATTCTCTGATTTCAAAAATGAACTCCATTTTATAAAAATATTTTTCTAAATATTTTTAATTTTAATTTTAAATAAATAAACAATTCACAGAAAATTCATTTTTTTCAGAAAAAACCCCAAAAATTACCTTAACATAATATCGATGCTCTGAGTTCAAAAATGAAATCCATTTTATAAAAATAATTTTCTAAATATTTTTAATTTAATTTTTAATTAAAAAACACTATTCACCTGAAAAAACTAACACTTGAATAATAATTTATGAAACCGTTATTTAACAATTTTATTGAATCAAATTACTTAATCAGGATGACTAGATTATTTTAAACCTTTATTTAAGTGAGATTACTAATCCATTTGGTCATATTGCTAATCCTAATCATAAAATCACTATTCATAATTTACTATTCATCAATAATCAAGTTGATCTTATTAGACTCTAAATTTCATAATGAACATAATTGTAGAAGACCATTTTTTGAAAATCATTACACATTTTTAATTATTTAAGGTTTACATAAACATTTGTTTAAAAAAAATATCCTTTATCTAAAATTCACCAAAAATATGCATACTATATTTATCCGGACATTTGAAAATTCATAAACTTCATAAGAAGAAATCCCAATTTTTATTTAAAACAAAAGATTACACAAGGCAGTTATGGTCTCCTTACATAGCCCCTTATCACACCAGCATAGGACCTAAGTGTAAGGTGTTCTAAGGTGAGAGAATCCGAGGGAGGCTCGACCAACATCGCACGAGTAGTAATTTCTATCAGTTTGAACTTCTCGCGAAGGCGATCCCGTTCTATCTTCACACGATGAAGTTCGGCTTGGGTTTGGTCCAGAGCAAAGCCCAGTGGTGCTACCTCCTTCACAAGTTCTGTTAGATGGGCTTCGATCGGTCCAAGAGTACTGGGTGAGGCCATCAAATCTTCTTTCTATATTAATTAACCAAGGTCGCTTGTATTTAGAGACAAATATCGAAATGTTTAGTTTCCAGTGGTCATATTGACCAATGGTCATATAACAGTCAAAACCCAACAGTTTCATTTTAATTATACTCATGTTATCCAATGAAATAGTTTTTTTGAGTATATACAAAAAAATAAAATAAAATAACACACAAAATTAGGAAACAAGATTTATTCAAAATTTTGGGTCGTTACAATGGTGGTGGGGCTTGAACCTCGTGGAGGCTTCTTACATACCATGCCTTATCATGGATCAATGTCCCTGTAGTTTGGTTTGGATGGGGCTTATGCTCTGAGATGGCCCATGGTGGTGGGGCTTGAACCTCATGGAGGCTTCCTACGTACCATGCCTTAGCACGGATCAAAGTCCCCGTAGTTCGGGTTGGATGGGGCTTACGCTCTAAGACGGCCCATGGTGGTGGGGCTTGAACCTTGTGGAGGCTTCCTTCGTTCTATGACTTAGTACAGATCAAAGTCCACATATTTCAGGATGGATGGGGCTTACGCTCTGAGACATCCCATAGTGGTGGGGCTTGAACCTCATAGAGGCTTCCTACATACCATGCCTTAGCATGGATCAAAGTCCTCGTAGTTCAGGATGGATGTGACTTACACTCTGAGAAGGCCCATGGTGGTGGGGCTTGAACCTCATGGAGGCTTCCTATATACCATGCCTTAGCATGGATCAAATTCCACGTAGTTCGGGTTGGATGGGGCTTATGCTCTGAGACGACCCATGGTGGTGGGTCTTGAACCTCGTGGAGGCTTCCTATGTTCCATGCCTTAGCATGGATGAAAGTCCCCATAGTTCGGGATGGAAAGGGCTTATGCTCTGAGACGACCCATTGTGGTGGGACTTGAACCTCGTGGAGGCTTCCTACATACCATGCCTTAGCACGGATGAGAGTCCACGTAGTTCGGGTATACAGTTTAATAACATGCTGGACGGAGGCATTTGGGGATTATGCTCTGAGGTGGCCCAATGGTGTTTCATGGTCAGTGCCCACTCTAAGATCATGTGAGTGATGATCAGTGTGAGAAACAAGATGTTGTAGGGACCAGACGATCACGTCGTGAAAGGGTGCGTCCGTGGGAAGCAAAGAGGGGCTTACGCGTTGAGCGACCCATGGTTTTGGGACTCACTCGAGGATGGAGGCCTGTGGAGTGACAAAGAGAAATGGGAGAGGGATTTGGTACCCATGAAGAGAGGAGGGGACCCGTTCCCTATCATGCTCTCCGCTGGCCTTGGCACCGAGGAAGTGAGGAGGAGCAGGGGTGCTCCCTCCTTTAAGGAATGCTAGGGGCTTACACCAAGGTGTATGCCCTTCCCTGCAGACAAACGCTACTCTAATAAATCACCCCCTGTGAGGGATGACCCCACCATCCCCGTAGAGACGAGCGGGTGTGGAGAATATCTGAGGCGGGGGGACCCTGCGTGCGAGGCACGGGGCCAGGTCACAGTTTAACATCATGTGTTGAGGACGAGGTGCTTGGCAGTTTAACGCCCTACATCTCAGATGAGGTGGGTTGGCTCCGCACCCCTGAGACTTACATAACCGGTGCCCTCTACCCCTTGTGGAAGGGAAGGCATCGGCAAGGCCATATTGAGGGGTGTCGCGGGGCAAACCATTGAGGGTTCCACGTTAGCGTGGTTATTCGAAGAAGCAATATCTGTTAGCGTGTCTATGCGAAGAAGAATGAGGAAAAGGAACGCAGTGGGAAGGATTGTCCAAGGGACCCTGAAGTTACTTCGTACGAGCCGAGAAGGCTGTACGGGAAAACCATGTATGATACGAATGCCCTGGGTGCATGGGACACCTTCAGGTGGCACCCGGAAGGAGGGAATCAGGTACTCGTGCATAGGGGGGGTGCCCAGGGAGCGCTGATATAAAGGGTACTGAAGGATTTCATGTAGCCCTGGGGTAGCGCGAAATAAGGGGAGTCTGGCGCAGAAAGCCCTGGGTTGGCGTGAAATAGATGTTGCATGCGCGAGACAAAGGGGCTAAGCCTTTGCGCGACTTGAATGGATTGCGTGCAAGGGGGGCAGAATTACGCGTAGGCGGCAAGGGCTGCACGTAAGGACATGGAGCACACAAATATTGTGCGCACCTGACAGCCTGCGCGCAATGGAAGGAATTACACACAGGGGGGAAGACCCCGAGGGGTTGGAGTTTAGTCTAAGCTTGGGGGATCTCATGCGAAGGCGGACCCCGAGAAACTTGGCGTGAAAAAGAACCTTACCTAAAGGCCATATTGCGTGCGTGCGGAATGGTAATTAGGCACACGAGAGGCGGTTCGAATTCTTTATCCCCGAAAAGGAAGGGGTTTGTCTTCTATTTATAGGCACCCGGTGGCGCGGAATTCAGGGTTGCGCGCAATATTTGCGTGACCGATGCGGCGGCGCGAAATACCAACCGTGCGGGGTGTGGGCGTGAAATTATTTCGCACCGGCGCCGGAACGTTTCGCGAATCCTAGTACCTTCCACGTGGGACATGTTTTTTCGCGCACTTCTCCCTTTTTCCGCACACCACTTTTGGGCCATCCGGATTGGGCCTCCGAGTCCGAATATGACTTCGCTTTTGCGTTTCGAAACTTTCTTCGCACTTACGCACTTTTCGGCGTCTTAAAATCCCCCCCCCCCTTGGAATTGTATCGGCGAGAGGTCACAATGATCGGGTTCCAAGGGAAATGCTGAAATGCAGGGCCCGTGGTCCGCTGACACGCAAAAACTCGGAAGGTGCGCAAAACCCCGGTCAGGCGCAGAATCCTCGTTGCGCGCGGATGCGGAACCCTAGATTAGCCTATAAAAGCCACCGCGGGCCCTATGCTCTGTACGGTGTTTCTCACGCGACAAGCTTAGATCTCTCGTGCGCAACATTTCTTTCGTTCTGGCACAAAAACAGCTTGACTGCGTGTAATACCGCTAAGATTCAGTGGCCTTTTACGAGCAAAACCGCAATTTTCCACACCATACTCTGAGATTTCGTGCAACCCATTGTTTTTGTACGCCCGGCTCCTAGACTCCGCGCAAAAGTCCTAGATTTCACACAACGCTTCTGAACACTTAGTTTGAAGAAGATGGCTGCAAACAAGGTTGATGAGGGGGAGGTTGCTGCTCGTAGAGCTGAGATGGCTGCGAACCCGTAGGTTTACAGCGCAAAGAGGGTGGTCTTCGATAACCACACCCTCTTCAACATGCTAAATCCCACCCAGAAAGAATATGATTTATATGATAATCTGTCATTGTGGAACTTCGGCATTCTGGAGGATGTTCCCCTACTGGGCTTCGAGGTTGATACCTTGCGGTCATGGGTGACCCGCAAAGACGACCTTCCTCGACACAACATCACCAACAACGGTCGTCCTTCCAGAGAAACCCGGCACATGGATGTTTATATCCGGAATCCCAGGACCAGGACCATTGCCGGGGGTGATCCCATTGCAGAGAGCTCATTGGCCTTCTACGCGAGCACTTTCCGTCAGAGCATCACTGACGAGACGAAAGGCTGGATGCAGGACTGGGATCTGTGGTCCGAAGGCATGTCACGAACAAGCCCGGGTGCCCTGGTAACCCGATAACCGAGCCAACCCTGACATATCCCGAAGGGCGTTCCCGATCCCCACGGGTCGGTGACTAGCACCTGGCATCACATAACATGCAAGTGAGAATGATTTTGCCACCAACAATGTGGAAGAAAAGAAAAAAGAATGTATGCATAACAAAAATAAACTCCACTGTGAGTAATGTACCAGAATACAAGAGGCATAAAAAGCCCAAAGTACTACAACCCAAGTACTAAAAATGGGAAAACAGCCCCAAGGTCCCTAAGGACACAACTCACGAAGACCAAAGATCAACAGCTGGATCCACCTCCAAGAGATCTTTTCCCTTCGCTCGAACCTGGAATAAGAAAGTCTACAAACACCCGAATGAAAAAGTAGGGTGTGAGCCTAAGCCCAGTAGGATACCACCAAAGATTCCATAACAGATTCCAAATATAGATTATCCAAATAAAAACTTTCAATTTTCAAATAAAAGGGTTTGGAAATTCAAAATCATATTTAAAAAAATCATGCTATACATTTTCAAATGATGGAAATAAATATTTTAAATAAAGGCTTTATAAAAGATAGAATATTTCTAAAACAATGGGTTATGTAAAACATTTATATAAATCAGTTTATATAAATTCAACATGCATGTAAAGTAGTTCAAAAGCATTGACATACATTTATATCTCAAATATAAATAAACAAGAAAGCAACATGGTCATCTGCCAAAAGGTATGATAGTATTGACCAGTTATAGGACTCCACACTCTCTATGTGAACTCAGCAAAATGTGTATACACACGTCCCTATGACACTGGCCAAAGGAGACTCGTCACCAACCCATTGGGGATGTGAGTCACTGAAAATATGTTTTAGAACGTTGTCGTAGCATAGAGTGTATCCAAATAACTCACTAACTACCCAAGGCTTGCATGTGCTCTTACATGATGGGTGAACTATTTTAAGACTGCTTAAAATACAATCAATCCCATTCTTCCATTTCAAAAATGTCAATTTCTTTTCATTTAAAACCAAAATAGGTTTTATTCAAAACACATTCCTTTCCACAAGATAAAACCATTAGGATTCTATCAAATCATTTTAAGCCATTTTCAGGAGTTTGAAATTCATTCAAAACCAATTCCATCGTTACACAATATATTTCCACAAATAAATTGAACAATTTAATTAAAATAATTTCCACCAAATCTACAAATTAAATTAAACAATTTAAATCAGCAAATTTCCATAAACACACCCAATTAAATGGAATTGGGGTTTACCAAATTTCCATGCCAAAACCATTTCAAATATCTCAATTCACTGGAATCGAGGTTTTATCAATTTAATTGAAAGAAAATTTGAGCAATTGAATTTAAATCAACAATTGAAATAAATCAAGCAATACAAGGATAATCAAATTGGAAAGTTGGGACGGAACCACATACCTCATAGGTTGTCGATATCAGTGGAAAGATAAACCACTATGTGTGGTTCAATATCCCTCCTCACAACCTTGTTATCGTAAGCGTAGACACATCAATGCTCGACGTTCATCACGGGTTCCTAGAACCAAAACCATATATTTTATTTCAAAAGGAAATAAAATATCAGATGCGATGATAGTTTCTCTCTCTTGGATAATTCTCAAATTATCATTTTGGTTATCACATGCGATGTTAGTTCTAATCTCCTTGATAAAATTCCAAATTATCATTTCATGTCAAAGGATATGTTCACAATATTTTCCTCAGAATAATTATAAACCAAATTTGATATTATAATATCTTCAAAATAAAAAGATAACACATGTGGTAGTCCTTTATAATTATTCATATATAATTTAAATAATTATCCTTCGATAAATTCTTTTAATAATTATCATTTGGTAATCCCACAATTATTCATTGTAATTATCATTTGATAATTATTTATAATTATCCTTTGATAATTTTTTATAAATTACCAACGATAATTTAATGAAATTATTATTTGATTAAACTTTACAATTATCAATGAAAATTTCTAGGAAATATTGCTTTATTAAACCTTATAATTATCTTTAATAATACCTCAAAATTGTACTTTACTAAATTTAGTGCAATTTCCCTTTAAGAATTCAAAACAATTTTCATACGATAATTTTACAAATTATCGTTAGATAAAACCATGTTGTTATCTTTTATAATTATTTGTGACAATTTGTGTCATTGTCAATTGATAATTCAAATCAATTTATCGTTTAATTAAACATTGCATTTAACTAGTTATAAATTTTTCAATAACCGCACAATTCTAATTTCATAGAAATTATCGTTATATAATCTTATATAATTATCAAAGATAATTTCACAAATTTATTCTTAGTTAATTTATTTATTAACTATCTTTTGATAATACATGAAATTATTTATTTAAAATAACTCATTTTAAAAGTGAAAAGTCAGATTAATCAAAACCTTGATGCCTTCTAAAAAAATGTATCGTTTTGATTATGCTTGTCGATACGAATTCCATAGTACCGACGGTGCACAATTCCGATCAATAACAAAAAAGTTATGGAAATTAGAAGATTGGAAGAAATAATGAAATAAAATTAAAATAAATAAAAGAGGAACAAAAATGAACAAAATGAAAACAAAAGATGAAAGAAGACCTCATGTAGCGCCTTATTCCAGGAGCATGACTAAGGGTCCGCTGCCACCCCTGGAACTAAAGAGGAATGCCCTAGAGATTTTTTGGAGGTTCTCAAAACACTCACAAAGGGTTTTAGGGTTGATTTAACTCGACTGGATTCACCCACCACACCATGTTGTCTAGCCATTTATAACCCCAAAAATGGCTCATATTCCGGTGAAATTCCAATCACCCAGTTAATCCACCGTTTCAATCAAAAATTTACGACGGAGTTAAAGATTTTAACCATTTAATAGGTTTATAAAATTTTAAATGGTCAAAAATGGTTTAAATCCAAGATTTTCAAAGGCTCTGTGCGTTACAAATGGAGGTGTTCGTGTTTTTTTTTCATTTATGGGAGAGAAGATGAACAGTACACCGTTTTTTTAATTAAATAAAATTAATAAAATTAGTTATTTGATGTAAAAATTAAATGGCAGCAAAGATTTGTTACTAATAAAAGTAATACCCATCTAGGGTAAACACCCCATTCCGGACCCAACGGTATCCTCAGATTTCTCAAACGATTAGCGGTTTGAGAGATATTAATGATTTATTAATGAAAACTCGGAATAATTAATTAATTAATATAAAAATTGGTATTCTTGAGAGCGAGGCATCCAAACACCTGATGCGAACAAATGTCATACTTTGTCTAGGGTAAAAACCTCATTCCGGACCCATCGGAGGTCTCATATTTTCTATATGACGTACCGTTTGGGAGATATTTAATTTTTAATAATTAATATATTAAATATTATTTAAAAACTTTATCTCACGAGCGAGACATATAAATGTCCGGCACCTTTGAATGTTATACCCCTCCTAGGGTAAACACTATATTTCGGACATAACTGAGCCCTCAAATTTCTCATATGAGAGCCCGTTTTTGAGTTATTCAATTATTTTGAATAAAGTGATCATGCTTAAAAATAATATATTGAATATTTTTATTCCATCCACTTCGAGACTTTGCAGACCTCAAAAAATCATACTTACACAGTGATTAACTTAGAAAATATTTAATTGATTATTACGGAGCATTAATTGGGTGTTTTACCATTCAGTGACGTGTTTTAACAAAAACACAACTTTTTACTGATAAACTATTTTTTTATAATTAACATAATAATAAATTAACCCAAGAAGGATTAAGAATACCTGAAACAGTAACGGGATGTTACAAGGCAACTTTACTAGTGAGTGGGATTGGACGTACTGGGTCTGCCACAAATGCGACCAATTTGTGGCTGAGCTGCGGCACATTGGTCTGTTCGAGGCGGTGTGGAAATTGCAGTTCCACTTCTACCGGCAGCCTGTTCTTGGACCAGAGTTGTTCACTCAGTGGTCCCCTAACACCAACACATTCCATCTTCACTATGGGGGAGTTGGCATCAGTCTCTGGGACGTCCACTGCATCAGAGGCATCCCTTTGGAGGGCCATCAATACGACGAGTTCCTCCCACCGATGAATATCTGGGGTGGCAGGTCTCGAACCCCCATACGGACGTGGCACATGCTGGAGTTGGCCAATGAGAGGATGAAGGTCAAGGACTTTCGGAAAGACATTGCCTACAAGGACTGGTTCAGCCTGTTCTTGGAGAAGGACCCAGAGGTCAAGATGCCCAGGCGGGGAAAGCAGTGTCCAACCGCGGTTCATAGGAGCAAGAGTGGATCATACTAGAGGATCTTGGAGGCAGGGAAATACCAATCATGGGGATACAACATCGATGAAGCCTGGTACCCAAATGTCCGGTACACCGGATTACTCGCCATTTTCCTGAGTGGGTGGCTCTTGCCGATACAGGACGCAGGGATGGGCGTCCACCCCGCGACCCTGGTGATGGCGGACATCATGGCTGCCAACAAGAGGTTCAACCTCGGGGTCCCCATGCTGGCTCGGCTGTACGCCATATTAGGGTGAATCTCAAGAGGGGGATCACCTAGGAGAGTTTTCGGCCCATTCCAGATCTTCCACACTTGTGTAGCAGCTCAATGTGGCGGCTACACCTTCCCAAATGTTATTCACCCCCCGGGCAATGGCCTGCGACCCTCTCTACCGAATATCACCGGGGTCATGCCAATGATGCTCAATGAGGAGGGGGTACGGATCAAAATTGGTAACCATGTCAACTTCACCTTCAACCCATTCCCTACCCCAATTGGTCAGCTGGTAGATGACGGTCAAGGCTCACTGGAGCAGAAGGAATACTTCCAAAGCATCAGAGGTGGGGTACTCATGGACTGGATTGATGGGAAGATTTGCTACGAGCCTTATGTGCCGTCCCGGTTCTCCAGACAGTTTGTATGCCTCCAGTGAATGCTGAAGAGGGTATACATAGATGTCCGAGAGGAGAGGCATCCCTGTGTTCTTCGTCAGTTGTGGCTGATGTTCACAACCTACGGCTCCGGCGACATCATTACTTTTCCTCCCACCAGAGCCGACGCATGCCTCTCAACTGAGTATGATGAACATTGGACCATCAGATACCCTGAGGGGCTACTGAGGAAGCAGGTACAGCGGCTCAACGTTATCAGTACGGAACCCCGATGGCAAGAGAGCAGGCAGGGTGCCTCTAGTTGAGGAGAACCAGAAGCACCCTAGGAAGCGGGGCCTGCACAGGCAGGGACCTCAGCGTTGGGGGCGTTGCATGGCGTGACCGCACCCTCATTTCCTGGAGAAGGAGGCCCCCATGAAGCGTCCAGAGAACTTCCTGGGAAACAAATAAGATATTTGCTTCAACCTTCCCAGGACACCGTCTTCCCTGCGCTGTGGTCATCCTGGATAACCCTGCGGCAGTCAATGAGTACTGAATCCCTATGGAAAAAAATAATGCGAGAAGGGATCCAGCTACTGGAAGTCAGGCTTGTCCGGATCACTAATAGAGTTTACTTCCTCCAGCGACATGCATACCTGATTTCCATGGACACATACACATGCCAATGAGGTCGGAGTGTGGAGCCACCTCTCTTAGTAAGGGTGCTGGTCAGGCAGGATCATGATCCGGAGAGGATTCAGCAGGGGGAATATAAAGGTGATGAATTGGAGGGTGACGAAATAGGAGAGTGGGATGAAGGTGAAGGAGAGGGAGAGGGAGAGGGAGAAGGGGAGTCCGAAGGTGAAGGGTCGTAAGGAGCATCCCACCAAGGGAGTCTCCGGGAAAGCGGCGAGATCGTCGACTCCGACATGGATGTGACCGAACTGCTCGAGGTAAGCTTTGTACCTTATCTTCTCTTATGTTCTCTTTCCTTTTCAACCCCTTAATGCACTTTTTATCTCTTATGAAGGAGCATATCGGCATTGACCAAGCTTCTAGAGCCGAAAGAGGGGAGGAAGCGTCAATAGGGAAAGGTGGGGCACTGACGTTCGTTATCGAGAAGACAAGTGCCGAGGGATCCCCCTCCATGACAACTCCTGTAGCGGCCAGAGCACTAGAGGCTAATGCCTTGGGTTTCTGTAAGTTCCTTTCTTCGACACCGGTACTCATTATCGGAGGACTCAACTGACCAGGGTGCTCCTTGTCTGTACAGTGATCACGTCGCTGGAGGCTCGTCTGGATGCTGAGCTCGGGCCATCTGTTAGCATGCCGATGGAAAATGTGCCACCCCTTCCAGAACATGTCCCCTAAACCGTTTTGGCTCTGGAAATTGGTGAGCTGGGAGCAGCGGACACTGGGGGTTCTGCCGGCGGGGCAGGGTCAGAAATCAACGCGAGCACTACCCGGATCGAGGGGAGAGAGGAGGGTCACCCAGATGTTGAGGGGCCTATTCCCCTGGGAGGACTCTCTAAGGAAGACCCTACTGCTGCCCTATTGGCTATATTCCCTATCTACCAGCCTACTGATCCCGAAGAATTTGACGATTAAGATTCGGAAGTGGCCGAGGAGAGTCGGATGACACGACACATGGGATGTAAGTTCATCCGGCGTTTTCTCAATCAGCCCTAGGGGGAATGTATGAAGCGGATGGGGTACCTCCAGAACTGGTTGTGCTTCCTATGTGCTAGAGGGGAGGATTCTCAACGTCTTCATCTGACAGTCCACAAGTACATGGACAAAAAGATGCATGAGATTTGCCGCCGCACCGACGTCATCCGGTGCTAGGAGGAGTTGGGGAGTACCCGAGAATTTCTGAGGTCGGAGCATGAGGTCCAACGCCTCAAAAAATAGGCGAAGGAGCAGGAGGTGTTCATTGAAACATTCTCTGAGCTTGTGGAGAAGTTGAGAGACCAGCTGGCGGATGCTCAAGATCAACTCATAGAAGGGAGTCGTCAGGTGACCGAGCTCTAAGCTGAACAGGCGCGAGCATAGGCCAGGGCCAACGAACTGCGCTTCATAGCTTCTGATGAAGAAAGAGTTCTTAGGGGACGGGAGGCAGTATTAGAGGCCACCAGCTAAAAGGTGGAGGCGTTGGAGAGGTCTATCATGGAATCCGACCCTTAGGGGCCCTGTTTTGGCCACACCCATACACTTGTCCCATTTTACTGCTTTTTGTTCTTTCGAACTGTATGTATAGACAAACTTACTTTCTTGCCCCATTTCTTAACATACTCACCCCTATGGATTAACATGATCAACCATAATCCTGAAATAAATAGCAATCCATCCCTAATCACACGTGGGCCATGAGAAACAAAGGAGGCTCGTACTATCACTTCGTTTGATTGTGGGAGCATCAACCATGCTTCGGGCATTCGAAATTCGAACCCAGATTCCCGAGGAGATGAGGGAGGCCCAATCGAAAACAGAGGACCACAAACCGATCGATGTATCGTCTTCCCAACATTCTCTAGTGCGTGAGCGAGGCAACTCCAGAGGCATTGGAATCAATCCAAACATAGGGATATGAAAAAGGTGAATCACGTTACCCAAATTCAGAATACTATGGTAGGAGCGTGATGATGGAGGATAGCTGTTGACCGTGGTGGAAACGCATCATCCATATCGCATTATCCTAAAATGGGGACAACAAATGAGGGCTAACCACTGACCATGTTCACAACATGGGGCCTAACTCAAATATCGTCGATCAGTCTTCTGGAACATTGGCCCGGGATAGTAGGCGGACCATAGGTCAATCATCCATACTATTAGGGGGTCCCTCCAAACATGACCCGTCTTCTGGAACGTTGGCCCAGGATAGCAGGCAGACCACAGGTCAAGCATCCACACTGTTAGGGGGTCCCATCAAACATGAAAGAGGATCCGAATAAAGGGGCACGCGAAGCGTGGAAAGCAAAGTGATGGTTTGTTCGCATGGAATCCAACACTCCCAAGATTACGCCACCGTGGTGGAGGCACATTAGTCGGACGTATTAATCTAGTCAAGGATAATCCCTACTTTTAGACAGGACCTCTCTTGTGAGGGAACTGTCACTTCCCAACGTCATTATGGGGCA
Source organism: Viscum album (assembly GCA_963277665.1). Classification (NCBI taxonomy): domain Eukaryota; kingdom Viridiplantae; phylum Streptophyta; class Magnoliopsida; order Santalales; family Viscaceae; genus Viscum; species Viscum album. The sequence continues at coordinate 200,422,859 of OY728144.1, read as the reverse complement.
TCTCGAACTTATTCGGGGAAAATGATGCAGTTACACAATTCCCTGAGAAGTCAGGCCAAAGGGCCGACAGTGAGGGGGGATGGACTTGTGATTTCCAGGACTGGACCCGAGACGAAGTGTCTGGGCATTTCTACGTATCCCATAAGGATGAGAATCAAGCCGCACGTAGTTCTGGAAAAGTGGCATGGCACAGTAAGGTACCAGTGCAAAGGATGAAAGGGGCGTGCGGGTCTATCCCTCGCACCAAAAGAAGCGGCATTTGATGTATCATGTTTATACTTTAAGGTGAAAGGTTTTTCTTTTGTGGAGCGACCGACATAGGATAGAAATTCCTGGAATCTCCACAATAATCAATCCATAGACGGGCATTGAAAAATGGTATGGTAAATGACTGATACCCAACATGATTCCCTCTATGATGAGGTCATCACAATGTAGTGTTGTTCTTCATCGTGTGGCCGGGATGATATTATCACTGTTTATGGTCATGTGGTGGGACCAACCAGCACAGTTTAAGGTCATATGTCTTGGACCTGGGGGAATGCGCACGACGCGACAAAGTATACCCAACGTGGATGAGGACATAATACCACACCATCACTGTGCGTGATTCCGGGAGAGAAGCCTCGGGCCAAGGGGCCAACAAGGGTTAGAGGATAAGGGGTAGGTGAAACTAGCCTCCAGCTAATATGGGCCAGGAATTCCATGTACAGGTGACCCCACATATCTTATGGGGATGGGGGTTAACCTACACATGGCTCTTAGAGAATCTCCCACCCTATAGTCTTAGCACTCGGATCACAGGAGCCCCGAGAGACGCTGTATTGCAGCTTTGTCTGCCTGACGTGTCGAAGTGCACTGAGGGTTAGTGAAAAGAGTGTCAAGATTCCACCTGTACATGATGGGGTGGAACATAATTTGAATCATGCAACCAACATTCAGGGCCTGAAGGGGCTGGCGTGACGATAGAGGATTACTGCTGACCATGTTCACAACATAGAATCCTGTCATGTTAGCCTGAAATGGGGGAAAAACAAATGAACATCAACCACTGACCATGTTCGCAATGTGGGATTTGTATCAATTTGTTGTCCGAGACCCTCGAGGGAGTTGGCCCGTAATGATAGGAGATCCCTTAGGCGTTGTATCCAGACCATTTTTGGGGGTCCCTCCAGGTGTGAAAGATAACAGGGGCACAAATGAAGGGGAACACGAAGCTTGACAAGTGGACAGAACTTGCTTATGTTGAATCTGACACTCCAGGTCCTAGACCAGAGTACTTTGAACACATTAAAATACCACTGAAAAGGTTCAAGGGCTCAATTTGAGAGAATCCAAAAGATGGAGGATTCCCAGGAGAAGGGGGGCATGGCTCCAAAAACCCTGCACCACACCTATATATCTCCCTCATGGAGAGGGATAGGACAAGAGGCCGAGGTGACCGAGAGATCGTGGGATCTCTTAATAGATGGGGCTGGACCTGAAATCTTGGTGTTCAGGTGGTCCTACGTATCCCATAAGGATGGGAATCAAGCCAAGCGTAGTTCTAGAAGCATAGTTTAACGTCATGTAGGATGATGAGAGGTATGCCATTCAGGGATGTGTCTGGCACGACGAGCAATCTGACATGAATGAGGACATAATCCCACACCACACCAGAAAATCCGGAGAGGACTGGGGAAAGAGCCCGAGAAGTCCAAAGGGCCTGAGGCTGGGCCTTGGTCAGGAAGGCCTGACTAGCTTGCAGTTTAACGTCATACATGATGAATGTGTAGTTTAATGTCACGAGGGACCGTAGGGGCCCGAATGTAGGACCAAACGTAGTTTAAGGTCATGCAGAACCAAATGTAGTTTAGTGTCATGTAGGACTTGATGCAGTTTAGGGTCATGCGGGACCAAATTCAGTTTAGGTTCATACAGGACCCGATGCAGTTTAGGGTCATGTAAGACCAAATACAATTTAGGGTCATGCAAGACCCGATGCAATTTTGGGTCATGAGGAACCAAATTCTCACGAAAAGTACTGCTTGAGGAACTTGGCATTGGTGGGAGGAGTTATATGCTCACAATCCATAGTCACCAGGGAGTATACTCCATTGGGATAAACCTTATGAACAATGAAAGGCCCTTCCCATTTGGGCTCCAACTTGGGCGGTTTCTTTCCGGGGATCATTGGAACTCTGAGGACCAATACCAAGTCACCTTGTAGGAAAGAGAGGAGGCAACCTTCTTGTTGAAAGCTCGATCCATCCTGCTCTAGTGCCTATCTAGGTTGTTCAAGGCACATATCCTATTCTCATCTAATGCTTCCAATTCTGCTAGACAGATTTCAGCCACCCTATCTGGCACTTGCTGGTCATAGACCACTGTGTGCAATGAGGGCAATTGAATCTCAATGGGAAAGATGGCCTCCGCTCTGTACACCTGGGAATATGGGGTCACTTGGGTGGAATTACGGGTCATCGTCCGATAAGCCCAGAGGGTGTTGGGGAGTTTATCCGTCCAACTTTTCTTGTTCTGACCAACCATTTTCTGAAAAATTTTAGAGAGGGTTTTATTAAACACCTCAATCTATCCATTTGCCTGCACGTGATAGCGGGAGGTATGGTTGGAGAGAATGTTGCACATGGCGTACAATTTCTTCAGCTCGGCTGCTCGGAAGTTGGCGTCGTTATCGGTGAGGATAGCGTGAGGTACCCCAAATCGATAGATTATATTGGAACTCACGAAGTTGGCGATAGAACGAGCCTTGACTTCCTTGAGCGGAATTGCCTCCACCCACTTGGAAAATAAATCTGTAGCGGTTAGGATAAATTTCCATTGGCGAGCCATTGCCAGTGGGTACATCCCCATGACATCTAACCCCCAGACTGCAAAGGGCCAATAATACTTGGTGGTATGGAGAGGCTCCGGTGGACGATGCACAAAGTTAGAATGAACTTGGCACGCATGGCACCTCTTGGTAAAATCGATGCAGTCATGGATCATGGAGGGCCAAAAATACCCCAATCTCTGAATTTGGTGAGACAATTTTGACTCGGCCTGATGGGAACTACAGGAACCGGCATGAACCTCTTGCATGGCATGTGGAATCTCGACTCCTTGAAGGAAACAGAGGAGAAAACCATCAATTCCGTGTTTATAGAGGACCTTCTCAAGTCTAGGACCGCTCTGAAGAGTAAACTATAGCGTGCGGCGTCTGATTCACTCACGCTCGGCCTAGTCTTACTTGAGATTACTGTTCTGGAGGTATTCAACCAAGGGTGTCCTCCAATCGGCAACTACTTCAATTACTGGATCTGAAGAACCCGGGGTTCCTGAGGTAGGGGCACCAATGTTAAGATGGTTTATCCATGGTACTTCATCATACTTTGGGTTGACGGGAGAAACGAATCTCTGGTGCACCACGTGGATAATCAAATCATCCTGTTCGGGCTCTGTAAGTGACGTGACCATGCTGGCCAAAGCATCTGCTTGACCGTTCTGTGACCGAGGGACATGGATAACCTCTGGACAAGAAGGGAACTGGGCCATTATCCATAGAGTGTGCTCTAACAACGGTACGAGCTCTGGCTTCCTGAAAACATAGTATCCATTGACCTGCTTGATGACTATCTCGGAATCCCCTTTCACATGAAAATGGGTCATGCCGATCTCAAGGGCCAGCTCAAGACCAGTAATGAGGGCCTGATACTCTACCTCATTGTTAGTGCAGCCTTCGGACAACAAGAATGAGTATAGAAGAACATCTTGCTCTTGGGTGATGAAGATGATACCCATGCCCACTCTGTTGAGCCTAGGATTGTTGAGTCTCCTACCGGTGGGGCTCCGGGAGGCACCGTCAAAGTGCATCTTCCAACATGGGACGAATTGATCGACTGAGAGGACTGCCTCATTAGAAAAATCCAGATCCAAGGACTGGTCCACAGAGGTTGGATGGGTAGCTAGAAAGTCTTCCAATGCCTTCCCTTTGATGGCCTTCTAGGACACGAACCTGATGTCAAACTGCTGGAGGATCACCACCCACCGTGTTAGTCGGCCAGCCAACATGGGGCGATTCAGAATATACTTCAGTGGGTCTAATTAAGAGACCAACTGTACATCATGGTGATGCAGGTAATACCACAACTTCTGCACAGAAAATACAAGCATGAGGTAGCTTTTCTCAATGGGGGAGTATCTGGTCTCCGTATCGAGGAGCGTGCAGATAAGTTTGTAGAGGCTATTCTCCGTCCCCTCATTATTCTTCTGGATGAGAAGGGCACCGAGAGATCGATCCAGGATGGTGACATAGAGAATAAGGGGCTTCCCGGAGATGGGTGGCATCAAGACCAGAGTTTGGAGCATATATTGCTTGATTTCCTCAAAGGCGGTCTGGCACTATTCGTCCCATTCATAGGCCGAGCCTTTCTTCATGAGCCGGGAAAAGGGATTACACTTTCCATCCAGATTCACAATGAATCGGCGTATGTAGGCTAAGTGGCCTTGGAGACCTCGAAGATCCTGAATATTGCTCGAGGGAGGCATCTAGCTGATTGCCTTGACCTTCTCTAGGCCGATCTCGATGCCTCGGTATCGGAAAACAAAGCCAAGAAACTTCCCAGAGGTGACCCCGAAGGCACACTTCAACAGGTTCATCTTCAGGTGGCGGGAACGGAGGAAGTCGAACACTTTCTCAAGATCCTTGAGATGGTCCTAGCACTGGCGAGATTTTACCACCAGATCATCCACATAGCACTCCACCAGCATCTCGGGGATTGGATTGAATATGCGATGCATGGCCCGATGATAGGTGGTGCCTGCATTCTTCATGCCGAAGGGCATAACCTGGTAGTAGAATGTACCTTGGGGAGCCCTGAAAGCAGTAGACTCCTCATTCTCGTGGGCCATCCGGATCTGATTATATCCAGAGTAACCATCCATGATGGAGAGGGCTTGGAACCCTGCCATAGCATCAATCAACAATTCTGTCACTGGAAGGGGAAAATCATCCTTTGGACAATGGTGGTTGAGATCCCGAAAATCGATGCAAACACTGATATGCCCTTTTTTCATCCTGACTGGCATGATGTTTTCTATTCACATAGGGCACTGAACCTCCTTTATGAAGTTGGATTTGATAAGCTTGTCAAATTCGGCCTTGACCATGGCACCGTGAGACGGATGCATCTTTCTGGGAGGCTGCTTGAACCCGCAATGTTTTGCAGGGAGACCGAGGAGATGGACATCTACTTGAGGATCCAGTCCTAGAATCACATCGTAACTCCAGGAAAACACAACATGTGTTGTTTGAGGAATTCTACGTACCGCTGGTGCTCCTCGAGGGACATAGCGGCACTGATCAATGTGGGTCTCGGATCAGCCTCACCTCTGAGGTTCACCTGTACCAACTCATTGACCGTGGCTGAGAAGCCTTCCTTTAAGGAAGGGGTAGCATCCTATATATCTTATTTTCCACATAGGGAGGGATCCTCCATAGGGGGAGCTGCTTATGAGCTATCAAACCTTGATGGGTGGATGCTACCTGCTTGTGCGACCGTGGTCATTTCATCAGGGCACTCTGGCGCCACCGAGACCATGGCTATGAAGGCTGTCGACCAAATCCCATCTGGTCTTCGGACCAAGGGGACATGCTTGATAATATCAATGTAGTAGTGGCACGTTGGCCAGAGGTGACTTATCCCAGCATGGTGAAACAGACAAGTGTGATGGACCGTCATTTCCATGAGCTGGACGTCTCTATACCTGATGAGAGTGGGAGGCTCTGAGATCACTGGAGCCTGGTTCGTATAAGAATAAGAAGTGATCCTTCGACACCACCTTGACCTGGGGGCGTGATTACCCCTTGTCCCAGAAATGAAAAAACACTGCCCAATATTAGGGTTTGTGGCCTCCAACCGATGGATCGGGAAGACATAGGCATCATTCAGGCCTGTCCAAGGGTCAGTCGTAGCGGCAACGGGCTCAACCTCACTTGCCTGTATTTGATTATCCTTACTCTTGTAATAATCAACATCCAAGTAGTGGGCTTCGCAAGAGGCGAAAGGAGTTGCATCACCCTAGAGTACGCCTACTCGACCATTAATGGAGTACTTGGGGAATTTGTGATATGATGAGTGAACAACCGCGTGCAGATGGATCCATGGCCTACCCATCAATTAATTGTACATGGTGTCCTGGGAGACAACCATGAATTCAGTACTGGAAACTAGGACACTGAACTGGGTCTTCAGGCGGATTTTGCCAACCGGGGTCTGTTCTATCCTGTCATATCCATGGATCCTTAAATCAGAGGGAGTCAGATCATCCTCAGATAACCCTAGCTTCCGCAACATCTGTATCGGGATAAGGTTGATCCCAGAGCCAGTGTCAATGAGACAGTGGCGAACCTCTACGGCATTGAACTGGCCAGTGATATACAGTGGGCGGATGTGCCCTGGTATGGGAGGGTCTTAATCTTCACCAGAGAACGAGATGACGGGATGTCACTCGGCATTCTCAACTGCTTCAGCATGGAAGGCTTCTGCCGCTGCTACCTACATCTCAAACAAGAGTGGGCTTCATAAAGCCTCAGTGAGTTCTTCACGCATATCTGGTGATAAGTGAAGGTCTTCAAGGATGGAGAGCCTTACTGTGATATTGGAGAGGTGCTTTAGAACATCATACTTCCGCGCCAGGCGTGAACTTCTTCTTATAGGAGGCCACTCTGTGACTGGAGGCATGGTGTACCCTGCCGGCTGGACCGACAACTGACTGGTACTAGGGACATCCCACTGCTCATTAGTCAGACCTCGGAGGGTAGTTGTAGGATGAGGATCGGGTGACTGAGATCAGCCTATGGCGGGGTGAATCTGGTCGTGATATGGTCGAAGTTGCTCTGCCTGATCCAGTAACACAAAAGGTGGAAGAGGAGCTCCTGTCGACACCAGATTAAGAGGCTGCACATGCTGAGTTTTGCGCTGGACCTGCTGTCTGGTCTCAGCGGCGTGCACGGCCTGACTGGAGGTGCCAACTGACGTGCTCCGGAGACCCATATGGCCGCAGTTCCTCCAATGTTGGCATCTAATGGGGAAATTGGGGAGGTTTGTCTGGCGCTCTCCCTCATCGGGAGTCATATAGGGATTTACCAACTCGAAGGTGTAACCGAAGCATACCCCTGACTGTCACTTGACAAATCATCCACCACTGGGAAAATTCTTGGAGGTATTCCCATATCCGGGGGCATGAAGTCTCTGAGAGTGTGGAACGATGACAACATTGGCGAGGCGTGCTGCTTCTCCATGCGCCGCCGATGCTTGATTTTCCAAGAAGAGGTTGTATGAGATGATGATGCAGAAGTGGTGGCCGCAGCTTCTGAAGGCTCTGACTGATTCAGGAATGAAAAGATAATTCCATGGGCGCAAGCGAATGTCCTGCGAGCCATCCATTCGTTATACTTTTGGGACCCGCGGTCAGGGACCTGCTGCCACACGCCTCCATCGTCGTTACTGCTATCTGATATCACGAAGACACCCGCCACTTATGTCGGGGTTGGGCCCAACCTGACTATATTGTTGTTAATTTGGTCTTGGAGCTAGTCCTTGAACACATAACATTGCTTGATGGTGTGCCCCAGAATTCGGTGATAAGGGCAGTAGTTGGGGTGATCAGTGAGATGCGCCTCTTCCGGCTTCCGGCACTTGGGCAATCACATGATTCTTTGCTCCAAGGCACTACGGAAGTAGTCGGGGACCTGAGCCTCATCGAATGAGTAGGTCTGATTCCTTCTGTCAGGAAAGGGGGCTCTAGGAGCCTGACCCTAACGGGGGATAGAGGAGCCTGCCGAGGGGCGAAACTTGATTATCTCACCTAGGCGGCGGCAGCGCGTTATGCGGAGGCGCCTGCCGATTCTGGGGCGGGCGCTGCTGGGCTGGAAACTTTTCCCGCAGTGGAGGGCCTCTGAGAGTTAGCAGAGCGAGCTCTACTGGTAGAAATTTTAGCTATCTGGGGGCCTCTATCTAGGCCATGGCAGCGGGTTCGGCTCTAGCATCTCTTCTTACTGGAATTGCAGGGTGCAGCAGGCGTGCCTGGACTGCCTGTTGTAGGGCTTCCTCAAGGTGCTGAGCCTTATCCGAGAAGTCTTGGAACCCTCCAAGATAATTTTGAGTGATCAGGGGGGGAACCAGCCCCATCTTGACATTCCTCATGCACATCATCAGTAATTGATCCTAAGTTAGCGGCATGTCAAGGTAGTATGTGAGCCCCTTCCACCAGAAAATAAAGTCCGCGACTTGCTCGTTGGGACTTTGCTTGCACCTGAAGAGGTCTGCGATGTTCGTCTTCCAAGTGGTAGAGCTGAACTGGTAAAGGAACTACCTGTGGAGGTCTTCCCAACTTGTCACAAATCCAACGGGGAGCTGGCTGTACCAAACGAAAGCCGACCCCTCCAGCGTCTGAACAAAGCAATGGATCTTAGTGGCCTTTTGATGCACTGGAGTCCCTAAAATATTCCCACACCTAGAGTTGAAGTGGGCCAGGTGCTGCGGCCAGTCCCCCATCCCATTAAAGGGGGATAAAGTTGGATTTCCGAATCCCGGGGGTGCCGACATTTCATCCTGCCATGCCGGGTATGGCTTTCCATCAGGTGGGACAACCACTTGTCGCGTTTCTAAAGATTCTAGGTGGGCAATGAGTTCCTCTATTAGGTCTTCTGGATGGGGTTCCCGGTCCTGACGAGGATTCCAAACCACGAGCTCATTTCTGGGATATTCAATGTGGTATCCAAGCTCAACGACTCATGGAGCTACAGGTGGGGCGACCCTTGGGGTGGCTGGAGGAGCCCAGACGGGGTTCCCTGGGTGGTCCCGTCGTTCAGGAGGGTTCGATGAGACATATCACACCCTCTTTTCATGGGTTCCGGCTTCTGCCCTATCAGCGAATACGACATGATCAGGGTTTCCTAGGAGAATCTCGCCGAGGGGTAGCTGTTCCTTCCCCCCGCTTCCCCAACCTAGGGTCACCGTAGTCGGGTCGCTGCTCTACAATGCGTTCATCCAGAAGTTCATTGACTAAATTGTTTTTCTCGGCAAGCTGCTGACGCAGCGCGAACTTCTCAAGGTCCTATTCCATCTTCTGCACTGAGGCCAATGGTTTGGAGTGTTTGACAGCTCCAATATTCTCTTTTCCTTTACTGAAATTCCGGCTCAGTACTAGTGACTTGGTAGGCGCAAGGAGACCTAGGATGTTCCTCTGTTGGTGAGTAATCCTTCCTGATGGGTCTAGTGGTAGCACTTCCTCAGGGGGGATGTTCCCATTGAGATGTCCCAGCTCATTCGACTCTCTTGTCAGGTCAGTCATGTTGACTGACACTCTTCTTGGGAGCATTCCCTCACTACCGCCAAGTGAGTCAGGCTGCCGGTGAATTGTATTGAAGAGGAGCACAACATACTATCCCCAGCCACTAATTTTCACGTGGGGGGTAGCCTCCTCGACAACTTTGCGGAGTACTTGAAAACATTGAACGCACTGATGTTGGAGGGTCCTATGGTGGCCAGGTGACTCTGGGTGTCGGACCATAGGAAGTGTGGCCAGGTCAACCAGACAAAATTGTTCGCTGATGCCTTCGCGGTGCTCTTGGCTCCCGAGATAAGTCACCCGCCGGTGGCGAAGACGGAGGTGAGTCGCCTAGAGGGTCTGGTAGAAACATTCCAACTCCTTCGAGGTGAGCGATTCTGGCGTACCAAAATTCAATCCTGTGACCGACCAAAACTTCTTAGGGAAGTGGACCGCTGCGAGGATGGTCCAGATTTTCCCTGGCTCAGATCCAGGGTCTGTCCTTCAATTTCCCCACTCGTCAACTGAGGGTGGCCCAGTAATTGGCAGTGGCACTGAGGTAGACCGTTGGGATGGCAGGCTGACCGATGGAGAATATGGCGAACGGGCTGACTGGCTGCCGATTCTTGGACTGTCCCCTAAGGATTGCAGTGACTTGGCCGCCATGTCATGATAGGATGGACCAGCAACCAGAACCCCTGACACAACAGTAGTGTCTTCCGAGGGTGGGTTACATCCTAGATCTTCTGTCACTGACCCCCAAAATAGCTAAGAGGTAGAGGGTGCTTCCGAAGATGACGGTGGCGACTGCGCGGTCGGCCACTAGAAGCATGCAAGGGTCTCATACTCCTAGATATACCTTCGGAGGGAAGCAGGGATCATGCGGGCTTCGCATTCCGGGAGCATGAGGCTGATGCACCTCAATCCTGTCCCAACCCTTGACTCGGAGGACTGAGGGGAGGGCTACTACGCTGGATCATACTCCGCCTCAGAGTCTAAGAAGCGGACTGGCCTAATTCCCGTTCGACCTTTCCTAGGATTCCTCTTGCGGTGACGGTGGCCTGATCTCCTGCCCCTGGATGGTTCTTCAGGGCATGGCTGATTTTTTAAATGGGTTCCTCCGACTGTACCAGCGCCAGGGTGGAGAAAGTCCCCACCCGAGGAGGCTGGGGTGCGAGGGGAACCAAGACAAATGTCAAAAGGGAAACGGGGAGGACCTCTGTGTGGGAGAGTGACCGAACATGAAATGCCTCCATGCTCGATATTCGCGGCAGGGGGAGTGACCCCATAACCATTGTAGTGGGCACGTGAGAGACCCCCATAAGGAGTGTTGCTATCACAGGAAAGACCCTCGCCTGGGTTGAAGGCGGCATGGGGAAAACCTCCAAGCTGAGATTGGGAGCAGGGTGGGCCCGCACCTTTCGTGGTGGTGGTGCGGAGTGAGCCTCCGCGCTGGGCGACACTACTGTGGATTGGTCCGTAGTGGCCATCACCTATACCGGCGACCGGGAAAGTCGACCAAACCTACCTGTGGGGCAGTTTGGGCCTCGATCTGGGTCGAGCGTACTACTTTCCCCACTCAACGTATGCAGGGATTTGGAGAGATGAGTCAGCGGTGGCTCTGGACACAGTAGTTGCTGATGTTGACGCCCCACGACAAGCGTCTTATTCTTCTTGTGCCCAACGCAGGTGTCGGGTCAGGTGTACTGGAGCCAGTGGTGCAGGCGTGTGGACTACTTGCTCCTCGGCTCGGGGAACCAGGCAGCTGCGATGACACGACCTTGTGGGGGTCCTCGCCGGGAGTCCTTGCAGTGGGACTCCGATCGGGTTGGCTCGGATACCTCCTACTTCATCGGTGTAGGGGATGGAGCAGTCGAGGTGCTCCAGGGACAAGATACCAAAATGATTAAACGTTGGTTTGGGGAGTAGAGGCTCCCTGCGTAGCCCTCAGGGGCAGCGTGGATGGTGAGGTGTAGATGCCTCAAGATATAGGCAGGCCATATCCCTAGTGGGGATGACCCCCTCCTCCTTGTACCTGCATACAAGGTCATTAATTACCCTTTTCTGGATGATCTCTAATGGGGAGATGGGGCGTGGGCACCCAGCAGTCGTGGCGGTCATGGCCGTTGTGGAAGAGGTCGAACTGCGCGGGGTAGCCGTGTTGATATTACCCCTGCCCTTACATCGGTGGGCAGGTGATCGAGTTATGGAGGCAACGAATTGATTCCTGAAGTAGGGAGAGGAATTCATTAATACTTCTAGGAAAGGGAATCATCTACCAGTGCCCCAATTCCATTCCATCTTCCATGGTTGGCAAGAGGTATCCACACTGACAATGTCACATAACGGAATGCTCAACGTCTTGACTGTCCCAACTTCTGGAGAGTTTCACATCAGGCCTGCTTGTTGGGACCTGGTACCGAATGATGAGGTCAGGCGACATGCTTATACCCTGATGTCTCGAATGCTACTAGCCTCCAAGATGAGGGGAGGAGCTTTATGTCGGGTTCACCATTTTCTGTTTCCGACGCTTTCGTCGGGGCACGTGCATCCATCACACAGAGGATGTGCTGCTGCTGCCCTGCATTCCCACTTTCCAAATTCAGGAGACATACGCTCCTTATTCAAGGACTTCTGCTCCTTGATTGAAATGAGATGATGGGATGCCAGTTATTCTTCCATGGATTCCTCCTCAGAACTCGTCACCTAGTCCAGGTCTCCCTCATAGATTTAAAACGTTGTTCATGAAGCTCTTCCTGGTGCCATATCTTCATCGAAACCATTTAATTACACCACTTTTTTCAGGACCTTCCAAGGGGTTCGGTCAGGGTAGAAACCTTCGGTTAGGAGAGTAGTCATGTTGGGGCATCACTGGTGTGTCTTGACACTGGGGAATTGGCATGTCTATCTTTTCTCCCTTATCATAGGGCTTCTTGAGGGCGCGGAATTCCGAGGCATCCCACATCAAACGCGGGTAATTGTATGCCATAGGCATGTATCTGAGGTTTTCCTCAGCTTCCCATGTTTAACACGGGGCATGCCATAAGTTTAACATACAACATAGACAGATCAGACTGATCAGAACACTATCTAGAGTGGATCAGATTGAAGAACCCTCTGGAGGGAACACCGATGTTGGGGCCAGCACGTGGGTGGCTTACCGAATGTTGTGGAGAGGAATGAAGTGGCATGATCCCACCAGGATGTGGCGACCTGGGTAAGAATCAGGATGGATGATGGCTTCAGGCTTGGGTCTTGAGAATACTTCCTACGTATTCCCATGGTAGGGAATCAATGTTCGTATAGTTTAATGATACGGTGGGACACCTGAAGAGGTGACTCGTGAGAATGGACGCGTGGAAAGGACCTAGAGGAATTAGAAACTTCGAGTTAGGGCATGAGCTCCCTGAGACTTGTGTACTTGAGGGAGAGATTAGGATGAGGCATGGGTGTTGGTCTTGAACCTCATGGAGGTTTCCTACGTATCCCCATAGAGGGGAATCAAAGTCTTCATAGTTCAGGTGGTTGGTACAGTTTAACGTCATGCGGGACGAGAATGGGGATTACACCCTGAGGCGGCCCATGGTGATGGAGACCCGACGTGAATGGTGACCTGAGGTCCAGATAGATTGGGGCCTACACTCTGAGGCAGCCCAAGGTGGAAATGGGACCTGGCACACCATCACGGAGACGGTTGGAGCCGATGGTTTGTCAGGCTCGAACCTCGTGGAGGCTTCCTATGTACCATGGCTTAGCATGGATCAAAGTCCCCGTATTTCGGGATGGATGGGGATTACGCTCTGAGATGGCCCATGGTGGTGGGGATTGAACCTTGTGGAGTCTTCCTACGTACCATGCCTTATCACAAATTAATGTCCCCATAGTTCGGGATGAATTGGGCTTACGCTGTGAGACGACCCATGGTGGTGGTGCTTGAAACTCGTGGAGGCTTCCTACGTACCATGCCTTAGAATAGATCAAAGTCCCCATATTTCAGGTTGGATGGGGCTTACGCTCTGAGATGACCCATGGTAGTGGGGCTTGAACCTTGTGGAGGCTTCCTACGTACCATGCCTTAGCACAGATCAAATTCCCAGTAGTTCGGGTTGGATGGGGCTTATGCTCTGAGATGACCCATTGTGGTGGGGCTTGAACCTCGTGGAGGCTTCCTACATACCATGCCTTAACATGGATCAAAGTCCCCATAGTTTGGGTTGGATGGGGCTTATGCTCTGAGACGGTCCATGATGGTGGGGCTTGAACCTTGTGGAGGCTTCCTACGTACCATGCCTTAGCACAGATCAAAGTCACCATAGTTCAGGTTGGATGGGGCTTACGCTCTGAGACGACCCATGGTGGTGGGGCTTGAACCTCGGAGAGGCTTCATATGTACCATTCCTTAGCACGGATCAAAGTCCCCGTAGTTCGGGTTGGATGGGGCTTACACTCTGAGACGACCCATGGTGGTGGGGATTGAACCTCATGGAGGCTTCTTACGTACCATGCCTTAGCACAGATCAAAGTCCCCATAGTTTGGGTTGGATGCGGCTTACAATGTGAGACGACCCATGGTGGTGGGGCTTGAACCTCGTGGAGGCTTCCTACATACCACACCTTAGCATGGATCAAAGTCCTCATATTTCGGGTTGGATGGGGCTTACGCTCTGAGATGGCCCATGGTGGTGGGTCTTTAACCTCGTGGAGGCTTCCTATGTACCATGCCTTAACATAGATCAAAGTCCCCATAGTTCGGGATGGATGGGTCTTACGCTCTAAGACGACCCATGGTTTTGGGGCTTGAACCTCATGGAGGCTTCCTACATACCATGCCTTAACACAGATCAAAGTCACCGTAGTTTGGGATGGATGGGGCTTACTCTCTAAGATGTCCCATGGTGGTGGAGCTTAAACCTCATGGAGGATTCCTATGTACCATGCCTTAGCACGGATCAAAGTCCCCGTAGTTCGGGATGGATGGGGTTAAGATCTGAGAGGGCCCATGGTGGTGGGGATTGAACCTCGTGGAGCCTTCCTACGTACCATGCCTTAGCACGGATCAAAGTCCCCGTAGTTCAGGTTGGATGGAGATTACACTCTGAGACGGCCCTTGATGGTGGGGCTTGAACCTCGTGGAGGCTTCCTATGTACCATGCCTTAGCACGTATCAAAGTCCCCGTAGTTTGGGTTGGATGGGGCTTATGATTTGAGACGGCCCATGGTGGTGGGTCTTGAACCTCGTGGAGGCTTCCTACGTACCATAACTTAGAACAGATCAAAGTCCCCATAGTTCAGGATGGATGGGGCTTATGCTCTGAGACGGTCCATGGTGGTGGGGCTTGAACCTCGTGGAGGATTCTTACGTACCATGCCTTAGCACGGATCAAATTCCCCGTAGTTCGGGATGGATGGGGATTAAGCTTTGAGACGACCCATGGTGGTGGGTCTTGATCCTCGTGGAGGCTTCCTATGTACCATGTCTTTGCACAGATCAAAGTTCACATAGTTTTGGTTGGATGGGGCTTACGCTCTGAGATGGACCATGGTGGTGGGGCTTGAACCTCCTGGATGCTTCCTATGTACCATGACTTAGCAGGAATCAAAGTCCCCATAGTTTGGGATGGATGTGGCTTATGCTCTGAGACGACCCATGGTGGTGGGGCTTGAACCTCATGGAGGCTTCCTACATACCATGCCTTAGCATAGATTAAAGTCCCCGTAGTTCGGGTATACAGTTTAACGTCATGCTGGACGGAGGCATTTGGGGCTTACGCTCTGAGGCGGCCTAATGGTGTGTCATGGTCGGTGCCCACTCTAAGCTCATGGGAGTCATGCTCAGTGTGAGAAACAAGAGGTTGCAGGGACCTGACGATCACGTCGTGAAAGGGTGCGTCCGTGGGAAGCAAAGAGGGGCTTACACATTGAGCGGCCCATGGTGCCAGGACTTACTTCAGTATGGAGGCCCGTGGAGTAAAAAAGCATAGTGGGAGATGGATTTGGCACCCATAAAGAGAGGAGGGGCGCCGTTTTCTATCATGCTCTCTGTTGTCCTTGGCACCGATGAAGTGAGGAGGGGCATGGGTGCTGCCTTCTGTAAGGAAGGCTAGGGGCTTACACCAAGGTGACTTCCCTTCCCCACCGACAAACGCCACTCTAATAAATCACCCCCTGTGAGGGATGACCCCACCATCCCTGCGGAGACGAGAGGGCGTGGATAATATCCGAGGGAGGGGGACCCTGCATGCGAGGCACATGGCCAGGTCATAGTTTAACATCATTTGTTGAGGACAAGGTGCTTAGAAGTTTAACGTCAAGCATCTCGGACGAGGTGGGTTTGCTCAGCACCCCTAGGACTTACATAACTGGTGCCCTCTGCCTCTTGTGAAAGGGAAGGCATCGGTAAGGCCGTACTGAGGGGGTGTCGCAAGGCGAACCATCAAGGGGTACACATTAGCGTGGATATGCGAAGAAGCAATAGCAGTTAGCGTGCCTATGCGAAGAAGCATGAGGCGAAGCAACACAATGGGAAGGATTGTCCAAGGGACCCTGAAGTTACTTCGTATGAGCCGAGAAGGCTGTACGGGAAAACCATGTATGATACGAATGCCCAAGGTGCACGGGACACCTGCAGGTGGCACCCGGAAGGAGGGCATCGGGTACTCGCGCATAGGGGGGGGGTGCCTAGGGAGCGCCGATATGAATGGCACCGAAGGATTGCATGAAGCCCTGGGGCAGTGCGAAATAAGGGGAGCCTGGCATGGAAAGCCTCGTGTTGGCACGAAATAGATGTTTCCTGCACAATACAAAGGGGATGAGGCTTTGCACGACTTGAATGGATTGCGCACAAGGGGGGCAGAATTATGTGCAGGCAGCGAGGGCCACGCATATGGACAGGGAGCACGGAAATATCGCGCGCACCTGATGGCCTGCGCGCAATGGAAGGAATTGCGCGCAGAGGGGCAGACCCCGAGGGGTTGGAGTTTGGTCTAACCCAGGGGGATATCATACAAAGGAGGATCCCATGGCGACTTGGCATGAAAAAGAACCCTACTAGAAGGCCATATTTCACGCGCGCAGAATGGAAATTATACGCAAGAGTGGCAGTTCAAATTCTTCACCCCAAAAAGGAAGTGGGTCACCTTATATTTGTAGGAACTCAACAGTGCGGAATTCAGGGTTGCATGCAATATTTGCGTGACCGATGCGACAACGCGAAAGAACTACCGCATAGGGCACGGGCACGAAATTATTTCGCGCCGGTGTCGGAAAGTTTCGCGAATCGCAGTACCTTCTGCACGGGACATGTTTTTTCATGCACTTCTCCCTTTTTTATGCGCACCACTTCTGGGCCCTCAGGATCGGGCCTCCGGGTCCAAATATGACTTCTATTTTGCGTTTCGGATCTTTCTCCGGCACTTACGCACTTTTTGGCGTCTACAAAGCCGTTGCGACCCCATCTAGCTGTAAGCCATTGGAAAACCCAATCGGCGGTAAGCCATCGTCAGATTAACTATATGGATTTTGATTCCCAACCATGGGGATATGTAGGAAGCCTCTTCGAGACTCAATCACAAAACCATTTTCATCCTCATGACAGTTCTATCCCATTCACCATCTACTTCATTCAACCGATTCATCACCCATCCTGATTTTTACCCGGGCCACCACATCCCAGTGGGATCATGCCACCTCATACCCCCATTCCCCTAAAAAATCGGGGATCCAACCACACGTTAGCCCCGACATCGGTGCTCCCTCAAGAGGTTTCACCCATATGATCCACTCTAGTCAGTGTTCTGATCGATCTGATCCGTATTTGATGGACGTTAAACTTACGGCATACCCTTTGTTAAACATGGGAAGCTGAGGAAAATCTCAGATACATGCCTATGGAATATAATTCCCCTCATTTGATGTGGGATTCCTCAAGCTTTCGCGCCCTCAAGAAACCCTATAATAAGTAGAAGAAACCCAGACGCGCCAGTGTCCTAGCGCCCAGACACGCCAGTGATGCCCAAAGTGACTACTCCCCTGACCAAAGGTTGCTGTCCTGACCGGACCCTTTGTAATGTCTTGACAGAAGTAGTGTAATTAACTGGTGTCCATGAAGATATGGCGCTGGGAAGAGATTCACGAACCGCGACTTAATCTATAAGGGAGACCCGGATTAGGAGATGAGTTCCGAGGAGGAATCCATGGAAAGAAGAACCGAAATCCCATCATCCCATTTCGATCAAGGAGAAAACATCCCTGAATAAGTGATGAATGTCACCCACCTTTGGAAAGAGGGAATGCGGGGCAAAAAAACCGTGCCTTTCATCCCCAAACGAGACAGATGCGCGCGCCCCGAAAAAAGTGTCGGAAATAGAAATGGTGAACCCGAAGTGAATATATTCTCCTCAATATGGAGATTAGTAGTGATCAGGGAATAAATGTATTGACGTGTCACCAAATCCAGTCATCCGGCACCGGGTCCCACCAAGAAAATAACAAGCCTGGCGTGAAACTCACCAGAAGTTGGGGCAGTAGAACGTTGGACATCCTGTTATGCAACGTTGTCAGCGTGGATCCCTCTTACCTGTCATGGAAGACTGGGTGGCACTGGGGTATTGGTCATTGATTCCTTTTTTCTTTCATCACTGATGAATTAATCTCCAGGATTCTCAGAAATCAGGTTGCTGCACTAGGGACACGATCATCGCCTGCCCATCGATGCAGGGGCAGGGGCAGCGCCGACACGGACGCCCCACGTGGCATCAATTCTTCCACGAAAGCCTCTAAATCTATGAACATGGGGTTTCCATGCCCCCTCTCCCCGTCCAAGGCCATCCAACGAAGGGTGATCAATGACCCCGTGCATCGTTACGAGGAGGAGGGAATAATTCCGACCCGGGATATGGCCTGCCTGGACTTGGAGGCATCCACACCTCGCAGTCAACGCCTCCCCCAAGGGTTGCGCAGAGAGACATTGCTCCCCACACCGACATACAACCGTTTTGGGAGCCTGTCTCCAGAATGCTTTGATGTCTCCCTTCCCTACGCAGATGAGGTAGGCGAGGTCCGGGCCTTCCCGGTCAGAGTCCCATTCCAGGGGCTCCCAGCGAGGACTCCCACCCGGCCACGTCAGCACTAATTCCCTGTCTTGCTGGATGAGGAGCAGGTAGGCTATTCACCTACACCACCGGCCCCGGTTCTTCCGACCCGACACCAGCATCGGGTGCAAGCTGAGGAGGACGCCCACCAAGGGGCGTCAAAGTTGGCAGCTACAATGGCTCGAGCCACCACCGACACATATCATCAGTCCCCTGCATACACTGAGTAGGGGAACTTATATGCCTAGCTAGGCTCGAGGCCCCAACCGCCCCACGGGTAGGCTGGGTCGACTCTCTTGGTTGCCGGCATGAGTAGTGGTCGCCGCATGCTAACCCGCAACGATGTCACCCAGTACAGAGGTCCTCCCCGTACCACTACCACATAGAGCATGGGCCTTCCCCACTTCATGGATTGGCATGGAGGTCTGCCCCATTCCACCCCTAATTCAAATTAAGGTCTTCCCCGCAGAGGTGATACTCGGTACGAAAACCTCTCCCGTGCCCACTACACTGGCTATAGAGTCATTCCTCCTACCCTCAACCACCGGTGTAGTGACATTGCCCATCCGGTCTCTCTTCAAAGTGGGAACCCTCCCCATGTCCTTTCAGTAGCCGGTGAAGGTCCTCCTCGCCTTGGAAACCAGAGGGGTGAAGTCCATCCACGCCTCACTAGCACCCAGTATGGGGGTCCTGCCCGTGTTCAGCTAGACCATTATAAGGAGCCTCCTCGTACTAAGGTCGCACTGGAAAACAAGCATGGAGGTCCTACCCATGCTTCTTCCAGTTCCAGTATAGGTCTTTCCCACTCTAACACTATCCATAGAGGTCCTCCCCATGTCCCCTTCGACATTTGTCCTGGTGCTCCTTGCACCCCGGCATTCTCGAGTGGAAACCCTCTCCACCCCAGCACCAGTGTGGCCGAAGGACCTCGTTTTGGAAATCAGTCCTGTCCCGAGGAGCCACCCAGGGGCAGGGAGGCGGGTCTTCGCCACCAAAAGAAAAATTCTGGGAAGTTCCCGACAGAGATCAAACCGGTCCGCTTCTCTAACTCTGAAGCGGAGTATGACTCAGCACGAGAACCATCCCCTCGCTCATCCGAGTCAAGGACTGGGGCAGGAATAAGGCGCATCATCATAATAGTCTCGGAATGCGAGGTCCATCAGATTCCTACCTCCCTCCATAGGTATATCTAGGAGGATGAAAATTTGGTGACCCCACAGGTTACGATCGTGCAGTCACCACCATCGTCACCGAAAGCTCTCTCTACCTCGACAAGAGATCATAGATAGCTATTATTGGGACCAATGGTGGGTGAGTAAAATCACGGCCTATCACCAGTAGACCTAGAACCTGATCCAGGAATGGTAGCTGTCAACCTATCTTATCACGACATGGTGGCCAGGTCGCTACAATCTTCGGTGGACAACCTGAGATTTGGCGACCAGTCAGCCCGTTTTCCATACTCTCCATTGGCCAGCCCGTCGTCCCAGCGGTCTACCTCAGTACCGCTGCCAGTTCCTCAGCCACCCCCAGTTGACGAGTGGGGAAATCAAGGTCCAGACACTAAATCCAAGCCAAGGAGCTTTTGTAACATCCTCATACTGGACCACTTCCTCGAGAAGTTCTGGCTCGTGGCAACGCAAAATTTTCGTGCACTGGAATCCCTCACCCTAGAGGAGGTTGAGTGTTTCTGCCAAAAGCTATGGGCGACACACTTTCTCCTTCGTCATAAACGAGTGGTTTATCCTAGGATCCAAGTGCACCTTGAATAAATTGGCAAAAAATTTCATCTGGTTGATCTGGCTATGCTCTCTATGGCCTAGCACCCCGAGTTGCCAGGACACTGTAATTCCCTCCAAGAGAAACACATTCAGAGCTTCAAGATACTCTGCAGGATCATCAAGGAGGCTTCCCCCCATGCGCAAGTCTGTGGATGGGGTAGTATTCTGCCCTCCTCTTCAGTTTTATTCATCGGGAGCCCAACCTGCTAGGCGATATCGAGGACATATCCCCAGGAAGGGTCCCAGTCAACATGACCGACATAGTGGATGAGGAGGAAGAGCTGGAGCTCCTCGATGGAGATTTACCTCCCGAGGGCGTTCCACCACTAATGGACCCGTCAGGGAATATTACTCGTCATCAGAGGAACCTACTTGGTCTCCCTATTCCCACCGAGGCATTGGTACTCAGCCGAAATGCTGGTAAGGGAAAAGAGCACGTCGGAGCTGCCAAGCACTCCGAGCCGTCCGCCTCAGTGTAGAAGATAGAGGAGAACCCTAAGAAGGCCAAGTTGCACCAACAACTTGGTGAGCTGATGAAGTTGGTCGAAGAACTCCTAGATGAATGCACTGTAGAGCGAAAACCGACTACGGAAATCCTAGGCCAGTACAGCAGGGGCAGGAACAACTTCCCCTCGACGAGCTGCCCTCATGCAACCCTGATCATGCTACTCCCATGGACAGGGATGAAGCCAGATCTCATGGAAAGAGGGTATGGTATGTCTCACCAAACCATCCTAAACGGCATGGCAATCCAAGGAACCCATCTCGGGTTCCCCCAGTTTCCCCACAGGCCACCCTGCCAGCTGCTCCATGAGCCGCTGAGCCTATCTACCATATTGAAGAACCCGCCAACATTCTTGTAGTTAGGGATCCCCGTCAAGACAAAGAACCCCACCCAGATGATCTAACGGAGGCACTCATTTCTCTCCTGGAGATGTTAGAAACATGACAGGTGGTGATCCCACCTAATGGCAAGCCATATCCGGCATGGGTGGATGATATGCTAGAACCTCCGGGTTTCGGGAATCCCACCTTCTCTCCCTTTAACGAGACGGGGGATATGCCACAGCACCTGGCCCACTTCAACTCAAGGTGTGGTCCCATGTTAAGGACTCCAGCGCAGTAGGAGGCTTCCAAGCTCTGATGTTTTGTTCAGACATTGGAGGGGCCGACATTCGTCTAGTACAACCAGATCCCTGTTGGATTTGTAACCAGCTGGGAGGACCTTCGCAGGTAATTCCTCTACAAGTTAAGCTCCACCACATGGTAGAAAAGCATCACAAACCTCTTCAAGTGCAAACAAAGGTCTGATGAGCGAGTTACAGACTTTATCACCCAGTGGAAGGGGCTCACATACTCCATTGACATGCCACTTACTCAAGATAAATTACTGACGATGTGCATAGGGAACATCAAAAAGGAACCGGTTCCTTCTCTGATCACCCAGAACTACCCCGGGGGATTCCAAGACTTCTCCGATAAGGCCTAGTGCCTGGAAGAAGCCCTACAACAGGCCAGCCAAGCACGTCCATTGACTCCCACAATTCCTGTGAGGAGGGCTATCAAAGCCGAGCCCGCCACGGTGGCCCAGATAGAGGCCCCCGGATAGCTGGAATTATTATCAGTGGAGCCAGCCCCACAACCTCATAGAGGCCCTCCACCTTAGGCGTAGCCCCCGGCTTAGCAGCACCCACCTCAAAATCGGAGGGTACCCCCGCATAATGTGCCTCCACCACCTAGGCGGGACAACTAGGCTCCGCCTCTTTGACAGGTGCCTCTAGCTCCTCGTCAGGGCCAGGATCCAAGGTCCCCCTTTCCAGATAGAATAAACTGTAGCTACTCTTTCAACGATAATCATCCCAACTATTTTAGAAGCACCTTAGAGCAGGGGATTATACGCTTTCCTGAGTGCAGAAGGCTGGAACAGGCAAATATCACTAATCACCCCAACTATTTCCCCTATCATCGGTTCCTGGGGCACACCCTCAAGCAGTGCTATGTGTTCAAAGACTGTCTTCAAGACTAGGAAGATAACAACATAGTCAGGCTGGGCTCGACCATAGCACAAGTACCGAGTGTCTTCGTTGGACCAGATAGCAACAACGACAGCGAGGGTGAATGACATCATGTTTCTAACCACGGGTCCCAAAAAGTATGATGACTGTATGGATTTAAAAATGGTTTCCCATGCCCATGGAATCATTCAGGCATGCCTAAATCAGTAGGAGCCTTCAGAAGCCACAACCACCGCTTCTTCATCATCATCTTAGCCGACCTCTTCCCAGAAGAGAAAGCATCAGCGGCGCAAGGGAAAGCAATGCGCCCCACCAATGCCATCAGCGTCTCACACTCTTGGAGACTTCATGCCCCAAGAGATGGCGATTCCTCCCAAAATCCATCCAGTAGTGGATGAATCTTCAAGTGATAGTCAAGGGTGCGCTTCGATCAACACTGTGGAGTTGTTAAACCCCTATATGACTCTCGAAGATGGGGAGTTCCAGGAGAACCTCCCCAATGTCCCCTGCCGACACCAATGTCGGTGGAGCTGTGACCATATGGGTCGTCGAGGTGCATCAGTTGGCACCTCCATCCAGGTCGTGCATGCCAATGAGACCAGACAATAGGCCCATCGCAGAGCTCAATATGCGCAGCCTTCTCATCTGGTGTCATCAGGCCCGCCTCCACCACCGTTTGTGCTACTGGATCAGGAAGAGCTACCTCGACCATGCTGAGACCAGCATCGACTTTCTACGGGCCGATCATAGTCATCTGGTCCTCATTCGTTAGATACTCTTCGGGCTTCGACTAGCGAGCAGCAGGATAAGCCCAGCACCAGTCAGCCGTCAGCCCAGCTTGCAGGGCCCGCCATGCCTCCTATCACAGAGCGGCCTCCTGAAAACAAAAGTTATCACCTAGCGCGGAAATATGATATCCTCAAAAACCTTTCCAACATCCCAGCGAGTCTTTCCATCCTTGAAGCCATCCTCTTATCATCAGATATGAATGAGGCCCTCGCTAAGGCTTTAAGAAGCCCCCTCCAGTTTGAGATGGAGGTAGCAGGTGTAGAATATTTTCATGCTGAAGCATTTGAGAATGATAAATGCTAGGCCATCATTTTGTTCTCTGGAGAGGATAAAGGCTCTCCCATATAGGGGCACATCTTCCCAATGTACATCACCGACCAATTTAACGGCGTGGAGGTTCGCCACTGTCTTTTTGACACTGGCTCTGGGGTTAACCTTATCCCGACACGGACACTGTGGAAGCTGTGGTTATCTGAAGATGACTTGACTCCCTCCGATTTAAGAATTCAAGGATATGACAGGATAGAGCAGAGCCCAATCGGTACGATCCATTTGAAGACCCAGTTCAGCAGCCTAGTTGCCAGTACCAAGTTCATGGTTGTCTCCCAAGACACCGCATACAATGCATTGATGGGAAGACCATGGCTCCACCTACACACGATAGTACCCTCATCGTACCAACAGTGTCTCAAGTACTCCCTTAATGGTCGAGTAGGAGTACTCCAAGGTGATGAATCTCCTTTCTCCTCTTTTGAACCCCATTATCTGGATGCTGACTATTACAAGAGAAAGGATAAATAGATTCAGTCAAGTGAGGTTGAGCCCATCACGGTCGCAACTGACCCCTGGGCAGGTCAGGATGACGCCTATGTCTTCCCGATTCATCGATTGGAGTCCATGAGCCCCCGATATGGGGAAATGTTTTGTTGTTTCAGGCACAAGGAGGAAGCTTATTCCCAAGTCTAAGTGGTGACAAAATATCACCTCGTACTCTTACAAAAATCAGGCTTAGGTGATCCCAGATCCTCTTACCCCTGTATGGTATCGGGATGTCCGCCCCATGGAAAAAACAGTACGTCATACGTGTCAGTTTCGTCGGGCTGGAATTAACCTTCTCAAGCCGATGCACCACTATTGCTTTGATATCATCAAGCGTGGCCCCTTGGGCTGAAGACCATATGGGATCGGGTCGACAACCTTCATTTCCATGGTTTCGGAAGTACTGAAATCTCTCGATGCAGTGACCACCGCTGCCCAGGCTGGTACCGGCCTCCCGTCAGAATCTTCCGACCCATAGGAAGCTCCTCCCCCTGGGGATCCCTCCACAATTGAAGAATAGGATTTGGAGGATGCTCCCCCCGCCTTCGAATAAGGCATCTCTACCACGGTCGATGAAATGGTATATGCGAACCTTGGTAGCGAGGCAGATCCGAGACCCACATTGATCAGTGCCGCCATGCCTCTCAAAGAGAAGCAGCGGTACATAGACTTCCTGAAACAACATCGTGATGTATTTTCCTAGATCTACAATGAGATGCCGAGGCTAGATCCCCAGGTAGCTTTCCACTACCTCAGTCTTCTGGAAAATCATCACGAGTTCAAGCAGCCTCCCAGAAGGATGCACCCTTCTCACGGTGCCATGGTCGAGGCTGAAGTTGAAAAGATCATCAGATCCAACATTGTGAAGGAGGTCCAATACCCCAATTGGCTAGCCAACATTGTTCCAGTCAGGAAGAAGAATGGATAGATCAGAGTCTTCATCGACTTCCGTGATCTCAACCATCACAGTTTGAAGGATTATTTTCCCCTTCATGTGACTAAATTGCTGATTTATGCTATGGAAGGGTTCCAAGCCCTCTCCTTCATGGACGGGTACTTCGAATATAATCAGATCCGGATGGCCCCTGAGGAAGAAGATTCCATAGCTTTTAGGGTTCTCCAAGTTACTTTATGTTACTAGGTTATGCCCTTCAGCCTGAAGAATTCGGGTGCCACCTATCAGCGGTCCATGAATTTCATATTCAAGCTGATCCTCGGGACATTGGTGGAAGGCTATGTGGATGACTTGGTGGTAAAATCCCTCCAACACCAGGACCATCTCAAGAACCTTGATAAAGTGTTCGAATTCCTCTATTACTGCCACCTGAAGATGAACCCACTAAAATTTGCCTTCGGGGTCACCTTTGGGAAGTTTCTTGGCTTTGTTGTTAGGTACCGGGGCATCGAGATCAACCCAGAGAAGATCAAGGCCATCAGCCAGATGCCTCCCCTAAGAAATATTCAGGAGCTTCGGGGTTTCCAAGGACACTTATCCTATATATGCCGATTCATTGTGAATCATGCCGGTAAGTGTAAGCCCTTTTCTCATCTCATGAATAAAGGCTTTTCCTACGAATGGGACGAAGAAGGCCAGACTGCGTTCGAGGAAATCAAGCAGTATATGTTCCAGCCTCTAGTCTTGATGCCACCCGTCTCCGTAAAACCACTGATCCTGTACATGACTACCCTGGAATGATCTCTTGGTTCCCTTCTCACCCAGAAGAACAATGAGGGAACTGAAAATAGACTCCACTACCTCAGTCGTATGCTAATCGATACGGAGACCAGATACTCCCCCATCAAAAAGAGATTCCTTGCACTCGTATTTGTCATGAAGAAATTGCGACACAACTTACAACACCACGAGGTACAGTTGGTGTATTGGGTAGAACCGCAGAAGTACATTCTGAACCACCCCATTTTGACCGACCATCTAGCACAGTGGGTAGTAATCCTCCAGTAGTTCGAAATTAGGTTCGTCCCTCAGGAAGCTATCAAGGGACAAGAATTGAAATATTTTCTTGTTTCCCATCCAACCACCAAGGACCAGTCCCTAGACCTATATTTTCCCAACGAGGCAATCCTCTCAGTAGATCATGCCACCCCGTGTTAGAAAATGAACTTCGATGGTGCTTTTTGGAGCCCCACCGGTAGGGGACTCAATGATCCCAGGCTCAACAAGGTAGGCCTGGGTATTTTCTTTATTACCCCAGTGCAAGCCATCATGTCGTACTCATTCCTATTGTCGGAAGGCTGCACCAACAACGAGGAAGAGTATCAGGCAATTATCACTGGCCTCGAGCTGGCCCTCGAGATCGATGTGCCCCATTTGCATGTGAAAGGGGATTTTGAACTAGTCATCAGGAAAATCAATGGTGAATATGTCGTCAGAAATCCCGAGCTCATACCATTGTTGGAGCGCACCCTCCAGCTAATGGCCCAGTTTCCATCTCTTCCAGAAGTTACTCATTTCCCTCGATCTCAGAACGGTCGACCCAATGCCCCGGCCGGCCTTGCTGCATCTATTGCAGAACCCGAGCAGGATGATCTGATTATACACACGGCACATCAGAGAGTCATTTCCCTTGTCACCCCAGATGATGATGACGACGTATGAGTAAGTCACCTTACTACTAGAGCCTCCACGCCAGGACCCCCAGGTTCCTCAGATGCTGTGATTGAAGAAAATCCCGACTGGAGAGCCCCATTTGTCAAGTATATCCAAAATGGTTACCTCTCGGCTAATCGGGCCGAGCATGAGAGAATCCGACGCCGCGCGCTGCAATTTACCCTCTAGAGTGGTCCCAGTCTTAAGGAGATCCTCTATAAGTGCGGGTTCAATGGTGTTATCCCCCATTACATCCAAGGAGTCAAGATTTCTCAGGTCCTATAGGAGGTTCATTTCTGTTTCTATGGGGCTCACCAGACTTGGCCGAAGCTGTCCCATAAGATCCGGAGACTAGGGTACTTTTAGACCTCTATGATCCATCATTACACCGAGTTCACCAAGAGATGTCACGCATGCCAAATCCATGCTAACTTCATGCATCGGCTGCCAAAACCTCTCCACTCCACCAAGTCCTCTTGGCCATTCACAGTGTGGGGACTCGATGTCATGGGACCATATCCACTGGCGACAGCTCGCCAGTGGAGGTTCATCATGACCACCACATATTTCTTTTCGAAGTGGGAAGAGGAAGTTCCGCTCAAGGAGGTCAAGGCCCGTTCTATCGTTGACTTCGTGAGCTCCAACATCATCTACTGGTTTGGAGTCCCTCACGCTATCCTCACTGATAAGGGCACCAACTTCTGAGTAGCCGAGCTGAAGAAATTGTACTCTAAGTACAACATCTGTTAAAACCATACCTCTCTCTATCATGCACAGAAAAATGGGAATATTGAGGCGTTTAACAAAACCCTCTCTAAAATTTTTCAGAAAACGGTTGGTCAGAATAAGAAGATTTGGCTGGAAAATCTCCCCAATACCCTTTGGGCTTATTGGACAATGACTCGCAATTCCACCAAAGTGACCCTATATTCCCTAGTGTACGGAGCAGAGGTCGTCCTGCCCATCGAGATCCATCTGCCTTCGTTACACACAACGGTCTATGACCATCAAGTGCCAAATAAGGTAGCCAAAATTCGTCTGGCTGAATTGGAAGCACTTGACGAGAATAGGCTTCGTGCCCTGTACGATCTGGAAATGTATTATAATAAGATAGCTAGAGCCTTCAACAAGAAGTTTTTCCTCCACTCTTTCCTATAGGGAGACTTGGTATTGTCCCTTTGGACACCAATGATCCCTAGCAGGAAACCACCCAAGTTGGATCCCAAATGAGAAGGACCTTAGATAATCCCTAGGGTTTACCCCAATGTAGCATACTTCATGGTGACCATGGATGGTGGGCGTATAACTCCTTCTACCAATGCCAAGTTTCTCAAGCAATACTTTTCCTAAGCCACTAGGTCCGGCATGACCCTAAAATATCTGGTCCTACAGGACCCTAAACTGCTTCGTCCCGTGTGATGTTAAACTTCATGCCATCTTGCAAGATGTTAAACTGAACCATTAGAACTACGTGTGGCTTGATTCCCATCCGCATGTGATACGTAGGAACGCGCAAGCATTTCAGTTTGAGACCAGCCCCCGAACTCTTCTCTTTGACTATCCCCTCGGGTATAGTTCTCCCAAAGAATCCATTCATGATATAGTGTAGGCTTCCTTATCCCCACTCATTCTAGGATTATACCGGTCACACTATGTGCTATCTCTCCATTCTTCTATCCTCCCACGTCCTCACCACATGAAATTAAACTTCATGGCCTTCCAGAACTACATACGACTTGATTCTCATTCTCATGGGATACGTAGGAATGCTCTAGAATTTCATCTGTTGGCCCATCCCAAATGACAGAATCTCCCCTCGGGTCACGACATATGGTGTGGTGTAGGTTTTTGCCTCGATACACATCAATCTCATCTCGATTCTGCCGTACATCCCACTCCCCATAGGTGTTCGCCTCTTTCACCGCCCTTCTTGCCTTTAAAATGTATTGGTGCAGCTATGATTCACCCACTCCTTTGATTGGGACTCCATCATCCTTCCCATCCAGAAGGTCCCCCTAACGGTAGGGATGCTAGGCCCAAGGGCTCTCCTACCACTTTGGGCCAACGCCCTTGAGGATGTTGAGCAACAAATCGATACAAGTCCCATGTTGCAAATATGGTCAGAGGTCAATGCTCATTTGTTTTTCCCATTCCATGTCACTATAATGGCGATGTGTTTCGAACATGGTCAATGAATATCCTTTTTCATCAGGGCCACCCCAAGATGTACCAAACATTGAGTGCAGTGGTTCATTATTCCCCATTTTATATCCAAGTGACGAACTCCCCTCGGGTGATGCCAGCTACTAGACCCCTGTATGCCAGGGATGTCCAAATCCGGCTCCTTATTTCCCATACCGAGCACTACTCACATAGGCTTAGGAGCTGTGACAAGAGGTGGTATGGCTACCATTAATCGAGATGCTCAGTCTCAGGCCCCAGCCTTTTCTGGCCCCTTGGCCTTCTTGGGATCTGACCCAAGTTCTTATGGGATTGTACGGTGTGGTATGGGATTATGTCCTCATTCACATCGAGTTACTCACCGTGCCATACACATCCCTGGATGAGAAACCTTATCCATACTCATCCTCCCTATAAGACATTAAAATAAAAACTGTTCAGGCCTTTCTAATTGAGGCCCAGCCTCAGGCCCCAGCCTTTTCCGGCCACTTGGCCTTCTCGGGTCCCGGCCCAAGTTCTTACCCGGGGTTGTACGGTGTGGTATGAAATTATTTCCTTATTCACGCCGGGTTGCTCGTTGCACCATACACATCCCCTTGTTTCATCCTCACTGAAAGACTTTAAACTGTGAATCGACCGGGTATTCCCATTTGAGGCCCAGCCTCAGGCCCCTTGGCCTTTTCGGGCCTCCGACCCAAGTTCCTATTTAGGGTTGTATGGTGTGGTATGGGATTATGTCCTCATTCATGTCGGGTTACTCGTCGTGCCGTACACCCCCCCTCTTTGGGGTATCTTGCCCCTATGTATGGCATTCTAGAACTACATACAGCTTGATTCCCATCCTTATGGGATACGTAGGACAACCCGAGCATCTCATCTTCAGGTCCAGCCTCATCTTGGCCTCTTGGCCTTCATTCCCCCAAGACGAGGACCATATGATGTGGTATGAGATTATGTACTCATTCATGTCAGGTGTTGTGACAACTATGCCATTTACCTTTCCCTCCTGAGAGTTTTTTATCCCCTTGTGTTATCCTCATTCTTTAAAATCTACCGCTCTCAAGACAAGCCCCTCGGTCCTCTTTGGTGGTTCACCAATGTGCCCGAGAGTACTCTGGTTCAGCACTTAGAGTGTCGGATTCTGAACAGACGTGCTTTCACCAATTTTTCTGGCTTCGTGTTCCCCCTCATTAGGGCTTCCATCACCTTTCACATCCTGAAGGGACCCCCAAAGGGCATGGAAGATAGGACTAAGGGCCCTCCTACCATTATGGGCCAACTTCCTCGAGGGTTTTAGAAAATAAATCGATAGAAGTCTCGCGTTGTGAATATGTTCAGCGATTAACCCTCATTTGTTTTTCCCCATGTTAGGATAATGTGATATGGATGCTGTGTTTCAAACACAGTCAACAGTTATCCTCCATCGTCACATCAACCCCATTAAGCCCAATGTGTCATTTACATGATTCACATCCTTGTCCACTCCATCATGTCTAGGTAGAATTCTGAAACTCTTGGTACTATTCCTCAGTGCGCATCTGCACGTTAGGAAGACAAAGCCGTGATAAGGCAATCATTCGGGGCTTCACGCTAATTTCCCCTTTCCATGTATTCCACGTATTACAAATACCTTACCCGCCCTTATTTCCTACACCGAGTTTGAATCACATAGGCTTAGGGATTGAGGTAAGGTATGAACATACTTGGAATAGTCCTGCTTCTCCATGGTCTAAGTTCTAAGACCTTAAACTAAGATCTTTTAATATTTCCACTTTGCGTGAGAACTATGTACAACTTGATTCCCATCCTTATGGGATATATAGGAATGCCTGGACATTGCATCTTTGGGTCCAGCTTAACTGAGAGCCAGCCTCTATAACATCCCAGATCCGGGTGCCACTCAACAGGTGCCTCGAACCTGGTTGGTCACATGACCTCAAGCGCATTTTCCCAAATTCCAGAGGCTGCCAAGTAGCAGCAAGGCCCTAGGTCTGATAGTGGGGAAACTATTCCCACATTTTTCAAATTGTAGTGCAGTAGAAAAGATAAATAACCTACAACAACCGAAGTAGTAGACAATATACAACTAAAATGGACAACCGAAGTAAAAGAGAATCAGAAGCCATACATATAAAGATGTAGCATGTCACTAATTCTATGAAAGAATCCAGAATAGGATAAACTACAATACAATACAATACAACTCAAAATACAAGGTACAACCAAACAAAAACAAATTAGAGTAAACAGAATGCGACAACATCACAAGCCTAAGCTCGATCCCATGCTCTCCCACTCCTCTACTACAATCAAGTACCTTTATAGGGACCCTTTCCCTTATCCACACCTATAGAAATGTAATCTATTTGGTCCGAATACATGACCCAAATAGGGTGTGAGAAATAAATCCTATTAGGAAACCACCAAAGGCTCATGCCCAACTATTAGTGAAAATGTGCAACAACAGTGTGTAGTAGTAAATGCAATAAACTTGGTAGTACTCAAAAGTAACTAACTTTACCATTCATATTTCCATTTTAATATTCATTTAACCATGCCAAGACCATGCTTTAACTTGGTAGGTATAACATTTAAAAATCACCATGGTGAATATTTATGATAACACTATCCTCAGACATACCATCCTTACCCTCAGGTAACCAGAATCGAAACCTGCAGGTGATTTCCCACAAGAAAAAAAAATATTTCCCTCAGGCGTACAAAGTGTCACCTACAAGCACAAAATCTACTGCCCACATGCATAACGAATATTTCCCTCAGGCTAAAAGAAACACTTACCTCAGGTTAAACAAAACACTGCCCTTAGGCTAAGAAAGTAACCGAGCTGATCCCAACACATAAGCAAGAAATTTATATACAATTCCTATAAAGGAAAATTCAATGCACAATATAATCATGGCATACCCTCGAGTATCCTCGTCAAATGGATGAACAGAGGAACGCACCACCAGGGTGGTCCTGGATCAAAGAAGTGATCCCAAACATAAGATTAAACATATCATTAGATTATCTATACAATTCTAGACATCTTTTTCAGCAAAGGCCTCAACCATACGACACCCCAACATGGGTTCGTAGCACAACGGTACACAAATTCAACTCGACAGTTGGAAATAAACACTAGACCACATACCTCGATTGTCTCTAATCGATAAATGTGAACGATGCCTCCTGAATCGTCCAAGAATGACATAGACCTGGGATAAAAGAATTCCCGTTCAAATGAAAATAACCTCCCTTAGAGGAAGAATTATTAAGAACAATGCAAGGAGAGGGGGGGGGGGACTTACCCATACGGTCCCAACGTGATCGACGGAGGAAGAATCGGATTCCTGGTACATGATCCGGTGATCTTTAAAGCTCCGACCATCCTCCCGAGCTCCAAATAGTGGTTCTGCCTTCTCTGCCAAATGAGGAGGTTACTTCCCATTTTAAGCGAAAAAACAGACTACACGGCGTGTACTCTCAAGTACACGACATTTACTTTTCTCATTTAACTGTTCCTCTGGTGGCTACTTTTCACCACCGAACTGTTCACTTGCCGACATGAGTACACAGTGTGTATTTAGGAATACACGACGTGTACTGTCGCTCAGCTGGAAGTTACTTCCACCACCTTACTGTTCACCTACCGAATGATTACACGGTGTGTAAATACTAAGTACACAACATGTAGTCAGTTTTTACACCCTTCATCACTGACAGTCCTACACGCCCTATGTTCTCATCCCATATGGCCAAAGTACACGGTGTGTGGAAATGTACAGGGAGTGTACCAATAAAGTTTTTTATTTTTCTGTATTTTCCTTATTTTCTCAAAAACACTTAAGGAAAAAGGAAAAGAAGAAAACGCTACCTCAAGAATAATAACCGGGTTCTTACAAACTCTCCCCTTAAAGCAATCCGTCCCCGAATTTCCCTTCCAAGGGCGGTGAAGATAAAGATCAGAAAAACTCTGGCCACTGAGAACGTATGTTGGTCTCCCGTTCCTAGGTTTCGTTCTGCACTCGGCCATGATGCCGTAGCACCCGTAAGAGAGGAACTGACTGGCCTCAGAGGATTTTTGTGCTCCTATCAACAATATGAATCAGATGCTCCTCAAAGGATGCATCGATCTATAGCTCAACCTCCTCAGGATAAAAGATGTGAGACGAGTCTGAATGATAACGGCACAACTGAGATACATGGAATACGTCGTGCATAGCCCGATACCTATGTGGTAACTAAAACCGATAGGTAACCGACCCGACTCTCTCCAGAATCTCAAACGGCCCCACATACCTCAGTGATTTTTTAACCTATCTCATGATCCGACTGTGTCCCAACCTTGGTGAAACACGCAAGAAAACCTGATCCCTGACCAAGAACTATAAGGGTCATCTGTGGCGATTATCATAAGATTTATGAAGAGACTGTGTAGTAGCCGTCTGTTTTTGAATCAACTGGACTTGTTCTGATGTCTCCTACACAAGGCATGGTTCCAGTAAAGATGCCTCACCTGCCTCTAACCAGCACAAGGGTGATCGACATGGCCTACCATATAAAGCCTCACAAGTTTCCATCTAAATAGTTTCCTAAAAACTATTATTTTAGGAAAAATCGACCATGGGTATGTGATTACTCCATTATACCACAAATTCTAGGATGCATGCACGTAGAATTTCCTCTAGCATCTGAATCGTAAGCTCTCACTGGCCATCAGTCTAAGGGTGGTAAGCTGTGCTCAAAAGCACATGTATACATAGTGCCCTCTAAAAACTCTACCAGAAATGAGATGTAAAGAGGGCATCCGTATCTGAAATGATAGAATGGGGAACCCCATGAAGACGCACTACTTCTCGGATATGCAACTTCCCGAGCTCGTCAACACTGAAGGTATCCTTGATCGGAAAAAATTGAGCCACCTTCGTGAGTCTGTCCACAACAACCCACATGGCATCATTGCCTCGAGGTGACCTTAGAAACCCGATCATGAAGTCCATTGAGACATCATCCCATTTCCACTCTGGGATGGGTAACTGCTGTAACAATCTGGCTGGCCTCTGATGCTCCGCCTTCACCTGCTAACATGTGGAACATCTAGTAACCAAACCAGCTACCTATCTCTTCATACCCGGCCAACAATACTGACATCTCAAGTCAAGATACATTTTGGTAACCCCAGGATTCACTTCCCAAGCTGAAGAATAAAACTTCCGTATCAACTCCTCACGTATGTCCCCTGGAACCCACACTCGTCCATGGATACACAATACCTCATCATCGCCTATCGTCCAACCATGGGGAGGTTCCTCTATTTCCACCGATTCCTGTAGAACTAGGCCATTTGAATCTGATAGCTGTCTCATCCTCACTTTATCCTGGAGGGTAGAAGTCACAGCTAAGGATGAAAGATAGGTTTTCCCCTGAATATCGTGCACCGATAAATGCATCTTATAGAACAAAGACATAAGCTTCCACTCACCACTAGCCTCCTGCACTGGCTGTGTCTGAGTCTTCCTGCTCAGTGCATCAACAACTACATTACCCTTACTAGGTGTATAGGATAGCACAAAGTCGAAGTATTGAAGGTATTCAACCCACCTTCGCTGTCTAAAATTCAATTCATGCTGAGTAAAGATGTACTTGAGACTTTTGTGGTCGGTGAAAACCACAAAATTATCTCCCAAGAGATAATGTCTCCAATAGCATAATGCATGAACAACTGCAGCCAACTCGAGGTCATGCGTTGGGTAACTCCTCTCATGGGGCCTCAAATGTCGAGACCCATACGCAAAAACTTGATCGCCCTACATCAACACTGCTCCTAGCTCAATACCTAATTCATCACAATAAACTTTATATCTCTTCCCTTGCTTTGTAAGTATCAGGATTGGTGCTGATGTCAACCTTCCGTTCAGTTCCTGAAAGGATGTCTCATAGTCTTTTGACCAAATGAACTTCACACACTTCTTAGTCAAACTCGTCAATGGCGCTACTAAGCGGGAGAAGTCCTGTATAAAGCGCATGTAGTAACCAGCCATCCCTAAGAAACTCCATATCTCAAACAAGTTCTTAGGATTCTCCCAGGAAACTACTGCTCTCACTTTCTCTGGGTCTACCACAAATCCTTCCTCTAAGATGATATGACCCAGGAAGTGAATCTTGTCCATCCAAAAGTGACACTTTGAGAGATTAGCATATAGCTGATGCTCTCTCAGTGTACTCAAAATGATTTCAAGATGGGTAGCATGGTCGTGTCGAGTGTGAGAGTACATCAAGATATCATTCACGAAGGCTACCACAAAAGAATCCAAATAAGGATGGAACACATGATTCATCAGAGCTATGATAATTGCTGGTGCGTTCTTGAGTCCAGACGACATAACCAAGTACTCATATAGACCATATCTGCTCCAAAAAGCTGTAAGCGGTATGTCCAATGGTATAACGCATAACTTATGATATCCTGATCTAAATTAAATCTTCAAGAACACTCATGCTCCTCGAATTTGATAAAAAAGATCATCAATTCTTGGCAAGGGA
This sequence comes from Viscum album, assembly GCA_963277665.1. Lineage (NCBI taxonomy): Eukaryota > Viridiplantae > Streptophyta > Magnoliopsida > Santalales > Viscaceae > Viscum > Viscum album. The sequence goes on along the minus strand of OY728144.1, from coordinate 200,387,719 downwards.
TATCAGTTCTTGACCATCAACTGGTTCAGTTTCCGATAATCCACATAGAGTCTGATGGTACTGTCTGCCTTCTTTGGAAAGAGGACCGGAGAACCCCAAGGAGAAGTACTGGGTCGGATAAAACCCTTTTCCTATAACTCTTATAAATTTCTCTTGAGCTCTTAAAACTCAGTTGTAGCCATCCTATAAGGAGGAATGGACACCGATGCCACTCCTGGAACAAGTTCAATAGAGAAATACACCTCTCTCTCTAGAGGAAGACCTGAAAAGTCATCTGGGAAGACATCCCTGAAATGATCAACTATTGGAGGGAAATCCTGCTAACAAGTCCCCTTATCATCCATATATAACCTTGCAATTTGGGATGTCACTCCACCTCGCTCACGATGCTCTGGTCAAGCTCGGCTCGCTTAGACATCCCATTCGCCCTTGTATAGAAACTTTACACCCTTTGGTGATGTGAAACTCACCATGCGAGGATAACAGTCCACAAAGGCTCGAAAGGGAACCAAACAGTCCATCCCGAGAATGACATCATAGCTCTTCATCTCTAAGACATAGAGGTCCCATAGAAAGTGACACCCACCAACCTCTAGGGGGAACTCCCCGCACTGACGCACACCAACTGTTCTAGTTCCCAATGGAGTGTCTAGTGTTATAACATCAGAAGAAGAAGAAACATAGAGCCCAAGGGTCTCCACACCGGGCACAAATATAAAGCAATTTGTAGCACCCATATTGAAAAGTGCAGTAGATAAAACAGAAGCAACTAGAATAGTACCTTTGACAGTGGAAGGTCTGGGATCTTTCTCCTGTTGGGTATGTTACACTGCATATGCCTGCCCAGTTCCGTGGCCCTGCAACACAGCCTGGATACCCTGAGCTAACCCACCCTTCTGTCTCTAAGATCCTGGTGTCTGGATACCACAACAATGACCACCTTCTCAGCCTGCACGCCCTGATGTATTCTAGTTTCCAAACTGGTAAGAAGATACCAGTCCTGCTCCTGCATGCAGAGTCTGCACAGAACCCCTCTCACTAGACACTGGTGGAAACACCCTACAAAAGCGCTGCAGATGACACATCTTGTCACAAGCTTGGCACTCCACTGGGTCTCGAGGACACTGAGGTCTCTTATGCCCCTATTTTCCACACTTGTCGCACATAACCTGGCCACATGAAAAATTCCTCTGGATAGTACTACCACTGTGAGAGAAATAAATCTGCCTCTTCCTCTTACCGGTAGAAATAGTACAAGAAACTGGTGTCGAACCGCCCTGGCTCACACCACTAGCTTTCCGCAGGTTCTGCTCAGTAATCAATGCCTGGTTCAAAATAGCATGTACTGTAGATAACTTGAAAATGTTCACCAGTGATCGGATGTCATACCGAAGACCATCCTAAAAGTGTCGATCCATCAACGCCTCATCACCCACCAGAATGGGGGCAAAATGCTGAAGCTCAGTGAAGCGAGCAAAATAATCCATCACTGACATGGCGCCTTGCTGTAGATTCATGAACTCTCAAGATTGATCTACCTTTAGTGTCTCTGGGAAGAATAAGTCATAGAAGGATGCCTGAAAATCTTCCCATTCCATGTATCGGTGATGCTCAAACTGGGTGGTAACATCTCACCACCTCTTGGTGGAATCACGCAATATGTATGTAGCGAGCTTGAACCTCCGCCCTGGAGGCATCTCCTGATGCTCGAATATCGTCTGCATTGAACCCAACTAAGACTCTACAACATGTGGTCTTCCATCCCCCAAAAATGTAGGCGGATACTACTGCTGAAATATACGAGTGAGCTCTGCCATAGATGTGGCGGCCTACGGTGCTCCCTATAAGGTCTTCATGAACCACATGAAGCCTTCACGGAACTGTGCCTCTACGCCTATGTCTGGTATAATGGCTGGCACCACATCTGGATCTGCTGGAGGATCCATTGCTAGCCCATGGCCCACCATCTCAAGAGTATAATCGTTTCCACTCTTCTAAAGAACAACCGGTGGTCGTCTCGGTGGCATGACTCTACAAGGTCAAACGCACACCTTAGATCAAGATTATCAAAGACCGAAAATGATGAGGCCAAGAAGGGAACATGAGAAAGAAATAATTCAAGATTTATAAAACTTGTCTACATGGCGTGTATAAATACTACACGACATGTCCTCAAAATCCATTCACATGGGCATGTACTCCAGCTAAGACTGGTCGTGTAACACCCCAAACACACAATGTGTCTCTTAACTACATGGCATGTACGTGAATCTTTCTTCCCTGCCCGAGTCCTTCTACACGACTAAGACACATGACTATCCTAAAACAAAACTACACAGTGTGTCCCATCGGTACACGATGTGTACCCTACAAGCTTTCACCGGCCCATGTTGTTCGTGACATGGCATATGTACCCATGTCATATTACACAGCGTGTTTCAAAAAGACACGACATGTTTAAAGAATCCCCAGACCAACCTATGTTGCTCGTTACACGGCTGACTACACGGCTGACACTACACGGCGTGTTCCAAGAAGACATAACGTGTAATAGGAAATATAACATCGACCCGTGTTGTTCGGGACATGGCCGGGTACCCGGGTCAGACTACATGACATGTTCAAGGTAGACACGGTGTGTATGTCTTAAGGTTTACTTCGTCCATGTTGTTAGTTACACGGGGGGACACCGGGTCAACACTACATGGCATGTACAAACGGTACACGACGTGTTTCCCCAATCCATTCCCTACCCTGTGTCCCTGCCCACACAGTCTATGACCCGGGAAGAGACTGCACAGTGTGTATTGAGGGTACACTACATGTACTGAGGGTACACAATGTGTACTTAAAAAGATTTCATTTCTTCCCAAACAGAAGAACACACGACATGTGTCCATAGACCTACAAGGTGTGTATCCTGGGTTTTCTGGAGAGTAAGCCTTAGAAACTACTCCAAAACCTAGAAAAACACTAAAACAAACATCTAAGTGCCAAATTCTAATCCGTTAGGGCCCATACTCCCCGCAAATCAAAGTTTTGCATCTTACACATTTTATAAGAAAGTAAACACGTCAATGATCCACCAAATTTTGGTTATTGAGGGCCCATACTCCCCAAAAACCAAATTTTGGAGTTCATTCTATAAAAACATCGCACAAAAATACCCTATCAAATAGTAGGTATTTATCAAAGCAGCTATCAAAATAGCATGCTTTTCTAGCACAACAACTATCACAACAACATGAAATTTCTAATGCACCTACATGGCATGGAAAGAATGCATGAAATGTGATTTCTAGAATGTACCTAAATGATTCATGAGATAGCATGCCCTCTTTTCATAGGGTTACAACTAAATAGAACCCAAGTATATTATATAAACAGCACACCACAAGTGTGTCACCCAACAGTGAAAATCAAATCAACCGTAAAATTGAAAAATCAGAAAAATTGCAATAACCGAGGTAGACTGGATTTTCCCTATACGCGGGTTAGCTACTCTCGAGCACAACTTATTACCAACTACCTTTTCCATCCTATATCTGAATAAGACTCCAAATAGTAAGTCAAAGAAAAGAACTCCTCTGATACCACTTTGTAAAGTCCTGGATCCAGGTGCCACTCAACGGGTTCCCCGAACCCGGTTGGTCACATGACCTCAAGCGCATTTCCCCAAACACCAGAGGATTCCGACTAGTAGAGAGTGCCCAGGTCTAATAGTGGGGAGACTATGCCCTCATTTTTCAAAGTGTAGCGCAGTGGAAAAGATAAATAAATGCAACAACAGAAGTAGTATACAATATACAACTGAAATGGAAAACTGAAGTAAAAGAGAATCAGCAGTAATATATATAAAGATGAAGCATGTCACTAATTCTATGAAAGTAGCTAGAATAGGATACACTATAATAAAATACAATACAAATCAAAATAAAAGTTATATCCAAACAAAAACAAAGCAGAGTAAATAGAATTCCGCAGCATTGGAAGCCTAAGCTCGATCCCATGCTCTCCCACTCTTCTGCTACAATCTAGTACCTGTATAGGGACCCTTGACCTTATCCACACCTACAGAAATGTAATCTGTTTGGGCTAAAGACATGACCCAAATAGGGTGTGAGAAATAAATCCCAGTAGGCAACTACCAAAGGCCCATGCCCAATTGTCAGTGAAAATGTGCAACAACAGTGTGCATTAGTAAATGCAATAAACTAGGTAGTACTCAAAAGTAAATAAATTTACCAATCATATTTCCATTTTAATATTCATTTAACCATTCCAAAATCATGCTTTAACTTGGTAGGTATAACATATAAAAATTACCACAGTGAATATTTATGATAACACTGTCCTCTGATGCCACTTTGTAACATCTCAGATCTGGGTTCCATTCAACGGGTGCCCCGAACCCGGTTGGTCACATGACCTCAAGCACATTTCCTCAAAAGGCAGAGGCTGCCGACTAGCAACGAGGGCCCATGTCTGATAGTGGGCAAACTATGCCCTTATTTATCTTTTCCGCTGCGCTACACTTAGAAAAAATGAGGGAATAGTTTCCCCACTATCAGACCAGGGCCCTCACTGCTAGCCAGTAGCCTCTAGCGTTTGGGGAAATGCACTTGAGGTCATGTGACCAACCAGGTTTAGGGCACCCATTGAGTGGAACCTAGATCCGGGATGTTACAACCTCTCCTACCCCTTTTTGGCACCTTGTCTCAAGGTTTCTTTCTTGGAATTGCACACGGTGTGGTATGGGAATATGTCCTTATTCACGTTGGGTATGCTTTATTGCACCATTCACCTTCCCCATTTAGCCTCATTTCTACTACATTTTCACCACATGATGTTAAAATGCTTGGTTGGTCCCACCACATGACCCTAAACTGTGACTGTATCATCCTGGTTGCACGACGAAAAACGGCGCTGCATTGTGGTGCCCCTGCTCAAGAGACATCATGTTTGGTATCGGTCAAACACCATACCATTTGTCAATTCTTTCATTGGATTGATTCTTGTGGTGATTATGGGACTTTCTATCCTAGGCTTGTCGCTTCACAAAAAAAGCATTCACCCTCAAAGGATAAAAAAGACCCATCAAATGCCGCTTCTGTTGGTACGAGGGCCAGAACTGCACACCCCTTTTGTCCTTGGTATTGGTACCTTACCGTGCCACCCCTTAGAACTATGTACAGATTTATTCTCATTCTCATGAGATACTTAGGAATGCCCAATAACTTCTCCATGGGCCCAACCTAACTTTCATATTTGGTCCCTTGACATAAGAACTTCCCCAAGGAAGGCATGGTAATCCGGACTCCGGGTCCCCATTCATGTCAGGTTTCATAATCACCATACCATGTGTCCCATGCACTCCTTACTGATCCTTGGTCTGAGATCTAAGACCATAAACTAAGACCTCTTCTAGAACTACATTCTTATTGATTCCCATCCTTATGGGATACGTAGAGACACCTAGATATTTCACCTTAGGTCCAACCCCGAGAATCACCAATCATGTTCCTCTTCATTTCTGCCCCCTGGCCTAACCCCTTGTGGGAAACCATGTTACTGCAGCTTTGCCCTGAACAAGTTCGAGATGCCCCACGATGATGTTGGGAAGTGAAGGCTCCCTTTACAGAGAGGTCCTGTCTAAAAGAAGGAATGATCTACGATCAGACTGATGTTCCCACCCAATGTGTTTCCACCACGGTGGCATATTTTCAAGAGTGTTGGACCCCATTCGAACAACCCATCACTCCACCATGCATGCTTTGCGTGCCGCTTATTTGGACCCTCTTCCCTTTTCACGTCTAAAGGAACCCCCTAACAGTATGGACGCTCAGCCTATAGCTCGCCTACTGTACCGTGCTAACATTCCGTAAGACTAATGGATGACATTTGGAGTCAGGCCCCATGTTTCAAACATGGTCAGCGGTCGGCCCTCATTTGTTATCCCCATTCCAGGCTAACGCGATGAGGATGCTGTGTTTCGAATGAGGTCAATAGTTATCCTTTATTGTCACGCCACCCCCATAGTGTTTTTAATCCTGGGTATTGTGATTCACACCTTCCATTCCCATCAGTTCGGATTGATTCCAGCTCCCATGGCATTACCCCATTCGTGTACAAAAGCACACTGGGAAAACGGTAATTCGACTGTTCTGAGAACTTCATTCTCCAGTCAGGTCTCTCCTATTTCCTCTCAGAAATCCAGACCAGTTGTTCAAACCCTGGATGCCCGATGCTTGGTTTTCACTCCTACATTTGGATGGGGTGATAAGGTGGTCATCCCATGTTTCTCACATTGGGCCCGACCCACATGAGCTTAGGGAATGATCGGTGGACACTCCATGAATATCGCAAGAATGCAATAAACCAATGTAAATAGTGGAACTCATGTATACTATGGAATAAAACAATCAAATAATGAAAGTACATTTGAGGGTCTGTAATCATTATAGTACCCGAGGTTCTATTCCCCCCATGGACGGGTTAACCTTGTCAAAAGAGCGTAGAAACTCTACCACCCTCTGGCTGGTAGCATCCAAGAGTTGTTGTCACCTATTTAGCTCCCGCCCCTCCTCAGCAGCAATGGGGCGCAATTCAACGGCCACAATCTGGGCCTACTCTACGTCGGTCTAAATTACGATCATCTCTTCAGAGGCTCGCTTCTTTCCCTCTTTGGACTCCGCCAGCTGGGCTTTCAGCCGCGATACGATCTCTGATAGCGCGTCAAGGGAAGTGGAATGCTCATCCGACCGGGCCTGCAATCGTTGAACATCATATTCATCCTCCTAGAGCCTCTTGATGTTTACCACCTTCCTCTACTTCCATCCCACACCGAGGCCACAATCATACTCCCGAATCTTTTCTACAATAAGATCTCGGACGAGAATGTGACGATGCTGGGCATCCACTCCCCCAACACACAGTTCACACAATTGCGAGAAAAGTCTGTCCATCTCATCCCACCATAGTGCTTGGGGGGTGCTATTAACGAAGCGCGTGATCAGCTTCCATGATCGGTGATACACTATTTTGTTGTCCTCTTCATCAGAGGTCCTCTCATCCCAGTCAGCATGGTCGAAAGGCTTATATACGGGGTACGCCCTCAGGAACTCGTCATCCAGGTCCGCATCTAGAACTTGATCAGGTGTGGTGGGAACTGGACTATCTTATTGAACCTCATCATCGGACCCCAGCTCAATAATATTAGGCTCAGCCTACCTGACCGTCCCACTGGTGATCGGGAGCACCGTAGTTAGGTCAGTTTGGACCTCCGCCTCCATGACCACCGACATTCCCCTGGGAAGGATGCCTCCAGAAGCCCTGACCAACCTTTCCAAGGCATCCCATTCCATTTGAAGAATTTTATACCCACGAAAGGGGGGGGGGGACATGAATGTCAGTTGGAATGGTTAGGGGATGGTAGCCATGAAATTGGTAAAAGGGACTTACACAGATTGAATTCTTGATCTCGATCTTGGTTTGATGTGAACCCGAAGCGTGGCCCCCTATATATTTTCGGGAGTTCTGGAAGCTATGAGGGATCGACCTCATATGTCATGGCCCCGTTGGACGCATCAATAGATCCGACGACAGACGTAGATCCCGAAGGTTCCGCATCTGCATCCACTGAGGGACGAGAATGGGTTCTATATATAAGACTCTCCTGCATGGTTCAGATGTTATAAAGGAGTCTAGAATGACCTCAAATAAAGTCTCGGAGAGGGGGGGTCATATTTTTACCTCAAGGGCCTCTGCGAACTCTTCGAGATCCGAGTCTTGATCTCCAACTTCGCCCTCCTCTAATAGACTCCCTCTCCCAGCCTCGTCTCCCCAGGAGGACTCTTTTGATTCTTCCAGTATAGGTAAATGATCTATTAAATCAGTGGATGACAACTGAGGGGGTGTAGTGCGGTCCAAAATCACCTTGACATGGTCCGTCATTGGACGACGGGCACCTTGGGAATGCACAAAGTCCTCCAGCTCTGCCAGGTACTGCTCCGCCTCTGCCTGGGGCACTGCAAAGCTGGCCCGGATAGGTCCTATCCATGGTAAATCCATATTTAGACATTTTAGGTGATGCCAAAACTTGACGGGGCCGAGGAATTGCATGTTGAATTCCTAGATGTCCCAGGAATTTAGGAAGACAGAATTCTCCGACATGTCGATATGGCACAGTCGCTTCCATGGAGCCTGGGTGGGTATCCTGCGGAATCCTCTTGGCGGACTCCCCTCTGAATGGATCAGTTCTTCTGGAACCACCGGTTCCTCTACCTATGCTAGATCTATGGATGCCGCGTCACCCTCAACTGGTGCGGGCCTCACCGCCACGGAAGCCCCACCACTGCGGGATGCCCTTGATGCCTTCTGGCCCCGACCCCGAGGTTAGGGAGGTTTGCCATCACCAACCCAAATGGTTGGTTGCTTCGGCATCTCCCCTGGATAAGACGCCTCCCAGCTTATGGCATACTCCTTCACCATCCCGAAGATGGCGGTAGGTGGAGGCAGTTAGTTCCACATCTTCTTGTCTTCCTATGTGAACATGAGCCACATCTGCCTCATCACACATGGGTGTTCCTCGTGGTGCACCTCCAAATAGAACCGTGGGGTCAGTCACTGCATGCACCAGAATTGCCTTTAAAACTGGTGTGGGTTATACGGCTCATAGAGGGGATCATGGTCCACCTTTTCCACCAAGACTCCAACTCAAAAGGCCATGAGATATGCCCAGTGATCTTCTGTTCTCTAGCCATCATCAGTGAATACCCCCGTCGACAATGAAAATGGGTGAAAATTGAACTATTCTGCCTTCCACACCCAATTCAATATAAACAGTGTGGTCATCTTGGCCAGAAAGCTCCCCGAAGCATTCATGATCGATGGGAGGAAGTTAGATCCTGGGGGAGAGATAGGGTTTGGGTATTTCTAAACCCCCCTGATATGTGCTGCTATCCACCCATACAGGAGGTGGAATGGCCCACAAACCCTTGACGACCTCTTCCCCTCGCTGATATTCCATAACATTTTATACAATTTGGAAAGCATTGGGATCCCTAAGTTGACTCGACCTCCTGTCACCAACAAGGAAGCCATGATAAAGGTTCTTGGTTGCACTCCCATGTTGGTATCCCTCACTAGTATGATACAACCATAGATAAGATCTATGATGAATTCCATCAGTCTGACTATGGGCTGCTGCTCATTGCTGATGCTAAACCCATAGGTCTTCCATTGGATGTCCTACAAGAGCCGCCAGTACGAGTGATCCTTACCCCATTGAGCCCCCTTTGGGTAGGTTCAAGGCCTCACTGGAAACTGTCAGTCCATCAGGAAATTCAGGAACTGCTTGAACCACTGCTTGAAGTGGACATCTCTCACTACTTTTTTTTCCTCTCCCGACACCAGCTCCATCAATGCCATTTCTAGCTGCGAAATTTGTTCTGGATCCTCCCACACACTCATGACGGGGAGGAATTTGTCATACATCTCCCCCAATATCAGGACCCCCAAGATCTGGTGGACATCCCACAAGCTGATACCGACCTCCCCATTATGTAAGTGGAAGGTATTGGTCCTCGACGACCATCTGCTCAACAACTTTGGAATCAACTGTTTCGGTTGATATGTGTGGAATTGAGAGGCCCATGCCACCTCATACAAACCCACTCTCCTCAGCTCATCCCCAAACTCCTCACACGAGGCACCTACCCCATAGGCCCAGGCCTAATCGTCTGTGAAGTTTCCACCCTGGTGCAGGTCCCATTCCTCGGACCACCCCTTCCCTGGGTTACTCAAAGATCCCTTCAGTATCATGTGGTACAGAGGAGGATATTTATCCAACTGCAATGCCTTCCCATCGACGTTATTCATGTGGTTGTATAGGTAGTCACCAACGACAGGTGTGAAGTCTTCCCAGGCATGGCCGTCAGCCGCCCTGAACCATTGGCGTTGGCACATCGTACTCCTGGACCAGTAATCCGGTTCATCCATACTTGTTTCAGGGATGAAGAAGTCTTCCCTCAGCCCGAATCCATACAAAGGAAAACTCTTACATTGTGGGTAGTTCTTCTGGCTCCCTAACAGCAGTACCACCAATGAATCATGGTCAGAGTGGCTCTAGAATAACTATCCTAGACCCAGACTGTTCTCCATCTCATCCCTTCGGGAATCATCAGCAAGAACCCCTTGGGAAGCTTCTTGATGAGCCATTCAATTTTAGAACTTGGAAGATTTTCGGGTTGGTTTGCAAAGCTCATCCGCGGAGAGCATTCACAAAGCCTGTTTGTAGAGTCCTACCTACGCCTTCAAGGGCAAGATCACGAAGCGCTGTGGCAGAGTAAAAAACTGACTGTGCCCTGCGAAGTGAAGACCTGATTCGTGGAGAGAAATCACAGAGTGCGTAGAGCTTCAAGAATCAAGAGCAATAAAAGACAATTTTGCAGAGAAGGGGAAAGACAAAAGAGAGGTCATATCCCCTTTTTATAGGTGATGATTGTCAGAGCTTTGTAGAGCGTCCATTTCACGCCAATATTTGTGGCGCACTCGGCCTACGCATCACATATCCACCTCATGAGCCCTCTTCGCGATACAAATTCATGTACAACCGAGGATTTTGGCGATTAAACCTCAGACTTCAACCCGCGATTTCTTCGCGACTCCAAGTCTGAGGGGGGGCATTTGTTGGCACAAAAATGGGAGAAGAAGACAAAGAAATAGAAAGCTTCAAGGGGCTGCCTCGCGAAGACCATTTGTGGGGCCCCAATCACACCACACCCGCCACGGAGCAAGGAGGTGGTGGTGATCTGAAAACACATTTGATGTTTGCGAGGCCACTGTGGAGCAAGGAGGCGGTGACGCTTTGCGAACGCATTTGACGTTCGCGAGGACGCCACAAAGAAAGGAGGTGGTGATGCTCCACAAACGCATTTGACATTCGGGAGGCCACCGCAGAGCCAGGAGGCGGTGACACTCCAAGAACGCATTTTATGTTCGCGAGGCCATCACGGAGTAAGGAGGTGGTGAGGCTCCGTGAAAGCATTTGACATTCGCAAGGCAGCCATGGAGCAAGGAGGTGGTAATGCTCCGCGAGCGCCTTTGACATTCATGAGGCCGCCAAGGAACAAACATATTTCTCTTCACACCGAGCGAGCGCTGCTTCGTGGCACCTCTCCCCTATAAATATCGGCCTCCCCCCAAGTCCAAGGGGCAGACAATCTGACCTTTCAACTTACTAGCTCCCAAATCGCGAAACACCTTATACTCTGTGAACCACGAGCTGTGCGAGGTACTTCTGCTCTGCGAAGTACCTCATCTTTGCCTTGTTTTAATCCCTTCTTTCAAGAGAGATGCCTTTCGTGAAGAATAAGGGACTCCACAAAGAAATGGGATCCCCAAGGGGACCCGGGTCATCACAGAGCGTTTATGCTTCATGAAACACCCTTCATGTACACATGATCCACATGATAAGGAGGGGTCACTGTACTTCACGAATCACATTTCTTCACGATACCCTGCTTCGTGAGGCACCTTTACTCTGCAAGGCAGTGCTCCGCGAATGCCTTTCCACTTCACGAAGCACCTCCTATATGCACCTTTTCCCTATTCTTAGGCTGGGACGTTCTGCTTCGCAAAGCACACCTCTTTGCAAGTACCCTCCACCAAGCGGAGCACCAGATCTTCACAAGGCCCCTGCTTATGAACCCCTCTGATTTTCAATTCCTTTTCCCGTGTGTCCCTCCAAGTTTGCATGATGTGATTTAAAAGTCCCTTAGACGATACTGCCCATTGCGTTGCTTCGAATCATGCTTCTTCGCATAGGCACACTAATGGATATTGATTCTTCGCGTAGCCACACTAACGTGAACCCCCCCAATGGTTCGCTCCATAACACCCCTATCCATGGCGTTTCCTATCCCCTCTCTTCACCAAGGTGTAGAGGGTACCAGTTATGTAAGTCCCAGGGGTGCGGAGTGAACCCACCTCATCCGAGCTGCAGGACATTAAACTACCAAGCACCATCTTCCTCAGCACATGATGTTAAACTGTGACATCGTCCCGTGCCTTGCATGCGGGGTGCCCACACCTTGGACATTCTCCATGCCCACTGGTCTCCACGAGGATGCGATCATCCCTCAAATTGGATGATATCCTCCTTATTGGAGTGGCGTTTGTCCGTGGTGAAAGGAAAACCACCCTGGTGTAAGCCCCTATCTCTCTTGTAGGAGGCAACATCCTTACCCCTCCTTTCTTCTCTGGTCCCAAGACCCGAGGGAAATGGACACCGACCCCCTCCTTTCTTCGGGACCAAATACCTCTCCTGATGGGCTTTGTTTCCACCGGGCCTCCATTCTGGAGTAAGTCCCAACCTCTTTGGGCTACTAACGATGCATAAGCCCCTGTTTCCTCCTTGGGACGCGCCACACGTAATCCACACTCCACACGTAATCCCCACTCCACTTCCCACAGACGCACCTTTCGTGACATGATTGTCTGGCCTTTGTTGCCTCTTATTTCTCACACCGAGCATGAATCACGTGGGTTTAGAGTAAGAATCAACCATGACATCCTATATTCCACCGTCCATGCCACCTGAACTACGAGGTCTTTGATCATTGCTAAGGAAAGGTACGTAGGAAGCCTCCATGAGGTACAATCCCACCACCCATTGGTCATCCCGACCACCTTCACGTCGGTTCACCAACACTCTGGGAAACCTAGATTGTAAGCCCCATGCCACCTAAACTACGAGGTCTTTGATCCTTGCTAAGGTAAGGTATGTAGGAATCCTCCACGAGGTTCAATCCCACCACCCATACATAAACTACGACGTCTTTGATCCTTTCCAAGGAAAGGTATGTAGGAAGCCTCCACGAGGTTCAAGACCACCATCCAACAGCCCGAAGGCCTTAAATTTTTTTGTTTTTTGATAAAGCCCCCTTTTAATGGAATAAGGGGAGAAACCCAAAAAGACTTCATGGACATAAGAAAAATCACCCCCGAAGGAAAAAAGAGTAAAACCAGAATCAAAACACAAAGATACCCCTCCCCAGCATTTAATCATGATGATGCTTTCTACCTTTGCAAGACTATTCGGAAAACAAGTGTCCTGTGTCAAAGCACATGCCCGATCCGATGGCTAGTGACATACCCTCTCAAACGACCAAATCCAAAAATCTCTGCAAAGATGAAACGCTAGCTATGAATCCTCCTCTAGAGCTCATTCCATGTAGTCAAGTCTGGTTGCACAGCCTTCCCACTTTCGAAAGAAAACAAACCCCAAAATCACTTCCACCATATCACAATTTGATAAATTCATCATTCTCAAGTCATCACCACAATCCATCTTTCCTACTTCAACTCGAAAAACCTTCACAAACCCTTTCTTGATCAACTGTGCCTCCACCGAAGATAACATCAAACCCTACCATGTCCCACTACCACCGCAGTCGCATAAGCAACCAGAAGACAATCCAAGAAGTGAAAAGCTAGGTCATCGTCACCTAGGACCGGATGACCCCACAACACACCGAAAGAGCATCACCAATGAAGGGATCCGTGCCACATTGAACTAGAAATTCCACTATGGGCATGGATTCGTTCAGAGCAGAACCAAAAACAAACCCTCACCGGAATCCAGAGCAAGAAAACCACATACAGTAGCTAGAGACCAGTAGGGAATGATATCAGCATTCGATGCCGCAAATCACACCTACAAAAAAAAAACCAATTAAAAATCCAGCCGAAAACACTCAAACCTTGAAGAAGCACTGAACCACCGGCGGCAAAAACCCCTCCCCCCTCTGATTTTCTCCCGAGCCAACAATGACCCACACCAAAAGAACTCTCCAGATCTGTGCTGAACCACACCAGAGACATCCCGAGCACAACGATGAAGCCGTCGAGACTCACTGAAGCTTCCAACCAAGCTGCTGATTCACACCGAAAACCTTCACGTTGGTTCACCAACACTCTGGGCAGCCTAGAGTATAAGCCCCATGCCACCTGAATTACGAGGTCTTTGATCCTTGCTAAGGCAAGGTACGTAGGAAGCCTCCACGAGGTTTAAGCCCACCAACCATTGGTTGTCTCGACCACCTTCACGTCAGTTCACCAACACTATGGGAAGCCTAGAGTGTAAGCCCCATGCAACCTAAACTACGAGGTCTTTGATCCATGCTAAGTCAAGGTACATAGGAAGCCTCCACAAGGTTCAATCCCACCACCCATTGGTCATCCCGACCACCTTCACATCGGTTCACCAACACTTTGGGCAACCTAGAGTGTAATCCCCATGTCAACTGAACTATGAGGTATTTGATCCTTTCTAAGGAAAGGTACGTAGGAAGCCTCCACGAGGTTCAATCCCACTACCCATTGGTCATCCCAACTACCTTCATGTCGGTTCACCAACACTCTGGGAATCCTAGAGTGTAATCCCCATGCCACCTGAACTACGAGGTCTTTGATCCTTGCTAAGGCAAGGTACGTAGGAAGACTCCATGAGGTTCAAGCCCCCCCCACCCATACCTGAACTATGAGGTCTTTGATCCTTGCTAAGGCAAGGTACGTAGGAAGCCTCCACGAGGTTCAAGACCACCACCCATTGGTCATCCCGACCACCTTCACATCGGTTCACCAACAATCTCAACAACCTAGAGTGTAAGACCCATGCCACCTGAACTATGTGGACTTTTATCCTTGCCAAGGCAAGGTACTTAAGAAGCCTCCCTGAGGTTCAAACCCACTATCAATTGGTTCCAACCATCTTCACGTTGGTGTGCCAAGCCCCCATACCTGAACTACGAGGTCTTTGATCCTTGCTAAGGCAAGGTACGTAGGAAGCCTCCACGAGGTTCAAGCTCAACATCACCAATTGGTTCCGACCATCTTCACGTCGGTTCTCCCCCATCTAGAGGTATGCCGTTGGGACCTCAATCAGAGGTAAGCCATTGTGATCCTATTCAATGGTAAGCTGTTGACACTCTTATCCAACAGTAAGCCGTTGTACCCTATCCAGCGGTAAGCCATTTGAAACCCCAATCGGCGGTAAGCCGCTGTCAAATGAACTATGTGGGCTTTGATTCCCTGCCACGGGGATACGTAGGAAGCCTCTTTGAGACTCAATCCCAAAATCATTATCATCCTCATGAGGGTTCCCTCCCATTCACCATCCACTTCATTCAACCACTTCATCACCCATCCTGATTCTTACCCGGGCCGCCACATCCCGATGGGATCATGCCACCTCATACCCCCATTCCCCTCAACAATTGGGGAGCAAACCACACGTTAGCCCCAAAATCGGTGCTCTCTCAATAGGTACCACCCATCTGATCCACTCTAGTCAGTGTTCTAATCGATCTGATCCGTCTCTGCTAGACATTAAACTTGCAGCATACCCTGTGTTAAACATGGGAAGCTGAGGAAAACATCAGATACTTGCCTATGGTATGTAATTCCCAGCATTCGATGTGGGATGCCTCGGGCTTCCAAGCCCTTGAGAAGCCTTATAATAAGTGGAAGAAACCCAGACGCGCCAGTGTCCCAGTGCCCAGACATGCCAGTGATGCCCAATGTGACTACTCCCCTAACCGAAGGTTGCTGCCCTGACTGGACCCTTTTTTAATGTCCCAACAGAAGCAGTCTAATTAACTGGTGTCCATAAAGATATGGAACTAGGAAGAGATTCACGAACCAGGACTAAATCTATAAGGGAGACCCAAATTAGGTGATGAGTTATGAGGAGGAATCCCTGGAAGGAAGAACCGACATCCCATCATCTCGTTTCGATCAAGGAGAAGATGTCCCTGAATAAGCGACGAATGCTACCCGCATTTGGAAAGTGGGAATGTGGGGAAACAAAATTGTGCCTTTCATCCCCAAATGATACGGATGTTCATGCCCTGGAGAAAGTATCAGAAACAATTATGAAACAATGTAACTAAGAGAATATTTTTTATAAGCATGACATACTCATATATAAAAATAATATAAATAAGAATATTTAAAAGAATAGCATAAAATTATTTAAACATAATCAATCACACCTAATTCATGTTTGATATATTTTCACTCTCACAATTTATAGGCTTTGTAAAAATATCAGAATGATGATATTCTGTTCTAATGAATTTAATAGTAATATCTTCATTTTTAAAATGGTCTATCAAAAAGTGCTATCTTATATCAATATGTTTTGTTCTATAATGAGGTACATGTTTTTTAGAAATATTAATAGCACTTTTGTTATCACAATTTATAGATATATGTCTAAAACGATATCCATAATATAGTAAAATGTGTTTCATCTATAGAATATTAGCATAGAAACTGACTTCAACTATGTATTCAACTTCAACTATGGATAATGAAATAAAGTTTTGTTTCTTACTACACTGTAAAAATAGATACTTAACCAAAAAGTGACATGTTCTAGAAGTTATTTCTCTTTATAACTTACATCCATCAAAGGTAGTATAAAATAAGTAATTAGATCAAAATCATAACCTTTAGAATAGAGAAATCTTAAATTTGTAGTATTTATTTTTGTATTTTAAAATCCTGTTGAAATCATTTAAATGTGATTATTTTGGATTTTATTGAAAACAGACACACATAAACACACTAAACATAATATCTAGTTGGATAGCTATTAATTAAAGTAAACTTCAAATCATACCCTAGTATATGGTTTGATCAACTGATTCTATAGTTTTATCAAGATCTAAATTATATGTGGTATACATTGGAGTATAATTTCCTTTTATGTTATCCAATACAAAATGTTTTAAAAGATATTTAGTGTAATTTATTTCATTTAAAATGATCCCATATTTATTTTGAAATATTTTAAAACTAAGAAATAATTTTAATTCACCCATCAGTCTCATTTAAAATTCATTTTTCATAAGTTTTGAAAATTAATTATAAAAAGAGTTTCTCTAAGATCCAAAAATAATATCATAAATAATTATTTGAACTAATAAAACATATTTTGAATTCCTTTTAATAAATAAAGTAGGACCAGTAACACATTTTTTAAAAATATTTTAAATAATAAATTTTTTAATCATATCATACCAAGCTCTATGATCTTGTTTTAAACCATAAAGTAATTTTTTTTAATAAAAATAATGATTTGAAAAATAAGGGGTTTGAAATATAGGGGGTTATTAAACAAAAACATCCTCAGTTATATAACCATTTATAAAGTCACTCTTTACATCCATTTGATATAATTTGAAATTTAGATGCACTAAAAAATCAAGAATTGTCCTAATGGATTCATGTCTTTCAATTGGTGAAAAGTTTTCCTCATAGTAAATAACTTCCTCTTGAATGTAACCCTTTGAAACTAGTCTAGATTTATTTCTAATTATATTTATAGGCTCATAAACCTTGTTCCTAAACTCTAATTTAGTTACATGGTTAGGAATTACTTAGGTCTTTCTACAAGTTACTATACCTTATTTATTTTAAACCAGTTCAAGTATTATTGAATATCGATTACCCAAATTTCATCATGTATTTCTTAAATTATGTTCTTAGGTTCAACTTGTGATAAGAATTTTTAATTTTCAACTTGGTTTTTAAGAGAATCTATAGTTTGAGTTCCTCTATCTAGATATCCAACTACAACATCTAAACTATGTACTCTATGTGTCCTAATTTCTTAGGAATATAAGTAATTGGTACTTTACTTTCGTTTTTAGGTTTAGTTTTAAACAATTCCTCAGAAATGGGTGATTTTTCAAAATAATTTTTATAAAACTATGACTAGGTTTGATTGTGGTATTGACAATAAAATTTTAAATATCATTATCAAGATTTTATAAAGATGTATTACGATCATGTGGATTTGTTTCATCAAATTTTACATGTATAAATTCTTCCAAAATTTTTATCCTTTTATTGAACACTATATAAGATTTAGTAGATATTGAAAAACTAAGAAAAATTCCTTCATCACTATTTGATTCAAATTTATATAAATTATCCTTTATATTGAGAATAAAGATGTTGCAACTAAAAAATCTAAACTAATCAAAATTTGATTTTCTTCCATTACATAATTCATATAGAGTTTTATTTAAAAGAGTTCTGATAAGAATCCTATTGATAATATATAAAGTTGTATTGATAGATTCTTCTAAAAAATAGATAGGTAGGTTATACCCAATATGCATAGTCTAAGAAATCTCTTGAAGAATTTTATTCCTTATTTATAAAAAAACCATTCTATTATGAGGTCGTAGGAGAATAAAATTTTTAATTGTAGGAATATTGTGATCATAAAGATTCAAATTATTGGTTTTCAGACATATAACCATGATCAATACTTAAGTCCATAATTGTAAGTACAATAAGATCTTCTATAGATTTCTAATATTTGAAAAAATAGGAACAACCTTCACTTTTATGAGATAGAAAGAATAACCAAGTGTATCTAAAAAATCTATCTACAAGAACATTAACATAGAGGTTACTATTTAGTATAGAAACTCTAGAAGGTCCAAACAAGTCCATATGAACCTAGTATAGGATTTGAGAAGTTGAAACATCTTTCTTTGGTTTGAAAGAGATCTTATACTATTTTCCCATTAGAAATAGGATACATACTTTGTATTTTGGGAATTATAGTTTAGGAGATACTTGATTAATAATTTCCTAGTTATATTTATAAGTGAGTGAAGGTTATATTGGAATAGTCTCCCATTCCATAGCCATGATTATTGTGAAAGGTACTTAAACAATAAATATATTTATAAAATAAATATTCTAAATCAACAATATAAACATTACCATTATGTATGGAAGTAAAAACTGAAAAATTATTAAATTCATAGATTTTAAAAGAATTATTTTAAAATTTAACATGATAATAATGATCACAAAACTATTATATTATAATAATATTATACTTTAAACCATAAAAAATAAGACTTTAGAAAGAAAAAAAGTATTGTAATTAGTGATTTGACTGTATCCAATTATTTTTATTTTGGAATTATCACCAAAAGTTACATATCCACCATCCACATTTATTAGGATTTTTAATATTGACTAGTCTCCAATAATGTGTCTGGAATATCCACTATCGAGATATGATACGTGATCACTAGTACTTTTCAAGTAGGTTTTCTATTGTAAAATTAATCAAGAAATGATATTGGCACCCACACTTTCTTGGGTTTATAAATTTTAGTGATAAATGATTTCAAAATACAAATATGTTTAATATATTTTCCATAAACAGACTTTAGAATTTAGAAATAAAATTATTACTAGGTTTTTATGAATATAAAATGTTTACATAGTTAGAAGAGATTGAATTAGGAATAAAATTGTTCTTATAAATTTTCCTTTGACCTGAATGGAAACCAATCCCAGTTGTGTACTTGGTTGAGGTCTATTTACCAAAAAACTTGGTAAAGGTTTATATAACATTTGTAAACCATCCTAGATCCATTTTTATAATCTCATTATAAAACCTAAGTTCATTATTTTCTTTTATGAACTGAGAATTGTTGACTTTTTCTATATCATAGTTAAATTTAAAATTAAAAAAAAGGCATGATGCTTCTTTAAGCTTTTGTACTTATCTTTAAGTTCATTTAATGTTTCTTCCATAATATTATTGTATTTAAAAAAGTATTCATAGATCATATTTTCCTCATTTTTTAAGTTTTAGAAAATTTAAAATATGAACAAGATAAATAGAAATAGTATTATTACCTCATATCTGTTAGTTTTAAAACACTTATTATTTTTTACACTCTTATATTTTCTTATCAGGTAATATTCACTTGAGCTATCATTAGAGGAACTCCAGGTGGGTTTCATATCATTCTTTATCATTTTATATTATCCTAATCACATTTCTTATATTTCAACTTTAGACATTCTATTTTGATATGTCCTTTTTTCATTCATAAAATATTACTTCATCGGATTGATTTTCCTTTTAAAAAATACATTTTATATCATATTTTTCTCTATAATTTGATTTATTGAATAATTTATTCTTTATTTATAACTTTTTTAATCTCTTATCTAGGTTATCCATTTCCACATTAGTGTCTGAAGGCGGTTTATCCCCACTTGAACTATTATATTTTTTTCCTTGATCTTTGAGTCATAAGTCTTAAAAGCTATTGAATTTATTTTAGGTTTATCTTATTCTTATTTGTTTAATTTTAGTTCCTCATAATATATCATAATATTTACAATAATCTCCTTCACTGTAACTTTACATATGTCAAATTATTCTCTAATAAAAATAGAGGTTCCCCACCACCTATCTGGTAAACCTCACAGAAGTATCATCACTTGTTCTTTTCCTGAAATTGTATTTCCAAGTGCATGAATCAGGTTTATAATTTCATTGAACTATATTTACACATTAGAAATTGTTTTATTAGGTTTCATATTAAATTCATAATATCTGATGGTATAAGTATTCAGATGAATTTGTTTAAAATTTTAATTTCTTTCATGAGATATAAAAAGTGTATCCTAAATTTCATTAGTAGTGGAACAAGTAAAAATTATATTGAAGTAAGATTCTTCTAAATCACAATATAACTAATTCATGTATTTACAGATATAGTCATATGAAACCTTAGTGAAATCACTCCAATTATCTGTAGAAACTTTTGGGTTTTCATATTTTTTCTAATTACGATCCAAATATCATACCACATGATTTATATAGGAATTTTCTTTGTTCTTCCATTGAGAATAGATGGTTCCATTAAAATAATAAGGTTTATCTGTATTAGTACCCTCTTGCATATTATTATACCTAATGATATAAATTTATAAAGAATTTTTGTTGTTGATCTTTTGGGAAAGACTCGATCATAGTTAAAAGTTTAAACAAAGAAATAAGGTTCCTTTGATACCAAATGTTGGCCAGAGTGGAAAAATCAAGTGGTGGGGGTGAATTGAGTTTTTAATTAAAATTTATTTTAAAATCATTTTAAAACTAAATCCACCAAGTTTATAAGATATGGCCTAGTTAACTGAAATATTATAATTATATAATTTTATCTTTCCAAAATATTCTCAAAATTTTGATCACATCTCAGTAAATAAAAGGTCAAAGCTATTCTAAAATTTGAAACAGATTTACTTGTATCAAAAAATGGTACAAAAAAAAATTAAAGATAACTATCAAAGTAGTGTTTTGAAATTGAGTTTTAAAAACTAAAATAGATCTTTTTTAAAAATAGAGTATAAAAAATAGGGAAAACACATAGTGTGATAAAAAATAGGTTCAATGTCAAGCTGAGACCTTGTCCTCTATACTTAGAAGTCACTCATTTCAAAGTAGTTTATTAATAATTATACTGATTTACAATCAGAAATTTTTTTAATATATAATATCTCACAAGTCTATCGAGGCTATATAGAGCCTCTTATATAGATCTATGTGGGAGAATAAATGTTAAAAAACTGAATAGAGACAGTCCAGGCTATACCAAGCCTCTTCCATATTTCTACATGGGAGCACAAATAATAATAAATTAGAGAGATTGTTTCTATAAATCTCTAGTCTAGTGAAGGATAAAGTTATTAAAAGATATATACTGTAAATAACACATCACTCAAAAAGTAAGAAAAATAGAGTAATAGAAATGGATGATTTTTATGCAGTAGTAGATGTAGTTTTTTTCTATAGGCGATTATTCTCTTCTCATTGTCGTCTTTTGATTCGGAAATGATTAGTGAAGATAAATAATGTTCTCTTATTTATTGTTTAATTTCATGAAATAACTGAGTGTTGTAGACATTTGAAATAAATCAGATGTTCATAATTTTTTGTTCATGAAAAAAATCCCAAATTCTATGTGATATGATGTATCTTCTTCTATGTCTTTAGTATTCTATAAAGGAATATTTTTTCTCCAAAAATACCCTTTAAGAAATTGTCCTTGAATATCCTCGTAATTTGGCATTAAATCTAGGATATTTAAATTATTTTGACTGACATTCAACTTTTCACTGAAAATTAGTAGAGTTAATATATTTAATAATATAATACTTAATTTTAGGTATGTTTTCTTTAAATTTTCTACATAAAAATTCATAGTCACATCAAATTTTCCTAGTTACCACTCATAGTTGTTACATCTAGTCCTATGGTAAATTCATTAATGTTAAAAATTTCATATTTCATATAAAGTTGCTTCCCTCAATGTTAAGTCGATAGGATATCCTTATGTAGTTGATCCAAAAATTTGATAGATTTTTGAATGATATGAGGTCAATTATTAATGGCTTTACTGTTGCAAGGTTGGTCATACGGTTGATCTAACTTTACTTATGTATGATCCAAGAGTTTGAAATAAATCAACTACGGTCGATTTGATAGGAGTGTAGTCAATCCACTGATCTTGCAGTCTATACATGCCTTAAAAAAACTAGATTGTAGTGTTATCTTGAGATACAATGAGTGGATACTCAGTTATTATTATGGACGCTTTATTCCTTTTCTATATATCTACCATAATTGATTTAATTGTCTTGTGGTTGATGCATTATATGAATGGTCAATCTGGTACTTTATTAGTAATTATAACAAAATATATAGATTCTATATTCAATAAAATAATTCAACATCCATATAATATTTTTTCAAAAAGAAAGTAATGAAAGTAAAACAATTTTTATGCTTAAAATTGCATTTTTCTAAAAGTGGGTTTCATATTATTTTCCGAATTTATTTTAAAATTTATTTCTATCACTTATAGAAATTAAATTTATTAAAATGGATTAAATATTTGTAATCAACATGTCCAAATTTTTTAATGAGTCCACTTTCATTTTGGTCATAATGAACAATAAAAATAGTAAAAAAATATTACCACGTTTAGTGTTAAAATGGGTTTACCATGGGTATTAAACTAAGAGATAAGTGTAAAAATGCCACTTAAAAATGTATAAATCATATTTTTAAAGACATATAGACATTAGTTTATCTATAAATTTAATTCTTGGATATTGTTTTTCACTTTCACAAGAAAAAACTTTGTGTTATTTAAATCTTTTAAGTAATTCTATTTGTGTCCCTCCTCTAATTTATAAAAGGGTACATCTTATCCAACCTTATTAAAAAATTTGATCACGCAATATTAGAAATGGATTACCAAAAATAATTCCTATATTTATTTCCATAATTATTAATCTTTTGGTCTTCTCCTAATACCATCATAAGAAGTAAGTCAGACCTCTGATAATGGTTTTATGTTACAATCTTAGCTTTTTATTGGGATTTTTTACGCTTAAATTTACTATGATGAAATTATATGATATATCTCTAAAAAATATTATCTATTTTCTTATACTATAGTTAGTTATAGAAATTATAGGGTTTCATTTTATTTTCTTCTCTCTATGTACTCAAAAGTCTGAAGATGTTTAAAGAAAAATAGACTTTGTTTTTTCTATTTGATTGAGAATCCTTTTCTTAAATGTATATATTTTATTTAAAATGTTTAAAATAATGTTTTTAATATTATAAAATGATTCATGAAAGTCATTTTTTACCAATTTTTGAATTTATATAGAAATTTTCTAAAGTAATCTTCTTACCGTTTTCCAAAATTTACTTCTTACCACACGTTTGAAAAAAATCATTATTTTAATATTTACAACAATTTTTTTTACCACTATCAAGAATATTTTTTACCTTGGAGATTACGTTTTAATTTTACTTGTTTCTTTTTAAAGAAAATATTTGTTTCTAATATTTTATAAATTTTTGAGATTTTAAATAAGTGATTTCAAATGATAAAGGGTATTTTTTGAAAGAAATGTTCCATTGATATTTTAAAGGTATTTTCATATATGACAATATCCATTGATGTTACTTATTATTAACTAGGTATATGATTCAATGATACCATATTTATTCATTCAATGGATGGTTTATTTTTATGATAATTAAATATTGATGAAACCCATTTTCTTTTCCATAGGCTAAGTTATAAAAAAATGATAAAAGTTTTCATGATCTGGTGGCATACATATGAATTGATTATGATTATAATATGGGTTAGTATATTATAGACCTATAATTAATTTGGTAGTTATTAATGTTTTAAAATATAAAAGGGCACATAGGTTGTTATCCCATTCTTAAAATAGGGTACACAGGTAGTTAACACAAGCTCAAAGCAGGTACACAATTGGTTATCCCAATACTAACAAGTGACGATTGTCTTGGTGGGTGTCATTGACATAATAGTTATTTTATTATGATAATTACACACTTTTTATGCCAACCTATATGAAATTGTATTAATCTTATGATATGATCTCAGGGATCATAATCTTTTTCTATTCTATGATTCATGTCTTTTGAACTACTAAAGCCTTATGATATGATTATGATCTATGAATTATTGGGTTTGATTTTCAAATTTTAATCTCATATTCTCAGACCCTTATACCGATGTTATGATAAAATATGATCACTTAATGATATCTACCATGTTACAATTATTTAGTATCCAAACTTTATTATGTTTCCTTTCCCCAAGGTATAAAGAAAGGTTATAAGTAGGGTATAATAAAAAAGTGTGCTATGTGAGAAGAAATTTGTCGGAGATATTGAAGAGATTTCAAAAAATAAATGATTATATATCTAATATTAAAAGACAATAAACCTTTATAGTTATATGGTGTTTATTGTTATGATATGCACTAAATATTTATATAAAATGATTTAATATTTATGTATGTAATGTTTGGGTCACATTAGTTGGTATTAGAGAAATATTTATTTATTTTTGGATATTATTATTTGAGAACTTTTTTGAAAACCTTGGTGATAAGTCTATGTATATGATAAAATACTAAAGATTTGGTAAATTAGTGATCATGTGGTTTTCCAATAAAGTACATCCCTTTAAGGACATTGGAAAGTTGATACATATGTGAAACATATGAACCTTGGGGTAACAAATTTGAAAGGGATGTATTAGATATTAAATTAATCATCACTAGCGCATGATAAGTGGGTTAAATACTACACACATGAATAGACACTACCTGGGGGCATGCTTAGGTTAATTTAAATTTTCATTATAAACCATTATGATGTATTGTAATAGATAATTACCATGGATGAACTTGATTAAACCTAAGGTTTTATAGATTTAAAAGAATGTGTCTTGATTTAGATATCCTATGAATGATTTTTCATTATTATATTACTACTCAATATGATTATTATTTTTCACCCTATACTATTTTGGTTTTAGTAAAAGGATGGAATTTGGAGGAATCATGTTAACTATAAATGTGATAGACAATGAAATGATTTTCCTACCAAGAAATCAAATGTTATTGGAGAAAAAATAAAAAATATTGTTGGTATGCTTATATAACTTTCTCAATATATGAATCATGATGAGATTACAAATGATAAATTGAGGGAATAATGTATAGTTGAGTCTCTCATGAGGCAACATAAACCATTTTTTAGTGGGTCTGCTGATCCACTAATTTATGAGCAATGGACCAGTACCACTAAAAAGATATTTTTCATTCAAAAGTATTTAGATCATGAAAAAGTTATTTTGGTATTTTATAATTTGGAAGTAGAAGAAGATAAATTATAAATTATTATCAAGAATATGAGGTATCTAGAAGAAGTTGAATCTATATAGAAGAATAAGTTTAGAAGGTTATTTTTCAATAAGTACATTCCTAATATAATTCTTACTAGAATAGAGAAGTAATTCCTTTATCTAAATTAGAGGGATGATGAATCAATTAGTACCTATGAGGAAAATTTTATGGGTCTTGTGAGGTAAATTTTTTTATTATCATCCAACCTAAGAGAAATATTAATCGATTATTCAGTGGCATAAAATCAAGACTATAAATAACATTATCCATAAGAAACTTCAATAGCTATGAGGAAATTGTTTGATTTCATCTAAAGTTATAAATAATGATAAAATCCACCCATCAATCAATTGGTTTTAATAATAAAATAAAAATTGAATTCAAAGGAAATAATAATAATAAAAACTTGGAGGGAAGAAGATTAATATTACTTCAAGATATAAGTATGAAAATAAACATGGAGGAAATTTTATTCTGTGGACGAATACATGATTTATATTTGGAAATAATGTATTTGGGAAAACTAATACCAAAGTAATGGGAAGAGGTTATCTAATGATATGAATGGATAGAAAAATCCACAGTATTCACCACCCACACTCCAATGTTTTGAATATAAGGAATAAGGACATTATGATAACCAGTGCTCAAATTTGTGTGTTAATGATGATAGTTGACATCAACAACCTCTCAATCCTAGAGAAAAAAAGTAAATATCATACGATCACTATTACCAATGTGTGTTATGACAATGAAGTGGTGAAATTTGAACTTACCATATATTATATAACTACTAATGTATTATTTTATTCTATTTCTACCCACTATTTTATATCTAATTCTTTTTTCTAAGGGTATCCTTTTACCAAATCAATGATTAGATGTTGAATTAGTAGTGAAAACTCTTAATGGCATTATGATCATATCTCAAGTCCATGATTCTTCTCCGATAGACGTTTGTGCGAATGTGATTCCTATAAATCTTTTTATTATCCCTCTAGTTGAATTTGATGTGATTTTGGGTAGGTATTGGATCTATTTATATAGAGATCATATAAATTCCCAAGAAATGGTAGCCACATTTAATATTCCCAATGAACCTATGATCATTTATCTATGTTAGTATGAATACGAACTTCCAATGAAAATTAATTCATTTTTATGGGTCTTGATTACTATTCATAAGGTGTATTTATCTCTAATTACTGGGGAGAAAATTAGAACTGAAGATATGATAATTGTATGGGAGATTTTTGATGTCTTTCCAAAAGAGTTTTCTAGTCTTCCTTTGAATTATGAAGTTAGGTTTTTAATAAAACTCATACATGGTACTATAACTATTTCATATAATCCATATAGAATGACCCCAATTGAGTTGAAGGAATTAAAAAATAAACTCTAGGAGAATATAAATAAGGGATTCATTAAGCCTACTACTTCATCCTAGGGTGCAGCAATTATTTTTCTTAAAAATAAAGTCGTATTTATGCAACCCTTTGTCGATCATCAAGAACTTAACAAGTTCATGATTAAGAATAAGTTTACTTTACCCTATATTGATTATTTTTATTGATAAAATTAAAGTATCTTAATAATTTTCTAGGATTGAACTTCATCTTGAATATTATCAATTGAATGTAAAAATAGAAAACTTACCTAAAAACCCTTCTATATGAGATATAAACACTATTTATTTATATTTATTCCATTTAGACTTAGTAATTACCCTACCATATTCATATATTTAATGAATATATTATTTATAGATTAACTTGATACATTTTTTTATAGTATTTAATGATGATATTCTTATATAATAAAAGATAACAAAATTGTATAAATATTACTTGAGAATTGTGTTGAAGACACCAAAGAAGGAGAAACTATATTCCAAATTTATCAAGTGTGAATTATGGTTGTAGAAAGTATCATTATTAGGGAAAATGATCATAAGTGAGGGTATATTAATAGATCCTTCTATGAAGGAAGTTATTTAACATTATCCCAGACCAACCAATGTGAATGAGATTCATATTTTTCTTGGATTAGATGAATATTATCGATTCTTTGTGAATAATTTCTCATGATTTTCTAATAAACTCACTAATTTAACATGGAAATGATTCAAGATATTTTGGACTGATGAATGTGAAGAAAATTTCATGGAGTTGAAGTGAGGCTAGTCAGTGCACTAACACTCACATTACCCTAAAATGTATAAGTGTTTTTTATTTTCAGTGATGCATTGAATAATGGACCGAGATGTGTTATTGTATATAATTAATTTGTTATATATTATTCCTCTCATCAATTAAATGATCATAGAAAAATTACCCAGCACATGACTTGGAGTTGGTAATGGTAATTTTCATTGAATATATGGATACATTATCCTTATAGAGAAACATTTTATATATATAATAATCATAAAAGTGTAAAGTATATATTCACTTATAAATATTTGAATATGTTCCAAATAATATGGTTATATTTGATTAAAGATCATTACTTCTCAATACATTACCACCCTGGGAAGGTGAACAAGGTGGGTGATGCTTTGAGTTGGAAAGATCATGCATGGTTATCTATGATGAGGATCATTAAAAAACCAATATTTATTGATTTTTAAAGGATTAACATTGAAATATTGAAGGAAGGGGATGAATATTATATTGATCAAATTATTTTCAGCTATATATCCCTTTAAATACTAAAGAGGCGTAAAATGAAGATGTATAGATACAAAAGAAGATGAGAAATGTTCACAAGTTCAACCTTGATTATGATGGAATGATAATATTTATGAATATAGTATGCATCCATGTTATAACAGAATTAATTTAGGATCTATTGGATGAGTATCATTGTTTATCATTATTTATACATCCAAGAATTATGAAGATGTATAGAGACCTTAAGGATAATTTCTGTTGGGATAAAATGAAGAGAGATATTGTGGAGTATGTATCTCAGTTCTTGGTATGCAAACAAGTTATGATCAAGTGACATAAGTATAAGGGGATGTTTCAACCATTTCTCATACTTATATGGAAATTAGAAAACATCACCATGTATTTCTTCATAAGAATCCCTATTACATCTAAAGGGAATAATTCTAGTTGGGTTGAAGTTAACCACCTTATAAAGTAAACACATTTCATTTATATCAAAGAAGATTTCTATCTTGATCAGTTTCCCTAGATATAAATTAAGGAAGTGGTAACGTTACATGGAGCATCACATTATATTATATCCGATAAAGATACAAGGCTTGCCTTGAAGTTTTGGAGAATTCTTTATTAATATTTGGATATAGAGTTTTCTTCCAATACTTCCCATCATCCTCAGAAATATAGTCAGTCTAAGAGAACTATTCAAACCCTGGAGGATATTCTAAGATCATATTATCTAGATTAAAAATGTAGTTGGGATCACCAATTTCCTACTATATAATTTTTATAAAATAATATATTTCACTCGATCATTAAAATGGATCCTTAGGAAACCCTCCATGAAAAGAAGTGTAGAACTCTAATATGATGGGATGAAGTTATAGAACAAAATATATTGGGACTTGAGCTAGCTGAGTAAATAGAAGAGAAGGAAAGATCGATTCAATCACACATCAAGGCAGCTCAGAGTCGATAGAGGAGTTGTACTAACAATCATCAGTGGGATCTATGATTTTAAGTTTTTGATAAGTTATTCCTATAAATTTGTAAACAGAAGTAGGTTATGATATTCATAAATAAGTTAAAGTTGAACCGTTGGTATATTTTACCCTTCAAGGTTCTTGATCGAGTAAGGATGGTGTCTTATCACTTGAAACTTCCACTGAACCACTCTCAAGTTCATGATGTGCTCCACATATCTCTTTTGAGGAAGTACATAACTGATTCTTAACATGTACTAAAATCAAAGTTTTTATTACTGGATCATTATATTTCATATGAATAATAACCAGTATAAATCTTGGGTTATAGAGAAAAATATATATGGAACAAAACTACTCACCTTGTGAATGTTCTTTGGAGGAATTAGAAATTCAAGGAATCTACATTGGAACCTGAGTATATGATGAAGTAGAAGTATACTCATTTTTTTTATCAGAGTGATAGATTTTTTAGAAAAAAATTCATTTTAATTGGGGTATAGTGTAACACCTTGATATTTTATATGTATTCATTTGAAATAAATTTGAGGCATTTGATAACATTCTTTAAACACAACCTTGAGTCTAAATGGGCCATAATATATTATGGCCTTTATAACCTTAACATGGATTAGAAATTATGAATATTATTAACCACATAATGAAATATTTATATAAAATTTTTCTTGATTCAAATTTATTGATTAATTCCTAATAAATAATCATTAAATTTTAATAAAATCATTTCATGATTAAAAGACTTATTTTCCAAAGAATTTTATTTTTATATGTGTTATGTATTTTCATATAAAAAATTATTAATCACTATTAAAAAGTGATTTTAATTAATTTTATTAGTAATGTATTAATAATCATTCGTACTTTAGTTATCTAATGATTAAGAGTGAAGATAAAATCATTTGAAGGTAAAAAGTGATATTTTTCAGAAAACTGTTTTTATACGAGAAATGTATTTTTCTCATAGTAAATTAAACAATATATATTTATTAATTATTATAATAAAATATTTAGATTCTATATTCAATAAATTATTTTAACATTCATATAATTGTTTTTACAAGTCATGGAATTAAAGTAAATCAACTTTTATGCTTAAAAATTCATATTTCTAAAAATAGTTTTCATTGCAATTTTCATGTTTATTTTTTAATTTTTTGGAACATATACAACTTAAATTTAGTAAAATAGATTCTATATTTGGAATCAAAATTTCACAAAAAAATTAACTTGGCCACTATCATTTTTGGTTATAATGAATAGTAAAATCGGTAAAAATTTATAACTATAGTTAGGGTTAAAATAGATTTACTGAGGGGGGTGGGGGGGGGGTTAAACTAAGAGATAAGGGTAAAAATTTCACATACAATTTTATAAATATTATTTTTTAAAGATATTTCAAACTTATATTATCTTATCTTATTATAATTATTGTCCATTTTTTCCACTTTCATAAGAAAACACCAATATATTATTTAAATATTTTAAGTAATTCCATGTGTGTCCCTACCTTCACTTATAAAAGGGAATATCTTATCAAACCTTATTAGAAAACATTGAACAATCTATATCAATAAATACCTACCCAACATTCTTTATAGATCACTTCCCTTCATTATTTATATTCTGGTCTTCTCCTAATACCATCCTAAGAAGGCTTAAGGTGTAATCCAAAAGAGGTATCACAAAGAAGTGGTAATCATCTTACCTGAATTTTCAAAGTTTATTTCTTCATACAATTACTATAAATATTTTGTATCCATACTAACATAATTAATCCAATATAATAAATATATTAAGATGTTATTATGATTATACTACAACCATTTTCCACCTCCTTTCTATCAAATGATAAATGAAATTATTTCTCATGCGCATGTGTGTGATACCACCTCCAAGTAGTGATATGATTAATTTTTCATCACCACCTCACATTGATGGATTTAATAAATATTATTATATAATTTTTATTTTGTAATTATAAAACATTACTTATCTTTCTTTTATTCTTTTCTTTTGAAAATTAAAATAGCGTTCGTGTGTACGTGTGGACTACCATATCCATGATTGGAATATTAAGTTTTCTATATATATCTTTTATGGAGGGTTATGAATATAAATATAAAGAATATATATTATATTTATATCATGATTAACATTTTGTAGATGATGGAACCATGATCAATATTCAAGGATCGTGACTTATGTAATGAAACACACATGAAAAATGAAGTAGTTACCACCTTAAATGATGATGATAATGAAATATTGACAACGAATGGGTGAAAATATGTTATAAGTAATGAATGTAAGTTATTATAATTATTAATATGATATTGGTATATAAATATATTAAATTTAAATTTATTATACATGAGTTTTAAATCACTTACAAATAAATTCATATACGAGGTTATGGTTTTATTATGGAGAACCACCTTTTTATTACAAGAATTTTATATAAGTATTTAAAAAATTATTTTATTAATAAACTCAAATAATATTTTAGTGTTTATTGTATTAGAAATTAGGAACATAATATATTAATTATATAAGGATAAAATAAACATAAAAATTATTAAGTGTTTTTTGGTATACTGTGTTGAGAAAGTATTGTTTTCAACAATACATAATAATGTTATTTAAAGGGAGAGATTTTTGAAAATAATACTCTGTCTGTTTATGATAATTTTGATGCTCACAAATACCCTTAGTTATTTTCTAATGATTTTATTTAGTATTTTGCAGGAATTTATTAATTTATTTTACTCCTGAAATAATGAGAATTTATTACTAGCACAGAATCGGCTTTAGCACGTCCTGGAATCACTGTTCATACCTTACGTGGATAAATGTAGCACGGAATCTGATTTAGTGCATCCTAGAATCACTGTTCATACCCTACGTGGATAAAAATAGTGTAAGAATGAAAAGCGTGTATACTTTTTGAGATAATAGAAATGTATGGTTAAACAACCATACGTTTTCAGCAAAGTATAGAAGAAGAACCTTACGTTAGGAAGGAACCTTACGTTTTGGTTATCAGCAAAGTATGGAAGGAGAACTGTACGTAAGTACTAAACATTACATTTGTTTCTCAAAATTATGGTTCATCAACCTTACTTTTGTAAACAACCATACGTTCTTGGAAAAGTATGGATCAAGTAAAAGTATGGATCTTTTTTCCTACGTTTGAGAGTTGAAGAAAAAGTATGGATGTTCAACCCTATGTTTATAATTCAACCTTACATTTTCAAACTTATGTTTGAAGACTATGTCATCAACCCTACGTTTGGAGGCCACGTCATCAACCTTACATTTGGCATCAGAAATTTTGACAGACGATATTTTTATGCAGCGGTCAGTAAGCTGATTTTTGGGTGGATTTCAAGCCAGATTTAAAGTTGTTTTTAAATTAAGACTTTGACTGATTCAAAGCCATTTTATCAATGGATTTAAGATCTAATTAAAAGGAGATTTTTATGCCGAGTCTTAAGGGAAGTTACGACTTCTCTATAAATTCAAATTTTTGAATATCGCAAATAAAAAGGTGAATTTTATGGATCTAAATGTGCAGGAGATATGCTCAGCTTTATTATATATGTTCTCTCTGAAACACCAGGTACAATCATGTATGGTGATCAATCTTTTATAAAAAAGGTGGAAAAAAGATACTTCAAAAAGAATCCAGTTCTGCTAATTCAAAAGGAGCGTCAAAGCTCTGTTTGTTTAAGAGGAAGGAACTCGATAAAAGATTCACTTGTTCTGCATCGAATATCTACTATGAATCTACTACTACTGAAGTTGTGAACTATATATCTATATCTACTACAACCGGATCAAATCATAATTGCTTTGTTTTGAAAATCAATATTTCTAGAGACGATGATCCATCTACTGTCAATTGCATTCTGTTGCAATTGTGAAGATCCACTGGAAAACTTCTTTCTGAAATTATTTTTATTCTTGAGTAACCAACTTCTCGTTCTATGATGTGTAGGTTCGTGTTTGAAATAGAAGGATTTGTTTTGCCTTGGATTGTAAATGTGTCAACTGCCTGTACTCAGTTGTGAACCGGTCTGTGGAAAAGAGGACCAGATAGTGAAAATCACCAAGCTCGTGGAGTTGAGCGTTGGTGGAGTGGACTAGGGGATTTATGTTCCCCGAACCACTATACATCTTTGTGTCCCTGCTTTTATTTATTTCCACTGTACGATTAAATCTAATAAATCATATATGACAGGACTCATTCAATAAAAAAGTTACCGAAAAATCTGAAAGACACAATTCACCCCCCTGTTGTGTATAATCTGTAGATTCAGATCCAACAATTGGTATCAAAGGTGGAGATTCGGATAGAGCCTTAGAAATATATAAGCATTTAAAGATTATACAACAGAGAATCATGACTAATACAATAGAAGGGATGTCAATGGTCAGAGCAACATATTTTAATGGAGACAACTATGGATGGTGGAAATTACACATGATAATATATCTGAAAAATCTCGGATATAAAGACTATTCAAAGATTCTGACTCCTTATGAAATTCTTGAAAATCCTGAGACATGGAGTGCTTCTATAGAGGAAGAGTACGATATGAATTCGAAGGCTATGAATGCAATTATCTGCGGTCTAGGTCCAGATGAATTTAATAGATTATCTCAGTGCCCCACAATATATGAGATGTGGAAAACAATAGCTGTGGAATATGAAGTAACAGATAATGTGAGACAAATGAGATATGCAACTTCCAAATTAAAATTTGATACTTTCGAAATGTTTGAAGTTTAAAGCATTACCAAAATGAATGGGAGATTGAAAGAAATTTTCAATAATATAACAGCTCTAGGAGAACCTATCAAGCAGGTTGATCAAGCATTAAAAGTTCTAAAGGTACTTTCTACTCGATGGAATGGTATCTCTGCTGTAATCAGACAATCAACTCATGTCAAAGATATAACTATGAGAGGGCTGATTGGTACACTGATGATGTATGAAGTTGAAATGAAAGATGAGGCTAATGAACATAAAGTGCTTATCAAAAGAGAAGATACTACCTTAAAAGTAACTTCACAACAAAATAATAGAAAGCTGAAGAACAGAGAAGTCAAAGCTAAATCAGAAAGCTCTGACTCATCTAACTCAAATGAAGAACTGGCTCAGCTAGCCAGAAAA
This sequence comes from Viscum album, assembly GCA_963277665.1. Classification (NCBI taxonomy): domain Eukaryota; kingdom Viridiplantae; phylum Streptophyta; class Magnoliopsida; order Santalales; family Viscaceae; genus Viscum; species Viscum album. Next base: position 200,353,223 of record OY728144.1, on the reverse strand, counting down.
TTTAGAAAATTCTACAGCAAGAAAAGAGGCTTCCAAAAATCTTTTAATAGATATGATAAGGAAGTAAGATGTTATTAATGCAAGAAGATGGGACATATCAGACCAGATTTCCCACAATTGAAAGATTCAAAGAAGAAGAAATTCTTCAAAAGAAATGACTATGAGCAGAAAGACAAGAAAGCTATGAAAGCCACTTGGAGTGTATCTGAAGACTCCAATAGCTCTCCTAAATCAAGCCTAGAAAAAGAAGGAGTACATCTAAAGGAAAACATGTGTTTCATGGAAGCAACTGATGAGGTACACTCATATTACTCCTCTCACTCAAATAATGAATCAGATTCTGAATCAAGCTACACAAATGAAAAACTTGCAGCCTACTTCAATATGCTTGAAGAAAGATATGACTCACTATTTAAGAAACATAAGTCACTAAAAAATGAATATAAAGCTGTTTCAGATGAAAGAGATACAATGCTGAAACAACATAAGGAATTAACAGATTAATACAATTCAATTAACACTAACTATATTAATTTTAAATCAAGAATTAAAACACTGTAGGATGAAGTAGAATCTTACAAACAGGCTGCATTGGTTTTTACAAAAGGAGAGAATTCTTTAAATGAAATTCTTGGAAAAACTGTCATTAAAAAGGAAAGATTAGGAATTTGGAGTAAAGGAGAAAAACCTAAGCTATACAAAAATTATTTTGTTCCTAACTATAAAAAGGTTAATTGTAATTTTTGTGGGACAAAGGGACATATATCTAAAAACAATTTCTTAAGACAACCTCAAATTTTTGGTATTAAGAAAGCCTATGTTTCAAAAGACTTATATGATTCAACCGATTTTAAAAGAACAAAGCAAATCTGGATACTCAGATCACTGCTAGATAACACATCTGGACCCAACAAAATATGGGTACCAAAGCAATTTGTTTGAATGTCTTTACAGATAGCAGGCCACCAGAGAAGAAAAGATATATGGTACATGGGCAGTGGATGCTCAAGATATATGGATGGAAACTCATTGAATTTTTCTTCACTCACTCAAAAGGAAGGAGGACTTGTCACATTTGGTGACAATGCCAAAGGAAAAATCATTGGAATTGGAACTATTGGAGATCCAAAAACAGTCTCAATCAACAAAGTACTTTATGTACAAGGATTAAAACACAATCTGATAAGTATCTCTCAACTTTGTGATGATGGATATACTGTTGATTTTACCAACAATTGTTGTACTATTTCTAAAGATAAATTGTTTAAATTTAAAGCACCAAGAACTGATAATATCTATACTTTGGATTTAAATTCATTGTGCAAACAAGAAGTAAACTGCTTGACTGATAAAGTAAGTGAATCATGGATCTGGCATAGGAGACTTGGACATTGCAATGTATATGTTTTACATAAATTATCTATGAAACATTTTGTTTCTAATTTACCTAGTCTCAAATTTGAAAGTGACAGATTTTGTGATGCATGTAAACTTGGAAAGCAACACAAATCATCCTTCAAATCTGTTAATAAAGTTGCTACATCTAAACCTCTATATCTTATTCATATGGATTTGTTTGGACCCTCAAGAGTATCATGTTTTGCTGGTAAATTATATGTATATGTTTTAGTTGATGACTATTCTATATTTACATGGATTTTCTTTTTGAAATTTAAAAATGAAGCTTTTAACTTATTTGAAAGTTTATGAAAATATGTTCAAAATAAAAAAGGTTTTAATATAATCTCATTGAGAAGTGATCATGGAGGATAATTTGAGAATAAGGAATTTAATTCCTTTTTATCAAACATGGGTATTAAAAACACCTTTTCTGCACCCAGAACACCTCAACAAAATGAGATTGTAGAAAGAAGAAATAGAAAAATTCAAGAAATGAATAGAACTATGTTAAATGAATATAGTCTACCTATATATTTTTGGGAAGAAGCTGTGAATTCAGCTTGCTATATAATTAATAGATTTTTAATTAGACCTATTTTGAAAAAGACACCCTATGAACTATGGAATAACAGAAAACCTAAAGTAAATTACTTTAAAGTTTTTGGATGCAAGGTTGACATCTTAAACACCAAGGATTATGTTGGTAAGCTAGATCCAAAATCTGATGAAGGTATTTTCTTAGGATATTCTGCTACCTCCAAAGCTTATAGAGTTTATAATAAGAAGTCAAGGATTGTTGAAAAATCAGTTCATGTGAAATTTGATGAATCTGATCCCTTTGAGAAAAGGACAAATAAAATGGATGAACTTGACTCTAATGATAACATGAGACTTGAGAAGATAAAGAATGATTTTAAAAATAATATAAAAGTAATTAAGTCCAGTTAAGAGGAACATGATACTAAAGAATCTTTAAATATATTACCTAGATAGACTAGAACACTAAAGAATCACCCTTTAGAAACTATAATAGGTGACCTATAAACTGGTGTTCAAACTTAAAGAAACTTAGTAAACCTATTGGAATTCTCTACCTTCCTATCTCAACAAGAACCCAAGACTATAGAAGAAGCTTTAGATGATGAAATCTGGGTAATAGAAATGCCAGATGAATTAAACTAGTTTAAAAGAAATGAAGTTTGGGAATTAGTGGAAAGACCTAAGAATTATCCTGTAATAGGAACCAAATGGGTCTTTAGAAATAAACAAGATGACCAAGACACAATAACTAGAAATAAAGAACGATTAGTAGCTAAAGGATATAATCAAGAAGAAGGAATAGATTATGATGAGACTTTTGCACCTGTGGATAGGTTAGAATCCATTAGAATCCTTTTAGCCTATGCATCTTATATTAATTTTAAATTATTTCAGTTGGATGTTAAATCTTCCTTTTAAAATGGTTATTTAATGGAGGAAGTTTATGTTGAGCAACCTCCTGGTTTTGAAAATTCTCAAAAACCATATTCTGTTTTTAAACATACTAAATCTATTTATGGCCTTAAACAAGCACCAAGTGCCTGGTATGAATGATTAAGTTCTTTTATTTTGAAAAATGATTTTACTATTGGATTGGCAGATCCAACACTCTTTAATAAAACTTTAAAAAATAATGTTTTATTGGTTCAAATTTATGTTGATAATGTAATATTTAGATCAACTAATAAAAATATTTGTTATGAATTTTCAAAGTTAATGCAAGAATAATTTGAAATGAGTATGATGGGAGAACTAAATTTCTTCTTAGGACTTCAAATTTATCAAAAAGATTTTGGAAATGTTTTGAATCAAAGAAAATACATTACTGATTTACTTAAGAAATTTGGACATGAAAACAGAAAGACATTTACAACTCCTATGTGTACTAATATAAAGCTTGATTTGGATGAAACTGGGAAATCAGTTGACAAAAAGTTATATAGAGGTATGATTGGTAGTATGTTATATCTTACTGCTATCAGGCCAGATATAATGTATTCAGTATGTCTTTGTGCTAGATTTCAATCAAATCCTAAAGAATCTCATCTAAATGCTGTTAAAAGAATTTTTAGATATTTAAAAGGAACTGTTTTTCAATCTCTTCTTTATCCTAAAATTTCTGATTTCAATTTTATTTCATATTCATATGCTGACTTTGGATGTTGTATATTAGATAGAAAAAGTACATCAGGAACATGTCACTTTTTAGGAAAGTATTTAGTATCATGGTCTAATAAGAAACAACATTCAGTTGCCCTATCAACAGCCGAGGCAGAATATGTGTCTGCTGACAGTTTCTGTACACAAGTGTTGTGGATGAAAAAAACTCTTATGGACTTTGGATTGAATTTTAATAATACACCTATTTTATGTGATAATACAAGTGAAATTAATATTTCAAAAAATCCTATTAGTCATTATAGAACTAAGCAAATTGATATAAGGCATCAATTTTTAAGATATCATGTTATTAAAAAGGATATATTTTTAGAATTTATAAATACTGAAATTCAATTAGCGGATATTTTTACTAAACCACTTCCCACTGCAAGGTTTGATTTTATTAAGGGGGAGCTAGGTTTATTTAATTTTAAATAATTTTTATTTTTATTTACTTTTATTTTTGTAAATTTTATTTTGTTTATTAAATACTATTTATGATTTTTTTCTTTCTTCATATGAAAATTTCATTTAAAAATATGTAATGATTAGTGATTACATGGGAATCAAGGCTATCAGAGCCTTTTCGACTTCTAAACCATTTCACTTCTATCGAAACCCTTTTGAAATCCGAAAATCGCACTTTTTCTCCTAAACCCTAATCTTAGAACCTCTGAAACCCTAACCTTCTAACTGTAACGCCCCGACCCTAATTACCTAGATTCGGTGCATTATTACATAACATTGGCATGATCACGAGAAAGATCAAGTCTCGAAAGACCGATTAGTTTAGTAGCCTTGGAATAACTAGATACATCCATAAATTTTTACATTACATCATAAAAAAAACATCTTGTCTTCATATCCCCTCATACTATCCCTGCAGGTCATTCATAAATTACTTCTTCATAATCCTGGGAAAAAAATAAAACATTGAAAGGGGTGAGCTCAGATGCTCAGTAAGGATAACATTATAGCAGAAGCTTTCATAAATAAGAATAAACACTTAAGGAAATTTATAACTAAAACAAAAGCTTTTTAAACTTGAACTTCAGCATTAAATGGAAAAGGTAAAATGAAATAATGCCATTTACTTAATCACATGGATATTATACTAGTCGAATGATCACATGCAATATCAATATCCACTTTCATAATGATGGAATGCATAATGCCAGACTATTATAACCACATAGCCAAGGCCTCGTGCCAAGACTACAAATAAGATTTTTCCAAGGCCTTGTGCCAAGACACTAGTTTGTCTCATGAGACCTACCGATGCATCGAAGAGCTATAGCGGCCTCCACCCGTCACTTATTAAGTCCAATGCATTCCTCATATGAATAGGTTTAAGCATAAAATAAACATTCGTATTAAAACTAGCATACGAAATGTCAATACTTTAACCACAAACCATGAATGGTATAAAAATAGAACATCCACAGTCAAACATAAATCATTTGATACAATATGGAAGATTGTATTGTATCACATTAACCTCAATCATGAATAATGAAGGATGTTGACATAGATGAAAATAATCATCAAAACTATTTGAGGGAAATATCCCCCTTTTCTTGAAATCATTTAAAAGTCACACTATTTGTCAAGAAGCCATTTAAAAATAGATTTTTGAATCAAAGTGTCCCATACCACTTTGAAACTTTTAAAAGGAGTTTTAATTTTAAAACTTTAATGTCCATATAAATAAATCCTTAAAACCATTTTTTAAAACATGGACATTAATGAGCAAGATTTAGAAGAATAAGTATTTAAAACATTTTAAAATGGTATTTTGGTTAGAGATTCTAACCAAAAGAGAGACACTTGAGTACAAATAATTGAGGTAATCAAAACTTTGTAATATCATGAGAATAAAGGGATTCATGATATACTATGTCAAAGTACATTATATACACCACATAAAAGTGATTTGGTGTATATCAACAAAGAAGTCCCAATTGAATGTAAATTGAGATGAAATCTCTCATAAAGGTCATATCCTTAGGTTAAGGATAAATCAATGACATAATTATGTGTGAAAATATAAATACACTATATATGATTGAATATTCAGTGTAAAACAATCAAAGGATATTCACACATATTCTTGTAGAAACAACACCAACGAATTGGATGTTTAACTCAACAAATGGTGAAAGAGTTAAAATTACTCTTATCAAATTCATATTAATGACTTGAGAATTATCAATAGAGTGATTATGTGTATAAAAAGTATATCAACAGGAAGGGGAGTGGAAATTATGACATAATCAAATGAATAGTGATTCCACACATAATCTTGGAGTAATATAATCAATGAAATATGCGTAAAGCCGAATGAGTGGAAATTGAAATGTCAAATTCCCTTATCGATTTGGTAACTTACGAAACATACAACTATGAAAGAAGGATCATACCATGACTATGTAAGTACCCATAAATTAATGTATATTACACAATGAATACAATCATGGGCAGTACACATACACCACATGTAATAATTAAGTGGTGAACAATGGAATTCTCACGAAATTAAGAGTGAGATAATAAACTCCTTACCACGTTAATCAACTGAGTCGTATGGACAAAAGTTAATAACCACCAAATGATTTAAAGAATAACATGAATATAAAGAGAATCATGATAATATATATCAATTGGCCGTACACAATACACCACTTTCAATAATTTAGTGGCGAACAATGGAAATCTCACGGAATTGAAAGTGAGATAAGAAAATCCCTTACCTTGAACTTTCCCTTAGTCGATGGTATGTTAACCTCCTGTATAATAATTAAAACATTTATTAAATTATAAAATAGTCATATACATCAATATGATATCATATATGATCTTTTAACATTGCTTTATTAATAATATCTTAGTATTATCGTCGTTTCGGGTGATAATCGATTCGTTCTTCTTAAATGTTTGGTTATGTAAGACATGTTTGTAATGGATATATTATATCTTATTCATAATCAGAATGATATTAACATTATTTTTATACCTAAAATTAGAATAAGACTTGAATGGATACGATGGAGGATGGATCTCATCGTGTTCGTGGAGACGGTAGTCCGTACGTACGCACGAACGCTACTTCCATTTAATTTTTCATTTTAAAAGAATTGAATCCAAATGATACATAGGTTTATTATTATTCCAGTATAATATAATATTTTATATATGTTACTTATGTTCATTAACACCATTCTTTATACGTTCCATGTGTGGTATGAATGAGTCATATCATTTTAAGGGGGCGGTAGTCCGCACTTCCTCAAATGAAATTATCGTACGTATATACAACATGAAAAAAATAATGGTATGAAATAAAATGGAATTACAGAAGGTTATATATAAAATCTGTATCATTAATATCACACTTAATTACAGTTCCATCATAATGGCCACCATGAGAGGCGGTAAGATGTATTTGAACAATCATCGTTTCGTGAGGCGTTAGTTTTCCATTCACAGAAACATTATGTTCATCATCCATTAGATGGAGGTGTGTGTATGTGTAGTTCGAATCCTTCTTCTAAAAACATCCTAGTATATTGAGGATACTTTTGTTGTTACAAAAGAAAGGAAATAAAAAGAGTTTGGGGGTTGGAGAAGCAAAATAAATGAAAATAATTTAAGAGAAATCGTTACCTTTAATTTAGGTAACTCACTTTGGTTGGAACCAAAGGACTTTTGAAATGCTTTCTGCATAAGGGGAAGCTTCAAGGAGGAGGAGAGGGATGTGGGGAGCTTATTTGGGCAGGTTTTGGACGAGCCAAGTGGCTTGAGAGGTGTGAGGAATGAGTAGAAGTGGTCTCCTTTTATAAGGGAGAGGAGGGGCTCTTTAGGAAAGAGTGAAAGTATTACTTTATAATATAATTATATTAGGTTTATAATGGTCCAAAAATCATTGAGGTTGAAGATAAGATGACTCATATTCTAAATAACATCAAAAAACAAGAATTTAACAGGTTTTAGATAATATTTTAATCATTATAATCTTATTTATTTAAATGATTTATTAATGAGGTAAACATTGCATCATTATTGTGTCATTAATAATTTAAATTATTTTATGTCTAAAAATTATAAATAAAATATCATTATGTAGTAAATCTTTTTATATTTCTAATGAATATTTATAATCGAAAATCCAACATGTATAACCCTATGTAAAAATTGTTCTTCTAAAAGATGTAAGCTTATGCCATTTTTATTTTTATTTTAACTTTATTAATATAATGTGTCCCTACCACATACAAGTGGCTCCAAGGGGTCCCCAAATAGACCCAAGGATGCCCATGGTTGGGTATGTGTCCACCAATAAGGTTAGGACACGTTTTAGGGTAATTTTATATTATTATAATATTAATTTTTAACCCTTATTTACCGGATTTACCCTTAACCATGGTAAATAAAATATTTACCACAGTAATTATTCAAAATGTCTAAAAATAAAAGTTACCTATTTACAAAATTTGGACATCCTGATTCCAAATATGGAATCCATTTTTCTAAATTCAAAACACAGAAGTGGCAGAAATTAATTTAAAATTAATTCCCGCTGTCAAAACAAAAAGCGTGTTTTTAAGAGGTAATAACTATCAAAAGATTGACACTTGTTTATGTTCGGTTTAATTGTAAAATTATGTCCAATGACCAACATTATATTAAATGGTAAAAATATATTCTAAATATACTTCAAAACCACTCAAATTCACAATTTATCACTATTAATTATTTTGATTAAAAAAGTTGTTTTTAATTAAAATTTAGTAATTTTCACTATTCATCAAAATATGAAAGTTATCCGAAAAGTACCAAAATTTCTCCTTAGGCTAAATTCGATATTCCGAATCCAAAAATGAAGTCCATTTTAAAATATAAAATATATATAATTTCAAAATTTAGGTATTACTATTCATAACGGCTAGTTTGATTGGTTGTGGCGTTTGTTAAAACTCAAGGTTGCGTACAACACACGCTACTATTTTATTCAAAGGAAAGCGTACCGTGGAAGCTTGGGATGTTTCATTTTAAATTTTTTTTATGTCCCAATTTATTCAGATAGTTTAAAATATTTTATTTAAAAAGGTTTCACTATTAAAAGTTGATAAAAGTGCAATACTGAAAATGAATCTGTTCTTGCATTATGACTAAGAAACTCATAATAGGGATTCTAAAATTATAAGGATTATATAAAGTTCAAAATGTAGTTAATACTATTTATGACCTCTTTTAATGGCTTTTTTTGTACGTCATGGTGTGATTGAACTCGGTGTTGCGTGTAGTGCAAGTTATTGAATTATTTTTAAGAAATAACACACTATGAAATCCTGGGGTGTTACATTCTCTCCACCTTCAATAAATTGCGTCCTCGAAATTTGAAATTGTTCTTCAAAAATAAAAGGTTGAAAGTAGAAAATATATTTGTGGGAAAACCCACATCGGAAATTGGGTTACTAAAATTTAGTCTTAATATAAGGAAAAGAGAAATGAAAGGGTCACCACCAAATTATGATCTCGATTAGGAGAACATTGGTGGCAATTAGAGACATATAATTGGAGGAAAACGTAAATATTTATAGGTAGTGATTGAGGTCATCAATCACAAACAAGTATAAAATTGAGGTCCTTAAACTCATCAATCTATGATGATTTGAAATACCATCGGTCCAAGAAAACATAGGGTATTGAGATAACACATTTTTGACGTTTCAAAATATCTTAGTTGAAATCCCACATCGAAAAATGAATTAATGAGGCCTCTATTTAAAATAAAGAGTGGAAAGTATGAAGATTACCGAAAATAACACATACTAGGGTTCCATGTAGGAAAATATGGATATGGCAGAGAAATCTAACCATCAATTATCTGATGGAGAGTGGTAGAGAACATGGCTATGAAAAGGCCAACAATCCCAAAGCCATAAATTAGTGATGATTTAATGTACCATCTAGGACAACATTTTTTTTAAAGTTATATTACATAAGGAAGAGGAATTCATTTATGATATTGACTAAGAACATTATGAGATATACTTAAATTTTAAGTAGATTTTCATTCTTTAATAAATTTCCACCACTAACTCAATTTTTTTAAACGATGAGTATTCAAGAAGACTTGGTCACACTGGAAGAACTAGAATAAACTTCTATAGAATCACATGATCCATATAGGATAAACCATATATTTACATTGTCTTTGAAGATTAATCAAAACCAAAATGGTTAGTGAATGATCTAATGATCCCAAAAAGGATATTCATTGAGATAAATATGCACTAATCTTAATTTCTAAAATTAAACCAACAATACCCCAAAGTTAAATAGATACCATTCAATAACGAATTGTCCTTACAATCCTTTAATATAATCCAAACTAATATTGAAACCCAAAACATAGAAGAATTTGATTATGTTGTCTCCCATGTTACATTGTATCTCCAAATGACATCAAATACTCTTAAAGTCACATACTTAAAAGTGATTAACATCATCACATATTCTCTGTTATAGGTTAATCATTTCCATAAATAACCCAAATCACTATCAAACGTAGATAAAAATCCACCATTACTCTACAAATGAAACCTCATTGTATTCTATTTTCCTTGGGCATATAGTGTTCCTAACAAAACGAACATCTTCCAAAATAACATTTATCACTTAATCACCAAATCATTTTCCTATACCAAGGGTATTCATTTGATAAGACATAAGAACCCAAATCATCTTATTATTGATGAATAAAATCATTTAACAAAAAAAATAGTCACACTAACCAGGGACTTCACGTAGTCCAGTGGTAGGCGATAAATCCCAATCACACTTTGGTTGTCGGTTCGATTCCCACAGCTTTGTCCGACGCGATGGGTTGTCACACGGTCTACGTGTTGTCCTTTTTCAAAAACTATATTTTATAATATTACCAAAATGAGATAAATTCCTCAAAATAACATAATTTAACCACAAATATTATATCATACTTTGCATTTTCATCCCAAATTATAATAACTTATCATTTTCTCAAACCCCAATGATCATATAAAACCAAATGGTTATTTATACCTATATCCACAAGAGAAGAGGCTATTCTTCCTCAAATATCATTCTCACATGGCAAACTGCGGGGTTACAAATACAAGAGAAAATTATTCCAAAGCAAACCCATCAACAAGGAGTGCTAATACTTTTTAAATTTTTCTCCAACCATTTATTTCCACATAGATTCTTCTTTGAACAAGAAAATATCCTATAGAATAGGACATTCACTCGGGTAATGGCCAGGTCCCCTACATTTATGGCAAATGACTGTAAATGGACTCTTGGGACCATTTTTATCTTCTTCCATAGTAATCTTCATTTTTCTTCGGCAATTCTTCACTTTATGTCCTTCCTTCCTGCACGTAAAACATTTCGTTGTCCCATTGAGACACTTTCCTGGGTGTCTCTTTCCACATTTCCTGCATGATGAAAATTGAGGTTTCTTTTCTCCATGGTCTCCATTGCTGGAGATCTTATCATTTATCACCTTTCTCTTCCTTGTTGAGTCTGGGAGTTGGTTAATATATATGTTGTTGATCATATTTTTGGAAAACTGATTTGGTATAAAGACGATATCTTTTACGCCTATCAACATTCCATTTTGTTGCTCATCACCACCACCGTTCCCACCTTGTACATCATTCTCAAAGTCACTATGACTTCCTTGGAATCCATCCATTGACTAAAACCAGAAAGTATTGTGTGATTAATAGTAGTCGTAAAATCATTTAGAGATTAAAATGTCACAATATTCTCAATTTGAAACATATTAGGATTAACCAAGGTCATTTACTCTCATCTTATGTATATATTACTTAAATCGGTTTGTAATGAAAATGTAAATTATCCTAAGCATATCCCCCGGGAGTGTCGTAACCAGGAGTGCAGCAAGGCCCGTTGTCGTGCACCAGTTCCCGTTCGAGTCTAGCTCAAAGCGGTGTTTTCGGGTTTTACCCCTAGGTACATCTGTGCCAGAGCCGCCTCAACCTGCTCGTATCCAGACAGGGATGTATTGCTCGGAAAACTCACAAAATCTCTACAATACCAAAATTCTAGGAAGTTCTTTTATACTAATCCTCAAAGTCCATCTTAGGTCTACATGCTCTAATCAGAGTTTATCTAAATCTAGCTACCAAGGTTTGTACTAAACTTCCTCTGATACCAACTGTAATGCCCCGACCCTAATTACCTAGAGTCGGTGCATTATTACCTAACATTGGCATGATCACGAGAAAGATCAAGTCTCGAAAGACCGATTAGTTTAGTAGCCTTGGAATAACTAGATACATCCATAACTTTTTACATTACATCATAAAAAAAACATCTTGTCTTCATATCCCCTCATACTATCCCTGCAGGTCATTCATAAATTACTTCTTCATAATCCTGGGAAAAAAATAAAACATTGAAAGGGGTGAGCTCAGATGCTCAGTAAGGATAACATTATAGCAGAAGCTTTCATAAATAAGCATAAACACTTAAGGCAATTTATAACTAAAACAAAAGCCTTTTAAACTTGAACTTCAGCATAAAATGGCAAAGGTAAAATGAAATAACGCCATTTACTTACTCACATGGATATTATACTAGTCGAATGATCACATGCAATATCAATATCCACTTTCATAATGATGGAATGCATAATTCCAGACTATTATAACCACATAGCCAAGGCCTCGTGCCAAGACTACAAATAAGATTTTTCCAAGGCCTTGTGCCAAGACACTAGTTTGTCTCATGAGACCTACCGATGCATCGAGGAGATATAGCGGGCTCCACCCGTCACTTATTAAGTCCAATGCATTCCTCATATGAATAGGTTTAAGCATAAAATAAACATTCATATTAAAACTAGCATACGAAATGTCAATACTTTAACCACAAACCATGAATGGTATAAAAATAGAACATCCACAGTCAAACATAACCCATTTGATACAATATGGAAGATTGTATTGTATCACATTAACCTCAATCATGAATAATGAAGGATGTTGACATAGATGAAAATAATCATCAAAACTATTTGAGGGAAATATCCCCCTTTTCTTGAAATCATTTAAAAGTCACACTATTTGTCAAGAAGCCATTTAAAAATAGATTTTTGAATCAAAGTGTCCCATACCACTTTGAAACTTTTAAAAGGAGTTTTAATTTTAAAACTTTAATGTCCATATAAATAAATCCTTAAAACCATTTTTTAAAACATGGACATTAATGAGCAAGATTTAGAAGAATAAGTCTTTAAAACATTTTAAAATGGTATTTTGGTTAGAGATTCTAACCAAAAGAGAGACACTTGAGTACAAATAATTGAGGTAATCAAAACTTTGTAATATCATTAGAATAAAGGGATTCATGATATACTATGTCAAAGTACATTATATACACCACATAAAAGTGATTTGGTGTATATCAACAAAGAAGTCCCAATTGAATGTAAATTGAGATGAAATCTCTCATAAAGGTCATATCCTTTGGTTAAGGATAAATCAATGACATAATTATGTGTGAAAATATAAATACACTATATATGATTGAATATTCAGTGTAAAACAATCAAAGGATATTCACACATATTCTTGTAGAAACAACACCAACGAATTGGATGTTTAACTCAACAAATGGTGAAAGAGTTAAAATTACTCTTATAAAATTCATATTAATGACTTGAGAATTATCAATGGAGTGATTATGTGTATCAAAAGTATATCCATAGGAAGGGGAGTGGAAATTATGACATAATCAAATGAATAGTGATTCCACACATAATCTTGGAGTAATATAATCAATGAAATATGTGTAAAGCCGAATGAGTGGAAATTGAAATGTCAAATTCCCTTATCGATTTGGTAACTTACGAAACATACAACTATGAAAGAAGGATCATACCATGACTATGTAAGTACCCATAAATTAATGTATATTACACAATGAATACAATCATGGGAAGTACACATACACCACATGTAATAATTAAGTGGTGAACAATGGAATTCTCACGAAATTAAGAGTGAGATAAGAAACTCCTTACCACGTTAATCAACTGAGTCGTATGGACAAAAGTTAATAACCACCAAATGATTTACAGAATAACATGAATATAAATAGAATCATGATAATATATATCAAATGGCTGTACACAATACACCACTTTCAATAATTTAGTGGTGAACAATGGAAATCTCACGGAATTGAAAGTGAGATAAGAAAATCCCTTACCTTGAACTTTACCTTAGTCGATGGTATGTTAACCTCCTGTATAATAATTAAAACATTTATTAAATTATACAATAATAATATACATCAATATGATATCATATATGATCTTTTAACATTGTTTTATTAATAATATCTTAGTATTATCGTCGTTTCGAGTGATAATCGATTCGTTCTTCTTAAATGTTTGGTTATGTAAGACATGTTTTTAATGGATATATTATATCTTATTCATAATCATAATGATATTAAAATTATTTTTATCCCTAAAATGAGAATAAGACTTGAATGGATACGATGGAGGATGGATCTCATCGTGTTCGTGGAGACGGTAGTCCGTACGTACGCACGAACGCTACTTCCATTTAATTTTTCATTTTAAAAGAATTGAATCCAAATGATACATAGGTATATTATTATTCCAGTATAATATAATACTTTATATATGTTACTTATGTTCATTAACACCATTCTTTATACGTTCCATGTGTGGTATGAACGAGTCATATAATTTTAAGGGGGCGATAGTCCGCACTTCCTCAAATGAAATTATCGTACGTATATACAACATGTAACGAATAATGGTATGAAATAAAATGTAATTACAGAAGGTTATATATAAAATATGTATCATTAATATCACACTTAATTACAGTGCCATCATAATGGCCACCATGAGAGGCGGTAAGATGTATTTGAACAATCATCGTTTCGTGAGGCGTTAGTTTGCCATACATAAAAACATTATGTTCATCATCCATTAGATGGAGGTGTGTGTATGTGTAGTTCGAATCCTTCTTATAACAACATCATATTATATTGAGGATACTTTTTTTGTTACAAAAGAAAGGAAATAAAAAGAGTTTGGGGGTTGGAGAAGCAAAATAAATGAAAATAATTTAAGGGAAATCGTTACCTTTAATTTAGGTAACTCACTTTGGTTGGAACCAAATGACTTCTTGAAATGCTTTCTGCCTAAGGGGAAGCTTCAAGGAGGAGGAGAGGGATGTGGGGAGATTATTTGGGCAGGTTTTGGACGATCCAAGTGGGTTTAGAGGTGTGAGGAATGAGTAGAAGTGGTCTCCTTTTATAAGGGAGAGGAGGGGCTCTTTAGGAAAGAGTGAAAGTATTACTTTATAATATATTTATATTCGGTTTATAATGGTCAAAAAATCATTGAGGTCGAAGATACGATGACTCATATTCTAAATAACATCAACCAATAAGAATTGGACAGGTTTTAGATAATATTGTAATCATTATAATCTTATTTATTTAAATGATTTATTAATGAGGCAAACATTGAATCATTATTGTACCATTAATAATTTAAATTATTTGATGTCTAAAAATTATAAATAAAATATCATAATGTAGTAAATCGTTTTATCTTTCTAATGAATATTTATAATCGAAAATCCAACATGTATAACCCTATGTAAAAATTGTTCTTCTAAAAGATGTAAGCTTATGCCATTTTTATATTTATTTTAACTTTATTAATATAATGTGTCCCTACCACAAACAAGTGGCTCCAAGGGGTCCCCAAATCGACCCAAGGATGCCCATGGTCGGTTATGTGTCCAACAATATGGTTAGGACACGTTTTAGGGTAATTTTGTATTATTATAATATTATTTTTTAACCCTTATTTACCGGATTTACCCTTAACCATGGTAAATAAAATATTTACCACAGTAATTATTCAAAATGTCTAAAAATAAAAGTTACCTATTTACACAATTTGGACATCCTGATTCCAAATATGGAATCCATTTTTCTAAATTCAAAACACAGAAGTGGCAGAAATTAATTTAAAATTAATTCCCGCTGTCAAAACAAAAAGCGTGTTTTTAAGAGGTAATAACTATCAAAAGATTGACACTTGTTTATGTTCGGTTTAATTGTAAAATTATGTCCAATGACCAAAATTATATTAAATGGTAAAAATATATTCTAAATATACTTTAAAACCACTCAAATTCACAATTTATCACTATTAATTATTTTGATTAAAAAAGTTGTTTTTAATTAAAATTTAGTAATTTTCACTATTCATCAAAATATGAAAGTTATCCGAAAAGTACCAAAATTTCTCCTTAGGCTAAATTCGATATTCCGAATCCAAAAATGAAGTCCATTTTAAAATATAAAATATATATAATTTCAAAATTTAGGTATTACTATTCATAACGGCTAGTTTGATTGGTTGTGGCGTGTGTTAAAACTCAAGGTTGCGTACAACACACGCTACTATTTTATTCAAAGTAAAGCATACCGTGGAAGCTTGGGATGTTTCATTTTAAATTTTTCTTATGTCCCAATTTATTCAGATAGTTTAAAATATTTTATTTAAAAAGGTTTCACTATTAAAAGTTGATAAAAGTGCAATACTGAAAATGAATCTGTTCTTGCATTATGACTATGAAACTCATAATAGGGATTCTAAAATTATAAGGATTATATAAAGTTTAAAATGTAGTTAATACTATTCATGACCTCTTTTAATGGTTTTTTTGTATGTCATGGTGTGATTGAACTCGTTGTTGCGTGTAGTGCAAGTTATTGAATTATTTTTAAGAAATAACACACTATGAAATCCTGGGGTGTTACATTCTCCCCTCCTTCAATAAATTGCATCCTCGCAATTTGAAATTGTTCTTTGAAAATAAAAGGTTGAAAGTAGAAAAAATATTTGTGGGAAAACCCACATCGGAAATTGGGTTACTAAAATTTAGTCTTAATATAAGGAAAAGAGAAATGAAAGGGTCACCACCAAATTATGATCTCGATTAGGAGAACATTGGTGGAAATTAGAGACATATAATTGGAGGAAAAACGTAAATATTTATAGGTAGTGATTGCGGTCATCAATCACAAACAAGAATAAAATTAAGGTCCTTAAACTCATCAATCTATGATGATTTGAAATACCATCAGTCCAAGAAAACATAGGGTATTTGGATAACACATTTTTGACGATTCAAAATATCTTAGTTGAAATCCCACATCGAAAAATGAATTAATGAGGCATCTATTTAAAATAAAGAGTGGAAATTATGAAGATTACTGAAAATAACACATACTAGGGTTCCATGTAGGAAAATATGGATATGGAAGAGAAATCTAACCATCAATTATCTGATGGAGAGTGGTAGAGAACATGGCTATGAAAAGGCCAACAATCCCAAAGCCATAAATTAGTGATGATTTAATGTACCATCTAGGACAACATTTTTTTAAAGTTATATTACATAAGGAAGAGGAATTCATTTATGATATTGACTAAGAACATTATGAGATATACTTAAATTTTAAGTAGATTTTCATTCTTTAATAAATTTCCACCACTAACTCAATTTTTTTAAACGATGAGTATTCAAGAAGACTTGGTCACACTGGAAGAACTAGAATAAACTTCTATAGAATAACATGATCCATGTAGGATAAACCATATATTTACATTGTCTTTTAAGATTAATCAAAACCAAAATGGTTAGTGAATGATCTAATGATCCCCCAAAAGGATATTCATTGAGATAAATATGCACTAATCTTAATTTCTAAAATTAAACCAACAATACCCCAAAGTTAAATAGATACCATTCAATAACGAATTTTCCTTACAATCCTTTAATATAATCCAAACTAATATTGAAACCCAAAACATAGAAGAATTTGATTATGTAGTCTCCCATGTTACATTGTATCTCCAAATGACATCAACTACTCTTAAAGTCACATACTTAAAAGTGATTAACATCATCAAATATTCTCTGTTATAGGTTAATCATTTCCATAAATAACCCAAATCACTATCAAACGTAGATAAAAATCCACCATTACTCTACAAATGAAACCTCATTGTATTCTATTTTCCTTGGGCATATAGTGTTCCTAACAAAACGAACATCTTCCAAAATAACATTTATCACTTAATCACCAAATCATTTTCCTATACCAAGGGTATTCATTTGATAAGACATAAGAACCCAAATCATCTTATTATTGATCAATAAAATCATTTAACAAAAAAAAATAGTCACACTAACCAGGGACTTCACGTAGTCCAGTGGTAGGCGATAAATCTCAATCGCACTTTGGTTGTGGGTTCGATTCCCACAGCTTTGTCCGACGCGATGGGTTGTCACACGGTCTACATGTTGTCCTTTTTCAAAAACTATATTTTATAATATTACCAAAATGAGATAAATTCCTCAAAATAACATAATTTAACCACAAATGTTATATCATACTTTGCATTTTCATCCCAAATTATAATAACTTATCATTTTCTCAAACCCCAATGATCATATAAAACCAAATGGTTATTTATACCTATATCCACAAGAGAAGAGACAATTCTTCCTCAAATATCATTCTCACATGGAAAACTGCGGGGTTACAAATACAAGAGAAAATTATTCCAAAGCAAACCCATCAACAAGGAGTGCTAATACTTTTTAAATTTTTCTCCAACCATTTATTTCCACATAGCTTCTTCTTTGACCAAGAAAATATCCTATAGAATAGGACATTCACTCGGGTAATGGCCAGGTCCCCTACATTTACGGCAAATGACTGTAAATGGACTCTTGGGACCATTTTTATCTTCTTCCATAGTACTCTTCATTTTTCTTCGGCAATTCTTCACTTTATGTCCTTCCTTCCCGCACGTAAAACATTTCGTTGTCCCATTGAGACACTTTCCTGGGTGTCTCTTTCCACATTTCCTGCATGATGAAAATTGAGGTTTCTTTTCTCCATGGTCTCCATTGCTGGAGATCTTATCATTTATCACCTTTCTCTTCCTTGTTGAGTCTGGGAGTTGGTTAATATATATGTTGTTGATCATATTTTTGGAAAACTAATTTGGTATAAAGACGATATCTTTTATGTCTATCAACATTCCATTTTGTTGCTCATCTCCACCACCGTTCCCACCTTGTACATCATTCTCAAAGTCACTATGACTTCCTTGAAATCCAGCCATTGATTAAACCAGAAAGCATTGTGTGAGTAATAGTAGTCGTAAAATCATTTAGAGATTAAAATGTCACCATATTCTCAATTTGAAACATATTAGGATTAACCAAGGTCATTTACTCTCATCTTATGTATATATTACTTAAATCGGTTTTCAAAGAAAATGTAAATTATCCTAAGCATATCCCCCGGGAGTGTCGTAACCAAGAGTACAGCAAGGCCCGTTGTCGTGCACCAGTTCCCGTTCGAGTCTAGCTCAAAGCGGTGTTTTAGGGTTTTACCCCTAGGTACATCTGTGCTAGAGCCGCCTCTACCTACTCGTATCCAGACAGGGATGTATTGCTCGGAAAACTCACAAAATCTCTACAATACCAAAATTCTAGGAAGTTCTTTTATACTAATCCTCAAAGTTCATCTTAGGTCTACGTGCTCTAATCAGAGTTTATCTAAATCTAGCTACCAAGGTTTGTACTAAACTTCCTCTAATACCAACTATAACGCCCCGACCCTAATTACCTAGAGTCGGTGCATTATTACATAACATTGGTATGATCACGAGAAAGATCAAGTCTCGAAAGACCGATTAGTTTAGTAGCCTTGGAATAACTAGATACATCCATAAATTTTTACATTACATCATAAAAAAAACATCTTGTCTTCATATCCCCTCATACTATCCCTGCAGGTCATTCATAAATTACTTCTTCATAATCCTGTGAAAAAAATAAAACATTGAAAGGGGTGAGCTCAGATGCTCAGTAAGGATAACATTATAGCAGAAGCTTTCATAAATAAGCATAAACACTTAAGGCAATTTATAACTAAAACAAAAGCCTTTTAAACTAGAACTTCAGCATAAAATGGCAAAGGTAAAATGAAATAATGCCATTTACTTACTCACATGGATATTCTACTAGTCGAATGATCACATACAATATCAATATCCACTTTCATAATGATGGAATGCATAATGCCAGACTATTATAACCACATAGCCAAGGCCTCGTGCCAAGACTACAAATAAGATTTTGCCAAGGCCTTGTGCCAAGACACTAGTTTGTCTCATGAGACCTACCAATGCATCGAGGAGCTATAGCGGCCTCCACCCGTCACTTATTAAGTCCAATCCATTCCTCATATGAATAGGTTTAAGCATAAAATAAACATTCGTATTAAAACTAACATACGGAATGTCAATACTTTAACCACAAACCATGAATGGTATAAAAATAGAACATCCACAGTCAAACATAACTCATTTGATACAATATGGAAGATTGTATTGTATCACATTAACCTCAATCATGAATAATGAAGGATGTTGACATAGATGAAAATAATCATCAAAACTATTTGAGGGAAATATCCCACTTTTCTTGAAATCATTTAAAAGTCACACTTTTTGTCAAGAAGCCATTTAAAAATAGATTTTTGAATCAAAGTGTCCCATACCACTTTGAAACTTTTAAAAGGAGTTTTAATTTTAAAACTTTAATGTCCATATAAATAAATCCTTAAAACCATTTTTTAAAACATGGACATTAATGAGCAAGATTTAGAAGAATAAGTCTTTAAAACATTTTAAAATGGTATTTTGGTTAGAGATTCTAACCAAAAGAGAGACACTTGAGTACAAATAATTGAGGTAATCAAAACTTTGTAATATCATGAGAATAAAGGTATTCATGATATACTATGTCAAAGTACATTATATACACCACATAAAAGTGATTTGGTGTATATCAACAAAGAAGTCCCAATTGAATGTAAATTGAGATGAAATCTCTCATAAAGGTCATATCCTTAGGTTAAGGATAAATCAATGACATAATTATGTGTGAAAATATAAATACACTATATGATTGAATATTCAGTGTAAAACAATCAAAGGATATTCACACATATTCTTGTAGAAACAACACCAACGAATTGGATGTTTAACTCAACAAATGGTGAAAGAGTTAAAATTACTCTTATAAAATTCATATTAATGACTTGAGAATTATCAATGGAGTGATTATGTGTATCAAAAGTATATCCACAGGAAGGGGAGTGGAAATTATGACATAATCAAATGAATAGTGATTCCACACATAATCTTGGAGTAATATAATCAATGAAATATGCGTAAAGCCGAATGAGTGGAAATTGAAATGTCAAATTCCCTTATCGATTTGGTAACTTACGAAACATACAACTACAAAAGAAGGATCATACCATGACTATGTAAGTACCCATAAATTAATGTATATTACACAATGAATACAATCATGGGAAGTACACATACACCACATGTAATAATTAAGTGGTGAACAATGGAATTCTCACGAAATTAAGAGTGAGATAAGAAACTCCTTACCACGTTAATCAACTGAGTCGTATGGCCAAAAGTTAATAAACACCAAATGATTTATAGAATAACATGAATATAAAGAGAATCATGATAATATATATCAAATGGCCGTATGCAATACACCACTTTCAATAATTTAGTGGCGAACAATGGAAATCTCACGGAATTGTAAGTGAGATAAGAAAATCCCTTACCTTGAACTTTACCTTAGTCGATGGTATGTTAACCTCCTGTATAATAATTAAAACATTTGTTAAATTATACAATAATCATATACATCAATATGATATCATATATGATCTTTTAACATTGCTTTATTAATAATATCTTAGTATTATCGTCGTTTCGGGTGGTAATCGATTCGTTCTTCTTAAATGTTTGGTTATGCAAGACATGTTTGTAATGGATATATTATATCTTATTCATAATCAGAATGATATTAACATTATTTTTATCCCTAAAATGAGAATAAGACTTGAATGGATACGATGGAGGATGGATCTCATCGTGTTCGTGGAGACGGTAGTCCGTACGTACGCACGAACGCTACTTCCATTTAATTTTTCATTTTAAAAGAATTGAATCCAAATGATAAATAGGTATATTATTATTCCAGTATAATATAATATTTTATATATGTTACTTATGTTCATTAACACAATTATTTATACGTTCCATGTGTGGTATGAACGAGTCATATCATTTTAAGGGGGCGGTAGTCCGCACTTTCTCAAATGAAATTATCGTACGTATATACAACATGAAACGAATAATGGTATGAAATAAAATGGAATTACAGAAGGTTATATATAAAATATTTATCATTAATATCACACTTAATTACAGTGCCATCATAATGGCCACCATGAGAGGTGGTAAGATGTATTTGAACAATCATCGTTTCGTGAGGCGTTAGTTTTCCATTCACAGAAACATTATGTTCATCATCCATTAGATGAAGGTGTGTGTATGTGTAGTTCGAATCCTTCTTATAAAAACATCCTAGTATATTGAGGATAGTTTTGTTGTTACAAAAGAAAGGAAATAAAAAGAGTTTGGGGGTTGGAGAAGCAAAATAAATGAAAATAATTTAAGAGAAATCGTTACCTTTAATTTAGGTAACTCACTTTGGTTGGAACCAAAGGACTTCTTGAAATGCTTTCTGCCTAAGGGGAAGCTTCAAGGAGGAGTAGAGGGATGTGGGGAGCTTATTTGGTCAGGGTTTGGACGAGCCAAGTGGCTTGAGAGGTGTGAGGAATGAGTAGAAGTGGTCTCCTTTTATAAGGGAGAGGAGGGGCTCTTTAGGAAAGAGTGAAAGTATTACTTTATAATATAATTATATTCGGTTTATAATGGTCCAAAAATCATTGAGGTCTAAGATAAGATGACTCATATTCTAAATAACATCAACCAATAAGAATTGGACAGGTTTTAGATAATATTTTAATCATTATAATCTTATTTATTTAAATGATTTATTAATGAGGTAAACATTGCATCATTATTGTGTCATTATTAATTTAAATTATTTGATGTCTAAAAATTATAAATAAAATATCATTATGTAGGAAATCTTTTTATCTTTCTAATTAATATTTATAATCGAAAATCCAAAATGTATAACCCTATGTAAAAATTGTTCTTCTAAAAGATGTAAGCTTATGCCATTTTTATTTTTATTTTAACTTTATTAATATAATGTGTCCCTACCACATACATGTGGCTCCAAGGGGTCCCCAAATCGACCCAAGGATGCCCATGGTCTGGTATGTGTCCACCAATAAGGTTAGAACATGTTTTAGGGTAATTTTGTATTATTATAATATTATTTTTTAACCCTTATTTACCGGATTTACCCTTAACCATGGTAAATAAAATATTTACCACAGTAATTATTCAAAATGTCTAAAAATAAAAGTTACCTATTTACACAATTTGGAAATCCTGATTCCAAATATGGAATCCATTTTTATAAATTCAAAACACAGAAGTGGCAGAAATTAATTTAAAATTAATTCCCGCTGTCAAAACAAAAAGCGTGTTTTTAAGATGTAATAACTATCAAAAGATTGACACTTGTTTATGTTCGGTTTAATTGTAAAATTATGTCCAATGACCAAAATTATATTAAATGGTAAAAATATATTCTAAATATACTTTAAAACCACTCAAATTTACAATTTATCACTATTAATTATTTTGATTAAAAAAGTTGTTTTTAATTAAAATTTAGTAATTTTCACTATTCATCAAAATATGAAAGTTATCCGAAAAGTACCAAAATTTCTCCTTAGGCTAAATTCGATATTCCGAATCCAAAAATGAATTCCATTTTAAAATATAAAATATATATAATTTCAAAATTTAGGTATTACTATTCATAACGGCTAGTTTGATTGGTTGTGGCGTGTGTTAAAACTCAAGGTTGCGTACAACACACGCTACTATTTTATTCAAAGGAAAGCGTACCGTGGAAGCTTGGGATGTTTCATTTTAAATTTTTTTATGTCCCAATTTATTCAGATAGTTTAAAATATTTTATTTAAAAAGGTTTCACTATTAAAAGTTGATAAAAGTGCAATACTGAAAATGAATCTGTTCTTGCATTATGACTAAGAAACTCATAATAGGGATTCTAAAATTATAAGGATTATATAAAGTTAAAAATGTAGTTAATACTATTCATGACCTCTTTTAATGGCTTTTTTTGTACGTCATGGTGTGATTGAAATCGGTGTTGCGTGTAGTGCAAGTTATTGAATTATTTTTAAGAAATAACACACTATGAAATTCTGGGGTGTTACACTAACCTTCAAAGATTCTCGCAGAGATGGTAAGAACTAAAAGAGCCAGTGAAGCCAAGACAAGCAATTCCAAGAGACAACGCTCCAAGGGAAGAAAAATATTACAGGGAATAGTAATTGATCTCGACTGGTTATTTAAGTCAAATCTATTGTGGAAGCAAGCGCTGTCATTTCAGAATCTTGAACAGATGTTCAACAGTGAAAATACAGAATTTCTATATGAAGTAGAACTTAGATACTTCTTCAAATTTGTATCGTTTAGTCTGGGAGATACCGAGGACAGTATGTTGGCTAAGATAGAGGATAGGGATTTCTCAATCTCATCAGTAGAGATTGGTCAGATTCTCAACTTCCCTCATGAGGGAGTTTTTCATTACGATTTGAAAAATATTGAAAATTTTGTGCATAAATCCGAGGACATCATGTCTTTTATTTTTGGTACTTAGAATATAAAGAAAATGTTTGTCAAGGATTTGGAGCCTGATCAGAAAATTTTGGTCAAATTTATTCAGACTGGAATAGCTCCAAGAATGGCAGAAATGGAAAAGATTTTGTATCCTGATATATATATAATGTTTCTTCTGTTAAGAGATGTTAGGTTAAAATTCCAAAGGTACATGATAAGGTATATCAATTACTGCTTTCAAAGCGATGCCCGGATGAATTTCTACCCTTTTAGTCAATTTATTTCTAAACTGCTGTTTAAGAAAGACATGGTGAGATTAGTGGATGCCCAAGTGAGATGTCATCACAGTAATACATTTAATGCTGGAACTTTAAGGAAGGTTGGATATTTCTGGAGCACCATTAAAGGAAAACGTTTTCCAGTAGGAGCTGAGGAAGACCCAGAGAGTGCTAAGGTCAACCTGCTAAGTCCAAGGAGGGACAAGCTGAGTCCAGAGTCAGCAATTTAGCAAGAAGGATTCGCTTTGAAGTGGAAGATGTTGAGGAAGACAGAAGTCAGGAGGGATTTCAATT
Organism: Viscum album; assembly: GCA_963277665.1. Lineage (NCBI taxonomy): Eukaryota > Viridiplantae > Streptophyta > Magnoliopsida > Santalales > Viscaceae > Viscum > Viscum album. The sequence goes on along the minus strand of OY728144.1, from coordinate 200,328,224 downwards.
AAAAAGAAAGAGACCTGTTAATGAGGAAGTTACTTCCCCTGTATTGGAAACAACAACTGAAGATTTATTTTCTTATGCTTTTGTAAGAGAGGCTGTTGTTGATAAGATCATGGAAGATGTTACTGAAAGAAGAGCATCATTAGAGGGATTAGGAGTTCCAGAAGAAGATCAAAGAGAGACTCAGCAACAAATTCTAGATGATGTTGATGTTTCACTTCAACGGGAACAAGGGACGGAGGCAGTGCTTGGTGAAGAAGTGGCCAGACCTCAGAAAAATACTGAAGATATTGTTCTTGAAAACCCAGTGGAAGGACAAGATGCTGATGTTTATGGTGAGCATGCTTCTGAAGCTCACACAGAGGTACTTCAAGAGGATTTTTCTGTGGAGGACTTTGAAAACTCTAAGGAAAAATCTGTGGACCAACCTTCTCAAGAAAGAGAAATAGAAAAATCTGATACTGAATCATTACCTTTGGTACTGCTGCATCAACCAGAACATGTGAATATGAATCAAGCACAGGGTTCATCTGATTCAAGGAAAGAAGAAATTGAAGAACTTAACAGAAAAGTATCTTATTTGGAATTTGAGAATGTCATTCTGAGAAATGCCTTAGACATAGAACTTTTGAAGTTTAAAATGCTGAAGGAGTGTACAGTCTCAAGGAAAGAAGTTGAAATGTTTAAAGAAGATATGATGACTGCAGTTGTACAATTGAAATCTGAAATGGTTATGAAGTCAGATTTATCAGATCTAAAGTTGTTTATAGAGAACCAATTTGCATCAGTTGCGAATAATGCAGTTAGTGGATCAGGTCCTTCACCTGATTTAATCAGAAGGTTTCAAGCTATCACAACTGTGATGAGCAACATGAATGACAGGTTACAATATCTTCAGTGTAACAATGATCCTTTGTCAGTGTTGCTGGAAAATCAGAAGTTTTTAGTTGATCAACTGACATCTAGTGATCCATCGATCAGAATCCTGTTAAATCAGTTGTCAGAGAAGCTGTCAGTGTTTGTTGAAAAAGAGGAAAGGATGCATGAGTTTTTTAGAGTCAATTTAATCGAGGATATTAATATGACTCAAGATAACAGAGATATCATTATCAAACTTGGATATGGGACGATGAAGTGAATTTGGGAACAGTTTACAGAAATCAAGTCTGAAATCCATAGGAGATAGACCCTGTTGCCTATCTTACCAAAACCTTGATTCCCGTGTATATATTTTTCATGTAGATACTGCTGTTTTTGAATGAAAATTTCCTTCATTGTTTATTTGTTTATTTTTCTATTTTTTTATTAATGTTTTAAGTTAATATATTCCATTTTATCAGATTTAATTATTGATAAACAGTTAATCATAAGCATTTACCTATAGTTCAGTGCAACATTAAATGAGTTCAAATCCATGCTTTCTCATTCTTTTTGATATCACAAAAGGGGGAGAATTTGGATACATACAACATCATATTTTTATTTAGGGGGAGAATTACATGAGAAATTTGGATAACCACAACATTTTATTTTACAAAACATTATTTCAATGGTTATATGTATATTTAATATTTTGGGTACTTATCCAGATTGTTTATTATAAAGGTTATTCAAAAGGATCAATTTGGATAAAACAAAAAACTTTTATTTCTAAAGAATGTTTTTTTTCTGGGGGAGTTATTTTTATTAAAAATAATTTTTCTAAAATTAAATATTGTTTCATTCTCTCAAAATTCTAAAACATTAAGTAACTAATTTTGAAATTTAATTTCGTTTAAATAATTTTATTATCTTATGGGTTTTGTGATCATCAAAAATGGAGAGATTGTTGAGCAAAGTATTATTTTCAACAATACATAATAATGTTATTTAAAGGGGGAGATTATTGAAAATAATACTCTGTCTCTTTAAGATAATTTTGATGCTCACAAATACCCTTAGTTATTTTCTAATGATTTTATTTAGTATTTTGCAGGAATTTATTAATTTATATTACTCCTGAAATAACGAGAATTTATTACTAGCGCGAAATCTGCTTTAGGGCATCCTGTAATCACTGTTCATACCTTATGTGGATAAATGTTGTGCGGAATCTGCTTTAGCGCTTCCTGGAATCACTGTTCATAACCTACGTGGATAAACGTAGCGTAAGAATGAAAAGCGTGTATACTTTTTTGAGATAATAGAAAAGTACGATTAAACAACCATACGTTTTCAGAAAAGTATGGAAGAAGAACCTTACGTTAGGAAGGAACCTTACATTTTGGTTAACAGCAATGTATAGAAGGAGAACTGTACGTAAGTACTAAACATTACATTTGTTTCTCAAAAGTATGGTTCATCAACCTTACTTTTGTAAACAACCATACATTCTTGGAAAAGTATGGATCAAGTAAAAGTATGGATATTTTGTCGTACATTTGAGAGTTGAAGAAAAAGTATGGATGTTCAACCCTACATTTATAATTAAACCTTACGTTTTCAATCCTATGTTTGAAGACTATGTCCTGAACCCTACGTTTGGAGGCCACGTCATCAACCATACGTTTGGCGTTAGAAATTTTGATAGATGATATTTTTATGCAGCGGTCAGCAAGCTGATTTTTGGGCAGATTTCAAGCCGGATTTAAAGTCGTTTTTAAACTACGACTTTGACTGATTCAAATCCATTTTATCAATGGATTTTAGATCGAATTAAAAGGATCTTTTTATGCCGAGTCTTAAGGGAAGTTACGACTTCTCTGTAAATTCAAAATTTTCAATATCATGAATAAAAAGGTGACTTTTATGGATCTAAATGTGCAGAAGATATGCTCATCTTTATTATATATGTTCTCTCTGAAACACTAGGTATAATCATATATGGTGATCGATCTTTTATAAAAAAGGTGGAAAATAGAGACTTCAAAAAGCATCCAGTTCTGCTAATTGAAAAGGAGCGTCAAAGATATGTTTGTTTAAGAAGAAGGAACTCGATAGAAGATTCACTTGTTCTGCATCGAATATCTACTGTGGATCTACTACTACTGAAGTTGTGAACTATATCTCTATATCTACTGCAACCAGATCCACTCATAATTTCTTTGTTTTGAAAATCAATATTTCTAGAGATGACGATCCATCTGCTGTCAATTGCATTCTGTTGCAATTGTGAAGATCAACTGGAAAACTTCTTTTTGAAATTATTTTTATTCTTGAGTAACCAGCTTCTCGTTCTAAGCTGTGTAGGTTTGTGTTTGAACCAGAAGGATTTGTTTTGCCTTGTATTGTAAAGGTGTCAACTGCCTGTACTCAGTTGTGAACCGGTCTGGGGAAAAGTGGACTAGATAGTGAAAATCACCAAGCTCGTGGAGTTTAGCGTTGGTGGAGTGGACTAGGGGATTTCTGCTCCCCGAACCACTATACATATTTTTTTCCCTGCTTTTATTTATTTTTTCTTCACGATCAAATCTGATAAAGCATAGAGGACATGGCCCATTCAATAAAAAAGTTACCGAAAAATATGAAAGACACAATTCGCCCCCCTCTTGTGTATAATATATAGATTCAGATCCAACATACTCCTTAGTTATTCCATTCTAAGTCACCTCATTATAAGTAATTTCATGGTCACATACATTAAAATAAATGGGTGAGCATAATCCCCTATAAGGGAAATAAAAAAGGATATACATTACACATAAAAAAGAGGTATAACAATAAGGAATGATCATATGAAAATGAGGAATATCATAATAGAGAGAACATGAATCATAACTTGGAAATGTGGCTACAACATAAAAATGATACTTTCATTAAAATATCCCCATGGTTTATCACTATGGTGTCATAAATCATAATTACCAAGGTTTTTCACCAGGGTATTGTAAGTCATGTTATCTATATAGATTAGTAATTTACCCAATGCATTGGAGTGATATCAGGTTGAACCCTTCATATGTCTTAAATCATGTGAGACACTTTTAACATAAAGTAAAACATTTCATTAATAACCCACGGAAATAAATAACGGATTTCATATCAAAATCAGTGTGCACAAACTTCTAAAAGGCTTGAACATAAAATAATTTTTAAACCATGAAAAGAGAAGATTAGTTTCATATTTTCAAATATCAGAATAAATAATATATTTTACACCTAGGTTAATAACCATGTAAATGGAAGGGGTTTGAGATTCACAATATGAGAATATTTCATGAAAAAGAGAAAAATTCATGAAATGATTTCGGCAGCATAACGACATAAAACCTGGATTATGGGAAAAGAATAATGTGCGAGAATGGATATCTCCCATCGGTAAAACATCATTTTGGAAGCATATGAATTATCAATATTTCATAAAAATAAATAATCTTTGACCTTCATAAGACTCAAATAGAGGAGTTCTTGAATTAAAAATGGAGAAGTGGATAATTCCCTTACTTTGACATAGTAGCGACAAAGAAACATGTTATAATGAGATGGGATAAATGGTATCTCTTCATTTAATTTAAATTGTATTGAAAAGGGATATGTATAAATAAATTAAAACATACCCCATTGAGATTAAAAATTCTAAATAAAAATAAGAATCTTTAAAGGAAACGAAGAGAGAGAGATCCCTTAATAAATTTTGGTAGCATAAAAGTACATAACATTGACTAAGAAAAATGAATAATGTGATAGAATTGAGGTCTCCCATTGATAAATAAATAACTGGGAATTATATTTAAGATTAATGTTAATTAAATGGAATAATATTTTAAATTAATTATACTTACAAAAATGAGGCACTTGAATGAAAAGGAAGATGAGAAGTTCCCTTACCTTGAAGTGTTGCTTCCTAAATCACTGAGGGGTAAACCTTAGGGGCTTGGAGACATGTTGGGGAAACCTTGGAGTATTTTTATAGTGGTTAAATTTTAATAACTTAGTGTATTATAAATTTTTAGAAGAGAGGAGTGGGGAAATAATGGTATTTATACATGGGGAGGGTTGGGTTTTAAGTGATTAAATATTGGTTATTTTACTTTATAAGCCAACCAATTGGGAGACAAATCAATTACAATAGTATTTATGGAACCTTAAATATTATGAGAGGGTGGTTGTAATTTTAAGGTATTCTTAAACTGAAATAAACTTTCCAAACCACCCAATTAATGCACACAAATCAAAAATAATTTTTATCTTTAAAATTCCAATTTTTGGTTCCAAAATGAAAGGTATAAATTTATAAATTAAAATTTATATTTTTAAAGTACCTTTATAAATTATTTGATGATATTTTGATTAAATAAAATGTTCCATAAATATTTAGTTATGCTGAAATAATAATTATATCATAAAATCATAGTACTTTGTAAAGCGAAAATTTCCCCTTTTTTTCCAAAAAATTGAATTTGTCAGAAAATCCACAAAAAATAACAATTAGATAATTTTGGCATACTGAGTAAAGAATGAAATTTATTTCATTAAAATAATTCTATATGTATTATAATTTTAATTTTCAATTAAAGAATTATTTTAATGTAAATTAACAATTTAATAGAAAAATCAATATTTAGACCGTTATTAAAATTACTTTGGGATTCATTAAAATATATTATCATTTAAAAATATTTATATAAGATTATAAAATAAAATAAATTTTTATTTAATACTTCCAATTTTTTTTAAATATTATATTTATAGTACCTAAAAATAATACAGTTTTGATTATATCATTAAATAATCATGATGATCATTTAAATGCATCTATATAACTAACAAAAATAATAAACAACTATTTTATTGAGTAATGATCATAATTTAAACCAATCATATTAATTGTAAAACATAAAGGTAGTTGATCATATTTACCTATAGATACACTATCATTCTTATACTTCATAATTCAATTTGATCCTATAAAGGCTCAATATCATTTTCAAAATGAATATTGTATCACTAACTCTCTGTTTCATTGCTATAATGTTGTCCATGGGTGGGATGATTATTGGGAATAGAGGTGAACCAAATTTTTATATTTAAATTTATTTATTATTTTTAGTCTTCCCATTTTAATATTTATATTAATAATAGGAATTTTTGTAGATTTAATGTAACATTCTTAAATAAAGAAATATAGTATTTTTAGTTTTCTAGTAATTGTTTTCTATCCTTTTACTGTTCCTGGTTGTAAAAGTTCATCTCAACCTATGATGAAAAGATTCACATGAAACAAAAAATCCATTATATTTTCTTATATTTTAAAACATAATAAATGGTTATTTAGATACTAGAGACCCATTAGCAAAATAATACAATTTTTCGGGTCATTACAGTCTCCCCCTTAATGAAATTTCATCCTCACAATTTTATCTTATTGATTGATGAATTTAATTAAAAATATATTGGTCTTACTCAACATTTCTTATATTTAATTCATCCTTCAAAAGTAATTTTTCAACTCTAATATAAAAAGGGTCAAGTCCTTGGTGCCACTTCTTTTCCTGATAAAGATGATAGAGTCGAGCTTTTGAAATCATATCGCAAAAACTCCATGATCCAAAGAAGTTTTTGAGAAATGAAAAGGTGTTGTATAGATCAAATAGTTTCTTATAAGTGAGTTGAATATTTGAAAAACTTTTGAAATTTTTCAAACTATACTTTGAAATAACATTGATGATTAAATCATTTGGAAGGGATAAGAATGTTGTAAATGATTTATTTCTTCCATATGATAAGTGACCTGTTGAAAAGGAAAAGTTAAAAAATAAAATTAATTATCTATAACTAATTTATAACATGTTTAATTACCTCCTGTTTCTATACATTGAATAAAAATAAAAACTTTAATATGAAGAAGGATACTTTTAATAATAAAAAAATTTCACTAATGGAGTTATAAAATTATTTGAAAGAAGTGCATTCCAATTAACATTAACATGTAATATTATAATCATAAACAGTTTTACCCCAAATGAAATCAACTCATTTAGGGCCATGACTTGATAAATTTAGAAAACATCCCACATAAACTAGACTTTCAACAAGAAAAAATAAACTCTAGAGTAGTGGATAATAATCATAATAGTGTACTACCAATGTAGTTCCCTTGGTTTAAAGATTACATCTTCTTATCATCCTTATTAGCCTTTAGAATAGGGAATTGACTTGGATAATTCCCACATTCCCCACATCTACGACATATAATTGTTAATGGTTCCTTACGTTGAACCTTTTTCCCTATAATTATATTTTTATTTGGATATTGGTTAGTTAAATTCCAAAGTTCTCCGCACTTGAAGCATCAAATGAAAGGTTGTGTATGCACCATATTACCATTGTAATTAGTGTTAATAATTTGATATTTCAACTTACTAAGAAATTTCTAATCTATGTAGAGATATCTTCTTCAATTTTATAACCTTCCACTTCCTTTAAAATAATTCCCAAAATTCTTCTTCCCACACTTTTTTCACATGGGGCGTTGTACTTTCTTTTTATTTAGATTCTTTCCAAAATTTTATTCCAAACTTATATTAGTTTTAATTTTTGAAAAATAATTTATATTCAACTTGTTAATAATAATGCATGATAATTGTTTTTGTATAAACATGATATTCCTTAGTTTAGCTCCCCCATATTGGCATGTCCATGAACTATTTGTCTATTAAATATGTTGTTTTCACGAGTCCCTCTATTTACTACCATTTTTTTTTCTAGAAGGTGAAAATCTAAGTGATAAATTTATTATATTGTGAATCGTATAATAACAATTCTAAAGGAAATATTAATCTTAAAATTTTCTAATATCATGATTCTAGGATGATATACTTCAACATTAATAAAATTTTTACATTATCTTTATATCCTCAAAAATGGTTTGTACTCGCTTGTTATTAACTAAAGCATATCCCCTATGAGTGTCAAAATAGGTGTGAAAAAAGGGCCATTTTCATTAATAAGTTCCCAATAATGTCTAGATTAATGAAATGTTTTCATGTTCTATCTATAGGTACATCTGTACCACATCTATATCCTCTTTTAGTATATAAAAAAAGACGTATTTTCATAGAGAGCACTTTCTTAATACTTTCCAAAATACCAGGATGTTTTTCCTATATTTAGACTTATCCTTAGGGTTTTTACTAATGTTTTGTAATCCCAATTTCTACAAATAACTAAACCATCCTTTGATATCAACTATGATGACCCAAATTTTTATTACATGACTTTTACATAAATCCTTAACAAAACATTTCATTAATAAACTCAAAGGATCTTTTGGGGTTTAGTGTATTAGAAATTAAGAACATAATACATTAATTACATAAAGATATCATAAAAATAAAAATTATACAAATTTTTTGGGTGACTCCTTTGTTATTCCATCTTAAGTCACCTTAATGCAATAATTTCTTGGGGACATACAACAAAATAAAGGGGTTAACATAAATCCTAGTAAGTGAAATAAACAAAGAAGATACTTATCACATGAAAACTAGGCATAAAAATAAGGAATGGTTAGTTGAACACGAGGAATATAATAATTTATATAACATTAATTATAACATGTAAATGGGTCTAAAATATAAAAATTACACATTCATAAAAATACCACCAAGGTTTATCACTGGGGTTTCATAAATCATAATTTCTAAGGTTGTTCACCAAGGTATTGTAAATCATGTCATATATAGAGATAGTTTGTTTAAACAATTCATTGGAGAAATATATAGGTGCACCCTTAATATGTCTTAAATTATATCATCCAAATTTAACATAAAGGAAAATAATTTATCAATATCCCATGTAAATAAATAACAAGTTTCATATCAAAATGATTATATAAAAAGTGTTTAAAGTCTTGAACATAAAATCATTTTTATACCATGAAGAATATGGGTTTCTTATAAGTAAGTAAAGAAATAAATAATATCTTTTTACATCTAGGTAAATACCCATGTAAATTAAATAGGTTTTGGTATTCACGATATAATAATATTTCATGAAAAGGTGAAAAAATCATGAAATTATTTCTGCAGCATAATGGTATACTACATGGATTATGGGAAAATGATAATGATAGAGAATGGAGGTATCCAATTTTTAAAACATAATTCTGGAAGTAGAGTGAAGATAAAATGTTCATAAAAATAAATAACCTTTTAAATTTATAAGACTCACAAAAGAGGAGTACTTGAATGAAAAAGGGAGAAGATGAGAATTCCCTTACTTCAGTATGGTAACGACATGGGAATATGTTATAATGAGAGGGGATAAATGATATATTATCCATATAACATAAATTAGATAGTAAATTTATATTTATAAATACATGAAAACAAATCCAATTGATATTAAAAATGGTAAATATAAATAAGAAGCTTTAATAAAAAGCGAGAGAGAGACCCCTTACTAAAATTCAGCTGTATAATGGTACATAACATTGACTAAGAAAAAGGAATAATGGGAGATAATTGAGGTCTCAAATTGATAAAACACTAATTATTAAGTATATTTATGATAGAAATTTGATGAAATGAAAGAATATTTTACATTAAGTAAACTCACAAAAAGGAGACACTTGAATGAAAAAGAAGAAGATGCGAATTTGCCTTACCTTGAAGTGTTTCTTCCTAAATCATGGAGGGGGAAACCTTAGGACCGTAGAGAAACCTTATGGAAAAATTATAGGATATTTAGAGAGGTAAAATGGAAATAAATTAGTTTCTTATGAATTTTTAGTGGGGAGGAGTGGGGAAAGTGTTGTATTTATACATGAGGATGGGTGGGTTTAAAGTTACTAAATATTGGTTATTTTACAATATAAGCCAACCACTTGTGTGATAAATCAATACCAACCATATTTCAACACTATTAAATAGTGGTAGAGGGTGGTTAGTTGTTAAAATACGTCATAAACTTAAATAAACCTTCCAAACCACCCAATTAATTTACACAAATCAGATATAAATTTTAACTAAAAAAATCCAATTTTTGGTTTCAAAATGAAAGGTATAAATTTATAAATTAAAATTAATATTTTTAAAATAATTTTTACACTTATTAGATGATATAATGGTCAAATAATATTTCCCATAAATTTTTAGTCATGATGTCATAATAATGAGGTCATAAAATTGTCATGCTTTGTAAAGTGGAAATTTTTCCTTTTACAAAAACAATCCGACTTTTCCAAAAAACTCCCTAAAAATCATTCTAAGATAATTTTGATGTGATAAGTCCAATTTTTTTATTTAATTAGTACAATTTTATATTTATATGAATTTTAATTTTTAATTAAATCATTATTTTAATTAAAATTAACAATTTAATAGAAAAATCAACATTCAGACTATTCTAAAAATTACTTTGGAATTCATTAAAATATATTATCATTTAAAAATAATTTTATAATATTATTTCATGATATAAAATTTTATTGAATAATTACACATAAAACATATTATAATATAATGTTTTTATAGTCTTTGAAAATAATACAGTTTTGATAATATCATTAAATATTCTCGACAATCATTTAAATGCACCTAGATAACCAACAAAAATAATAACAAACTATTTTATTGACTAATGATCATAATGTGAACCAACCATATTTGATAAAAAACACAAATTAATTGGATAATATTTAACTATAAATATATTATCATTTTTACACTTAATCATTCACTTTGATCCTATCAAGGTTCAATATCCTTTCCAAAATTAATATTGTATTACTAACTCTTTGTTTCATTTTTATAGCATTGTTCATGGGTGGGATGATTCTAGGGGATCAAGGTGACCCACATTTTTATATTTTACTTTATTTATTATTTATTATTATTCCCATTGGAATATTTGAATTCATAATATTAATTTTTATATACTGAATGTAATGTTCTTAAATAAATAAATATAGTGTTGTTAGTTTTATGGTAAGTTTTTTCTATCCTTTTACTATTATTGGTTGTAAATTTTCATCTCAACCAATGACACAAAAAGTTATAATGAAATAAAAAATCCATTCTATATTATTATATTGCAAAACATAGTAGAAAATTATTGGGTGAAAATAGATCAATTAATAAAAAAGAATATTTTTTAGGTTGTTACATTTATGTTACAATCCCAATTTTTATTAAAATTGTTTATTCTTAAATTTAAAATGACAAAATTATCTAATCTATCCCTAAAAAAAATTATTTATTTTACTCTCTGATAATTTATATAAATTAAAAGTTTTTGTTTCATTTTACTTACTCTAAGTACTCAAAATTGTGAATGGATGTTTTAAAAGAAAACTGTGTTTGTTTTTCTATCCAGTCAAGAATATTTCCCCCCATATCCATATTTTATTCATAATTTTTTCAAGAATGTTTATAATATTATCCAATGATATATGAAAGTCATTTTTACCCATGTTTTCCTTTATATAATTTTTTTAAAAAGAATATTATTTTTATTTTATGAATATGGTACTTTTTACCAAATGTGTGAATTGAATTATTGTTTTAATGTTTACAAAAAAAAATGAATTTTCATAAAATCATTACTATTCATTGACATGAATATTACTTTACAAGTTTTCATGGTTATTTTCAAATAAAGTTTTTTTTCTAATATTTTGGAAAATTTTAGTTTTTAAATAATTGATTTCAATATGAAAAGGGTATTTTCCTCAAGAAATATTCCAGTGATCTTTTAAAGGAATTTTCAACTATGAAAACATCCATTGGTGTAACTTATGTTGCATTTGTGATATGATCTAGTGATACCATATTTATTCATTATCTATACAGTTTATTATTATGATGATGAAATATTGGGGATTCCCATTTTCCTTTCCATAGGTGAAGCTATGATGAGATGGTAAATGTTTTCATGATCTTTTCGCATGCATATGATTGAATTATGATTATGTGATGGGTGGTTATGTTATTTACTTCTAATAAATCAGGTAATGATGAATGTTTTATGATATCAAAAGGTACATATTTGATTATCCCAATCCCAAAATAGGGTACATGGGTAGTTATCCCAAGCTCAAAGCCGGTGCATGGGTAGTTAGCCCAAGATTAACATGTGATGAATGTCTTGATCGGTATCTTTGACATAAGATTTCTATGACTATGATTATGATTTTTTTTATAACACTCTCTATGGAATGTTATTATGTATATGATATGATCACACATATAATATCTTTGATTTCTCTATGATTAATATCCTATGAACTACCAAATACTTATGACATAATTATGATATATGAATTGTTGGGTATGATTTTCAAATTTTAAGATCATATTCTCATACAATTATACTCATTTTATTTATAAATATGATAATTAACTAATATCTACCTCATTTACCCTTGATATTCATATGATATTACCATTTATTATGTTTCCTTTCCATGATTTATAAAGAAATCAGAAGCAATTTGTGGGAGATTTTGAAGATATTTCATGAAATAATATGATTATGTATCTAGTCTTCAAAGACAGTAAACCTTTATTGTTCTAGGGAATGTATTGTTACGAGATGTATTTAATTTTTATTTAAAATGATGTAATATTTTTGTATGTAATGTTTGGGTTTAATTAACCACACAAACACACCTTGACACCATATGTTCATGGCTTTATATATCCTTCAATGAGGCTCCTTGGTTAGGTATGTATTAAATAATAAGTTATGAGTTAATACATGCATAAACTTTAACTGTCAACCAAATCATACCCCCATTATTGAAATGAACTCTCAAATGTTAAATTATATTCTACTCATCATTAAATTATAACCTATAATGGAATATATTTTATCATTGGATGGCCTCCGCTCCCGAAGCTCTCGAGGATCCCCCCGATGGTGGATCACGAAGATGACCTAGATCGCCGATGGTGGCTACCGTGTCCCCTACTCCCGTAGCGGGGGGAGGGGTTTCTTTGTCCTCTGGTCTCGCTGCACAAAGTGGTAATCTTGATTCTGGTTTCTTCATGCCTGTGGTACAGGTAGCACCGAGGGTTCCAGGATGCATTTCTGGTCAGCCCATTGTTCCAATCTCAGTTCAAGAGTTTTCCGAAGCAACATCGATGTTTTCCACAGCCTTAATCGCAAGATTTGTGCGGCGAAGTCCATTGATTGAGGATTTTGGGAAGACGGTGAATGAAGATTGGGGTTTGAAGAATCAGGCGTCGGTCGGGATTTTCGGGCCTCAGCAGATCCTCATCATCTTCACTTATGAGGATGATCTGGGTAGGGCATGGTCTAGATCAAGGAAAGCCTCCCCGTTCCATATTCTTTGGTGGTCTTTTGATCATCATTTGAACCGGGATTCCCAAAATCTCTCCATCTGGTTGCAACTGCCAGGACTCCCCCTCCCATTTCAGAACTCCGGGATTCTGAACTCGATAGGAAATTCCATTGGACGTTTCATTTGCACTGATTAGAGGACAACCTCCATGGGAAATCCTGCATCTGCCCGAATCTGTGTGGAGATGGATCTTTCAAAGAACCCACCTGGAGTTGTCTGGATCGTGGTGGAGGGTGAGTATAGGTATGCACAAAATATTTTCTATGAGTCATGGATTCCATTCTTCTCCTTCTGCCATAAGCAGGGGCACAATATAGATGTTTGTCACAGGAGTGGACTAGCTGCACGACCAGTGGAGGCATGCACAACGGTGGCCGATCCTGCTCCAGGTGCACACCAGGATGATGAAGTTCACCCCTCTAATGATCTGTATATTGCTGCTATTATGGAGCAGGGAGTGTCATCAGGGGAATTGATGAATGGAAACTCTTTGAATTCTAGATTCAGTCAGGTTCCAGTGGATGATGCTAGGGAAATCCAACTGGACAACACTGGTCGGGCTGTGATCCGGCTTGGAGACTCAACTTTGAATGAGTCTACCACATCTATGAATGTGATAGCAGATCCAGATTTACAAAAGTTAAATATGGCAGGATCTTCAAAATCTGGATCCAAGGTTCAGCATAAAGTGGAGAGATTAAATACTGACTTTGAGTACATTTGCAGGGGGTTTGCTCTGATGCAGGATATCACTGATTCTATGGAACCGGTGTCCGAACAGAAGAACACACCTGATGTCCTGTTGCAGGTAAATCATCATGAACTGTTAAATCGTTCTACAAACAGCTTTGCAGCACTGGTTGATGTTGGAGAAAATGAGGAAAAGGAGCTTGAAGTGGCAGAGAAAATTGTAGAGAAATAAGGCCATGTTACTCTGGACATAATGATTGATGAATGAAAAAGCCCCTGTGCTGATGACCCAATCAAGACACCTCAACTGGAGGGTGGGAAGGATGGCAGTGTCAGCCCTCCTATGGCCTATAAAAATAAGTGGGGTGATAGATCTGATTATGAAGAAGAGCTCCATAGTCACAAAACATCCTACAGTGATGCTGTTAAGAATGGAAATCATGAGACCCTGAGCAAGGAAGTGGAAGAAAAATCTCAAAGCAGGAGGAAGCCACGAAGGGACTATTCGGACCTTCCCAAACCAATGATGAAAAGGTCAACAAACAAGAATTTTGGGACCCAAGGAAATGTATTTGCAAATGGGAGCAATGGAAAGCAAATGGGAGGGTCCCCTAAGATGGATAAAGGGCCCATCGGGAAACGACCAATCAAGGTGAAAATGTCTGTAGAAAGGCTTAGAAAGAAAAACATGTATCTTGAGCTGATACAGAAGTACGAGTCTTCTGAATGGGAGTCAGATGATCCTAGTGACGATTTATCTGATGATGGGGAAAGGGATGCGTATGGTTTTGATGTAATGTAACGTTTTTTCTTCTTCTGCCTTTACTTGCACTTTTCCTTCAATAAATTTGCGGGACCATGATTTCGCCTGGTTCAGACTTTCCTGGTATATTTTATCATTAAAAAATTAATTATTGTATATCAATTGTAGGTCTCAACATTTCCAAATTAATTGTAATATATGATTCATGGAAATGAATTGGAATTTAATCAAATTACATGCTCTTTATAACACACCCCAATCATAGAATATTACATTTTCATACATAACATGTAGGAAAAGGTGGGAATGGTATTACAATATCCTTAATTTAAAATAAATATTGAGGTGGTAGTGACATAGGACATGAAATAATATTACACTACTTAGTTTATTTTATGATATCCCTTTGTCTTTAAATATTACTACCCCATTTACATCATATGTAAATAGGTGTTGGGGTTTTAGGGAATATCATCTCCTTCAATCACCCACTTGTGATAAATCTTAAAAGATTTTATTCCATTTCATCTTATATCATATAATATAGGATAAGTCATGAAATAATTTCTAAAACTCTTTTGGATATCATCTGAAAAACTTGTGGAAAGCGATCTACAAACTTCACCTTGTACCATATCATATTTAACACCTTGTGAATAACCACCCAAAAATAATTTGGATTATCTATAAAAAAACTTTTAGAGAAGATATATGAATCAAAATTAGTCCCTCAAGTCAACCAAAAAGTGTGACCCCATGAGCCATTATAGAATTGAAAAAATATGAATAAATAGGTATATAAATGTAAGTAAAGAGCGATCTATAGAAATGTGTCAATGCTAATAAAGATACAAAGGGATATAAAGTGACCCCTATAAAACATGTATCTCTATACCTATGTATACCAACCACATCTCATGCTAGCATGCACTCTAATAAGATCCCCTTTTATAAGAAATTGAGTGACCTTGGTATATGGATTATGTCAATCCCATATAGAAAACTCATAGGTTCTTCGATATCTGAGTGTAGATTGACCTGGATGATGAATACATCACATTTTTTCACCTTTATGGATGATCACGTCACATTACCCTCATTCGAATAGATTATCATATCATTTATACAATACAGGTGTGGTATCACACTCCCCAATCTATATCAATCGAGGGTCTAGATGTCATACTTGTCATTTGTGAATAAAAATCCAATATAGGCTAAGCTTCAACTAACGACATGGTAAAAAATATACCCAATCACCATCTAATTAGCTAATACTCAATGTCTTTCATACGAAATTTATCAGAGCATGAATGTTCCCATTCTAGGTATCTTTCCATCCTCAGGTAATAGGAACTTATATATGATTCATGAACCCCTATTATACCAAAGAAAAAGTGTATAACACTCAATGTGGTATAATTAGAAGGCTATCTAGCACACCAAACACTTTTTTTCCACGTGAGAATATTCAATATCTCATACAAGAATACCTCTAATGTTAACCCTAACATTTTTTCGTAAACTATAGTACTCCATGATTAACATTGAAAGAATATCATATAATAAAATGGGATTTCATTTTTAAAATCCTAAAAATTCATGGGTTCTCACCAAGGTTTATTGGTTTGGTTCGCTCCATCTTGAAAAGTACCAACATTTCTATTCTTTTCAATGGGTCCCTGAGGGGTTTTTTCTAGTGCTCAAGAGGGGTCAAGAAGAGTGATCCTTTATCTGAACATTTTTTCCATAGATGAGGACTATCTAAGGTGGATCCTTTATGGTCTTGTTAATACTGGCCTCAATCAAAGGATAAGGGTTGGGAGGGATTGATTTTCACCATCACACTTACTTTATGATGATGACATTTTACTATTTAATAATGCTAGCAGACATACCATATATTGTATTCAGAGCATTTTTTCACAATATGAAGAGGTTTCAGGTCAGGTGATTAGTTGGAACAAGTCCTTTGTGGTTTTTGGAGAAGGAGTTATCACCTAAAAAAAAAAAGAGGATTTCTAGAAGACTTGGTGTGAAGAGAGGTTCCTTTCCCTTCACTTACCTTGGGGTTCCTCTATTTTGGGGTAGGGTCAAATGATGATATTTAGAGAACATTGACTTGAAAATTACTAATCAGTTAGCAAGTTGGAAAGGGAAGATTATGTCTCAGGCATACATAATTTTCCAAGTCAACTCTGTTATCACCTAAATGTTTCTCTACTCCTTTTCATTTTATATATGTCCTAGGTCCCTTGTCAAGGAGTTGAGTGGAAGGATTCGAAACATTATCTCAACTAGTTCAATTTATGAATGGATGATGGTCACAGTTTCCTGGAAAGATTGTGTTAAACTGGTGAGTATGGGTGAAATGGGAATTAAAGACATCAATATTCACAATGATAATTTGCTACAAAAATTTATATGGAGGATTACTTCCATGCCTGATTTCTCAGCAGATTTTCTAGTCAATAGGTTTGTTAACAGGCTGCATAATGGGTATACTTTGTATATTCAATCCTTTATTTGGCCTTCAGTCAAAAAGGATTATTATGATATTATGAAGCATTCCAAATGCGTGGTATATAGGGATTATCATCTAAATTGCTGGACAACTCTTTGGTTGTCTTGGCCCATTAATGTTGATATTTTCATTTTTCCACCCCCGAAGAATAGAAAAATTGCATAGTTACAAGGTAATATGAACATTCATGCATTCTTGACCATACATTTTCGCATGGATATTTCTAGCTATGAGTACTCAGACTATGAAATATTGGTCTGGATTCATGTTCTTGATAGTAAATTTTCCAGTCCTGACAATTATAGTCTTCAATGTGGCACCTAAATTGGTCTTCTAGTACGTGTGGACAGGTTTTGTAAGCCATTTATTTCCCCTAGTGATATGTTACTTGTCTGGAAACTGTGGAATCTGTAGATTCCTACTCAGTGCCTTCTCCAGCGGACTGGGCTACACCTTGCCTTGGCCTATTATTTCTACTTGAGTAAAGAGGATTATTTTCTAAATCTATTTGTTTGTTACAGGTTTACCAGCAGATTTTGGATCTATATTTAGGACTTATTTCAATGATGCCCCAGTTTCTTGTCCATTGAGGTGTTGTTGACATCTTTATGCAATGGATCCTGCAGTGAATAGGTGCATTACCTCTTGTTGGAAGCAGCTGTTAGTGTATTATCTTACATCTGGAAGGAAATAAATGACTTTATGTTTAATAACCAGAAACCTTACTTCCATTCTAGAGTCTTGGATATTCATTGCGGGATCAGACTTGCTTCTAAGATTCAAACTGGATCAATGCACAATGATGTTTCTGATCTTATCATTTTGAGGTCGTTTGATGTTAGTGTTAGGGAAAAGAAACAACATGTCGTGAAATGTATCTGATGGATTCCACAAATATCTAGTTGGATAAATATCAATATATATGGGGCGACATCTAGTACACCGTGTTCTGCTGGTTGTGGCATCATTTTTTTCACCCATCAGGGACTCATTAAGGGCAACTTCTTTCACTTTATTGCAAATGGATTTTCAATTAAGGCGAAACTCTTGGATATGATAAAGGTGGTAAGGTATGATGTACACTATGGTTGGCATATGTTATGGCTGGATTTGTACTAATATGTTATAGTAAAAATTCTTAAAGACCACTTCTAGAATGTACCATGGATGATGCTACCTTCTAGGATGCTTGTCTTCATCTTGCTGAATCAATATCTATGGATGTAACACACATTTATAGGGAGGACAATCAAGTTTCTGATGCCCTTTCCAAGAGATCCATCATGGAGGTCAGTTCTAGCTGGTATTTTTTCTTTCTTGATTATTGTTCTAGTTTTGTTCGTGTGGATTGTCGTGGTCAGCTACACACCTGTCTTTGTAGTGATCCCCTATTTTGACTTGTGTGGTAATTTTATATTTTTTAATAATTTTTTAGGAGATGGTATGCCTACCTCTTGAACCTTCTAGATATATAAATACATAAATTTGTACAAACATCCTAAAATAATGATAAAACATACACTTCATTTTATATAATAAATTTTATATTCTTAAAACTGTTTTAAGAATATTTAACAAAACCCAACATAAGACACTCTAATAAAACACTCCCACCAAACTATTTAGTGAATAAAATTTATGACTAAAATATGTTTGAATAATGGTGAGGTTTAGGAAACATATTCCTAAAGTGATACTCCTTGAACATATTCAAGATCCTTAACTCCACAATATCACATGTTACAAATGTCAGATTTTTATTTTCTATTTATAACTTTTATATGTTTAACATCATCATACTTGGACCCATTACATAAAATGTTTTAAAAAAAATACTGTAACTATTTATATTATTACTTACCAATACATCCTATATTCGTTAGGATAAAGTGATATTCACTTTTATTATGGAAACTAAATTTAACTCTTTATGTTTTTCTTTAATATCATACTATAAATCTCTTTTAGTATATCAATTGGAATACACTTTTTAATTTAGTTTTCATAATTCTATAGAAAATAATGATATTTACTTTTCATGGTAACTAAATTTAACCATTACATTTTTTAATTACCATCACATACCATAAAACATTTTAGTATATTAAGATTATATCACTTTAGATTGATATAATCATTTATTTTTTATCTTTGAACTTCTCATGTACAAACATACTCCCACTAGACTCTTAAAACTATATTCTATCCATAATATCATGCTAATATACATACAATCCTTTGTGTTAGGAGATAAAACTAATTTACATAGTGGGAATATTTAACAAACAAGCCACTATTTTCATATCACATATGGTATTATATGTGTTTGGAATACTTTTCTATAAAAAGAAGACTATTTTTCAAAATATTCCACTAATGTGGGGTGGAAACGTATTCCCTTATCTTTAATAAATATATGAAAAGAATATTTATCCTAGATACAATATTTTTATCCTTGTATCATTTTAAAAACATGTTATAGAATCTGGTGAATCATAAACCATATGTATATAATTAATCATCTCATTTTGTTCATAATAATTCTTTGTTAATAAAAAAATTATCTTATCACATAATGGAAATGAGATAAAGATACACATGATCTACTATGATCCATATGATCTTGATAAATCTATTTATATTCAAATATTTGATGTAGAAAATCTTTGTTTCATCACATAAATTCAAGATCTATCAATTATTCCTTTAATTTCAAACAACTATATGTTTACAAGACTTGTAAAACCTATAGTTGGTATCACACACCCTTCACAAACTAAGAATTGATTTTTATAACACCAATTCATAACATGAAAATTATTTTGAGTTTCCAAAATTCTTCTAGTTATTAAAAAATTCCATCCTATATAATGACTACTCCTTAATGTTTTACCAGGTTTCAATTACCTTAACTATCTACTTAAAGAAACATTGTTTGGACTCTCCAACTAATTTTTATTCCTCTAGTTTGAACATTTATCCACTCATACTGACTCTAAAATACAAGAACCTAGTCATCACATTTCCAGTTAATCTATTCTCAACACTTTATATTATCAGATAAACCATTATTGAATACATTAATATTATTTAAACATTTCTATATATATAAAAAAGAATGAGTTCCTTAACTAGAACAAGGATTATAAGAAATCTTTAGTCTCTCCAAGTCATTAGTATACTTAATCATATTGAGAATCATTATCATACCCAATCATATTGATTATGTGAGAGTAATATTAATTATTTCATTTGTATCTAATTCTTTTAAAATCCAATTTGAATTATTCTATGATTCTCATAAGAATCTAGATTCCCCTTTTGAATAATTTCAACACTTTGTTACTCTGAAAAGCATTGCACCAACACATAGAATTTCTCTTAAGAAAATTTCTTAATTTACCAGTCATATAAGTTGATTACATTAAAATCATAATTTATAAGGATTAATATCAATGTTAATTTTGATGATGATTATGATATTTATCCACAACCGAATCTTTTATCATATGATTATAAAGTTTTATTACTATTTAATAAGAAATTTTACCAAATAGGATCCTATTAATATGATAAACCCTTTTGAATTCATCATAAAAATTAGTGGTCCAAGATCCATATCTCACTAATATTTAGGCATCTTTATAATTTCTTCCATCACTTAGCTGTTTAGGTAGGTAATCATCCCAATTATATCATATAAAACTCTTGGTTAGCTGATTAGTCAATTAATTTTCAAATTAATTAAGTGGATAAACCCAATTCTATTCCTTAGGTAACCTAAAAAGATTATGGTCTCCCAACTAAGTGAAACCAAAAGAAAATTCCAAGAATTGGGACATAATCCTATTAGTGTAACCCATTACTTACTTTAATTTCATAAGATAATAAAAGAGCACCTAAATTTTTCATAACCTACTCAGTTGGATGATCAAGATCTTGAAAAATGAAGATTAATAATAAATAT
The DNA here is from genome assembly GCA_963277665.1 of Viscum album. Lineage (NCBI taxonomy): Eukaryota > Viridiplantae > Streptophyta > Magnoliopsida > Santalales > Viscaceae > Viscum > Viscum album. The sequence goes on along the minus strand of OY728144.1, from coordinate 200,306,998 downwards.
AACACTTATTATTATGGAGGGGATTTAATCTCACCATATTATCATATTTTATTACCTTTATGTATGCATGATTCCAACGATTTAGTTTTGGAATCCTATTCCCTGCACCAAATAAAAATGCTCAAACCATATTAATGTGTAACTATTTACACAACCCATAGTTTGTGTTACCCACAAAAATATATAATCCAAAAATATCTACACATATCCAAATACATCTCATGAAAAAGGTAAATAAACTTTTCATGTAAAGGCTTAGAATTATATGAGATTGAAAATATCTACATGAGTAATCCAAAATTGATAAATATCTAACCCCGCATATCTAGAGCAAGGCATAACTTCTAAGAAATTTTTAATTATGACCATAAGTCCTACTCCCTAGGGAGGCTTTACTAAAGATATAATATAATTGATAATAAATCTAGAAATTAATACATAAAAAATTTATTTAACAACTAAATCAAAGATCATAACATCAACTAAAAATTAATGACAAGGAAGATGAAATATAAATTTATTTTCATTTATAGTATGTAACTCTTTGATGCATGAATTAAAATAAATATAGGTAATTTAACAAATTTAAAATAAACAATACACCTAAATATAAAATAAATAATTTCTGTCCATAAATAAAAAATGGAATAACTTTTAAACAATTAAACAATCCATTATTTAAACATTATATAAAATATTTATAAACAATTCATTTAATAATGATTATAAAATTTTATAATTCATTCCATAACAAGATAAATTTAAACACTTAAAATTTATTTTTAATAAGAATGACTTCATATTTATTATACGGAATATAATTTTAATATATGATATTTCATGAAATATAAACTTTTATATTACATTTTTTTTATTATGTAAACATTTTACATAATCTAAATATCATATATGAGTATTATTAAAACCTTTGATTATATCAATTAAGAAAAAAATATTTTGATAAGGTTCAAATAATTTCCATATAAGGCTATTTTAATATGAACACATCAAATTGATCATTATGAAAATTTCATAATTTTTTATAAATATAAACACTTTATATTATGAATTCTTTTATAATTTATAAACCCTTTATAAATTACTCTTTGTTGTGAAACGAATTGAATGCTTATTTAAACTTTAAGGAAAATAAAAAAATACATTATCAATTATTGAAAAAGAAAATAATTTGTAAAAAGTGGAAAAAAAATATTCTGGATGGTGACGAAAAGTTGATATTCCAATATATGATATAGAAAAGAGGTAGAGATAAAAAAATGTAGAGATCCAAAAGTTTATATTCCATTAACACATTTTCTTATATATAGAGTATTCAAGGAAATGTTTAACATTTGAGATTAATCCATACCTCTCATATCTAATCTAATGGTTGGAATACCAAAAGGTTAGAGAATATTCAAGGTTTTCCATGTGAACAGTTACATTGGGAAACATGGAGTCCTCATCATTATTCCTATTATGACACCCACAAAGATAATATTCCATTACATGCTCCCTTTGATGTCATAATTTCATTGGATCTTAAATTATATTCAATTAGAAAACCATGTGAAAAAAAAGTTAATCTGAACCAAAATAATTCCATATCATACTAGATCATTAAAAAACTTATTAAGAAAATCCAGTGGAAAAAAGTTGTTGAAGGGATAAAGTGTACGATGTTACTAACTCCTTCTCATTGAGACATGATAGACTTTTTGGTCTCCACATCATAATTTTATAACTCTATTTCTCAAATTTTCTATTTGTAAATGACTTTATGAATAAATATATAAGATTATAACAAGACCTTATCTACTAGATATAGATGTCACATTTCTTTTGATGCTCATGAGTGAAAAAGTTTTTTTGTGAGATATGTTTTTTCTATCACCATTGATATATCGATCTTTTAATTGTTCTATAAAAGATGCATTATCTTCATATAATGTAGTGTAAATATCATTATTCATATATAATTGACAATTAATTTTGATACTATGAATAAATTATCTCATCCAAGCATATTATTTACTTTCTTCAAGAATTGCATTAAATTCAACATTTTTGGAGAAAGTCACATAAATGGATTTGTGTAGATCACTATGAAATAAAAATTCCACCATATGTCAATAAATATCTATAATGAGATTATGCATTAAATGGATTAGAAATGTATCCAAAATTGGAATAACAAACTGATTTTGGTTAATTTTTTTTTAAAATAAAATAAACCCAATCTATAAATCCTTGAAGGTATCTTAATATCTATTTGATTACATTCTAATGATAATGAGAAAAAGACTAATTTTAAATTTTCCAAAAAATTCCCCAAAAATGATATATCTAGTCATGTATTATTTAAAAGGTACATTAGTTCTCTAATGGAACTTAGATATGGTACTTTAGGACCAACACATTATTCATTATCCTCTTGTGGTTTAAAAGAATATTTATCTCAATCAAGTGATCATACAACCATTGGTGTTATTAACGAATGTGATTTGTCCATATTGAACCTTTGTAAAACTTTTGCAGTATATCATGATTGATGAACAATAATTTCATCTTCAAGATGTTCAATTATCAATCCAGATAGGAACATAATATTTCCAAAGTCTTTTATTTCAAATTCATACTTTAAATATTATACTTCCCTGGAATGTTAAACAAGAGTCCAAATAATATTAAAATCATAAATATATTCTAAAATGATCACAAATTCAGATATATTTATCTTAATGAAGACACATGGGAAATAATATCATTTTATATCATTATTTCATAAAATATTCACTTAGACGGTTATACCACATATGTCCTAACTACTTTAACCCATATACTGATTTATTATATCAAACTAAATAAATATATCATAATCTTGAATATTTTGTTGGTATTTTGAATCCTTTTGGGATTTTAATGTAAAAATAATTATCAATATTACCATAAAGGTATGTAGTCACATCATCCCTGAGGCATAATTTATGTTTTTCAGGTATAAAAACATCATAAGATATTTAAAGGTTATAACATCTATTAAAAGAGATTACATTTCATTATAATAAATCTTGATTATTTATGAGAATGCTTGAGAAATAAGTCATTATCAATATGTCACAAATTCATTATTTTGATTTCTCTTTTTCACAAATACCCATTTTTGACTTAACACATCCAAAGTTTGTCACAATTGACCCCAATATATCACGTTTAGAAAGAGTTTCTAATTCAGTTTGAATCAAAAATTTTAATTGATCCCAATCTAGTCAATTATGAAATCCAATAACCATTTCAGTTTCTTTATTCTCATAAATACTTTCAAGTTTCATATTAAATGAATATGTGTCACCAAAAATGGTCCCTACATGGTTCCAACATATTTCAGTGTTGGTAATAATTATATAAATTTCTTCTTGATTATAATCATGTACTTCTCGTATATTTATTTCTCAAGGAATTTCATAATCATGTAAATTTACATAATACATAATACCAAATTATATTTATTACTTTATCTAACATGTGGTTTTCATTTTATTTTGAGGATTATTTTTATCTTTAGAACCAAGTGATCTCCCATGATTTAGGCATGGATTGAAAACATTATTGATAACACCATTAGATTTTCATTTAGAGACATTTCTTCTTACCAGTGCAACCAAAATAGTTATATATGATTTTTTATCTTTTTTTAATCATTAAATGAATTGGGAAATTGACTTTATTTTCTTAAAATTTTTTATACTTTTTAAAACATCAATCTCACTAAAAGTTGTATGACGAACAAGATGAAACAATGAAGTCATGTTCTGTGATATTTTTTTGAAGTAAATTGATTTTACCCTTTTAATTTTGGAAACATTTTACCATGAAAATGACAATTAAAAAAATATAGTTGTGAATACATCTCTTATCATTGTCTTAATATTCTCAACGATTGAGGGATATTCAAATAGAATGTAAATAATCAATATTCTATGGGGGCCTATATTTTTTTGGGGTTCTATAGGTACATATACAACAAAATTAAATATTCTTAAATATGAAATATTTGGTTCACAGACACAAGACAATTTCAAAGGGGAATTCCCATGACATATTTATAACATCTCGTTACACTCTTTCAGGTAATTCTATTCTTTTTTCTTATTTTTCACTTTAATTAGGTGCATCTTGGGACTACCGAGGATGGATAAAATTTTATAAGAAAAATGAGATAATGTTTGGGGATGTATGTTTGTTTTAATTAATGGAGTTTGGGTATAAAAATTTTAATGTATTTACAGGGATATCCTTAAGTTATGAGAATTCCCTAATTGGTTTTGGGTTTTTTTTGTTTGAGAATCTTGGTTTTATACCATGTGTTGGGAGATTACAAATTGTGTAAAGGGGTTATAAGATGTATACATGGTATCCAGACACAATCCGTAAACCATGTACATAGTGAGAAAGGATTACATGGCTTGTAATTGTTACATGACATGTAATGTATGGAGATCAGGTTTTAATAAAATGGTTATGGGTTTTTTGGTGTATCTGAGTCCTCAGGATTACACGATGTTTAAAGAGATTACATGTCATGTAAATTTTAGGGTGTTGGATTTTAGGGTGCTTCTTGGATGAATTTTTTATTCATTATTCTATATCCCATCTCGCTCTCAACCTAGAGCCCTCCTCTGATGAATTTGGGAGTCTCCGTTCGATCTAGATTGTTTCATTCTACGACTGATCACCATTGTGGTTAGTTTTCATATCTTTGGGTGAGTAATAATGTCTTATTATTTGTTTCTTTGTTCATGGAATCACTATTTCATTTCATTATCGGATCCATTGATATATAATGATGTTTCTTCTTGTTTCATTCTATATCCATTGTGTGATATCATTTTAGAGGCTGATTCATTTTTTTAGTTATGGTGCAGCGGCTGTGTGTTCTTGAGGTATGTGTTGATTCCTCTTCCCCTCCAACCCTTTTTGTAAATTTAATAAATTATAATATGTGTACATTGGTTCTAGGGAAACGATTTTCATTATTTCATTCTTATTGTTGGTGTATCTGTTTTTGGTGTGTGTGACCCCAAGTTTTGATGTAGGTGGTTCTGTATCTAGCCGGTGTTGATGAAATAAATTTCTATTATTTTGAAAAATTGTTTTTATTAAATAAAATTTCAAAATATGAATGCTTTTTTTTGTGTATGATACTAGGTTATTTTATAAAAATGGTTTTGTCTTAGTTTTCGTAAATAAAGAAGGGGGTTTCAATGAATTGTGAAATGATTATCAAAGAATGGTTTTATGGAAATGGTTTAATGAACTAGTTTGAAAAAATAGAGCACATAGAAATCCTTGGTTACTTAGTTTGAAGGTATTATAGTATGTCTCATCCACTTTTGGTGGGTTTTCTCATGGGTCTTCCCTATGCTCCATAGGTCCATTTTTCTTGGGACTTGTTAGATCTATTGGGGGGTTTACTTTATAGGATATTCCTTTACTCTCTAGACTCAATGCATATGTCTATTGGATTGATGAATACAAGATCGTCCATGTTATGTATGAGTTCCCTAGATATCATGACCTAGTGTGACCCCTAGAGTGATATTATATTTTCTTATTCTTTGGTTTTGTATTGTTTTATTCTACTACCATGGATTTGATATGATATATGATCCATGATTTATTTTGACTTGATATATATGATTTGTTATATGGATGTGAAATTATTTGAAACTAATTTATCTACTTTATTTAGAAATATAGAAAAAGGGTAAATTACTATTTTTCTCCATGATTTTGTTATAAAAAATGTTGAACTGTTATCATGAGTTGTTTTCTTTAAAATTTAGAATGCTTGGATTATTGATCAGAGACTTGATATGGAACACTTGGGTGAGATCCTACTGAGCCTGTTATCTCATGCCCTATATACCCCTTCGATGTTGGGTAGGCCTAATTATCTATTTTGATGAATGGAAAGGCAAGGCGCCATAGTAAGTCGGCGAGGCTTTCTGATAGCTTAGTTGAGTAGTTGGTGTTGAGATGGCGGGATTCTGCCCATGTTATCACATGAAGTAGTTGGTTTTTCTGTTTTTGGTAGTCCTTTTTGGCTGGACTTGTACTTGGATATTCATTAATTCTATTGTGTTGTTTGGTTTTCACAATATGTTTTTAGTTATGGCATATATTTCCCTTTTCCATTGTTGCCTCTTTTTTTATATGTTCTATATTTTTGCTTAAAGTAGGTGAAATCATTCTCTCTGGTTGTTTTTTGTGCATGGGTGCTAGTCGCTAGTCCATGGGGATCGGGAACACCCATTGGGTATGTGGCTATCAGATCGGGTACTATTTTGAGAGGGTATTTTGGTCAGTTCATCAATGTTTGGTATCAAAGTTGTTCTATACTCAAGTTTCATTATCTTGGGACATTTGGTAGAATAGTGATAGTTTTAATGGGTCTTGAGAGGTAGATTTCAGTAAGTGTCTATCCAGATCTTGATTTGATGAGACTCAATTTACCATGGGATGTTGCGACGTGTGTCTCCTATTTTGAGTTCTTGACATTAATATCGGTTTTTTCTTATAGGTTTTCTAGTTTGAACTAATATTATTATATTTTTAATCATTTATTGTGTTTTAGTGTGCAGTAGTATACCTTTGAGATGTTTTGTATGAATTCCTTAGGAGGATGTAGCTGATGTTACTCAAGCGAATCCTCCTATGGATCAGATCTTTATTGAGGCTATCACATGGTCAGTTCACACTGTTGACCAGAATGTGCCACAAGTTTATAACATTGTTGTTGATGTATAACCATGAGATGCAGGAGAAAGAGATCGATCGTGAGAGTTCTTGCATGAGAAGCCACAATCCATTAAATATATGAATGAACCTCAAGAGGTGTAGGAATGTTTTGATAAGATAAATCATATCTTCAACTTCCTAGATATAACTAATAATATCAATGTGAAGTGCACATTATTTATATTTTAGGGTCCTAGAAAAAGTTGGCGGGATTCGATGGTATAGGTGGATAGGCATGTGGTCTTGGATTGGATGGATTTTAATACTCTTTTCTTCCATCAATTTTTTCCATAGTTGCTGATGATAGCGAAGTCTATGGATTTCTTCTCTTTGTATAAGGGGGATCATTCAGTGTCGGCGTATTCCAATAAGGTTGGTGAGTTGGATCATTTTGCAAAAGAGGTTGAAAATAATGACTAGATGGAATCTCTAAATTACTTTTAGGGTTTGTGATTGGATATTAGATTGCACGTATTTATACTAAAACTATTTTCCTATGTAGAGAAAATAGAAATGGAAATGATGGAAGAGATAAATATGGTAGGAAAGGTTTGATATTATTACCCTTCTCTTCCACCTAGTTTTAATTTCAGTGGCACACCACGGAAAACGTGGAAGTAGTAGGATCATCTTAGGAGTAGTGGATGTGGTTTTCAATAGAAGGCCTCTTCAGTACCTCCAATTGTGGATATTGGTGAACCTTTGACATGATATCATTTTTTCAATTTCAGAAACACATGAAATTCTTGTCCTTCCCCCATAAATATGTGTAACAGTTGTGGTTGTTATAGTCATGTGCATCATTTATCTTAGGCTATGTATACACCTCGATATAGCCAGGGACCTTTGGATGTAAAGGGTATTATAGTTCAATAAAATTATTTAAAGAATATAAGTATATAGCTACAATACTTATGAGTGAATCACCTTCACATAGTATATGAGTTTCCAGTGGGGTAGACATAGGTCTAGTGATATTGAGAGGTTTCATCTTTATTTCATCCTCATTAGCGATTGATTTATCTGATACTAGTGCTTCCCACTAATTTATTTTTGATTATTTTGTTGATACTATTAACTTTCCAATGAAACTAATTTCCTTTTTTGGAGTTAGAAAAATCTCTTGGGAAGAGTAAAGATGAGGGGTTTCAGTGTCCATCTTACGCGCTATCAATGGATAATGTAGAGATAGTCTAATATTTTCTTATTCTTGATTTGGATTTGTCTGATGTCATCATTGGGATGAATTAAATTTTTTCTCATCATACTGAGGTTGATTATTATCATCAACATGTATAATTTATTACAGTTGATCAAATATCAATGGTGTTTTAGGGAGAGTGGGATAGGAGGTATAGTCATGAAAAACCTTCCTGTCCCGAGATTATGTGTTTATTATCTACTGTGGTAGTAGAGCCTGATGATGTTTCTTCTATTTTTGATCTTCCTTCTATTGTTCAGGATATTTCTTAAATTTTACTAGATAATTTCTCTAAGATTCATCCAGAGAGGGAGGTAGACTTTCTGATTGACCTGGAGCCAGGTATGCAACAGACATAGATTCCTTCTTACTATATGGAACTAGAAGAGCTAAAAGAACTCATGATTCAGTTGGATGGACTGGTAGAGAAGGGTTTTCTTCTCCCTAGTATTTCACCTTGGGAAGTCATAGTTCTCTTTAGCAAGAAGGTAAATGGTTCACTCCGATTTTGTGTGGACTATCAAAAGTTGAACCAAGTAACAATTTAGAACAAGTATCCTTTTCCTCATGTGGATGATTTGTTTGACCAGTTAAAGGGGGAAAATTGGTTTTTTAAGATCGATATTTGGTCAGGTTATCATCATCTTAGAGTTATGAAGTGTGATATATCAAATATGGATTTAACGATTAATTATTTCCATTATTAACATCTTGTAATTCATGTTTGGTCTAACTAATGCTTCTGAAGTTTTTATGGATTTTACAAACCAAATATTCCATCAGAATATTGACACTTATGGTGGCGTTCGTAGATATAATTTTGGTCTATTCAAGATCTGAGCATTGGCATGAACATCATTTGAGTTTTTTTGGAAATCCTGAGGAGTCACCATTTTTTTTGGAAATATTTCCAAATGAACATTCTATATTTAAGAAGTGAAATTATTAGGATATGTGAATTCTGAGCATGGATTATTAGTTGATCCTAAGATGTTAAAGGATGTGTTTTCATGGTAGTATCCATGAAATATCATTGAAATTCAGAGCTTCCTCAGTCGTGTTGGATAATATTTATGGTTCATCAAGGATTTCTCATAGTTGACATCAAATTTGAGTACTGTTACCAAGAAATGAGTGAAATACATATGAAATGAAAAGTGTTAGTATTATTTCAATGAGCTAAGATTAATTATGAAATAAGATCCTATTCTGATCATACATGATCCCAGTAAGGGGTATGTGGTTTTCTGTGATGATTCTATAAATTTTTTGGGTTGTGTTTTTATACAGGATGATCATGTGGTGGATTAAGGTTTTGTTAAATCTAACCACATGATAATAATTATCCCACTCATGATTTGGACCTTACATTAGCTATTAATTCTCTTAAGGGTTGGAAGAATCATCTTTTTGAGGAAATGTTCATAGTCTTTTCTGACTATAAGAGTTTGAGCTATATCTTTTCTTATAAGGATGTGAATCTTAGAAAAAGGCAGTGGGTGAAATACCTTTAGAAATTTGAATTCAATATTGCCTACATTCCATGAAAGGTAATGTCATTAAAAACTCCCTTAGTTGGAAATTTTCATTGCAATCTATTTTAGAATCATTGTAAGAGTGGAAACATATGGGATTTTTTTCTCAATTACATATGGATGCTCAGAAGGATGTTTTAGGCATGGTTTTGATCAGTGTTCAGTTATCATCATCTCTCCTTAAGTCAATTCTGTAGTTTTATTAGTATGATGTAAAGTTTAGAGGAATTTTGGAAACCCTATTTAGTGGGGATACCTTTTATTATTGGTCTATCTCTTTAGATGGTATTCTTAGTTTTCGGGGTTGGGTTGTCATCACAAAATCTATAAGGTTCTCAGTTTTGTTTGATTATCATAGTTCTTTATGGTCTGTTTATCTAGACACTATGAATATGTATTGTGACATGAGATGAATATTCTAGTTTCCAAGTATAAAGTGTGACATTTTTGATTATGTGTCATGCTGTTACACTTTCCAACAGATAAAGTTAGAGCATTTGAGACCTTATAGTTTTCTCTAGTATTTTCCAATTCTGGTTTGGAAATGGTATGAGGTATCCATGGATATTTTTTTTATTAAAACAGACTCCCAGAGAGAGGAATTCTATATGGGTGGTGATTGATCAGTTAAAAAAGTCAACTAATTTAATTCCGATCAGGGACATTGTAAATGTTGAAGATCTTGGTAAGCTGTATGTGTAGGAAGTTGTGAGGTTACATGGAGTTATATATACCATTATTTTAGACAGGGATCCTAGGTTTACTTCGAGGTTCTAGAGAAGTCTCCAAGAGTTGATTGTGACTCAGGTCAGATTGAGTATAACTTACAATCCATATACAGACAATTATATAGAGTGTGCTATTAATATTTTAGAGGATATGCTCCTCGCATGTTGATAAAACACTATTTTGTAGAATATTTTATTGATAATAAATGAAATAATTTCCTCACATTGTGTTAAATATGTTTATTTATAAAATATTTGGTATTTGATCATTCATTTGAAAATTTGGTGAAAATTCCAGTTTTACCCTTAATAGTGCACTGTAGTATTTCGAAGATAAATATTTTTCTATTTATTATTTGAATTTTAAATTTTGTAAGAGTGTTCCTAACTTAAGTTTATACAACTTTTATTCAGGACACTAGAGTTAAATAGTGCATTTGAATGGAGTAAATGGGCCATTAATCCAATGGTGGGATGGACTCGGCAGAATGGACATGAGTTCTTTATTTGGGCCATATGTTCTTCATCAGGGATTTGATTGAGCCCAAATGTTTAGGAAATCTCTGGGACATGATTTGTCGCAAATAATCCCTCTGGAAGGCCGGTCAATTCACGCGTTTTGGTGGTCAAATGGGCGATGCAAGTTGGCATAAAATATTTGGCCGAGATTCCCCATTCACACTTGAAACCACTTTGAACCTAGCCTCCCGACCACTCTATAAATTGGTGTTTTTCTCATTTGGTGGTGTTGGGAAGTGAATTGGGAAGTTGAGGGCATAAGAGAAGTGGATCCACTCCAATTATCCTACCATTTCAATAAGGTTAGCTCTTGAAGCAAGGATCCCTTCGACGAAGCCTTCTTCTTCTCCTTCATTTTGTAATGAGTTTGTTTGTGTAATAAACATCTTTGTTCTTCTTTTATTTCTTCTATTTTATTCTTTTTTGTTTAAATTTCTTCTTATCTTAATCTTCCTCTTTGGGCTGGAATTCTTGAGTAGAAGCGTTATTGGGTTATACCCATTATAAACCTTTGCACATGCAAAACGCTTCTACGATGATTACGCCACCCATGAAAGAGTAGTCTTTTAGTAATCGATCTATCTTCTACCCTCTTCATTTAATTATTTTGAATCAATGAGCTACTGTAATTAATATAATATTATCCATGAATTGTGTTTTTAAATTAAAAGAAACTAAGCAAGAAATTGAACAATTAACACAAAAATACGCGAGGTCGGGATTTTGTATAAATTGTGAGAGCGTAATATTAATCGGTAATACAAGACCACACGAGATAAATTTGTTGAGTTCAAATATAATCCCTAAACAAAATTCATCCTCATTTACAGAATTTATATGTGCTCTAATTAACCACTGACCATAATCTATCCTTAGATGAACAATCAAAGCAGGGTGCTGCGATTGCGTGTTCCGAAGCTAGCCTAGGGTTTAAGTAATTTCATCTTTGTGGTTAAGTTCACTCTCGTAGGGTTCGAGGGATAAAAAATTAGGGGATCATAATTTAGTGTATATTGATTTAAATTATAATTATTAATAATTGAATGAAGAGGTAGAGTTAGATCGATTACTCCTTTTAAAATTGATTTCTAAAAAAACATCTTTTTGTTGTGTCATTTCAATCGAAATTCATTTCAAAACTAAAAACAAAAAAATATACAATCTTATTTCAGAAAACTTCTTCTATATTCATAAACTATAACAAACCCCAATCCTTTAAATTAGTGTTTTTGTTCTATTCTATTTTATTTGTTTTAGAATACCTTTAATAAGTTGTTAAATTCACTTCCTCCTTTGAGAGACAACCTTGGTTAGCCACTCTACTGCACCTAAGTACCCCAAAATCACATTAATCATTTGAGGGCGCCCACGACAGAGCTCTTTAAAATTGGCGTCGTTTTCGGGGAGGCAAGTAATTATTTCAAACAATTAGAGGTATTTATTTTATTTTACAATTTATTATCTTCCTATCTTCTTTCTTCCTTCTTTACCCAATCTGATTTTTCTCCTTCTTCTTTTATTTTCTCCTACTTATTTTTGGACCATCAACCCAAACTTCTCATTTCTATTTTACTATGGTCCACTTTCTTTATTTTCATTTTTATTTGATTTATGACACGAACTAATCCCAAAGATCTCTTAGATCTTGACCCTGAGATTGAACGTAGCCTTAGGGCACGAATCAGACATTCTCAATCTACGGGAAGATTCAATATTCAACCAGTTGGTGAATTACTCTCTTCTGGAAACATTGAAATTGGAAGCAATTCAAATTCAAACATAAAAGAGGAACCAATGGCTGGAAATAATGGAAATGAAATTAATAGAACCATTCGAGAATTGGATGCACCAGATATTAACTATCAACCAAATTGTATTGCATACCCAAATCTCGAATCAGACTTTGAATTGAAATCTGGATTAATTCACCTTCTTCCAAAGTTTCATGGCTTATCTGGTGAGGATCCCAACAAACAACTTAAGGAATTTAATGTGGTTTTCTCAACTTTAAAACCAAGAAATGTTTCTGAATATCAAATTAAATTAAGAGCATTCCCATTCTCACTTGATGGAGCTTCGAATGATTGGATGTATTATTTACAACCCGAAGATGTAACTTGTTGGAATGATTTGAAACATCTTTTCTTGCAAAGATTTTTTCCAGCATCAAGTACCACATCCATTCAAAAGGAGATATCAGGGATCAATCAAGCACAAGGGGAGTCAATGTATGAGTATTGGGAGAGATTCAAGAAGTTGTGTCCAAGCTGCCCACATCGCCAAATCAGTGAGCAACTACTCATCCAGTACTTCTATGAAGGAATCACACCTATAGAGAGAAGTATGGTGGATGCTGTGTGTAACACCCCGACCCCAGCTACCCAGAGTCGGTGCATTACTTCGTAACATTGGCATGATCACAAAAGATCAAGTCTCGAAAGACCGATTAGTTTAGTAGCCTTGGAAACACTAGATACTTTCATAAATGTTACATTACATCATAAAGTGAAAAAATATAATAAAAAAGTCTCCATAATACACACTCATATCCTCTTCTGACTATCCCTACAGGTCATTCATACAATACTTCTTCACATCCTGGAAAATATTAAAACATTGAAAGTGGTGAGCTCAGATGCTCAGTAAGGATAACAATATTGCGGAAGCTTTCATAAATAAACATTAACATTTAAGGCAATGTATAACTAAAAAAAAGACTTTTAAACATGAACTTCAATATAATATGGAAAAATTAAATTGAGATAATGCCATTTACTTATTCACATGGATATTCTACTGGTCGAATAATCACATGCAATATCAATAACCACTTTCATAATGATGGAATGCATAATGCCAGACTATCATAACCACGTAGCCAATGCCTCATGCCAAGACCACAAATAAGATTTTGTCAAGGCCTCATGCCAAGACACTAGTTTGTCTCATGAGACCTACTGATGTATCGAGGAGCTGTAGCGGGCTCCACCCGTCACTTATTATGTCCAATGCATTCCTCATATGAATAGGTTTAAACATATCATAAACCATAACATAATCGTATCACATAAAACATGCATAAAGAAAACATAACATTTCCACATTTCAATCAAAAGATATCAATACAACACATTGATATAGTAAAAACGCTTTCAAAACCATTTTCAATACCAAAATAAAAGAATGTTAAAACTTTGTATTTATTTTTCATAAAAAAAAGTGATGGCTTGTAGAGGAAGCCGAAACCCAAATAATGGTCACAGCGGCGGAGAAGTCGTTGTCGCCGCATATGTACGGAAAGAAAAAACATTCCCTTGTTGTCATTTAGTAAAATGCTTCGTATAAAAAAAATTCCTTTTGAATAAACGTAAAAGTCAAAGGGGTTTATACACCGTGTAAAAGAAAGTTATGTATAAAACCAAATATGCCTCAATGAAAGGAGATTGAGACGAAGTCCTTAAAAAGATCATTTTTAAAATAAAATAGATCTATTATGTGTATTCACTATAGTTACACATAAAGAAAGTAAAAATACAAAATAAGACATAATAATATCATGACATAATTTGAAAGTAGGAGATTAACCCAAAGAATGGAAGTTGGGTTAAGAAATTCCCTTACCTCGTGTCCGACTTGACTCAACCGTTCTTTAACCTCCTGAATAATAAACTAGAGTTAATATCTACCTTATTAAAAACCATTTTCAATTTAATTATCCTTTTTATATCACTTATTACAATGTTATGAACATTATGTAATTATTTAAGTTAATAACGGTCGTTTTGTCGATCTTTGGTACTTGAGTCAAAAATAAACTTCTTATAATTACAAGTTGTTCATGTGGTGAAATATCCATTATATCCAGAATTATATTCATGATGTAGATATCATATATATCATATATATCCAGTATATACATTCATTCATAATATTACGTAACATTTAGAGGTAAGAAATGAAATGCACCGTTCATGGAGACGGTAAGCCGAACGTACGCATGAACACTACTTTCATTTCTATTTCGTATTTAATGGAATGAAATCATAATTATATAAAGGTATAATATATTTCCAGTATAATATTATATATAATATCATTTACTCCATCCTTTATACATCCCACATATGACATTAATGATTCACATCACTTTGAGGGGCGGTAGTCCGCACTTCCTAAAATGAAAATATCGCGTTTACCCATAATGGAAACCATAAAGGTATACAATAAATGAAAAGTAAATAAGCATAAGTAAAACATTAACATATTATATATCATATATAAATATAGTGACATCTTAATGGCCACCATTGAAGGTGTTATATGAGTGTTGAACAATCATCGTTTCGTGAGGCAGATATTCGCCATCCACAGGAACAATATGTTCTTTAACCATTATATGTAGGTGTGTGTAAGTGTAGCTAGAATAATTCTTATAAAAACATCCTAGTATATTTAGGATACTGATTTTGTTACAAAATAAATGAATAAAAAAGATTTTAGGGGGTTGGAGAAGCAAATCAAAACAAAATAACATAAGAGAACACATTACCTTAAAATCGGGTAACTCTTTTTTGATTTGAGCCAAAGGCTTCCATGGGAAGACTTATGCCCAAGTTTAGGCTTCTAGGAGTAAGGGAGGGAAGTTGGGAGAGTATTTGGGCAGAGTTTGGCCGAGCCAAATGGCTTGAAAGTGTGAATGAGGTGGTAGAGGTGGGGGCCTTTTATAAGAGGATAGGAGGGGCACCTTTGGAATGTAAGGAAATGTTACATTATTATACAATGCTTTTCGGATTCCAAAGGTCCCACACTAATATAATTCGAAGATAAGGTGATACGGGTTCGAAATATACTCATCCAATAGGTTTTTTACCAGTTTAATCCTTGGATTTTACATTATCTGGTCATTTTATTTAAATCGTTAATTAATGAGGTAATCGCTGCATCATCATGGTGTCATAAATAATTTAATTTATTTAATGTCCAAAAATTATAAAAAAAATAATATGATATAGAAACTCTTTTTATCTTTCCAATGACTATTTATAGTCAAAAATATGACTTGTATAACCCCATGTAAAAATTGTTTTAGTAAAACATTTCATGTTTGTGTCATTTTTTACTTTAACATTAAATAAAAGGTATTTATGTCATTTTCCAACTAAAGTGGCTCCATGGGGTCCCCAAGTTGACCCATGGATTTTTTTGGACGTTCATGGCACATACAATGAGGGTAGGACATGTTTCAAGCTCATCTCATATTATTAAAACATTATTTTTACCTTACACTACACTAATTACCTCTAATCGCGATTAAGAACTTAAAAGTTACTATTCACCAAAAAATTATTTTAATCTCATTGAACCACATTTTACTTCTTAATGACAACCATGTATGTCGGATTTTTGAAATTCAGAACACAGAAGTGGTAAAATTTCATTTAAACGAAAAATCAGTTTTTATAAGTACCACTTAGTGGTTTCACTATTCATCAAAAATTGAAGTTTTTCAGAACAATGCCAAAATTTCACGCTAAGCTATAATTGATATTCCGAATTCAAAAATGATGTCTATTTTACAAAATTCCAATCATATATGGTGCATTAATTAATTTTATAATTAATTCCCGCTGTCACAACAAATAGCGTGTTTTTTAGAAACAATATATATCAAAAGATTGACAATTGTTTATGTCTAATTTCAAAGTGAAATTAATTCTAATGAACACCATTGGATATAATGGTAAAAATATATTTTAATTATACTATAAAACCACTAAATATTATAATTTATCACAATACATTATTTTTATTAAAAAAGTTGTTTTAAGTATTTTTCACTATTCATAAAAAATTGGAAGTTCTCAGAAAGTTACGAAAAATTCAACATAGGCTAATTTCGATATTACGAATACAAAAATGAAGTCCATATTGAAATATAAAATTTATATAAATTTTAAAAGTGGTTATTACTATTCATAAAGACTACTTTGATTAGTCACAGAGTGTTAGAATTTGATGTTGCGTACAACACACGCTACTGTATTATTGAATGAGAAGCGTATCGTGGAAGCTCGGGGTGTTACATTCTCCCCTCCTTCAATAAATTGCGTCCTCGCAATTTGAAATTTTTCTTTGAAAATAAAAGGTTTAAAATAGAAAATACCTTTGTGGAAAACCCACATCAGAAATAAAGTTATTAAAAATATAACATGAAAAGAAAGAAAGAGAAGTACAAAGGTCACTCGAGATTGCCCATACTAGGATTATATGAAAATATGGATATGGAGGAGAAACAAACCATCAAGGTCTGATGGAGAGTTGTAGAAATCAGGATTAGGAGAAAGTTAACCATAAGAAAATCACAAACTTGTGATTGGTTAAATAGTCATTGAATCCCCATTTGGAAAAGTTAACCGGCAACGTTTTTGTTTTAAGTTACCTTTTATAAAGTTGAGGAATTTATTTAGGAGATTTACTAGGAATGTAAGGGAATATACATACTTGTTATGTAGACTTTCATTCTTTAATAAATTTTTACCACAAAACCATCTTTCACTCTAAAAGGTAACGGAACTCAAAAATATTCTATTTATCCTAATTGTATAAGGTTCCAAATATTAACACATACCATTTAGATTAGTAAAACTATTTTGTAATAACCAGGGAATTCCTGTAGGCTAGTGGTAGGTAATAAAGACCTGTCGCACTATGGTTGTGGGTTCGATTCCTGTAGCTTTGTCTGATGCGACGGTTTATGCCCCACCCTGCAGGTTGTCCTTTTCCTAAAACTATAGTATTATAATATTCCAAAAATAATCTTCATAAATTTTTTAACCTTAAACAATACTATCCAAAGTTCAACTTAATCCATTCCAACCTTTATAGTTATCCAAAATACCTCCGTCCAGACGTTCTCTAAAAGGTCTCTAAATTCCAAAATCAATTGTATCATCAGATTCCTCAAACAAGATAATGTTTATCTTATTGTCACATACAAAAATATGATTAACTTAATCATATTAAAACCTTAATGAAATAAAAAAGTACTGCAGTAAAATCCTTATATATATATCACATTATTCTAATAACCAGATGATAATCCATGAGTCCAAAAGCACCAATACATTAATTATTCTACTTCAACTGTAGTAACAACATAAGATTTTCCTTGATCCCTTGGCCTTTTCTGAGGTATGTTTCCCTAACGCTTAGGACATTCATTTGCATAATGACCCATTTCCCTACAATTGTAGCATTCAACATTGATAGCCTCTTTCTTTCCCTTACAATCACGAGCCTGGTGACCTTTTTCTCCACATTTGTAACAAACTCCCATTCCTTTTAGGCAAGTACCAGGGTGATTCTTCCCACAATTATCACATAAAGGAAAATCTTTCTTTCCCTTTTCCCTTTATCTATCTATTGTTCCACCGTTATCTTCTTCTCTTGCTTTACTTTATTGTCATAAGATTTAGAGAATTCCTTTTCTGTCTTGATAGCACATGAGACAATGTCTTCATACGACGAGAAGGTTTGTGAGACTAATGCTCGATGGAGAAATGGTTTTAACCCATCAAAGAAACGATAAATCTTACTTCTTGGGTTACGTATATAATCTGCAGCATTCCTTTCTAACCTTGTAAAGTTAGCCTCATACTTTGCGACATTCTCATCCTCCTTTTGTCTCAGACTCAAAAATTGTCTTTCCATTTCTGCTCGATGGTCACGTGGAAAGTATTTTTCTAAGAAATGATATTTGAACTCTCTCCATTCCATACTTGATACTTCTTCATCTTCCTTTGTATTTTGAATCAATGACCACCATTGATCGGCATCTCTAGGGAGGTGGTAAACTGCCATGATAACCTTCCCCCTTTCACTACTCCCCAAGGCGTGGAATATTTTCTCTAAGGAGTTTATCCATTGCTCAGCTACTAATGGATTTGTACCCCCATTAAATGTTGGCGTTTTTTACTCATGAAGCGGTCTAACATTGATCCTCCATGTTGTGGATCAGGGTGATCCATATGAGTAAGGTTATTATTCATAACTTGAGTGAGTTGTCCCTGTATGGTAATAAGTTGATCAACACCAGTTGTATCTCCAGATCCACAATAATTATCTTGAGCAGGAGGGCAATCCCTACATGGAGTGCGTGCATTGATACGGTTTCCATTCCTTCCACTAGGCGCCATTTCTAAACAATGTCATAAACTAGATTAGTTTATGAATCAAAATACATAATTCCATACTTGTAAAATACTTAACATAAATTAAAGTATTTATGGATATAATCCATAATCATAAAAAGAAATGTTTTCTTTGAGGAAGTATATACTCATAACCCTTCATAGTGGTTTGTAAAGAAAATGAGAATTATCCTAAGCATATCCCCCGAGAGTGTCGTAACCAAGAGTGCAGCAAGGCCCGTTGTCGTGCACCAGTTCCCATTCGAGTCTAGCTCAAAGCGGTGTTTTCGGGTTTTACACCTAGGTACATCTGTTCCAGAGCTGCCTCTACCTGCTCGTATCCAGACAAGGATGTATTGCTCGAAAAACTGACAAAATCTCTATAATACCAAAATTCTAGGAAGTTCTTATATACTAATCCTCAAAGTCTATCTTCGGGCTATGTGCTCTAATCAGAGTTTATCTAAATCTAGCTTCCAAGGTTAGTACTAAACTGCCTCTGATACCAACTGTAACACCCCGACCCCAGCTACCCAGAGTAGGTGCATTACTTCGTAACATCGGCATGATCACAAAAGATCAAGTCTCGAAAGACTGATTAGTTTAGTAGCTTTCGAAACACTAGATACTTTCATAAATGTTACATTACATCATAAAGTGAAAAACTATAATAACAAAGTCTCCATAGTCCACACTCATATCCTATTCTGACTATCCCTACAGGTCATTCATACAATACTTCTTCACATCCTGGAAAATATTAAAACATTGAAAGGGGTGAGCTCAGATGCTCAGTAAGGATAGCAATATTGCGGAAGCTTTCATAAATAAACATTAACATTTAAGGCAATGTATAACTAAAACAAAAGCCTTTTAAACATGAACTTCAACATAATATGGAAAAATTAAAATGAGATAACGCCATTTACTTATTCACGTGGATATTCTACTGGTCGAATAATCACATGCAATATCAATAACCACTTTCATAATGGTGGAATGCATAATGCCAGACTATCATAACCACGTAGCCAAGGCCTCGTGCCAAGACCACAAATAAGATTTTGTCAAGGCCTCATGCCAAGAAACTAGTTTGTCTCATGAGACCTACCGATGCATCGAGGAGCTGTAGCGGGCTCCACCTGTCACTTATTAAGTCCAATGCATTCCTCATATGAATAGGTTTAAACATATCATAAACCATAACATAATCGTATCACATAAAACATTCATAAAGGAAACATAACATTTCCACATTTCAATCACAAGATATCAATACAACACATTGATATAGTAAAAATGCTTTCAAAACCATTTTCAATACCAAAATAAAAGAATGTTAAAACTTTGTATTTATTTTTCATAAAAAAAAGTGATGGCTTGTAGAGGAAGCCGAAACCCAAATAATGGTCACGGCGGCGGAGAAGTTTTTGTCACCGCATATGTACGGAAAGAAAAACATTCCCGTTTTGTCGTTTAGTAAAAGGCTTCGTATAAAAAAAATTCTTTTTGAATAAAAGTAAAAGTCAAAGGGGTTTATACACCGTATAAAATAAAGTTGTGTATAAAACCAAATATGCCTCAATGAAAGGAGATTGAGATGAAGTCCTTAAAAAGATCATTTTTAAAATAAAATTGATCTATTATATGTATTCACTATAGGTACACATAAAGAAAGTAAAAATACAAAAGAAGACATAATAATATCATGACATAATTTGAAAGTAGGAGATTAACCCAAAGAATGGAAGTTGGGTTAAGAAATTCCCTTACCTCATGTCCGACTTGACTCAACCGTTCTATAACCTCCTGAATTATAAACTGGAGTTAATATCTACCTTATTAAGAACCATTTTCATTTTCATTATCCTTTTTATATCACTTATTACAATGTTATGAACATTATGTAATTATTTAAGTTAATAACGGTTGTTTTGTCGATCTTTGGTAATTGAGTCAACAATAAACTTCTTATAATTACAAGTTGTTCATGTGGTGAAATATACATTATATCCAGAATTATATTCATGATGTAGATATCATATATATCATATATATCCAGTATATACATTCATTCATAATATTACGTAACATTTAGAGGTAAGAAATGAAATGCACCGTTCATGGAGACGATAAGCCGTACGTACGCATGAACGCTACTTTCATTTCTATTTCGTATTTATTGGAATGAAATCATAATTATATAAAGGTATAATATATTTCTAGTATAATATTATATATAATATCATTTACTCCATCCTTTATACATCCCACATATGGCATTAACGATTCATATCACTTTGAGGGGGCGGTAGTCCGCACTTCCTAAAATGAAAATATCGCGTGTACCCATAATGGAAACCATAAAGGTATGCAATAAATGAAAAGTACATAAGCATAAGTAAAACATAAACATATTATATATCATATATAAATATATTGACATCTTAATGGCCACATTTGAAGGTGTTATATGAGTGTTGAACAATCATCGTTTCGTGAGGCAGAAATTCGCCTTCCACAGAAACAGTATGTTATTTAACCATTAGATGTAGGTGTGTGTAAGTGTAGATCAAATAATTATTATAAAACCATTCTAGTATGTTGAGGATACTAATGTTGTTACAAAATAAATGAATAAAAAAGAGTTTAGGGGGTTGGAGAAGCAAATCAAAACAAAATAACATAAGTGAACACATTACCTTAAAATCGGGTAACTCTTTTTTGATTTGACCCAAAGGCTTCCTTGGAAATACATCTTCCCAAGGTGAGGCTTCTAGGAGTAAGGGAGGGAAGTTGGGAGAGTATTTGGGTAGATTTTGGATGAGCCAAATGGCTTGAATGTGTGAATGAGGTGGTACAGGTGGGGGCCTTTTATAAGAGGAGAGGAGGGGCACTCTTGGAAAGTAAGGAAATGTTACATTATTATACAATGATTTTAGGATTCCAAAGGTCCCAAACTTATATAATTCAAATATAAGGTGATAAGGGTTCGAAATATACTCATCCAATAGGTTTTTGACAAGTTTAAGCCTTGAAGTTTTCATTATCTTTTCATTTTATTTAAATCATTAATTAATGAGGTAATCGCTGCATCATCATGGTGTCATAAATAATTTAATTTATTTAATGTAAAAAAATTATAAAAAAATACTATGATGTAGGAAATCTTTTTATCTTTCCAATGACTATTTATAGTCAAAAATATGACTTGTATAACCCCATGTAAAAACTGTTTTAGTAAAACATCTCATGTTTGTGTCATTTTTTACTTTAACATTAAATAAAAGGTATTTATGTCATTTTCCAACTAAAGTGGCTCCAAGGGGTCCCCAAGTTGACCCATGGATTTTCTTGGTCGGACATGGCACATCCAATGAGGGTAGGACATGTGTCAATCTCATATAATATTATTAAAACATTATTTTTACCTTAAACTACACTAATTACCTCTAATCGCGATTAAGAACTTAAAAGTTACTATTCACCAAAAAATTATTTTAATCTCATTGAACCACATTTTACTTCTTAATGACAAACATGGATGTCAGATTTTTGAAATTCAGAACACAGAAGTGGTAAAATTTCATTTAAACGAAAAATCAGTTTTTATAAGTACCACTTAGTGGTTTCACTATTCATCAAAAATTGAAGTTTTTCAGAACAATGCCAAAATTTCACCCTAAGATATAATTGATATTCCGAATTAAAAAATGATGTGTATTTTACAAAATTCCAAACATATACGCTGCATTAATTAATTTTATAATTAATTCCCGCTGTCACAACAAATAGCGTGTTTTTTAGAAACAATATATATCAAAAGATTGACAATTGTTTATGTCCAATTTCAAATTGAAATTAATTATAATGACCACCATTGGATATATTGATAAAAATATATTCTAATTATACTTTAAAACCACTAAATAGTATAATTTATCACAATAAATTATTTTTATTAAAAAAGTTGTTTTAAGTATTTTCACTATTCATAAAAAATTGGAAGTTCTCAGAAAGTTACAAAAAATTCAACATAGGATAATTTCGATATTACGAATACAAAAATGAAGTCCATTTTGAAATATAAAATTTCTATAAATTTAAAATGTGGTTATTACTATTCATAAAGGCTACTTTGATTAGTCACAGAGTGTTAGAATTCGAAGTTGCGTGAAACACACGCTACTCTATTATTGAATGAGAAACATATCGTGGAAGCTTGGGGTGTTACACTGTGGCTGGAGGAGCATTGGTGGAAAAGACACCAGTAGCTGCACGTGCATTGATCGATAAGATGGCCCAAAACTCCCAACAATTTGGTGATCGAGGTACCCCACATATCAGGGGAGTACATCAGGTAAGTCCTTCTTCTCTTGAGAGTCATTTGATTGATACCAAGTTAGAAGAATTGAAAACTATGGTGAGGAAAATTGCTTTGGCACAAAAGAAATCTCTACCCCCTCCTTTAAGTCCTTGTGGTACTTTCACTAAGACAAGCCATCCAACCGACTGTTGGCCACAACTACAAGAGATAGAGGATTGTGCAGCAGTATTCCCTGGGAGACCATTTCAGCAGCAACAACAACCATATCCCCAAAAGAAGATTGATTAATTTTCTCCAACATACAACCAAGGGTGGAAAGATCAACCGGACATGAGGTATGGCTCTGGAAAACAACAAAGTCCCCCTTTTCAACCAAACTTCTAGCAGCCTCCACCTTAACAATAGGGTTTCCAACAACCCCAAAGGAGATTTGAAGCTCAAACATCAACAAGTCAGCAATAAGGGAATCCTACACCAAAGGTAAATTCTAATACTGATGATCTTTTGAAGCAAATTGTTCTTAATCAACAGAATGAGCTGGAGAGTCAAAGTTCGGAGCTGAGGGAGTTGAAGACTCAAATGAGCCAGATTGCCACCGCCCTCCATGAACTTGTAAGTAAAAATTCCTGAAATCTACCTTCCCAACCCACTCCAAATCCAAAGGGGAATGTTAGTGCCATCACATTGAGAAGTGGGAAGCAAATTAACGATGCATCTGTACCTACCATTCCATCGGGATTCACCTCAACTCCAGAGAAGCCGCATTCCAAACCAACTGATGAGAAATACAAGGAGAAAGATAATGGTAAGAAAAATATTGATGATGTTCCTTCTAAACCCCTTCTTTTTCCCAATAGGGTTGTTCAAACTAAGAAGATGGCTGAAGAAGCAATGCAACAGGAGGTTTTGGATACATTCAAGCGTGTGGATATCAACATTCCTCTACTTGAAGCCATTAAGAAAATTCCAAGGTATACAAAATTCTTAAAAGAACTTTGTACCAATCGAAGAGGGCTCAAGGGAAATGAGAGGATCAACCTTGGGAGGAATGTCTCAGCACTCATTACACCAACTCTAGCAATGCCAACAAAGTGCAAGGATCCCAGGACATTCACCATCCCATGTACCATAGGGGAGTTTCACTTATCTGATGCTCTTTGTGATTTAGGAGCTTCAATAAACATGATGCCTCACTCTGTATTCTCTTCCGTGCAGGTTGGTGAGTTGAAGCCAACAAGAGTAGTGGTGAAATTGGTGAATAGAGCTATGGCATATCCAGCGGGAGTCCTTGAGGATGTACTTGTCTGGGTAAGAGACATGATCTTCCCAGCAGATTTCTACGTGCTTAACATGGAGGATGATTAGGTAAGTTCTCATTCCCCCATTATCTTAGGTAGGCCCTTCCTCAAAACTGCAAAAACTATCATAAATGTCAATGAGGGTACACTTTCCGTGGAGTTTGGAGATGAAGTTGTGGTATTTAATATCATGGAATCTATGAAGTACCCCTCAGAGGACCATTCTGATTTTGTTATCTCCCATTTTGAACCACCAAGTAAAAACACCATGGAATTGGATAGTCCTATGATTAGGGAGATTATGAGTATTGGTTCTAGTTTGATGTCTAAGAGTACTTCCACACCCGTTTCTAAGGAACAAGACTCTCTAATATTTGATTTTGAAATGGAATCATATTCTGATTTTGATCATGTAAACTCTGATTATGACATGGATCTTGAGTATGCTGATGGATTTGGTTCTTTATTCTCTGATTGTGATGATTTTTATTCTGATACTGATGTTCATTGTGCAGATATGTCTATTGCATCAATTTCTCCATCCATACATCACCCCCCTACATTGGAACTCAAGCCATTGCCCCCAAATATTAAATATGCATACTTGATGAGTTGTGATAGATTACCTGTTATCATTTCTAACAATCTCTCTTTTTAACATGAAGAATTTTTTTTGAATCTATTGATAGATAACATTAGGGCAATTGGTTGGACATTGGAAGACATATCAGGTATTAGCCCCTCCATTTTCATGCATAGTATTCTCTTGGAGGATGGGGATAAATCGGTGAGGCAACCACAAAGGAGACTCAATCCAACACCTTTTGAGGTTGTTAAAAAAGAAGTTGCAAAATTGCTCGAGGCAGGTATAATCTATCCTATTTCAGATTCTCAGTGGGTAAGTCCAATTCAGGTTGTGCCTAAGAAAACTGGTTTCACTGTTTAAAAAAATGAAAATGATGAGTTAGTTCTTGTGAGAGTTCAAAATAGTTGGTGAGTTTGTATTGATTATAGGAAACTGAATCAATACACTCGTAAGGACCATTTCCCACTTCCATTAATTGACCAGATACTTGAGAGACTTTCCGGTAGGATGCATTATTGCTTTTTGGATGGTTTCTCTGGCTATTTTCAGGTTCCCATTGCAGCATAGGACCAGGAGAAGACGACATTCACCTGCCCATTCGGTACCTTTGCTTACCGAAGGATGCCATTTGGACTTTGCAATGCCCCATGTACCTTCCAGAGATGCATGATGAGTAATTTCTCAGATTTCATTTAGACCTGCATGGAGGTATTTATGGATGATTTTACAGTTTATGGGTCCTCATTTGATGAATGTCTCTCTAGTTTGGGAAAGGTGTTGAATCGTTGTATTGAGAAGAATCTGGTCTTGAACTTTGAAAAGTGTCATTCCATGGTAGAGCATGGCATTGTCTTAGGTCATATAGTCTCACAACATGGCATTGAAGTTGATAAATATAAGGTAGACATTATTTCATCCCTTATATATCCTACATGTGTGCGTGATGTTTGATCATTCCTTGGACATGCTAGATTTTATCGACGCTTAATTAGAGATTTTAGTAAGATCACTCTACCCTTATCTCGACTGCTTCAAAAAGATATTGACTTCAATTTTGATGATTCATGCAGGGTATCATTTGATGAGCTAAAGAAGTGTCTGACCACTCCACCGATCATACAACCCCCGTGGTGGGACCTTCCATTTGAGCTTATGTGTGACGCCTCCAACTTCGCGGTTGGAGCTGTATTATCTCAGAGGGTGGATGGACATTCACATGTGATCGCCTATGCATCGAGGACACTGGATTCAGCCCAATCTAATTACACAACTACGGAAAAGGAGTTTATTGCTATCATATTTTCTTTAGATAAATTTCTTTCATATTTATTGGGCTCTAAAGTAGTTGTTTTTTCTGACCATATAGCTTTGAGGTACCTCCTGATGAAGCCAGATGCAAAGCCACGACTTATCCGTTGGATTCTCCTTCTTCAAGAGTTTGACCTTGAGATAAAGGACAAGAAGGGGTCAGAGAATTTGGTGGCGGACCACATGAGTAGGCTTACTCACACACTAGAGGATGACACCTAGGACCAGGTACAACTTCGGGACACTTTCCCTGATGAGCATCTTTATTCCATCTCAGGTACGCATCCTTGGTATGCAGATTTAGTTAACTACATTGTTGCCTCTGAAATCCCTGAAAATTTAAAGAAACATCAAGTCCAAAAATGAAAAAGTGAGTCTAGGTATTATGTGTGGGATGATCCTTACCTCTGGCGCATGTGTAGTGACCAAGTCATTAGGAGGTTTGTTCCCGATCATGAGTTTGAGTCTGTTTTTAATTTCTGTCATACACTTTCTTGTGGTGGACAATTTGGACCCCAACAGACATCTAGGAAGGTTTTTGACTCTGTATTATATTTTCCTAGCTTGTTCCATGATGCCCATGTGTTTTGTAAGTCATGCTCTCGTTTCCGACACACTGGGAACATTTCTAGGAGACATGAGATGCCCCAACAACCCATACTATTCTGTGAGATTTTTGATGTATGGGGAATTGATTTTATGGGTCCTTTTCCTAGTTCCTTTTGTTATTTGTATATTTTGGTTGCTGTTGATTATGTGAGTAAATGGGTGGAGGCCAAGGCCACCAGGACTGACGATTCTCATGTTGTTGTGGACTTTATCAAAGCACAGATTTTTTGCAGGTTTGGAGTCCCAAAGGCCATCATCAGTGACCAAGGGACACACTTTTTCAATAGTAATTTTTCTTCCCTCCTTCTGAAGTATGGGGTGACACACAAAACATCAACACCATACCACCCCCAAACAAATGGCCAGGCTGAGGTTTCAAATCATGAGCTGAAACAAATATTAGAGAAAACCGTGTAGCCAAATAGGAAGGATTGGAGAAAGCGCTTGGATGATGCATTGTGGGCTTATAGGACAACATACAAGACACCCATTGGTATGTCCCCATTTAAGATTGTTTTTGGGAAGGCATGTCATCTCCCAGTGGAAGTCGAGCATCGGGCATATTGGGCTATAAAGAAATGCAACATGGATTTGGACCAAGATGGAATTCAAAGGAAGTTGCAAATTCAAGAGCTTGAGGAGATTCGACTGTCACCATATGATAACTCAAGGATCTACAAGGAATGATCAAAAGCAGCTCATGACAAAATGAGCCAACAAAGGGAGTTTCATGTTGGAGTGAAAGTCCTTCTCTACAGTTCACGACTGAAGCTGATGCCTGGTAAGTTGCGTTCCAGATGGTTAGGTCCTTATATTGTATCTAATGTTTTTCCTTATGGTGTAGTGGAGATCACACAAGGGGAAACTGGAAGGAGATTTATAGTCAATGGGAAATGTTTGAAGAGATACATTGAGGGACTTCCTTCTGATGTAGTGGATTTTATCACACTGCATGACCCCATCATCACTTGATCACATCAGGCTGTTCCTAACCCTTTCACTTTTATATTATTTGTCCTATTTAAAAATTCTGCATTTTATGTGCATATATCATCTCATGTGTTCACATTGAGGACAATGCAATATTTTAAGTGTGGGGGAGGGAACCTTTTAGTTTAGTAATTTCAATTGTTTTCCTGTTTAAAAAAAACAAAAAAAATTGTGTGTTTTTCAAATTTTGTGTGTTTATTTTCCAATTTTCATTGAGTTTTTGAAATTTTTGAGCTAAAATGATTCTCATAACAATTTTGAAATGCATATCAATGAGTGAAACAATTTATCCCATGAAACTAAGCTTAAATTAATGCTGAAAATGATTTTGTTACAAGTTCAAATATTTAGTAATTTCATGAAAAGTACCCTGAATTTTGAATCCCATGCCACATCTCACTATCTTTATATTTGAAATCAATTTCCTATGAGGCTTCTGAACCATTATTTTCATATTCTTTACATTCACCTCACTTCTTGAGAGAACCAAACCATGCTTGATTTAACCATAATTTGATCTATTCCTATCAAAACTTGAGGGTTTGAGGTACTTATATTTAAATTATTGAGGCATTTGTTTGGTATTAAAGCCCCTATTTCAAATAATCCTTTTTTATAATGGCCTACATTGAACATTTAATCATGGTATCCCTTATAATCCATGCACATCCTGTTAGGTTAGCCACATTAGAAGCCAATTTTCCCTATCCAACCAACTATTGAAGTGAAATTGCATAATCTATTTGAGCTTAAGTGTGGGGGAATCTATCTTGTGTTGTGCCACCACATTCTGTGATACTTTGGGTGGAAAACTAAATTCTGAAGAGATGTTTTTTCTACTGAAGAAAGTCATTATATTGAAAGTTGTTCCTTTTCTGGAGCTTTCATGTCAAGTGAAGCTGTGCCTTTTCTGGAGCTTCTAATTGAGGTGGAAAGTTGTTCCCTTCTAGAGCTTTCAAGAAAATCATGTTTGAGAAGATTGAAATTTTTGATGATCAAATGATGAATGGTATAAATCTTTCATGAATTTTAATAATGATGAAGATGAATTGATACTATGGGGATTGATGAGAAGACCATATTTAAGTGAAAATTAGATTAATGAAATTTTGCTTCAAAAAGAGTCAAGCCCTCCTCATTCAGCCTCAGAATTTTTCACATATAAATCCTACCAACTGAAAGCCACAGAACAAACCTGAAAAGTTCTCATGATAAACATATTTCCTTGACTTACATCGGGTAGCGATGTAGGAATTTATCAATCCTATGGTGACCCTTGTATGAGTTTGGATGAGAAAGACATTGCAAAAAAAATGATATTTGTGTGATGAGAGAAAATTCAAGAGAGGTAAGTGTTTTGTGCATGGGAGGATAAATGAAGTGGAAATATATTGAATAATATAAATGAATAACTTGAAATAATGTTTTTTTATGAGGCATGATATATTTTGTTTCTTGGTGTATAATTGTTTGATCTCAAGGATATGTGTTTTAAAATTGGTTTTGATTTGATATTGATGTTTACTTGATATGAGATTTTGCTCTGGAATGCAAAGGGGTAAGTGTGGGGGAGTTGATAAAACACTATTTTGTTGAATATTTTATTGATAATAAATGAAATAATTTCCTCACATTGTGTTAAATATGTTTATTTATAAAATATTTGGGATTTGATCAATCATTTGAAAATTTGGTGAAAATTCCAGTTTTACCCTTAATAGTGCACTGTAGTATTTCGAAGATACATAATTTAATATTTATTATTTGAATTTGTAATTTTTTAAGCATGTTCCTATCTTAATGTTATACAACTTTTATTCAGGACATTAGAGCTAAAGAGTGCATTTGGATGGAGTAAATGGGACATTAATGCAATGGTGGGCTGGACTCGGCAGAATGGACATGGGTTCTGTATTTGGGCCATATGTTCTTCATCAAGGCTTATATTGAGCCCAAATGTTGAGGAAATCCCGGGGACATGATTTGGAACAAACCCTAATTATGGAAGGCTGGTCAATTAACGTGTTTTGGTGGTCAAATTGGCGGTGAAAGTTGGCATAAAATATTTGTCCGAGATTCCCCATTCATACTTGAAACCACTTTGAACCTAGCCCCCCCACCACTCTATAAATTGGTGTTTTTCTCATTTGGTGGGGTTGGGACGTGCATTGGGAAGTTGAGGGAAGAGGATAAGTGGGTCCACTCCAATTATCCAACCATTTCAATAAGAGTATCTCTTGAAGCAAGGATCCCTTCGACGAAGCCTTCTTCTTCTCCTTCATGTTGTAATGATTTTGTTTGTGTAATAAACTTATTTGTTCTTCTTTTATTTCTTCACTTTTCTTCTATTTTGTTTAAATTTCTTCTTCTATTAATATTCCTCTTTGGGCTGGAATTCTTGAGTAGAAGCGTTATTAGGTTATACCCATTATAAACCTTTGCACATGCAAAACGCTTCTACGATGATTACACCACCCATGGAAGAGTAGTCTTTTAGTAATCGATCTATATTCTAACATATTCATTTAATTATTTTGAATCAATGAGATACTGTAATTAAAACAATATGATCCATGAATTGTGTTTTTAAATTACAAGAAACTAAGAAAGAAATTGAACAATTAACACAAAAACACGCGAGGTCGGGATTTTGTGTAAATTGTGAGAGCGTAATCTTAATTGGTAATACAAGACCACACAGGATAAATTTGTAGAGTTCAAATATAATACCTAAACACAATTCATCCGAATTTCCAGAATGGATATGTGGTCTAATTAACCACTGACCATAAGCTATCCTTATAACAACAATCAAAGCAGGGTGCTGCGATTGCGTGTTCCGAAGCTAGCCTTGGGTTTAAGTAATTTCATCTTTGTGGTTAAGTTAACTCTCATAGGGTTCGAGGGATAACAAATTAGGGGATCATAATTAAGTGGATATTGATTTAAATGATAATGATTAATAAGTTAATTAAGAGGTATAGTTAGATCGATTACGCCTTTTAAAATATATTTCTAAAAAAACATCTTTTTGTTGTGTCATTTCAATCGAACTTCATTTCAAAACAAAAAACAAAAAAATATACAATCTTCTTCCAGCAAAATTCTTCTAGATTAATAAATTATAACAAACCCCAATCCTTTAAATTAGTGTTTTTATTGTATTCTATTTTATTTGTTTTATAATACCTTTAATAAGTTGTTAAATTCACTTCCTCCTTTGAGAGACGACCTTGGCCAGCCACTCTGCTGCACCTAAGTACCCCAAAATCACAGTAATCATTTGAGGGCGCCCATGACAGCACTCTTTCACATGTGTCTTGTATTTTTTGCGATCTTGGGATAGACATTTGGGATTTTTTGAGTTTTATTATAATAATAGTTATTAGTCGTCAATAAGAATGGATCATTTCAAGGATTTGTATGGTTAGTTGTGTAGATCACATCTTTGTTGGTCAGAGGTTGGTGAAGCTTCTTTGGTGGGACCGGGTTTGTTTTAGGAGACATATATAAGTATTCAAGATATACATCAGTTCCTGGTTATAGTGAAGAGTTGGAAGAAATATTATGCAGATCAATGATGTCTTCCTTTGGAATTTTCTGTAGGTGACTTGGTTTTCATGAAATTTTATCCTTGGTTGTGTCACCATCGGCTTGGGAAACATGGAATGTTGGCCTAGAGATATGTTGTACTATTTGAAATCATTGAATTTCTTGGTAAGGCCACCTATTAATTGTATTTTTTGGTTTTATTGATAGAAATTCGTTATGTTTTCTACATATAGTAGCTTAGGAAATATTATGATGAAATATCTCATGTCCTGAGTTGAGTAGAGATTGAGTTAGATCTAGATGTTTTTGTTATTGAATATAAAGTTGAGATAATTGAATCTTAAGGGAAAGTCTTTTATGGTATTTATAATCTGTTGTTCAGAGTGTTATGGAAGAACAAATTAGATTCTCATGATAATTGGGAGTGCAAATCATCATCGAGGGAGCAACGACCTCACTTATTTAATATAATTCATTCTTCTACATGACATCCTGGGGATGTAATGTCTTATGGTGGGGATTTTGTAACATCATGTTACCCGATTTAAGGTAAATATCTTTTTTTTACTTATTTTCCTCTTTAATTGGGTGCATCTTGGGACTACTGAGGATCAATAATATTTTTTGAGAAAAATGAACTAAAGTTTAGTGATATATGTTTGTTTTAATTAATTGAGTCTTGGTATAAATGTGTCAATATATTTTTGGGGTTCTCCCTGAGTTCAGATAACGATTGAGTTAGTTTGGGTTTTTTTGTAAGAATATAGGTTTTTTATGTGTTCTGAGAGATTACACGACATGTAAATGGGTTACACGATATGTACTTGGTCTCTAGACATAATTCATGAACCATGTACACAACATGAAAGGAATACATGAAATTTAATGGTCACACACCATGTAATGTTAAAAGGTTAAGTTTTAATAAAAACAATGATTTTTTCAGCGTATCTGGTTCCTGAGGATTACATGATGTATAAAGGGATTAAACTTCATGTAAATTCCATGATGTTAGATTTTACAGTTACACTCATATTAAGTTTTCATTTATTCTTCTATATCCCTCCTTTCTCATGACCTAGATTCCTTCTCTAGTGATTTTATGAGTCCCTGTTTGATCCAGATTGATTCGTTCAATGATTGATCACCATTGTGGTGGGTTTATCTCTCTATAGGTGAGTTATCATTTATTCTTATTCATTTATTTTTTTATAGTAGATCTATTTCTTTGTATTATCAGACCCATTTATCCATGGTGATTTTTCTTTTTGTTTCCTTATAGATCCATTATGTGAACTTGTTCGCGGGGCTGTTTCATTTGTTGGTTGTGGTGCGACGAGTGTGCGTTCTTGAGGCATGTGTTGATTCCTCTTCTCAGATAACCCTTTTTAAACTAAAACAATTATAAGATGTGTAGATTAGTTCTAGGGCCTACTTTTTCATTTTGTTATTCTTCTTATTGGTGGATCCTTTATGGGTGTGTGTGACCTCGAGTTTTGAGGTTGGTGGTTCTGTATCTATCCCATGTTGAGGAACTACATTTTTCCTATTTTGATAAATTATTTTACTAAATGAAATGAAATGATGTGACTGATTGTTTATGTGTGTGGAACTTGGTCATTATAAAATATGGTTTCGCCCTAGTTTTGGTAAATGGAAAAGTGTTTTTCAAATAATTGTGAAATGGATTTCAAAGAATTATTTGATGAAAATGGCTAGATGAATTGGTTTGGGAAAATAGAGCACATGGGAATCCTTGGATACTTAGGTGGAAGATATATAAATAGATATCATCCATTTTTGGGGGGTTTTCTCATGGGTATTTCCTCTTCTCCCTAGGCCTATTGTTTTAGGGACTTGTTATACCTATAGGGGTAACATGATGGGGTGTTACATTTCTCTCTAGACTTGATTCATCTGCCTAGTGTCTTGATGTGTACGATATTTTATATGTTATGTAACAATGTCTTATCTATCCTAACCTAGTTTGATTTCCTGCACGATGTTACCTATGCTTCTACTTTTGTTTTGTATTGTTTTTTATACTACAGTGGATTTGATATGATTTTTTATGCATGATTAATTTTGAATTGATATATCTGTTGTGATATATGGATATAGAATGATTTGAAACTGATTTACCTACTTTATATGGAAATATGGTAAAAGGGGAAAATAAATTATTTTTCCATGATTTTCTTATAAAAACTATTAAACTGTTATCATGCCTTATTTTCTTTAAAATTTAGCATGATTGTATTATTTTTCAGAGACTTGATATGAAACTCCTTGGTGAGACCCTACTAAGCTTGTTAGCTCATAACCTATAAACCCCTTTTGCGGTGATTATACCTGGTAATATCTTCTGATGTAAGGAAATGAAAGGCACTATAGTGAGACAATGTGATTTTCTTTCAGTAGTGTTGACTAGCTGGTGGTGAGATGGTGTAACACCCCAAGATTTCATAGTGTGTTAGTTCTTCAAAATAATTCAATAACTTTCACTACATGCAACACAAAGATCAAACACACCATGACTTACCAAAAAAGCCGTTCAAAAGAGGTTATGAATAGTATTAGATAAATTTTAATGTTTATATAATCCTTATAATTTTAGAATCCATATTATGAGTTTCTTAGACATAATGTAAGAACAAATTCATTTTCAGTATTTCACTTTTACCAAATTTTAATAGTGAACCCTTTTTAGATACTATATTTTAAACTTTTTGACTTAATGGGGACATCAAAAATTTAAAATGAAACATCCCAAGCTTCCACGGTACGCTAGCGTGTGTTGTACGCAACACCGAGTTCTAACACACCGTAACCAATCAAACTAGCCGCTATGAATAGTAATACCTAATTTTTGAAATTATATATATTTCATATTTGAAAATGGACTTCATTTTTGGATTCGTAATATCGAATTTATCCTAAGGTGAAATTTTGGTACTTTTCGGATAACTTTCATATTTTGATGAATAGTGAAAATTACTAAATTTTAATTAAAAACAACTTTTTTAATCAAAATAATTAATAGTGATAAATTATGAATTTGAGTGGTTTTAAAGTATATTTAGAATATATTTTTACCATTCAATTTAATGTTTATCATTGGACATAATTTTACAATTAAACCGAACATAAACAAGTGTCAATCTTTTGATAGTTATTATCTCTTAAAAACACGCTTTTTGTTTTGACAGCGGGAATTAATTTTAAATTAATTTCTGCCACTTCTGTGTTTTGAATTTAGAAAAATGGATTCCATATTTGGAATCAGGATGTTCAAATTGTGTAAATAGGTAACTTTTATTTTTAGACATTTTGAATAATTACTGCGGTAAATATTTTATTTACCATGGTTAAAGGGTAAATCCTGTAAATAAGGGTTAAAAAATAATATTATAATAATACAAAAATACCCTAAAACGTGTCCTAACCTTATTGGTGGACACATACCCGACCATGGGCATCCTTGGGTCAATTTGGGGACCCCTTGGAGCCACTTGTATGTGGTAGGGACACATTATATTAATAAAGTTAAAATAAAAATAAAAATGGCATAAGCTTACATCTTTTAGAAGAACAATTTTTACATAGGGTTATACATGTTGGATTTTCGATTATAAATATTAATTAGAAAGATAAAAATATTTCCTACATAATGATGTTTTATTTATAATTTTTAGACATTAAATAATTTATTTTATTTATGACACAATGATGATGTAGTAATTACTAAAATAGTAAAAAATTAACATAATTGATATTATAAATACCCAAATAAATATAATATGAAACTTTTAATGAATTACACTAATTTTCTAGGATAATATGATATATTAGGATTGATTTAATTGACTTTTTTCGAAGTAATCAATCTGTTATGAGTTTCAAAAAAATCAACTATTGAATAGTGTCAAAATTGACATAAAAGAGTTCTTAAAACAAATATTATATTATTAATTGATATTAAATTCCTAAAAATCTAAGGTTCGGCCAAGAGACTTATATTATGATAGGTTAATCATTAATGGACCACTTGGGGGTCTCTTGGATGTATATAGTAAGTTTATTAACCATATTATATAAAAATACAAAGAGACATTGTAAAAGTGAAACTAATTAACTTGGAGTTAATACTTAAAGATAAGGTTAATATAAGTACCCAAACCTGTCTAAATTCTATTGGATGAGTTGTTTTCGACCTATACCCACCTCATACTTTGAATAGTCAACTTTGGAGCCTTTGAAAACCGAATATGAATTTATTATAAATTAATATTTCTAGCTTTTCCAAAAGTGCCCCTCACCCCTCTTATAAAAGGGCACTCCTCCTTCTCTTTTCCTCACACCTCTCAAGCCACTTGGCTCATCCAAACTCTGCCCAACTAAGCTCCCCAAATCCCTCTCCTCCTCCTTGAAGCTTCCCCTTAGGCAGAATGCATTTCAAGAAGTCCTTTGGTTCCAACCAAAGTGAGTTACCTAGATTAAAGGTAACGATTTCTCTTAAATTATTTTCATTTATTTTGCTTCTCCAACCCCCAAACTCTTTTTATTTCCTTTCTTTTGTAACAACACCAGTATCCACAATATACTAGGATGTTGTTATAAGAAGGATTCAAACTACACATACACACAACTCCATCTAATGGATGATGAACATAATGTTTCTGTGGATGGCAAACTAACGCCTCACGAAACGATGATTGTTCAAATACATCTTACCGCCTCTCATGGTGGCCATTATGATGGAACTGTAATTAAATATGAGATTAATGATATATATTTTATATATAAGCTTCTGTAATTCCATTTTATTTCATACCATTATTCGTTTCGTGTTGTATATACATACGATAATTTCATTTGAGGAAGTGCGGACTACCGCCCCCTTAAAATGATATGACTCGTTCATACCACACATGGAACGTATAAAGGATGGTGTTAATTAACTTAAGTAACATATATAAAATATTATATTATACTGGAATAGTAATATACCTATGTATCATTTGGATTCAATTCTTTTAAAATAAAAATTAAATGGAAGTAGCGTTCGTGCGTACGTACGAACTACCGTCTCCACGAACGCGGTGAGATCCATCCTCCATCGTATCCATTCAAGTCTTATTCTCATTTTAGGGTTAAAAATAATGTTAATATCATTATTATTATGAATAAGATTTAATCTATCCATTACAAACATGTCTTACGTAACCAAACATTTAAGAAGAACGAATCGATTATCACCTGAAACGATGATAATACTAAGATATTATTAATAAAGCAATGTTAAAAGATCATATATGATATCATATTAATGTATATGATTCTTGTATAATTTAATAACAATTATTTCACCATTATACAGGAGGTTAACCTACCCCAACAAAGGAAAAGTACAAGGTAAGGGTTTATTTCACAATCTCTTCATTATCCGAGGTTGTTTATACGTAATAATCTACTGGGATATCTTTATCATCCACATCCATGTTTCTTAAAAATGTATTTCAAAACATTTTTACTATTTACAAGAATATGGGTTAAAGTCATTTATACCCTTGTTTGACTTTTTATAAGAGGTTTATAAAGGAATCTTTCCGTCGTTTTCAAAACAAGGTCCTTTTTAACCTTTTCGACAGAATTGAGGTAAGAATGTTTTTTTTAACTTATACGGCGGGTACGGTTATTTTCCGCCGTTATAAAATCGTCGAAGCTTTCCATACAAGCTTATAAGAATATTTTCAAAGAAAATGTTTTATTTTATATGGACCTTAAATGATTTCAAAATAAAAGGAGATACTTCTTTAAAAAGAATTTTGATTTCATCTATGTCAACATCCTTTGATGGATTTTAAGATTATTTGAAGTTGATTTATTATGATACAAAACTTCTATATTGTATTGAAGGTTTTGTGATATGTTTGACTATGGATGTGCTATTTTTATACCATTCATAGTTTATGGTGAAATTATTGACATTTCGTATGCTAGTTTTAATACGAATGTTTATGTTATGTTTAAACCTTTTCATATGGGAATGCATTGGACTTAATAAGTGACGGGTGGAGCCCGTTATAGCTCCTCGATGCATCGGTAGGTCTCATGAGACAAACTAGTGTCTTGGCACAAGGCCTTGACAAAATCTTATTTGTAGTCTTGGCACGAGGCCTTGGCTATGTGGTTATGATAGTCTGGCATTATGCATTCCAACATTATGAAAGTGGTTATTGATATTGCATGTGATTATTCGATTAGTAGAATATCCATGTGAATAAGTAAATGGCATTATTTCATTTTACTTTTGCCATACTATGTTGAAGTTCAATTTTAAAAGGCTTTTGTTTTAGTAATTCATTGCCTTAAATGTTTATGATTATTTTGAATGTTCCGCTATATTGTTATCCTTACTGGGCATTTGAGCTCACCCCTTTTCTATGTTTTATATTTCCCAGGTAGTGAAGAAGTAAATTATGAATGACTTGCAGGGATATTATGAGGGGTTAATAGTGTGGATATGAAGACTTTGTTGTTGTAGTAGTTTTTCACTTTGAAATGTAATGTAAAACTTATGAATATATCTAGTGTTTCCAAGGCTACTAAACCAATCGATCTTTCGAGATTTGATCTTTCTTGTGATCATGCCAATGTTATGTAATAATGCACCGACTCTGGGTAACTGGGGTCGGGGCGTTACAGTTGGTATCAGAGGAAGTTTAGTACAAACCTTGGAAGCTAGATTTAGATAAACTCTGATTAGAGCACGTAGACCTAAGATGAACTTTGAGGATTAGTATAGAAGAACTTCCTAGAATTTTGGTATTGTAGAGATTTTGTGAGTTTTCCGAGGAATAAATCCCTGTCTGGATACGAGCAGGTAGAGGTGGCTCTGGCGCAGATGTACCTAGGGGTAAAACCCGAAAACACCGCTTTGAGCTAGACTTGAACGGGAACTGGTGCACGACAACGGGCCTTGCTGCACTCTTGGTTACGACACTCCCGGGGGATATGCTTAGGATAACTCTCATTTTCTTTAAAAATCATTATGAAGGGTTTATGAGTATATACTTCCTCAAAGAGTACATTTTTATGATTATGGATTATATCCATAAATAGTTCAATTTATGTTAAGTGTTTTATAAGTATGGGATTATGTGTTTTGATTCATAAACTGATCTAGTTTATGCCATGGTATAGAAATGGCGCCCAGTAGAAGGAATGAGAACTCCGGAAATGCACATGATCCAAAGATAAGGAAGGATCATATCTTTCATGGTCTTAAGCTAGAATTTATAAGAGAAATAGTCTCCCATGTATTATCATCATGTGAAGAAATAATATCATGTGTTGATAAGATAAGTAAAGAGTTTACTGAGTCCTATGGATTTGAAGGGAAGCAAGAGAAGAAAAGGATAGAAGATAGAAATATGGATAAAGGGAAGAGGGAAAAGAAGAATTTTCCCATATGTGGTAACTGTGGAAAGAAACACCCTGGAACTAGCCTGAAAGGAAAGGGAGTTTGTTATAAGTGTGGAGGAAAAGGGCACAAAGTACGTGACTGCAAGGGTATGAAAATTGTTTCAAATGTACAATGCTTCATTTGCAAGAAGTTTGGACACTACGCGAACCTATGTCCCAGTCATCAGACTATGCCGCAAATGATGTTATTGGATAATAATCAAGTTATGATACTACCACATATGAAGAAGAATGATTAGAGTTCTTATGTTGATTATGTCAATTGAGTGTTGTATCAACAATGTACTTGTTATAATAATTATGGAGTATATAAGGATTGTACTGCAGTACTATTTCATTAAGGACTTGAGATTGTGTGGAACAAAGAAAAGTGACTCAATAGCAGGATAAATTTTTGGAAAATATATGGTCGAGAGAATATAGTTCTGATACTGAGGTAATGATTTTGGAATAATATGTGATTATTTTGGATAAATTATATTGGATATTCTTGACTACCCTGGAACTGATTAATGATTTGTATATTCCATCATTGTTGGGGTTTAAAACATTTTTTTGGATTAATGAACTATATCCAGCATTCTATATGGAATAGGGGAGCATGAATGTAATCAATAAGGAATATGGTAATTCAAGATGTTTCAGTTTATTAAAAGAATACAAGATGAAGTTATTCATATGCTATTGCGGGGTAAAAAGGATCTATATTATGTTTACCTTCCTTATAAATGTTGGACTGTGAGTTTGGACAGAAGTATTTTGGATAGTTCTAGTTTGGATTATTTTGGATTACCATAAAAGGAAAACCCGGAGGTTGGGCGGCAACCCGTCGCATCTGACAAGGCTGCGAGACTTGAACCCGCAACCGAAGGGCGACAAGGGTGTATCACCTACCACTGGACCATGAGATGTCCTGGATTAAATAATGTAGTTTTTATTAAAAGATCATGTAGATGAATTATAAATTCATTTATTTTGGAACCCTATACGAATAGTGTAAATAGAATTTTTTTACATTCTATTATCTTTTAGAGTGAAAGATGAGTTTGTGGTAGAAATTTATTAATGGATAAAACTATAATTATAAAGTAAGTATATCTCCTTATGATGTTATCCAATCTCATAAATAAATTCCTCAATATTAAGAAAAGCAACTTTGAACAAAAATGTTTTCCTAAATGGTACCTTAAATCATCACTAATTTATGGCTTTGGGATTGTTGGCCTTTTTATAGCCATGTTCTCTACCACTCTCCATCAGATAATTGATGGTTAGATTTTTCTTCCATATCCATATTTTCCTACATGGAACCCTAGTATGTGTTATTTTCGGTAATCTTTATACTTTCGACTCTTTATTTTAAATAGAGGCCTCATTAATTCATTTTTCGATGTGGGATTTCAACTAAGATATTTTGAAACGTCAAAAATGTGTTATCCCAATACCCTATATTTTGTTGAACCGATGGTACTTCAAATCATCATAGATTGATGAGTTTAAGGACCTCAATTTTATACTTTTTTGTGATTGATGACCTCAATCACTACCTATAAATATTTACATTTTTCCTCCAATTATATGTCTCAAATTGCCACCAATGTTCTCCTAATCGAGATCATAATTTGGTGGTGACCCTTTCATTTCTCTTTTTCTCATATTAAGACTAAATTTTAGTAACCCAATTTCCGATGTGGGGTTTCCCACAAATATATTATATATTTTCAACCTTTTATTTTCGAAGAACAATTTCAAATTGCGAGGACGCAATTTATTGAAGGAGGGGAGAATGTAACACCCCAAGATTTCATAGTGTGTTAGTTCTTCAAAATAATTCAATAACTTTCACTACATGCAACACAAAGATCAAACACACCATGACTTACCAAACAAGCCGTTCAAAAGAGGTTATGAATAGTATTAGATAAATTTTAATGTTTATATAATCTTTATAATTTTAGAATCCATATTATGAGTTTCTTAGACATAATGTAAGAACAAATTCATTTTCAGTATTTCAATTTTACCAAATTTTAATAGTTAACCCTTTTTAGATACTATATTTTAAACTTTTTGACTTAATGGGGACATCAAAAATTTAAAATGAAACATCCCAAGCTTCCACGGTACGCTAGCGTGTGTTGTACGCAACACCGAGTTCTAACACACCGTAACCAATCAAACTAGCCGCTATGAATAGTAATACCTACTTTTTGAAATTATATATATTTCATATTTGAAAATGGACTTCATTTTTGGATTCGGAATATCGAATTTATCCTGAGGTGAAATTGTGGTACTTTTCGGATAACTTTCATATTTTGATGAATAGTGAAAATTACTAAATTTTAATTAAAAAAGACTTTTTTAATCAAAATAATTAATAGTGATAAATTATGAATTTGAGTGGTTTTAAAGTATATTTAGAATATATTTTTACCATTCAATTTAATGTTTATCATTGGACATAATTTTACAATTAAACCGAACAAAAACAAGTGTCAATCTTTTGATAGTTATTATCTCTTAAAAACACGCTTTTTGTTTTGACAACGGGAATTAATTTTAAATTAATTTCTGCCACTTCTGTGTTTTGAATTTAGAAAAATGGATTCCATATTTGGAATCAGGATGTTCAAATTGTGTAAATAGGTAACTTTTATTTTTAGACATTTTGAATAATTACTGCGGTAAATATTTTATTTACCATGGTTAAAGGGTAAATCCCGTAAATAAGGGTTAAAAAATAATATTATAATAATACAAAAATACCCTAAAACGTGTCCTAACCTTATTGGTGGACACATACCCGACCATGGGCATCCTTGGGTCAATTTGGGGACCCCTTGGAGCCACTTGTATGTGGTAGGGACACATTATATTAATAAAGTTAAAATAATAATAAAAATGGCATAAGCTTACATCTTTTAGAAGAACAATTTTTACATAGGGTTATACATGTTGGATTTTCGATTATAAATATTAATTAGAAAGATAAAAATATTTCCTACATAATGATGTTTTATTTATAATTTTTAGACATTAAATAATTTATTTTATTTATGACACAATGATGATGTAGTAATTACTAAAATAGTAAAAAATTAACATAATTGATATTATAAATACCCAAA
The DNA here is from genome assembly GCA_963277665.1 of Viscum album. Classification (NCBI taxonomy): domain Eukaryota; kingdom Viridiplantae; phylum Streptophyta; class Magnoliopsida; order Santalales; family Viscaceae; genus Viscum; species Viscum album. The sequence goes on along the minus strand of OY728144.1, from coordinate 200,264,736 downwards.
TAAATATAATATGAAACTTTTAATGAATTACACTAATTTTCTAGGATAATATGATATATTAGGATTGATTTAATTGACTTTTTTAGAAGTAATCAATCTGTTATGAGTTTCAAAAAAATCAACTATTGAATAGTGTCAAAATTGACATAAAAGAGTTCTTAAAACAAATATTATATTATTAATTGATATTAAATTCCTAAAAATCTAAGGTTCGGCCAAGAGACTTATATTATGATAGGTTAATCATTAATGGACCACTTGGGGGTCTCTTGGATGTATATAGTAAGTTTATTAACCATATTATATAAAAATACAAAGAGACATTGTAAAAGTGAAACTAATTAACTTGGAGTTAATACTTAAAGATAAGGTTAATATAAGTACCCAAACCTGTCTAAATTCTATTGGATGAGTTGTTTTCGACCTATACCCACCTCATACTTTGAATAGTCAACTTTGGAGCCTTTGAAAACCGAATATGAATTTATTATAAATTAATATTTCTAGCTTTTCCAAAAGTGCCCCTCACCCCTCTTATAAAAGGGCACTCCTCCTTCTCTTTTCCTCACACCTCTCAAGCCACTTGGCTCATCCAAACTCTGCCCAAATAAGCTCCCCAAATCCCTCTCCTCCTCCTTGAAGCTTCCCCTTAGGCAGAAAGCATTTCAAGAAGTCCTTTGGTTCCAACCAAAGTGAGTTACCTAGATTAAAGGTAACGATTTCTCTTAAATTATTTTCATTTATTTTGCTTCTCCAACCCCCAAACTCTTTTTATTTCCTTTCTTTTGTAACAACACCAGTATCCACAATATACTAGGATGTTGTTATAAGAAGGATTCAAACTACACATACACACAACTCCATCTAATGGATGATGAACATAATGTTTCTGTGGATGGCAAACTAACGCCTCACGAAACGATGATTGTTCAAATACATCTTACCGCCTCTCATGGTGGCCATTATGATGGAACTGTAATTAAATATGAGATTAATGATATATATTTTATATATAAGCTTCTGTAATTCCATTTTATTTCATACCATTATTCGTTTCGTGTTGTATATACATACGATAATTTCATTTGAGGAAGTGCGGACTACCGCCCCCTTAAAATGATATGACTCGTTCATACCACACATGGAACGTATAAAGGATGGTGTTAATGAACTTAAGTAACATATATAAAATATTATATTATACTGGAATAGTAATATACCTATGTATCATTTGGATTCAATTCTTTTAAAATAAAAATTAAATGGAAGTAGCGTTCGTGCGTACGTACGAACTACCGTCTCCACGAACGCGGTGAGATCCATCCTCCATCGTATCCATTCAAGTCTTATTCTCATTTTAGGGTTAAATGTTAATATCATTATTATTATGAATAAGATTTAATCTATCCATTACAAACATGTCTTACGTAACCAAACATTTAAGAAGAACGAATCGATTATCACCTGAAACGATGATAATACTAAGATATTATTAATAAAGCAATGTTAAAAGATCATATATGATATAATATTAATGTATATGATTCTTGTATAATTTAATAACAATTATTTCACCATTATACAGGAGGTTAACCTACCCCAACAAAGGAAAAGTACAAGGTAAGGGTTTATTTCACAATCTCTTCATTATCCGAGGTTGTTTATACGTAATAATCTACTGGGATATCTTTATCATCCACATCCATGTTTCTTAAAAATGTATTTCAAAAAATTTTTACTATTTACAAGAATATGGGTTAAAGTCATTTATACCCTTGTTTGACTTTTTATAAGAGGTTTATAAAGGAATCTTTCCGTCGTTTTCAAAACAAGGTCCTTTTTAACCTTTTCGACAGAATTGAGGTAAGAATGTTTTTTTTAACTTATACGGCGGGTACGGTTATTTTCCGCCGTTATAAAATCGTCGAAGCTTTCCATACAAGCTTATAAGAATATTTTCAAAGAAAATGTTTTATTTTATATGGACCTTAAATGATTTCAAAATAAAAGGAGATACTTCTTTAAAAAGAATTTTGATTTCATCTATGTCAACATCCTTTGATGGATTTTAAGATTATTTGAAGTTGATTTATTATGATACAAAACTTCTATATTGTATTGAAGGTTTTGTGATATGTTTGACTATGGATGTGCTATTTTTATACCATTCATAGTTTATGGTGAAATTATTGACATTTCGTATGCTAGTTTTAATACGAATGTTTATGTTATGTTTAAACCTTTTCATATGGGAATGCATTGGACTTAATAAGTGACGGGTGGAGCCCGTTATAGCTCCTCGATGCATCGGTAGGTCTCATGAGACAAACTAGTGTCTTGGCACAAGGCCTTGACAAAATCTTATTTGTAGTCTTGGCACGAGGCCTTGGCTATGTGGTTATGATAGTCTGGCATTATGCATTCCAACATTATGAAAGTGGGTATTGATATTGCATGTGATTATTCGATTAGTAGAATATCCATGTGAATAAGTAAATGGCATTATTTCATTTTACTTTTGCCATACTATGTTGAAGTTCAATTTTAAAAGGCTTTTGTTTTAGTAATTCATTGCCTTAAATGTTTATGATTATTTTGAATGTTCCGCTATATTGTTATCCTTACTGGGCATTTGAGCTCACCCCTTTTCTATGTTTTATATTTCCCAGGTAGTGAAGAAGTAAATTATGAATGACTTGCAGGGATATTATGAGGGGTTAATAGTGTGGATATGAAGACTTTGTTGTTGTAGTAGTTTTTCACTTTGAAATGTAATGTAAAACTTATGAATATATCTAGTGTTTCCAAGGCTACTAAACCAATCGATCTTTCGAGATTTGATCTTTCTTGTGATCATGCCAATGTTATGTAATAATGCATCGACTCTGGGTAACTGGGGTCGGGGCGTTACAGTTGGTATCAGAGGAAGTTTAGTACAAACCTTGGAAGCTAGATTTAGATAAACTCTGATTAGAGCACGTAGACCTAAGATGAACTTTGAGGATTAGTATAGAAGAACTTCCTAGAATTTTGGTATTGTAGAGATTTTGTGAGTTTTCCGAGGAATAAATCCCTGTCTGGATACGAGCAGGTAGAGGTGGCTCTGGCACAGATGTACCTAGGGGTAAAACCCGAAAACACCGCTTTGAGCTAGACTTGAACGGGAACTGGTGCACGACAACGGGCCTTGCTGCACTCTTGGTTACGACACTCCCGGGGGATATGCTTAGGATAACTCTCATTTTCTTTACAAATCATTATGAAGGGTTTATGAGTATATACTTCCTCAAAGAGTACATTTTTATGATTATGGATTATATCCATAAATAGTTCAATTTATGTTAAGTGTTTTATAAGTATGGGATTATGTGTTTTGATTCATAAACTGATCTAGTTTATGCCATGGTATAGAAATGGCGCCCAGTAGAAGGAATGAGAACTCCGGAAATGCACATGATCCAAAGATAAGGAAGGATCATATCTTTCATGGTCTTAAGCTAGAATTTATAAGAGAAATAGTCTCCCATGTATTATCATCATGTGAAGAAATAATATCATGTGTTGATAAGATAAGTAAAGAGTTTACTGAGTCCTATGGATTTGAAGGGAAGCAAGAGAAGAAAAGGATAGAAGATAGAAATATGGATAAAGGGAAGAGGGAAAAGAAGAATTTTCCCATATGTGGTAACTGTGGAAAGAAACACCCTGGAACTAGCCTGAAAGGAAAGGGAGTTTGTTATAAGTGTGGAGGAAAAGGGCACAAAGTACGTGACTGCAAGGGTATGAAAATTGTTTCAAATGTACAATGCTTCATTTGCAAGAAGTTTGGACACTACGCGAACCTATGTCCCAGTCATCAGACTATGCCGCAAATGATGTTATTGGATAATAATCAAGTTATGATACTACCACATATGAAGAAGAATGATTAGAGTTCTTATGTTGATTATGTCAATTGAGTGTTGTATCAACAATGTACTTGTTATAATAATTATGGAGTATATAAGGATTGTACTGCAGTACTATTTCATTAAGGACTTGAGATTGTGTGGAACAAAGAAAAGTGACTCAATAGCAGGATAAATTTTTGGAAAATATATGGTCGAGAGAATATAGTTCTGATACTGAGGTAATGATTTTGGAATAATATGTGATTATTTTGGATAAATTATATTGGATATTCTTGACTACCCTGGAACTGATTAATGATTTGTATATTCCATCATTGTTGGGGTTTAAAACATTTTTTTGGATTAATGAACTATATCCAGCATTCTATATGGAATAGGGGAGCATGAATGTAATCAATAAGGAATATGGTAATTCAAGATGTTTCAGTTTATTAAAAGAATACAAGATGAAGTTATTCATATGCTATTGCGGGGTAAAAAGGATCTATATTATGTTTACCTTCCTTATAAATGTTGGACTGTGAGTTTGGACAGAAGTATTTTGGATAGTTCTAGTTTGGATTATTTTGGATTACCATAAAAGGAAAACCCGGAGGTTGGGCGGCAACCCGTCGCATCTGACAAGGCTGCGAGACTTGAACCCGCAACCGAAGGGCGACAAGGGTGTATCACCTACCACTGGACCATGAGATGTCCTGGATTAAATAATGTAGTTTTTATTAAAAGATCATGTAGATGAATTATAAATTCATTTATTTTGGAACCCTATACGAATAGTGTAAATAGAATTTTTTTACATTCTATTATCTTTTAGAGTGAAAGATGAGTTTGTGGTAGAAATTTATTAATGGATAAAACTATAATTATAAAGTAAGTATATCTCCTTATGATGTTATCCAATCTCATAAATAAATTCCTCAATATTAAGAAAAGCAACTTTGAACAAAAATGTTTTCCTAAATGGTACCTTAAATCATCACTAATTTATGGCTTTGGGATTGTTGGCCTTTTTATAGCCATGTTCTCTACCACTTTCCATCAGATAATTGATGGTTAGATTTTTCTTCCATATCCATATTTTCCTACATGGAACCCTAGTATGTGTTATTTTCGGTAATCTTTATACTTTCGACTCTTTATTTTAAATAGAGGCCTCATTAATTCATTTTTCGATGTGGGATTTCAACTAAGATATTTTGAAACGTCAAAAATGTGTTATCCCAATACCCTATATTTTGTTGAACCGATGGTACTTCAAATCATCATAGATTGATGAGTTTAAGGACCTCAATTTTATACTTTTTTGTGATTGATGACCTCAATCACTACCTATAAATATTTACATTTTTCCTCCAATTATATGTCTCAAATTGCCACCAATGTTCTCCTAATCGAGATCATAATTTGGTGGTGACCCTTTCATTTCTCTTTTTCTCATATTAAGACTAAATTTTAGTAACCCAATTTCCGATGTGGGGTTTCCCACAAATATATTATATATTTTCAACCTTTTATTTTCGAAGAACAATTTCAAATTGCGAGGACGCAATTTATTGAAGGAGGGGAGAATGTAACACCCCAAGATTTCATAGTGTGTTAGTTCTTCAAAATAATTCAATAACTTTCACTACATGCAACACAAAGATCAAACACACCATGACTTACCAAACAAGCCGTTCAAAAGAGGTTATGAATAGTATTAGATAAATTTTAATGTTTATATAATCTTTATAATTTTAGAATCCATATTATGAGTTTCTTAGACATAATGTAAGAACAAATTCATTTTCAGTATTTCAATTTTACCAAATTTTAATAGTGAACCCTTTTTAGATACTATATTTTAAACTTTTTGACTTAATGGGGACATCAAAAATTTAAAATGAAACATCCCAAGCTTCCACGGTACGCTAGCGTGTGTTGTACGCAACACCGAGTTCTAACACACCGTAACCAATCAAACTAGCCGCTATGAATAGTAATACCTACTTTTTGAAATTATATATATTTCATATTTGAAAATGGACTTCATTTTTGGATTCGGAATATCGAATTTATCCTGAGGTGAAATTTTGGTACTTTTCGGATAACTTTCATATTTTGATGAATAGTGAAAATTACTAAATTTTAATTAAAAAAGACTTTTTTAATCAAAATAATTAATAGTGATAAATTATGAATTTGAGTGGTTTTAAAGTATATTTAGAATATATTTTTACCATTCAATTTAATGTTTATCATTGGACATAATTTTACAATTAAACCGAACATAAACAAGTGTCAATCTTTTGATAGTTATTATCTCTTAAAAACACGCTTTTTGTTTTGACAACGGGAATTAATTTTAAATTAATTTCTGCCACTTCTGTGTTTTGAATTTAGAAAAATGGATTCCATATTTGGAATCAGGATGTTCAAATTGTGTAAATAGGTAACTTTTATTTTTAGACATTTTGAATAATTACTGCGGTAAATATTTTATTTACCATGGTTAAAGGGTAAATCCGGTAAATAAGGGTTAAAAAATAATATTATAATAATACAAAATTACCCTAAAACGTGTCCTAACCTTATTGGTGGACACATACCCGACCATGGGTATCCTTGGGTCAATTTGGGGACCCCTTGGAGCCACTTGTATGTGGTAGGGACACATTATATTAATAAAGTTAAAATAAAAATAAAAATGGCATAAGCTTACATCTTTTAGAAGAACAATTTTTAGATAGGGTTATACATGTTGGATTTTCGATTATAAATATTCATTAGAAAGCTAAAACGATTTCCTACATAATGATGTTTTATTTATATTTTTTAGACATTAAATAATTTATTTTATTTATGACACAATGATGATGTAGTAATTACTAAAATAGTAAAAAATTAACATAATTGATATTATAAATACCCAAATAAATATAATATGAAACGTTTAATGAATTAAACTAATTTTCTAGGATAATATGATATATTAGGATTGATTTAATTGACTTTGTTCTAAGTAATCAATCTGTTATGAGTTTCAAAAAAATCAACTATTGAATAGTGTCAAAATTGACAAAAAAGAGTTCTTAAAACAAATATTATATTATTAATTGATATTAAATTCCTAAAAATCTAAGGTTCGGCCAAGAGACTTATATTATGATAGGTTAATCATTAATGGACCACTTGGGGGTCTCTTGGATGTATATAGTAAGTTTATTAACCATATTATATAAAAATACAAAGAGACATTGTAAAAGTGAAACTAATTAACTTGGAGTTAATACTTAAAGATAAGGTTAATATAAGTACCCAAACCTGTCTAAATTCTATTGGATGAGTTGTTTTCGACCTATACCCAGCTCATCCTTTGAATAGTAAACTTTTGAGCCTTTGGAAACCGAATATGAATTTATTATAAATTAATATTTCTAGCTTTTCCAAAAGTGCCCCTCACCCCTCTTATAAAAGGGCACTCCTTCTTCTCTTTTCCTCACACCTCTCAAGCCACTTGGCTCGTCCAAACTCTGCCCAACTAAGCTCCCCAAATCCCTCTCCTCCTCCTTGAAGCTTCCCCTTAGGCAGAAAGAATTTCAAGAAGTCCTTTGGTTCCAACCAAAGTGAGTTACCTAGATTAAAGGTAACGATTTCTCTTAAATTATTTTCATTTATTTTGCTTCTCCAACCCCCAAACTCTTTTTATTTCCTTTCTTTTGTAACAACACCAGTATCCACAATATACTAGGATGTTGTTATAAGAAGGATTCAAACTACACATACACACAACTCCATCTAATGGATGATGAACATAATGTTTCTGTGGATGGCAAACTAACGCCTCACGAAACGATGATTGTTCAAATACATCTTACCGCCTCTCATGGTGGCCATTATGATGGCACTGTAATTAAATATGAGATTAATGATATATATTTTATATATAAGCTTCTGTAATTCCATTTTATTTCATACCATTATTCGTTTCATGTTTTATATACATACGATAATTTCATTTGAGGAAGTGCGGACTACCGCCCCCTTAAAATGATATGACTCGTTCATACCACACATGGAACGTATAAAGGATGGTGTTAATGAACTTAAGTAACATATATAAAATATTATATTATACTGGAATAGTAATATACCTATGTATCATTTGGATTCAATTCTTTTAAAATAAAAATTAAATGGAAGTAGCGTTCGTGCGTACGTACGAACTACCGTCTCCACGAACGCGGTGAGATCCATCCTCCATCGTATCCATTCAAGTCTTATTCTCATTTTAGGGTTAAAAATAATGTTAATATCATTCTGATTATGAATAAGATTTAATCTATCCATTACAAACATGTCTTACGTAACCAAACATTTAAGAAGAACGAATCGATTATCACCTGAAACGACGATAATACTAAGATATTATTAATAAAGAAATGTTAAAAGATCATATATGATATCATATTAATGTATATGATTCTTGTATAATTTAATAACAATTATTTCACCATTATAAAGGAGGTTAACCTACCCCAACAAAGGAAAAGTACAAGGTAAGGGTTTATTTCACAATCTCTTCATTATCCGAGGTTGTTTATACGTAATAATCTACTGGGATATCTTTATCATCCACATCCATGTTTCTTAAAAATGTATTTCAAAACATTTTTACTATTTACAAGAATATGGGTTAAAGTCATTTATACCCTTGTTTGACTTTTTATAAGAGGTTTATAAAGGAATCTTTCTGTCGTTTTCAAAACAAGGTCCTTTTTAACCTTTTCGACAGAATTGAGGTAAGAATGTTTTTTTTAACTTATACGGCGGGTACGGTTATTTTCCGCCATTATAAAATCGTCGAAGCTTTCCATACAAGCTTATAAAAATATTTTCAAAGAAAATGTTTTATTTTATATGGACCTTAAATGATTTCAAAATAAAAGGAGATACTTCTTTAAAAAGAATTTTGATTTCATCTATGTCAACATCCTTTGATGGATTTTAAGATTATTTGAAGTTGATTTATTATGATACAAAACTTCTATATTGTATTGAAGGTTTTGTGATATGTTTGACTGTGGATGTGCTATTTTTATACCATTCATAGTTTATGGTGAAATTATTGACATTTCGTATGCTAGTTTTAATACGAATGTTTATGTTATGTTTAAACCTTTTCATATGGGAATGCATTGGACTTAATAAGTGACGGGTGGAGCCCGCTATAGCTCCTCGATGCATCGGTAGGTCTCATGAGACAAACTAGTGTCTTGGCACAAGGCCTTGACAAAATCTTATTTGTAGTCTTGGCACGAGGCCTTGGCTATGTGGTTATGATAGTCTGGCATTATGCATTCCAACATTATGAAAGTGGTTATTGATATTGCATGTGATTATTCGATTAGTAGAATATCCATGTGAATAAGTAAATGGCATTATTTCATTTTACTTTTGCCATACTATGTTGAAGTTCAATTTTAAAAGGCTTTTGTTTTAGTAATTCATTGCCTTAAATGTTTATGATTATTTTGAATGTTCCGCTATATTGTTATCCTTACTGGGCATTTGAGCTCACCCCTTTTCTATGTTTTATTTTTCCCAGGTAGTGAAGAAGTAAATTATGAATGACTTTCAGGGATATTATGAGGGGTTAATAGTGTGGATATGAAGACTTTGTTGTTGTAGTAGTTTTTCACTTTGAAATGTAATGTAAAACTTATGAATATATCTAGTGTTTCTAAGGCTACTAAACCAATCGGTCTTTCGAGATTTGATCTTTCTTGTGATCATGCCAATGTTATGTAATAATGCACCGACTCTGGGTAACTGGGGTCGGGGCGTTACAGATGGAGAGAGTCTTCCCATGCTATCACATAGAGTAGTTGGTTTTCCTATTTTTGGTATTCCTTTGTGGTTGGAATTGTAGTTGGATATTTTTTTTCTTCTCTTGAGTTGTTTAGTTTCTGCTATTTGTTTTTAGTTATAGAATATATTTATCTTTTTCATAGTTTTCTCTTATTTTATATATATTCCATGTTTTTGCTTCAGGTTGGGATAAATTGTTCTCTCTATTTTTTGTTTAATGCTTGGGTGTTACTTGCTAACTTAGGAGGATTGGGAACTCTCTTCAGGTATGTGACTATCAGGTCAGGTTCTAGTTTGATAGGGTATTCATGTTGGTTCTTCATAAGTTTGGTGGCCTAATTTGAATTAGTTCCATTGCATGAAACATTTTCATGTCCCCTTATCAAATTGGTTAAAAAAATTTCATGAGAAGAATTCTGGAGAAAAGTTTTAACCACTTTATAAGTAATTTTATTAGAACCATTTTGAGTGTGAACTTGAGATACAAGATGTTAAATATTAATTCAAATTAATATAACAAAATTATGTAATTTATTAAATGAATATTCAAAACCATTATCAATCCTAATATGTTTAATTGAATAATCTAGGAAATGTGCCCTTAAATTTATTATTTGGGAAATACATTTTACAAACACCAGGATGTGAGTTGATAATAGACAAAAATGGGACCATATAGTTGAAACATAAATCATGATCATAAAATATCTTAATATTCCACTTGGTGGATAATTGGACCACATATTTCACCATGAATTTTTTATAAAAACATAGGGAATTCAGTCCTAATTTTCTATGGTGATGGTATTATAATTAATTTTCCTTGCAAACAAACTACACCTGAAAAATCATTAGGTGTAAGAACCTTTTTATCAACAAATATATGACCATTTATACATTTCATTATTTTATATAGGTATTCAATACCTCTTATGGGACTGGTTAGAAAGTTTCTCATGAATCAAATTGTGATATTTGTTAACACTAATTATATAGAGGTATTCAACACCTCTGAGGGGACCAGTTAGGGATGAACTCCACACCGAGGGGGGGGGGGGTGAATTAGTGTTGATAATTTTAAAATTTTAATCCCTTTATCTTTTACCTCTATCACTGGTTAAGGTTAATTGGTTTTCTTATTCTATCTTCTCACCTTTGTCCTTTCATGAAACATATCCAAAAACACATAAACAAAAAGGGTATAGTGATTTAAAAGGTCCACCTATTAATAGAATAAGTATAGTATATGGTGTGATATGTATTCCAAAAAGATCATGTGACCCACTAGATTCATCATACGAGCATTACACTATAGTCTCCCAATAGTGTATAAGTTTGCATCTCACTCAACTCCGTTTGGTGTATCCTTCACCTTACAATGAAAATAATTTCGTTAATAATGGGAGATTATTCTACCAATTAAGAACTCTAACATGTTATTGATCTGTATCTTGGTCTTTTTATTCTTCTTCCTCTCTTACTTTCATAACAACATGAAAGAAATACCTTCTTGTTTTGTTTGAAATTATTGAAGCATATAACTTATTCATTCTCTTCAAAATGGAAAGTCTTACTTATTTCTTTATTTCTTATAAAAACACTTAATTTAGTGAAAAATTGAACTATATAGGTTCTTTTTATCTGTCCCTCTTATTCTCATATTCTTATACTTTAGTGCATAATAGTATTGCATTGTAACTTCCTCTTTACTGTATTTGATACAAAATACTACTTTAAGTTAAATTTAGTTCCAGATCTTATGTTCACCCTAATACTCAAAGAATTTATTTATTTCTATACAGTATCAATTATCATCTCTGAATAGTCTCTAAGTATATCCTCTATTCAATGAATAATAATACTATCTTATTTTTTATTTCTCTCTACCATATATATTTATATATCTTTGACCATAATAAAAAACTGAAATTCAAATTTTAAATTCAAATTACTATCTTCATCCACTATCAAATAATTCTCAACTTATCCCACTTTATTTAAAACTATTGAATTATATAAGAACTTTTAGAAACCATGGATAATGATAAATTATTTTTGAGATCAACCATGAGTTGATTTTGAGTTAGTAATAAATCCACATCGGAAAATCTACTAAAAACTAAAGCATTAATTTAGACTAGGATTTTTTATCTCGACACCATGACATACTATAAGTCATTTAAACATGATTTCACTAAAAAAATTGAAATGTGATGTGTTGGGACCAATTTTGTTCCAACTAATCTAAACCAATTTGATAACCACTTCAGTATTCTCAATACTATGTCATGATTCCTCTATGACATTTCACACACAGATATTTTTCAAACACCAGAACATGCACTATGGAAAATTTCAACCCATGTTGATGTTATGACAACAAATTTATAAAATAATAAAAATGATCCCAATATAAACCATAGTTTATTGTCTATGAAATTCTTAGATAGGGAAATGTATTTCATACCATAGGCTCCTCCTTAGAATATATCTTCCCATTTCACACTTCAAATAACAACCCCATTGATTACTTATTCCATTAATCAATGCCTAGATGTTTTGATATTCTAAAAAATATCCATTGAAGTCAGAACATGAAATAGTCCCTATAGTTTTGGATTAATAGAAAGTCATTAAGATTATCTCCATGACATATAAAATCTATCCATTTCATATAGGCAAACATTTATATTGAAACACCCAGTTAATGTTCACCAAGGAATAGTACTCTCCGTTTTTCCATCCCAAACATTTATTTATTTTGGAGATTTTCACAATTCCTACAAAGGATACAACATGATGTGGTGATCCTTGTTTTTAATCCTAGAGAACATAATCTTCAACCCGAATCAACGAAGACTTCCAAAACATTTCCTTGTTCTCCATTTTAAATATGAGAATCTATTCAATTAAAATGCCATGGGAAAAACCCGTTTCAATGATTCTCTTCACATTTTCATGAAACTTCAATCACTTTTGGTCACCATGAATAACATATTATCCTTTTTTGTCTATAAGGATCATGATAATAGTATTATTATATATAAATTATCAAAGTTTAGTTCACAGTTTCATCACTATATTTAAATACAATAACCCTTCATATAAACTTACCATCTTCTAAGTCATACAAATCAAGTCATAAAAATAATCTATTAATTTTATTCTTCTAATGAAACACTTATTATTCTATTATTTAAGCCTCTAGAATAAAGCCTTAGATGATAAAAACATGCATACACAAGAATCTAGCAGCACAATTTTACTTCATTCAATATTCTTATCATTGAAAATTGTTTTTTTTGACATAGAATGAAACAACCATAGGTTGGTGTAGATATCATGATGAAGATTACATAAATTGTGTTAGTTATTCCAGATAACAGACACATTTTATGTGATGAATAGTTTCACTTAAAAACTATGTTCAACATCAAAGTGATCCTTGAAATGACACTCCTTTATACACTGTAATGTTTTATCCATAGCTAAATGAAATCTATACTAAATATAGTGATCTGTAGGTATCTACGATGCCAACCTGTATGGTGAAATCTTTGGACAATGTGCTCTTAAAAACTCATTATTCTATGCTAATCCATGTAGTAAATCTTTCATTACTATGTTTCCTCTACATAACCTCCATGACCACTCAATACTGGATGCCACCCTTAAGATCAACCAAGGTGTCTTTTGATGCCTTTACCTACTTGGGTGGAAGCGTTGTCCAGAGTTGGAAAATATTTTTTCTTAAACCTAAACTCTATTTAAAAAAATGCATATAATAATAATAGCACCCCCATAGACAAAATTTCAGCTTTAATCCTTCACTTTTACTCATCAAACTTCATCTATATTTTTTACTCAACATGAATATGGATGAACCATCACTAATGATATCATAAAATAGATATAAAATTTATAATTATAAATTATTTATGGAAATACTTATTTGAAAACACTTTTTTTCTATAACCTTTTAAAAAATACAACACAAACAAAATGGTCAAAAAAACTCTCCCTTTTTATTTATTTTCAATACACACAATAAATGATATATTAATACGTGAAACTATATTTCTCATTATCATTTACTTATATCACCCCCATTTTTATCAAGTTTCATTTTTATACCCCTTATTTATATACAATAAAAAGTCATTGAGAGAGGATGTTATCATTCCATACCTAAGAAATGGGACATCCACTATTCCACTCTAAATCTTCATGATCCATACTCAGTATAGAAGAAAAAGGGTTTGATTTAGAAAAAAAATTTCTATTATCAACTGATTATGATACCAAATGAATTTAGATACTCATACAATAATTAAATGATATCCAATAATTTCAGGCTAATATAATTGATGATACCAATTGAAATACTATTTTTTATGAGATATATCAACTTGAATTTATTATACTCACTTAAATATACATGTTAAGATCATTCAAGTACAAATTATAATATTTCAAAGATCTAAATAAGTTATTCAAACTTTAAATTTTATGTCATTTTTTTATATTAAATTTCTCCTCTGCAATATTAGGTTCTAAATTTATTTACCTAGGAAGAGAAAATAAGAAAACATACCCTATTAATGAAATCTATTCAGGAATATTGTAGAATACTGAATTACATGGAATAAATAATTATGGAAGATTATTCAAAATTAAACAACTATCTCCCCATTATGAAGACACTCCACTTAATCCTCATCAAGGAAGATCTACTTTAATGTATTGTCTTTAGAATACCAACTATGATATTAGACCAGGACTATATCTTTATCATCTTGTTGTTAGTATTGACAAAACTTTATTCAGATTCATTAAAGATGGTTTTATTTATCAGGTTTTAGAACTATAATTAATAGATTAATCAAAGTTGGTGGATTATTCATATTTATTATCTAGGATTGAAAACATCCACTCCTTCTCAATTTCTTCCCTAAGAACATGCTTAACCATTAATTCTCTCTATTATAAGTATAAATATATCACATAGTGGTAAGGTAATACGGTGGAACTCCTTCTTCTATCCTTTATGATTCAATATTAACTTTTAAAATATTATTTTGTTTTAGATAAAATGGTTCTATTAATATATTAAACATATTTGTGTGTAACACCAGTATTTTCATAGCCTTCATTCCAAATATAGTTTGTATTTTCTTTAAGACTTATTCTTGTGATAAAATAATGGTTATTTTTTTATAATTATGTCCAACATTCTTATATCACCCAAAAAATATTCTCCAACTATAGGTTTTTAATTTTTTGGTAACCACTCAATAAATTTTACCTATTCATGATGGTGTCCTTTTTCATTTTTAGCACTGTATTTTACTTTTTCTTCTTTTATTTTCTTTAATTTCTATAAATCATCCATCCAAACATTCAAAAATAAATTTGATACCTTGGAAACATTTTTGGAGTTTCCACATAGATCCTCAGGAGTGGAATCATTTAAAATAGTACATTTATACTTAAAAATACTTTTGAACTTATTATTTTTTCATTGGATCTGATCTTATTTCTTTTTATTGTCCAAGGTTGAATTATCCTTCTTATGAAATTTATGGGGAAAAACAAGGAAAATGACTTTATTCTTTTTCTATCCCAAGGGAATAAATTATTTATTCATTGAATTATTTGGTTTTATTTCAATATATTCTTTTGATACATTCTTATATGTTCATGAACCACCATTGTGACCATAACCACTATAAAAACCATTGATTTTCCAAGTTCTTAAATCCATTTGAGATAAACAGGGTAATCTATTTTATTTGTGGGTATTACTTCTTCTATAGATTTATCCCCGTGATATGTTGTTCCTTTTTTTTATCTTAAATGAATGGATTATACCAGTATTCCAATTCACAACATCCAAACTATTTATACCCCTAATAATTCCCAATAAAACCGATTCTTCTTTGGAAAACTGCATACTATCCTGTATTTCTATCCTATTATTTTTACGATTTATCCACAATTGGTTGGGATTATTTTAGGAATCCAATGTCCAAAAACAATATTCTATTCACCATAAACAAGGTGGTAGTATTCTCATTACTTTACATCACTCATTTTTGTATATATTTTTATTTTAAACCTATGATGTTTATAGAAACATATTTGGAATATTCATTAGGATTTGAAATGGACGGTATCTTAATTCTTGAGAATTATTAATAAATATATTTTGATGATTTTTTATCTAATTTACACTAAAAGGAGGTCTCTTAAAATAAGAATCCTCCTTATAACATTCTATAGCTACAAATCCTCTTTCATCAACTCCTTATGAAGATATGGCTTGATAATTTTTCAATTTTATTAATTTAACCTCAAGCTCAAGGGACTTCATATGGATATTTTTTTTTCTCATTATCCACTAAATTAATTCTATCATCACAAAATTTTATTATTACATATTCATAATCATTCACTTTGATATTTTCTTATAATAATGTGTAAAGTTCATTTATCTTCTTATATTTCACCTATAACTATGTATTATTGACATCAATGCTATTTCTATGATTTGCCTCTAATTCAAGGATATTCACTTCAAGTGTACCATTAATATTATCCTTATCTTAAAATTATTTTATATATTCAATTTCAATCTTATAGAATATATCCTTAAGTTCCAAGTTGAATGCTTTAGTGGCTCCAATCTGTTTAGAGAGTTTTTCATAAGAAAGAAACTTATCTTTCAATACTTTATCCATATTTTATTACTATTATTAAGGAAATTTTATTTATTCCTACATGATTTAAATTATTATAAAAATAAAATATAATAAATCCTTAGGAAAATAATGAAACATATCCTTTAATTAATCAATAGATAAATATGTCGACATGTGATCACTCATAGTGATTTCTGGTTCCATTTTTAGATTGTTTGAGGAAGAAGTGTCACATAATTCATGATAATTTGAATTACTTAATCCTATTGCGGTGGAAGAGTTTTAAAAACTCTTGGTGGAATATTAAACTATGCTTTATTCTCCACTTATTTTATATTTTTCTTCTTTAGTTTTATTTCATGTTAGATATGAATTTTCTTCTTATTTAGATAAGAGGGTTATATTATTTACCATTCTATTCTCTTTAATTTTCCCTTTCATTTATAGGTTTTATAGAAATTAAAATATAATCCGTGATAAATTAATCTTACCCTAAACTAAACATTATCATAAACTAGAAAATAAACTAAAATATTCAAAAGATAAAAAATTCCAAAATAGGTAATCCAATCAGGGGTGAACTGCACTATGATACCAATTCAGGGTATCAGTTAAGGATAGACACCACATTAAGAGGGGGGGGGGGGGGGGTGAATCAGTGTTGGTGACTTTTAATCCAATTAATATTTTAACACATTTCCTTTTTTACCTCTACCACTAGTTAATGTTAATTGGTTCTCTTGTTATATATTCTCACCTTTTATATTGCATGAAAAAAATCTACACACACACACAAAAGGGAGTAACAATTTACAAGGATCACATATAAACATGAAAAGTATAGCACTTTTTTGTGATATAGATTCATCCATGATCACCCGACCCACTATACCCATCATGTTATATTTACACTATATCCTCTCAATAGTGTATGACTGTGCACCCCCCAAAACTCAATTTTGTGCAACCCAAACATTGGTTCACCCCGAACATTGGTGAACCCCACACCTTACAATGATAATAGTCTGGGTAATAACAGAAGTTACAACCACCAATTTATAACTCTTAAAAGTTGTAGATATACCAACCAATCTTTTTATTCTTCCTCTTTTACTTTCACAATATCATGTAAGAAGAAACCTTATTCTTTTGCATGAAAATAATGAATCATACAAATTTTTATTACTTTATACAGTAGAAAGTATTAGTATTTCCTAGCTTGCTTAGGAACAAGACTTTATTTTATGAAACACTTAACTTCAAATTCTCTCATTATTCATACATATTCTATTTTTATTCAAATTTAATGAGAAATATGATTGCAATGGAACTTCCACTTTACTGTCTTCAATACACAAGACTTCTTCATGTTAGATATAGTGGAAGATATTCTATTATCCTCAATACTTAAAGAATTTATTCAGTTATATATAGTACCAATTATATTCCCTAAATAATATCCAAGTATATATAAGTTCAGTAAATATTCATACTCTGTTATTTTTTATTTTATCTCTATCATGTATTTATATCTTGCACAATAGTATAAAATATAAATTCTAATATCAAATTAAAATTCAAATATTCATCTTCCTTAAAAATCTTCACAAATTGACCCACTTCATTTCGAACCATTGGATCAATTAAGAACTCTTATACACCATAGATAATGGTAAATGATATATTATACTGTCCATGCGAGGATCGTGAGTAGGAAATTGATCCACATCAGCAAATCCACTCGAAATTGAAGCATTCCTTCAGACCATGAATTATTCTCTAATCAAAATGGATTAATGTAACTCATTTACGAAATTTTTCACAATCCAAAATTTTCACTATAATGTTTTAGACCTTGTGTTGGTCCAACTACTTTGATCCATTTTAATAATTTCTTTAAAACACATAGAACTATGACATTCTTCCTCCATGCCATTTCACATAAGGATATTTTTAAAACTCGATGAAATGAACTATGGTGTGATGATCCCCATGTATACCCTCTACCAATAGCTTCATGAAAAAATTAAAATGAACACCAATATAAACAATAATATGTTTTATACTTAATGATTCAGATATAGAAATTCATTTTAGAACAAAACCTCCTCCTAAATGTGTATCTCCCCATTTCACACTTCTAATAATTTCCCAAATGATTACTTATTCCATCGATCAATGGATCAACATTTAGAAATAATTAAAAATATATACTAAGGATAGATGCTAATTTTTACAGTACTATTTTGGATTCCCAGGTGGTCACCATGATCATCTCCATAACATAGAAAAGCTTACTATTTTATACAGGTAAACATTTTATTTGAAACACCCACTGAATGTTCATCATGGAAAGGTACTCTCCATTTTTACTTCCTAGAAATTTATTCATTTACGAGATTTTAAAAACAACCGTATAAAATAATACACAATTTAGTGATAATATTTTTGAATACTAAAGAACTTACTCTTTAACATGAAACCACAATGACTTCCACAACATGTCCATTTTCACTATTTTTAACAGGAGAATATATTCAATTAAAATGCCTTGTAAAATTACCATATTGATGATGCTATCCTTGTTTTCATACAATTTTAATCAATAATGGTCACTAAGACTAATCTCTTATCAATTTCTATCATCAAGAACCACAATAATAGTATTTTGATATATAAATCATTAGAGTTACATTCACATTTTCATCATCATATTTAAATATCATAAGGATCTAAAGTTATATGAACTTCCCATATTTAATGTCATACGAAGAATCTTCAAATTTTCCCCTTTTAACTAAAATCCTCTTCTAATATTCTTTAAAAATTATGTATAAAGTCTCATATCATAAAAAATTTTATAAAAAATATTCAAGAAATACAATTCAACTTCATTCGATCTTTTTAACTTCGTAAATAATAGTTTACGGTGAAGAATAGATCCCATGAAGAAAATTTTCATGCCCCTACCTCTAAATATACCCATCCTAGGCTGAGATAATGAGCCCCAGAGTCCTACCTCTAATAGGTCCTGGGTTTTCAACTAGCACCATTGGTGTACAAATCTCACAATATGGGAGGCATTACTCTTTTTAAGAAACAAGATTAGGGGATATGATGGATCATCCACAAAGAAACTCGAAGACATAATGTAAATAAATCCAAGACCACCCCAGATGCATATGTAAAATAGAACTGGTACAAATAAAAAAGTCTCTAAAGTGAATGACCAAACATAAAGCTAAGTAGTGACGCAACAACTCTCGAGATCTGAGCTAGTAAGGTCCAAAATGGTTCTCGGAATCATCATGGAAAATAGAAAGTATTTTATATTCATATGGTGACAATACAAGTATACTCATTAGAAAAACCAAAGTCTCTCATGCACATGTGAAAGAGGCATAATAACGCACATGTAAGAAAATAGTTGAACCAAACAACACTTAAGAAGGTATACTAACCACCCAACCTCACCAAGGCATGCTCACCAAGTAATGAAAGTCAAGTAATATAATTTAAATCAAATTTATGATAGGTTACCCCACAATACTTTCCCACTGATTAGCCACTCCCACAACCCAACAGAAAACATCCTTGCACTCCCACCTCTTATTAATATACAACATCACATACAGTCCGAACACACATGGTCCTCACAACACATCCCGCCCGCACACACCTGGGCCTCACAACACATCCCTCCCACACACACTTGGGCCTCACAACACATCCCACCAACACAAAATGGGTCTCACATCCCATCTCACCCTCACACACATGGGCCTCACAACACACCCACATACACACGTCTGGGCATCACAACACATCACATCTCATCCTGAAGACACATGGGAAAGAAAATCAGAACTCATCCCAAAGAAACATGGGAAAACACATCACAACTCATTCTTAAGACACCTGGGAAACAAACCACCTCTCCCGTAGACACCTGGGCCACCACATTTTACCACATCCTGCCCAAATAAACTTGGGCCATCACCATCTGGAAGAGGGATAAGGGAAGATAAGGTGCCCCACAATCCATCCTCCCATCAGGGAAATACACCCCCATGTGACTATGAGGGCGTTCGACACATAGTTATGAACATGGGTGAAGTGATAATAGAAATCATAAGGAAATACAAGTATATACATATATGATATCAAACACTCATGCCCAACCTTTGGGATCTCAAACAAACAACCAAATCATAACACTACCACCTTTGTTTCTACCTCTAAATTCAAAACTCCACAAATCAAGTCATAAAACCCATTTCACATTCCCAACCAATTTATTTTACCATTTACATTCTGTTAACTATACCAACCCAATACATTAAAAACTTTATTAAATAATTAATTATTCATTCCATCACTACCTAGGCAACCACTAAGAACAACACACAACATGAAACACAATAAAAATTATTTGAGAAGGTGAAGATCCAGATAAATTAAGGTAGATCCACATTAAAGACACATCATTCCATGACCTCCACATTTAACACCTATACATGATATGTCATATATTTATCTCTAGATACAGGTTTAAGTTTTCTACATGTTTTTAATGGTGAAGTTACCATACCAATAACTATTTTCCTTCTTCAATGCCATACTACCCAAAACACCATACTAACCAAAACAAACCCCCAACTCACAACCACATCCAGCAACATAACATAGCACAACCAGTTCCCCAACCCTATTGTATAATCATACCATACCCATCACAAACCAAATATAAAACCAAATTCCATCCAATTCCACAAACATACAAACTACAAAAAAATATTTTATAGGTTCATAAGAACATATACCACATTCTATTACTTTTATTTGGGGTTGTATCACACAAAACAAAATCCTAGGGAAACAAATTCATTATTCAAGTATTTTTGGTTATCCAATTTTCATTTTAGGGTGATACTAAACAAATATAAACATGGAATAATCCAAAAAAGATATATCCAGTTCAAAAAAAGCCACCAACGACCATAATTTTTAGTGGGGCATCAAGACTGAACAATCACAATTTCACAATCATTGTCAAAGATATAAAAAGCATCAGAATCAAACCCTATTTTCCTCTTAATTTCAATTAACTGATTATTTATCTTCAATTAGGATGTCACAACCATGATTCAGAGATAAAAAGAAGTAAAACCCCATATTCATGATGCAAAATAGAGAGAAATAGATGGAATCCTACCATAGAGAAGCTTTCCAATTGCTGCACATCGTAGGGCAGGGAAGAATGTTCGCAAACAACAACTGCACCATGAAAACTGTGGATCAACCTTTACTGCACAAAGGATCCATAAAAATGAAAGCCAAAAAAACCCCAAAACTAAAGAAACACCACCACAATAGATCCCAAGGATAAGAACAGAGGAAAAAAGATGATAAAGAGAAGATAAATCACCACAAATCGACCACAGATCGCCAACGAACGTCCAACAGGATCAACAGATCGAAGAGGGAGGGAAAGGAGTCTAAGAACACTTTAGGGTTCCTAGGGTTCACACAAAATGAGAAGAAAAATGAAACCACAATCGAATAAATGAGGGTTTGGCCAATTAAATACTTTTAAAACTCCATATGGATGGTGTATTACATGATGGGTAATCCTCTTTCACATTGTGTAATACCCAGGGTTCAGTTTTCGTAAAAAATATGTTTCCTATTAATTTTATTTTATTTTTATAACCCTAAAATATTACTTGTTGTGAAAATATTCTTCACACCTTCTAAAATATTTACACACCCTAAAACATCCTATAAATACTGTGAAACTTACTTTCATGTCGTGTAATCCAGTTACATGACATGTAATCCCCCTTCTCTAGCCTTTAGCAACCAAAATTCCCCCAACTCCCTCCAAGACTACTTTGAACACTTCCAACATCCAAAAACTAAATAGTAATGAACCAAAAATGAATATACTTTTAAATCAGATACCTTTGATATAATTATCACCCTTAAGAATCCAAAACCAATCCCAATGGAAAAAGTGGTCCGAACAGCCTCTCTGTGAGATACCTCTCAAGGATTATTTCATACCTCAAACACTACCACCTACTAAACACACCAAAAAAACAACCACAACCACAAGATGCCTCCTCTCACACATCCAAAATGCCACACGATAATTACACAACTATCTCACCCTCCACGTAGCCCAAATGAATAACCACTACAACCAAAAAACTACACCATCTCGAAAAAATGAATCAAGGAATTCAATATTCCATGTCAAGATAATATCTGCTCTAGGAGAAACTTACTCATACGAGAGGGTTTAATCGTATTAAAATCAATGTGGATCGATTAGAAATCATGTCCTCCCCTTTCCACATGGTAGGAATTTATCACACAACACACCACATGAAATCATAAATCAAGAAAAAAATTCATCTCATAAAAAAGGGATCCAAAGATCACATTGAATAGAAAAATAAAGGAAAAAACTCAAAACAACTCAGGGTACAAGGAAAACATCTTCATTTCTTTCTCCCAAGTACTCTCCTCCTGGATACCTTACCTCCACAACACCCTAACCAATGGAATGGTTCGTCCATGCATCACCTTCTCTCGACAATCCTAGATCTCCACTGGATGCTCCACGAACGTCGTGTCATCCTTGATATCAAACTCTCCCAAGTCAATAACATGGGAGTAATCTTGTAGATATCGATGAAGCTAAGAGATGTGGAAGATGCTATGGATCCTCTCTAACTGTGGTGACGATTCTAACTGATTCGACACCACACCAACTCACCCTAACACCTCAAAGGGTCTAAAAAAATGGGAGAAATTATAATCCCTATGTCAAACCTCCAATTCCCTTGTCGAGTGGAAAACATCAAGAACATGTGGTCCCCAAACTCGAACTCTAAGGGCCTCCTCTTGTGATCAGAATACAACTTCTGTCTGTCCTACAATGCTTTCATCATATAACGAAAAAGATGAACCTTTTTCATCATGCTTTTTACCACATCGGGACTAAGAAAAATTATCTCCCCACCCTCTATCCAGTACAAAAATAAATGAAACGATCTTCAATACAAAGACTCAAATAGAGTCATGCCAATGGAAGAATGATAGATATTATTATAAGAAAACTATACTAAAGGCAGGTTTCATACCAAAGATCCACCAAATTCGAAGAGGCACGCCCACAACATATACTCCAATGTTTGAATGCTCCGTTCCATCTGCCAATCTATCCGAGGGTGGAAAGCAGTGTTGAGGTGTATCTAAGTTCCAAAGAAACTCTGTAATCCCCTCCAAAATCGTGAGGTAAACCGTGCATCCTGATCTAATAAAATGGACCTTGTAACACCATAAAATCATACCACCTCATCCATGTACCTCTTGGACAAGGAATCCACTATGCCCGAATCCTTTATCATTATGATGTGAGACAATTTCATTAACTGATCCACTATCACTCGATAACATCACAACCTCCTTTATCTCTGGGTAAACCTATGTTGAAATCCATTAAGATCCCATCCCATTTCCACATAGAAAATTCCAAGGGCTATAAGAAACCACCATAAACATGGTGATCAACCTTTAATTGTTGAAAAAACAATCACTTCACTACCTGACCTAAAAGTAGATTTTTTATTATACAACACTTTTATGGAAAAAGTGTGAAACCTACAAGTATATTCAAGAGCATCAAAAATCACAACATATGAAAAAGTTGTTAAAGGCCAAATTAAAGCGAGAAGATGCATCCCCCTATATAATTTCCAAGAAAGAGCTGATACCTATTTAACCAGATCTTCCTTGATGACATCTTCAAATTGATCGGACACCTTGTCCCACACATCACTACCAACTCCAAAATTTTCCATTTATCCTAGGCCACAAAAACTACATCTTTAAGCCATGGTACATATTGGAAACTCTTGGATGTACCACTATGGTTAAGCTATGAAATTCATGAAGGAATCCACTATGCATTTCTACTGGAACAAAAAACTTTCCATGAAATAAAATTCGGTTCAGACCATCCTCTGACCACCCCTCTTGAAAATCACCATGACAAACACAATCATGCAACACCTATGCCACTAAATCTCACCACTAAGAACCCTCCACCCAATGCATCAAAGAATAATGCACCTTCATTTGAAAAAAAAACCTCTATCCCCACCCAATATTGCATCTAAGTGCAAGGATACCAACTCCTTTATCGCTTTCCAAGAATCCGTAGATTCCCAAACAACCTACTTCCATGAATTTCTTCCCAAATCATATGACACATCATTTAACTTTTCTAAGGTGTAGTATATATCAAAATCATAGTACTGAAGAAACTCCATCCACCCCCACTGTCATAGATTCAGGTCACATTGGGAAAAGATATACCTCAAATATTTTGATTAGTAAAGACTACAAAGTGCTCACCGATAAGGTAATTCGTCCAAAAACTCAGCAAAAAGACAACTACTTCCAACTCTAAGTCATGGGTGGAATAGTAATTCTTATGGGGACATAACTTCCTCGAACTATAAGATATCACTACCCACTACTACATCAGCACACATCCCAGAACCATATGGGAAGCATCATAAAACACCTCAAACATCACCCCTTCCTCAAGAATATTTATCAATACACCACTAACAAACTTCCCCTTAAGGAAACCAAACACTATCTAACATTGATCACTCCAAAAGAAAAGCTTAATAATTTTAGTCAAAGTTGTCAATGGGGTTACAAATTGAGAGAAATTAGGTACAAACCTTTGATAATAGCCCGTTATACCAAGGAAAATTTGAATCCCTACCATGTTCTTGGGTGATAACCATGAAACAACTACTTAAACCTTTGATGGTATTCTAAAACACCTTACTAATACAACACATGTCCAAGGAAATTCACCTCTCATGTCCAAAAAATTACACTTGGACAACTTTTTATAGAGATGGTGGCGTCGATGAACCTACAAGATAGTTCCAAGATGTTCGAAATGATCCTCCTATAAATTTGAGTAGATTACGATATAATTGATGAATACGATGATGAATTGATATAAGAACTCAGGGAACACAAAGTTAATAATCCCCATGAACATGGATGGTGAATTCATAACACCGAATGATGTGAATACAAACTCAAAGTTCCCACACCTGTATCTGAAGGCCGTCTTCGGTATATCTCCCTCCTTCACCCTCAACTAGTGATATTCTGACCATATATTGATCTTATAAAACCAAATCACCCCTTACATCTAGTTAAAAGGATCATCTATCCTCAAAAGAGGGTAACAATTCTTGACTGTCACTTGATTTAACCTGCAGTAGTCTATGCACAACCTCAGACCACCATCCACCTTCTTTGAAAACAACACTAGAGCACCCCACGAAGACACACTAGGCTAGATAAAACCCTTCTACATCTGATTATCTATCTAAATCTTTAACTCCTGTAAAATTGAAGGTTCCATCCAATAATAAGCCAATGAAATTGAAGAATCACCGAGTTGAAAGTCTATCTCGAACTCAACATCATATCGAAGAGGTAACATCACAACATCCTTGGTGGAAACATCCAAGAACTCCCCAACTACCAGGATAACCTCTATCATTCTAGAATCCACTGATTCCACAGACAGCTCATCCAAAAAGGAAATAAGGGTATCCAAATGCTGACTTCTCACCTGAAAACCACAGTCACTAATAAAAACCTCATGTTGACCATCCACATATGAATACATGACTCTACTCTAGAAGTAGTCATTAAAATAACATAAGGAATACAATCAGCCGAGACCAAGGATGAAATTGTATGGTAGAATCTATAAAAAGAAAAGATCCACACAGTACTGATGCAGTCCCATCATCAATCTACACCCTCAACACATATCAAACAAGCTAGTCTAGCTTTTGACTGGCATACTCAAAACCATGTGCATAAGAAGATGCTCTTCATATATTCCCAAAACATGGGATAGACTAGGTGAAATAAAGGAGTGTGAAGCTCCTAAATAAAACAAGGCACAAGAAAGGGTGATGAAAAAATTAATTGTACCTTTGAAAATATTTGGCCCCACTAGAATGATTGCCTCCACTACGTGAAACTGATCACACCCAACTCCTCTGCCTCTCTCCTGAAGACTTCCTCCCTAGACATGTTCAGGTCATGGTCCCTAAGCATGAGGAATATCCTAAGGTTAAACTCTAAATTCTCCATCCCCTATCGGTAGAGAGAAAGCATATTACCCCTGCTGTTGAAACGGTTTCACTGACAAGTACTGACAGGGCAGGAGCTAAAACTATCCACCTCTACAAAACTGACCTTGAGAAGACATTGGTCATTGGTTTTGAATATGAACACAATCCCCAGAGAAGAAACACATCATCCCCATTCCCACAAGAAAGGCATAGAGACTGATGACACAAAAATGACGAAAATTAAGATTCTAAGGTCATCTCCCCACTAGTCAAAACCTCAAAGGTCCTAGTGCTTGAGATATTCCACTAACAACTATTCCTCTTGAATAACTCTTATGGATCCCCTCTCATAGTAGACCTCCTCGCAATTGCATCCGATCTATCACATCTACCTTCTTATGAACCTCCACATACATCAAAAATGTAAAAGGAGTAACTTCATATTCGATAGAAGGGTTGAGTGCCTCCTCAACATGTCTTTCTCAAGACTCCTCATCTGAAAAAAGATCTGCGAAAAAACAAAGAAGGTCCTTGAACTTGATCCCAAGATCTCGCATCAATATACTCTCCTACTGAAGGGAGAGTAGTTATTTCCTATTCTCAACCTTCATGGTCGATGAAAGGAACTCTGAAAAAAATCCTTCTAAAACTCAACCCACAAAATTTCATCCTTCTTTATCCCGCCCAGATACAACGTACACCATTAATGTGAAACTCCCCACATCTGAATAACTGTCAAAGAGACCATGTACTCTATTGTGGCCCAGATGAAATCAAAGGAAATATCCAACTCCTCTATCCAACCTTATGTTTCCACATTAGTAACACCTCCCTCATAAATTTCCAAATACTTTAGGTGGAAATCATGCAATGTCCTTTTCCATTGATCATCCTCCTTTGTTGGATCAACCCTACGATGATCAAGCAGATCAGCCTGTTGAACCCTACTACCTGAGCCACACACTGACGAAGACTAGTAGCCATATATGAAAGGTAAATAAATATTTTCTAAGACCGAGTAGTATGGAATTTTATTAAATTTTATTTCAATTTAGTTCATTTATTTTATCCATTTTGAACTTCCAAAAAAACCAATTCAAATAAGAACAAAATTCATTATGATTCATATAAATTTCCTAGGTCTCTACCCTGCAAGAAAGTCCACCTGACTTGGTCATTCAATAGGCTTAGAGCCTGTGCACTAGATCATAGAGGGACCCAAAATTTCATGTCCTAGTTAGTATCCCTATCCTATGTCATGCACCAAGGTCAACTGGAACTATTTCCATACCATACCATGCAATACTCATTGTACCTACCTCCAAACTTCATTCAATCTCTCAACCATCACATTTGATACCACTTTTTCATGACCCCTCCCTCTAAAGATACCCCCCTAGGATAGCAATGAATAAACGGAGATATTGAACCCCCGAGTCCTACCTCTAGTAGGACCTGGGTTGGCGACTAGAACCAAGGTTGTACAAATCTCGCAATATGAGAGGAATTACCCTTTTTAAGAACCAAGATTGGGATATATGATGGGTCATCCACAAAGAAACTCCACAACATAATGTAAGAAAATCCAAAACCATCCCACATGTATGTGTAAAATAGAACTGGTACATATTCCAAAGTCTCCAAAGTAAATACCCAAAAGTAATGATAAAAAATGACACAACAACTGTCAAAACCAAGCTAGTAAGGTCCATCATGATCCATGAAATCTTCCTAGAATCCTGAAAGTAGTTTATATACATAGTGTGAGCATACAAGTATACCAAATATGAAAACCAAATTCTCTTGTGCACATGTGAAAGAGGAATACTAATGCACCTGTGAGAAAATAGCAGAACCAAACAACACATAAGAAGGTATACTAACCACCCAACCTTACTAAGGAACACTAAAAAATTATCAGAAGTCGCGTAATATAATGTAAAGTACATCAATGATAAGATAACCCACACCACTTTACCATTGATTAGCCACTCTCACACCCCAGAAGATAACATCCTGGTGCTGCCACATCTTTTGAATATACTACATCACATCCCACCCACACACACCCAGACCTCACAACACATCCCACCTACACACACCTAGGCCGCACAACACACCCTTCCTGCACACACCTGAGCCACACAAAACACCCTTCCTACACACACCTGGGCCTAAAAAATATCACATCTCATCCTGAATACAACTAGGAAATCACATAACAACTCATCCAGATGACACCTAGGAAAATAAATCACAACTCATCCTGAAGACACCTAGGAAAAAAATCCACCTCACCTGCATGAACTTGGGCTACCACATCTCACCACATCCTGCCCGAAGAAACTTGGGTAGTCACCACCTGGAAGAGGGAGTAGGGAAGAGTGGGTGGACAACCATCCATCCTACCATCAAGATTTTGGGAAAGACATCCTCATATGACTATGTGGGTGTTTGACACATAGTGCTCAACGTGGGTTGGGTGAGAATTGAAATCAAATAAAATGAAAGTATATAAACATATGATATCAAACACTCAAGCCCAACCTATGGGTTATCAAAAAAAACAACCAACTCACAACACTACCACCTTATATGTCACCTCTAAATGAATAACACCACAGATCAAGTTATAAAACTCATTTCACATTCCCAACCAATTTATTTGACCATTTCCATTCTGTTAACCAAACCAACCGAAACCATTCTAAACATTATTTAACAATTATTTATTCATTCCATCACTACTCAGGAAACCAATAATCATAACACACAATAGTCAACACATTAAAAGTAATTTCAGAAGGTAAATATCTGGATTAATTAAGGCATCTCCACATTAAAGATACATCATTCCACGACCTCTATGTTTAACACCCATTCATGACATGTTATATATCGATCTCTAGATATCGGGTGAATCTTTTTGAATGTAATTAATGGTGAATCACCCACACCAATAACCACTATCCTTCTTCAAAGTCATCCCACCAACCACCATATTAAGTAAAACAAACCCTCAACTCACAACCCCATCCAGCAACATACCATAGAACAACTAGTTTCGCAGCCCTACAACATAATCATAACATGCCCATCACAACCCCACTATAAAACCACATTCCATCAAATTACCCACATGTAAAAACCACAACAAAAAATTTTATAGGTTTACAAAAACATTTACCACATTCCACTACTTTTCTTTGGGGAGTTATCACGAAAACCAAAATCCTAGGGAAAACAATTCATTAGCCAAGTATACGTGGTTATCCAATTTTCATTTTAGGGTGATACTAAAAAAATCTAAACAAGGAAACAATCACAACATATGTATCCAGTTCAAAGAAAGAAACCAATGACCACAATTTTCAGTGGGGCATCAAGTTCGAAAAATCAGAATATCATAATCAATATAAAAGATATAAAAAATGTGAATCAAATCCAATTTAACCCTTAATTTGAATTAACCAATTATTTATCTTCAATTAGTCTGGAACAACCATGATTCAAAGATAGAAAGAAGTTAACCCCCCCCGCATGACGCAAAATAGAGAGAAATGAAGCGAATCTGACATCAAGGAAGCTTTTCCAATTTCATTGCACCGTAGGGAAAGGAAGAATGCTTGCGAATCACAACCGCACCATGGAAACTACAGATCAACCTATAATGCACCAAGGATCCGTCAAAACACAACCCAACACACCCACAACCAAAGTAACACCGAAACAATGGATCCTTGGGATAATAATGGAAGAAAATATATGAGAAAGAGAATAAAAATCACCACGGATTGACCATAGATCACGAACAAACATTCACTAGGATCAACAGATCAAAGAGGGACAAAAAGGGATTGAAGAACACTTCGAGGTGCCTAGGGTTCGCCCAAAATTAGAGGAAAAATAAACCCTCAACATAATTAATGAGGGTTCAGCCAAAAAATAATTTTTAAACTGCACATGATCAGGGTATTAAATGACTTGTGATTCCTTTTCAAGTTTTTAAATACCTAGGGTTCAATTTTTGGTAAAAAAATGTTACCTCTTAATTTTGTTTTGTTTTTATAACCCCAAAATATTACATGCCCTGAAACTCTTCTTCACTCAGTGTATAATATTTACAAACCATAAAACTTCCAAGAAAAGCCATGAAACTGACTTTCACATCATGTAATCTAGTTACATGTCCTGTAATCCCCCTTCTTCCAGCCTTTAGCAACCGGAATCCTCCAGACTTCCTCTAAGACTTCTCTGAACACTTTCAACGACCAAAACCTACAATGTAACGGACCAAGAAGGAACATATTGTTATAAAGATGAAATGAATAATATAATTTCTACCAAATAACACATATATTTTAAGTGATGAATAGGTTTAATTAAAGAAAAACCCCACACAAAAGTGAGCCTCATCATGCGAGTCCTTTATATACTACAAAGCCTTATCCAGAGATTGATGAAATCCCTACTGGAGCCAGTGCGATCCAAGCATGTACCATGATGACCCAAACAATTCAATCTAAGTACCGCTTTCTACTACAACCTATTTCTCATATACTAACCCATGTAGGGTATTTTTATCAATTATGATTCTTATACATGACATCTATAAAATATTAGTGTTGGATGCCACCCTTAAGATCAACCAGGAGGTCTTCTGATTCCCTTGGATACTTGGATGGATGTTATATCCTAATGTAGAAAATATGTTTTACCAATCCTCAAATATATTCACAAAAAATAAAAGAATAAAAGAACCAGCCTCATGGACTAACTTCCAACTTCAGGCCTTCACTTCTCTTCATAAAAAATAATCTATTTTTTACTACACATGAATAAAAATGGGCATTTATTAATGTGATCATAAAAAGATGTAAGAGTCATCATTATAAATTCTCAATGGAAATTGTTATCTTTAAACACTTTTCCCTGAAACTATTCAAAGTAAATACAGAACATAAAAAATTATCCCAACAACATATTTCATCCATAGTCTCAATATGAAATTAATTTTCATGGATATTTTTAAAACTTAATAAGTTTAATTGATAAATAGGAGAAAAAATGAACTATTTATTAAAATGTTCACACCACCAAATAGGAATATTTTTCACTTTTGATGCCTTCAATTAATTTTTCATTATTGGTTAATTTACTTACATAAGAACCTAACATTTTAATGTTGGTGAAATATTTCTAATATTTAAAAATTGTCTTAATCGTGGGACTATTATTGAGAAAAATTTCTTTATCATAGGTATTAATCACAAAAGAGTGCCTCATACCACCCATTTCTATTAAGATGAAAATAATACATGGATAAAGTAAATAAAATAAAATAATATGAATTAAAACATGAAAAATTAATTAAACAACATTTTAAATTTAGAATACATATTCATCATGAGAATTTACACATTATCAATATACTTGATATATTTCAGGTTTCAAAAATAATTTGAGATTTCATAATTCATAATTTCATTATCATATTTTTACAACTAGATTATAATGTTTTCTTTAATTCTAATTTATTAAGATTCGATTGATTATTGATAAATAAAAAAATTATTCAGTTTCTGAAAAGTACATGACTAGTTACCCTTCATTACACATTAAAAACATTCAATTTCATCATTATTTGTTTTCTACTAGTTTGGATGTTCATTATTTGGATACTTCTAGTGGCACCCTTTGCTCTTTTAATTTAGTGTATGACCATCTTGAGAAAAAGATTTTCCCTAAATTTAAACACATTGATTATTTACATGAATTTGATTATAATGATTATAATTATATTTAGGGAACATAGCTTCACCAATTGGATAAGATTGATAATTCCTCATCAGGAGTTCATTGTTTTGTTCAAGAACAAGAAGGAAATTGAGTAATTCAAAATATTTTGAAAATAGATTATCATGGAATTTTTATTATATAATTATATTTGAGGCATGTAAAGAAGAATGAATTATTTAGTATATTAGTGTTAGTAATATTATCTACACTTAATTTTAATTTTGATTTTATTTTGAACACAGTGGAGTTGAATTTACTTACGGATTTAAAATAATGAAATCAAAAAATAATCTACTTGCTTATTTCTCTTAATAAAATCAATATTCTAATGTGATCATACCACTCTAATGTTTTTATATAACACCATAGGATCCTTCACTGTTAATTACTCATTATTTAACTCCTTAAATAGGTGGTGGATAATGAATATTAGGGTTTATAAATAGTATTGAGAAGAAGCCCGACTTCATGCTTTAAACATCTCAACGAGTTTATTTATGTCTAGATGATTTTTATCATCTATAATATATGATAGATAATTATTTCTAGAAATATAAATAGGGAGAAAATAAATATTCACAATACTTTAAATAGATAATTTATCTTTCTGATTAAACTAACCTTCTAACTTAGCAAAACTTTATGCTGATAATGTGTTGTGAAATGGATAAAATCACAATTGAACCACAAGGAAAATTGAAATAAAAAATAAATGATCAATCATTGACTAAGATATGTAATCAAAAAACATGGAATCAAATATTTGGGATGACTATGATAAATATAAATTATAATATTTTAGATAAGGAAGAATTAGAGAGAACAAAATATAGAGGGTAAACATTTTACATTTAATTTATACATTTCAATATATACAGAGTACATGAGATAGTGCTTAACGATTTATGTTAATCCCTACCCCCATATAAAACAAAAATTTTAGAATACTAAAATATTGGAGAATATAGAATGTTTTCCATATGAGGGGTTTTATTGGGAAATGAGGAGTCATAATCATTATTCTCATTATGATGTCCACACACATAATATTTCATAAAACTCTTATAATTTTTCATATAAACACTATATATTTAAATTATACATTTTTACATATAAATTTTAAAAATATATTTTAATATCAACACTTAATATTAATTGAATATTTATAATAAAAAATTTAAATAATTAATTATAAAAACTTTATAACTAATTAGTTTATAGAAATTTTTTATAAATTAACAAACATTCCAAAATATATTTTTCCACAATAAATAAATAATTTATAAGTAATTAATAATCAATTCACAATCATAAATTAAGAAAAATAAATTTTTCTTAACAAACCATACTCTATGATTCAATGGGCATCGTAGTATGCAACTGCAATCATATTTAACAGCATGAAAGATTTCATCAACTATGATTGATAAAAATACAAGAAAACTTTATCAGTTGTTTTTTATGAATAATATCCATGATATCCTATGTGATATAAAATATCATATTTTATAATATATGAATATATAGTATTGATGATGTGATGCTAATTTTTCAATATAATGTGTAATGAAATCATATTTTATGATTGTCTAAATTTATACACTATGATCATTACAAAACCGTGATATTAAAATATGTCATGGTATATGATATTCAATACAATATTCCATGATATAGAACTCATATAATAAAAAATCACAGTCATATTTTCTGATTACCAAGAGATATGGAATATAATATACAAAAGAATTATTTCAAACCTCGTTTCATAAATCAATGAACTTGGGATTATATGATACCATTATTGAGATTATTAGGGATTTATTATCTATTAATAGATGTAATAGAATCAATCAAAATCAAAATGAAAGATTTAAATTTCAAGATAAATAAAAAACATATGAAATTGGAGATGAATATATCATGCATACCTTATACTATAGATAATAACCAACATCCATCTTCATCAATTCTTGATCAAGATCACAGAATAGGTAAAGATATCCCCCCATGGTACATAAAAAGGTCTATATGAATTACTAATTATAGAAGAGGGATCCATCAACCTTTATGGTGTGCTAGAACCTTAGGCATAAGGAAGGTAGGAGAAAAGAGCATTTGGAAATGGGAGTCTTGGTCTAGCATCATGAATGAACTACACACACATCATACCATCATATAAAAGTGGATTCATATAATCATAAAGGATTATACTTGGGTGGTGATATACCTACGAGAATCATTAATTTTCAATGGGTTACTGAATTTAGAAATTTAAAAAACGAAACAAACAAACCACTAACTATAGTGTAGTATAGGATATGAAAGTCTAAGGTCGAACCCACAGAGACATGGTTTGAGAAAATATTAATTAAATAAAATAAACCTAAACTAATTTTGAATTTCGGAAGAGAAATCTAAACTACCATGCATAGGATTGGTGAAGAATGGGGAGAAGACAATTAAAAAAGTGTGTATCAGGAAGTGATGAGTCTAGGTTCATGAGATGACAAGGTATGAAATACTTAATGGAAATTATGCAGTCATTGGAATCAGGTAATAGCGAGTTTAATGGTCATGAAAAATGCTCTCCATCCTAAACTATCACTTTTCTCATGGTTATACTTTGGATTGAAAATGACGGGTAACCCGAAACCATATTTAAACATAGGGAAGAGAAAAACCAAATGGTGATGGTGGAATCCTAGTCCCTAGATTTTATATTAAACAAATGTATTCAATATGGGAAATAGTCATGTGAAAATAAAGAAATTAAACCTAATCCCTAACCCTGATCACAATGGTCATGAAAGAAGAAATTAGGAAAAGGATATAATTAAATAAAAAATGAAAATACCAACATCAATTTCATTAAAAATATAAAATACCTCGTACATTAAATTATCTTTCCTCATGATTTCCATGACACAAATATGTTACCCACTCATGTTAACCAAGAGTTGGTGAGAAAAATTAAAGAAATTAAAATCCTATAGAAGTGGGGGCTGTAGGTGTGCCTTTTTCTGGTGGTGGCTTCTTGTAGAGATCTTCCCAGATTTATCAAAATGGTGTGCCGAAGGACTCCTTTTATAGGCATTCATGTCCAAATCCAATGACCCATTTCACCTGAATTTTCTCTGCACATCACAATCATCACAACTTGTACTTGGGGTAAACGTCGTGTACTCATGGTCTACGTTACTTCCATGTCTGTGTGAATCCTACAGATACCACATTCCTTAATCAATGTTTGACCATTTTCATAACTTTTATAGGGAGAACATGACATTTACTTGCTCGATCTTTGGTTGTCGCGGATCTCACCAAAATCTTCTCCAAAATTTATGCTGAAAATAGTCACGTTGTGTACTATGGTTACACGACCTGTACTTGTGGTTTGCATCATGTTTCCAAGTCACAAATTATCCAATAATATATGACCTCTGTTTATGTATTCATGACGTGTACTGAATGTAAAAGATGTGTAACAATATTTTCCTTTTTTCCATCTCTGCTATTTCCTAAAAAATCCGTTGTCACGCCTCTTCGCTTTACTCGTGGTGTGAAGTGTCTTTTTTCCATTTTATTCTCTTTTTGTTACATTCTCACAAATCCATCATTTTCTAACAAAAAATATAAAACTTAAATCACTAAAAAATTGGAATTATTAATCAATTAAATACCAAAATTTCTTTATTAAAATACCCAAAAACGTATGCATGAAATTCACTAATCAAATTCCCCCACACTTGAATTCAGCCATGTCCTCAAGGATAGAATCTCAACATACTACAGAGGATCTTTACCTTACCATGCTTTAAATTCCATTTCAACAAAAGAAATTGATGAAATGGAAAATTAAATTTTCAAGCATCACATATAGAAAATTTATCAATGAATCATTTTTCAAAGAAACAAGACAATCATGTATTTTACTTTTCTTCTTTAAAATAACCAAACCTTTTCAATCATCCATTTAAATTTTTCAATAAATTATAAATATTCATTCCACTTGACATCTCCCTCACTTTGAATTTTTTCGCTCATCTTCATGGTACCAAATTTAATTAGAATTCAGGTTATACCTCAAAAACCTGTAACTTACCATAAGCTTGCAAGGTATCTATCATATCTACCATGTAAAGATAGTATCACAATTAATCATGAGTGATTCACCAATTAGGATCAAATGATTATGAAGATTTAGAGTAGGATGGTAAATGATATAAACGAAATGATAAAAAATGAGGTTCAACTCTAAGTCATTTTGCATGATAATCAAAAGATGATCTCAATGAATGTCTCCCTTTACAAATTTATCTCTCTATTCCCCCAAAAAACTCAATGTGGGTACATTATACATGTAAGAACAATGATTAAATCAACATATATTTCTTTTTTTTTTCTTCTTTTTTTTCTTTTTCAAAAGTATTGCTCAGGAAAAATCTCATATCCATCACCTAAAAATATATGATAAAAAATTGTCAGTTTGGAAAATGGCGATTTTTAATCCTCCCAAAATACAACCATATTTTTTTAATTTTTTCAATTTTTTTCAAGTATATTTTTTAACAAGAGAGGTGATAGTAAAATATAATGAAATATTTCATATCCTTCCCCTTATCACAACAAAAAATCCCCCAGCAAAATATCTACATTAAATTTCATCCCGGTATATCCAATAATGTTCCTCCCCCACACTTATTATTTTAAATATAAAAAAACATTTAGAGGAAGGTAGGAATGGATAAAATAGGCCTGTGACAAGGCATAATTACTAACAAGTCTATTCATGGATTCTACATGCTTAAGGGCTAACAAAAAATTCCCTTAATCATATTAAAAATGATTCTTTGTAGTCGTAGCTTTAATAAGATGAAAAGAAAGTTCTAGTAGAAAACATGCCCGAGTTTATAAAAAAAATATAATATTGAAAGAATTGGAAATATTAGGCTTAGTGAATTTATTGGGAATAAGACGAATGGTTGTGTCAATCACTCTTGGAAATTCATACAGAAAATTAAATCAATTAATGAAAATTTTAGAAATTCAAAACATGGCCAAATCTAAAAAAAAAATCATTTAAAAAAATCAACATCATCATCAAATCATGATTTGTAAAATACTAATCCACATGATTATCTCTAGTAATTATATTCTCTATTTTCTCATTCAAATTTATTGACAAAGAATCTAAATTTCATGGCCTGATAATTTTCATAGACAGTTTATGTCTCATAGTACATTTTACTAAATAATGAATCAAGTGAGGGCATGAAATTTAAAATAAAAGAACTAAAAAAATTTTAATGTGGGGAAAATAGTTGAAAAATATGAATTAATATGCTTACTCTAGTTTCAATTGGTGGTTCAAACATGGGCTGAATAGGTACTGGCTACACCATATTCACGACATGAAATGGTTTTGTAGCTTCTCTTCCTTCTACCTGCCACTTACTTCCCGTGACTTTGATGGACCTGAAAAAATAAAAATCTAGTGAAAGTACATGACCTTATAAAATTCTCAAAAATAATGAGGGAATTGTAATTAAATCCTAATATAAAATTAAATCAAATAAAGTAATAAATCTAAAATCCTAAAAAGTAATAGAAAAATGCGTTGCCTTCTGGAAGAGTATCTTTTTTTAATGATCGTTTAGATCGACCATACCTGGGTTAATTGATTGGAGTATGATATAATGCTAACCATCTAGTGTTAACCCATCTTGGCTTTTAACTCCTCCCAGATCAGCTTGAATTCTCCTCAATTGAATTGGTGTGGGCCTCAGAGGTGGTGACCAGAGTTTGAACAACAAGAGTAAAACCAATAGGATCTCAACATCTATCAAAACTTGGTAAAATTATTATTTTTCAACTACTGAATTCATGTGTTGAGTTCCTTTAAGGATTTGATCAGGTTCTACAACTATCACTTTAACATCTTCTTTTACTGTTTCAATATGATCCTCTGCATAGTCAGCATAGGGTGGAGCTTGTACATCTTCTTCTTCTTCTTCATCTTCTTGTAGTGAACTTAAACTTCATAAAAAGTTTTTCATAAATTCAGTAGCCACCACCCCTTATTCATCATCTTCTTCAATTTCATTTTCTTGCTACTCCCTTCTCTAGTGTGCTTTATACCATTTGAGTTTAGCGGAAAGCTCACCCTCTTCATCGTCTTCAGATCCTACAAAATAAATGGAATTTTGATAAGTATAAAAATAAGAATTGGAAGTGGTACTTACCACTGATTATTTATCCCCACTTCTATGTTCAGGA
This sequence comes from Viscum album, assembly GCA_963277665.1. NCBI lineage: Eukaryota > Viridiplantae > Streptophyta > Magnoliopsida > Santalales > Viscaceae > Viscum > Viscum album. The sequence continues at coordinate 200,226,000 of OY728144.1, read as the reverse complement.
TGCTCCTTGTACAATTCTGGCTCCTGGCTATGGGGTATTGTGAATTCAGTGAATGGGAATAGTTGTGTGAATCCATATGTTTGACTTCTCATCATTTTTACTTCATCTATTATTTGCGCCATACCATCCAATAAGAATGAAAACCTCTTATTAGTATCCATTCCGCTCTACAGTCCTTCCATCACAACTAAAAATACCAAGTGCAGTAAAAAGTAATAAAAATAATAAAAACTCAAATTCTAAAATTATTAAATAGAATAGACGTGAAAATTATTTGTCTAAATTATTTAACCAATAAATTCTATTCTCCTATTCCCAGAAACTATACCAAAAATATGATAGCCCTACTAGCATTTTTAATTCCCACCGGGTTACCGAATTTAGAAATTTAAGACCTGAAACAAGCAAACTGCTAAACTATAGGGTAGTATAGGATATGCCAGTCCGAGGTCGAACCCACATAGACAGGGTTAGAGAAAATATTAATTAAATAAAATAAACCTAAACTAATTTCAAGTTGTTGAAAATAAATCAAAACTAACAAGTATAAGATTAGTGAGGAATAGGGGAGAAGACAATAAAAAAGGGTGTCGGGTAGTAGTGAGTCTAGGTTTGTGAGATGACAAGGTATGAAATAATTAATGGAAATTATGCAGTCATTGGAATTGGGTCCTAGAGAGTTCAATGGTCATGAAAAATTCACTTCATCCCAAACTATTATTTTTCTCATGGTGAGGTACTTCAGATTGAAAAGGATGGGTAACCCAAAACCTTATTTAAACACAGGGAAGAGAAACACCCAATGGTCATGGTGGAATACTAGTCCCTAGATATCATATTAAACTAATATATTCAATCTAGGAAATGGACATTCATAAACAAAGAAATTAATCCCAATCCCTAACCCTACGCACAATGGTCATGCAAGAAGAAATCAGGAAAAAAGATATAATTTAAGAAAAAATGTGAAATCCCAACATCAATTGCATTAAAATATAAAATACCCTGTGCATTCAATTCCCTTTCATTACAATTTCCATGACATGAATAAATTACCCCCCATGATAACCATGATAGGGTGGAAAAAATAAAGAAATTAAAATCCTAAAAAAGTTCTATCAGTAGGTGTGCCTTCGTCTGGTGGTGGCTCCTTGTCGGGCTCCATTCAGAATGAACAAAATGGTGCACCAGGGGTATCCTTTTATAGTTTTTCCCATTAAAAACAACAACCCACGTCACCTAAATTTTCTCTACGCATCACCATCATCACGGCATGTACTTGGGGTACACGTCGTGTACTCGTGGTTCGCATTGCTTCCACATCCACTTGAATCCTGCATGCACCGCATTCATTAATTCAATGTTTGACCATCATCACTCCATGTATGGGGGGATTATGAAATTTACTTTCACAGTATTCAGTTGTCGCAGATCTCATCAAAATCTTCTCCAAAATTTGTTCCAAAAATAGTCATGTCATGTACTGTGGTTACATGATGAATAATTGTGGTTCACAACATGTTTTCAAGTCACAAATTATCCTATTATTAGTGGCATCTATTATTATAGTCATGATGTGTACTGAATTTAAACAATGTGTAATAGTGTTTTCCTGTTTTCCATCTCTACTTTGTCATCAAAAATACGGTGTAGAGCTGATGTTATTAATATTTTATTGACTTATTATATTCCCTCTTTACTGATTTTATATGAAATGTGCATAATTTGTGTGAAATATTAATGTTTTAATATTAAGTATAATTTTTGAGCATTTTTAGAAGTAGTCCAATTGAGTTAGTTTAATTTTTTAATAATAACTATCACTATACTGATCTAAATTGTGTGGTTCTTGGTTTTTAGGATTCTCCTTTCAATATAAAACATTTCATTAGAAGGTACCATGAGCCAATTCTGCCATTTGAAGGGTCATATGGTCTTCACAAACAAGACTAAAGAATCTATGAACAAACTGGACCAGCCTTGATGATTGATTTACTGGGATCAATACAGAAGTAAAAAAACATTAAATCTCCACCATAATTCGGGGGACACTACATGTCATCTTGGATAAAAATTTCAAGGCCCAAATCCAAGTACAAGGGGCCCAAATGAATCTTTGAAGTCCAGCCCACCATCCTAGCCGAGAAATAAAATCAGTATAGTATTCATGACATATCTCATGATGTAAGAATAAAATTGAGCTGAGTTTTTCAGTGTGAAAGAGGAGATATAGGCATCTGAATTTATTGAGTAAGTCATTCAGATTTGAAGGCATATTTCTGTTCCAAAATCCATTCACATTTTGGCCATCGAAAAAGTATGGATAGAAATGGACAGTTTACCTTTGTTTAATAAAACCGCCATAATTTTGGCTACACTTGTCCAAATGCCTCAAAATGTTTCCAGTAGTCAGAAAAATTTATTATCTACAACTTTGAAGAAGGAGATATTTGGAGATTCGGATGTCTGAATAGCCAAATTGGCGATGAAATTGGAGGGACATATTGGGAATGCAAACAGTTCACTCCTCAGGCTATAAATACTCCCCCCTTCTCTCCTTGAGAGGGGTTGGCATTTAAGAGTAAAGGAGGATTGATTGGAAGTACCAAGGCCCTGCCAAAGGCTTTGGAGGATCTTCCAAACTCAAGTTTTCACTTGATAATCCCTTCCTCCTCTCTTTGTTTTCATTTACTTTTTCATTTTTCTTTGTTGTAATTTTGCAAGTGTTTGTCTTTGTAATTCTGTTATAATGAAATTTTCTTGTTCTTAATTTCTTATTCTCATCCTCCTTCTGTAGTTCAATATTAATGTTCTTATTGTAGTCTAAATCAATCAGAAATCCATCATCTTCTTTAACTTTATTATTCAATAAAAAGTCCGGTTTTTTTACTCTCATCATTGTTTGTGTGTGTGTTCGGTGCACAACTCTTTTCTTATCCCTTTCTTTTTCTTCTCTTTGGGATTCATCACCTTAAACATAATAGACCATATTTCTAATAATTTAAATGGACGAGTAAATATCTTATTTGGGTGAGTTATAATTTAGGGATATTAAGTGATTGAGAGGTTTTGCTCGATGAGTATTCTTTAATTTAACATTGTGAATGTTGGACTTAACATGTCATGGATTATTGAAATATTATATTCAACATGTGGTTTCCATGGATTATTATAACTATAAATACACTTCCAAAATCAAGCACTGATTGAAATTATAACCCTATGTAAAGTTAAGGCTTGGATTAAAGGCTTAACACTTGGGAATTCCAATCAACATCAACTTTTGATGTGGGTGTTGATTTAATGCAATATAAAGCAAAGCTCAAGGATATCACATGCTTAACTCCCTAATGATGAACTCACCCCAATATTTATCAACTTTTTAAATTAAAAATTATCCATTAAACATTTCAATTAATCTCTACAAACAAACCCCTCAATCAAAATACAATCAACTAAAACCAATCGACTATTACGAAGTACCATCGCCGAGGATTCGACCCGAGTGCTGCTATACACATTAACAGAGCACCGAAACCTTGACCGGTCGATAGGCGACAATCGGCCGTGCATTTCAAATGGCGTCGTTTCCGGGGATGGTGCTTTATGTAGTCATTAGTTTCTGGTTATTGTAAAAAAATCCAAAAAAAAAAAAAATTTAAAAAAAATTGAAAAAAAACACAAAGAAAAACCCGTATTCCTCTTAAAAATCATAAACTGAAAAAATAAAAAGAAAAAACCATCTTCCTCTTTCTTCCAAAATCTCTCTGAATGCCCCGTAGCCTCCCAAAAAATCCCTCGGATTTTTTTTACCCTGAAATTGAGCGAACACTTTGCCAACTTAGGAGGAACATAATAGATACTCAAATTATTCAAGAACCAGTTCTCATCCAACCAGTTGAAATTGAAATGGAAAATCCTAGGGAACAAACCCTAAAAGAACTCGCTGCCCCTGATATGTATTACCAACCTCTTGGTATTCAATATCCAAACATAGAAGCGGAATTTGAACTCAAATCAGGTTTGATTCATCTTCTCCCTCATTTTCATGGGCTAGCCGGTGAGGATCCACATCTCCACATTAAAGAGTTCCAGGTAGTGTGCTCTACTATGAAGACTCAAGGGGTTTTTGAAGAACAAATCAAACTCCAAGCCTTCCCTTCCTCCCTAGATGACACTGCTAAGTCACGACTCTACTAACTTCCTCCTAGTTCCATAACTACATGGAATGACATGAAGCGACTATTCTTAGAGAAATTCATTCCTGCTTCTCGTACTGCTTCTATCTGAAAGGAAATAAGTGGTATCCGTCAATTCCCAAGTGAATCACTCCATGAGTACTGGAAGAGGATCAAAAATCTTGTTGCAACATGCCCACACCACCAAATGCCTGACCAACTCTTGATCCAATACTTCTATGAGGGGTTATTGGATATGGAGAGAACTCTCATAGATGCCGCAAGTGGCGGTGCTCTTGTTGATAAAACTCCTGTAGCAGCAAGAGATCTCAAAAGTAACATGGCTGTAAACACACAAAAATTCCATACTCAAGCACATGCTCAAGTCAAACAAGCGCAGGATAATCAATCAATTGATCCAAACAAAATTACCGAGTGGATGAGTAAACTTACAGGTCTTGTGCGACACCTAGTTGTGGCTACCAAATCCCCAACCTCGTCTTCTCTGCAATCAATGTTTCCTGGACCTGTAAAAAACTATGGAATCTGCAACTCTCCATCTCATCCAACTGACACATGTCCACAACTTCAGGAGGATAAACCCGATTCATCTGGACCAATGGAGCTCAATGCAGCATATGCTCAGCGGAACACCAATCCTCAACTATCAGGTCAGTTTGTTAGAAAATTTAACCAACCTCACTCCGAGCCCTTCTCTTCTTCATACAACCAAGGCCTTAGGTATGGTAATCCCATATCTCACCCCCCTCAATTCCCTCCTCAAAACCCAAATCAACTCCAATATGGTCAAGGTGGTGGTAACTTCCATCAACCTTATCCTTTTGTTCCTCAACCTCACAGGAACAATCCTTTTCCTGGATTCCATTATCCTAGTGAGCCTTCCCAATTCCAAAACCAATACAATTGATTTTCCAAGAACCAAAATCAAGGCAATCCCAACCAGGGACAAGCCTCTTCTTCCAAGCAACCATGGAAAAGTGCAGTGGAAGATCTTGCCTCCTTCACCTGTTCTAGCCTTAAAAACATTGAAACTCAAATAGGTCAACTTGCATCCCACCTGAGCCAACAACAACAATCAAATTCTTCCCAACTCCTAGCTCAGCCATTACCCAACCCCAAGGGTAATGTAAGTGCAATTTCACTTAGATCGGGAAAGCACATTTCTATGCCTCAAGATAAGTCCTCTAGCCCTCCTTTGAATGTTGAACTAGAAAATTAAAAGAAAAAGAAACTTGAAAAGGAACCTGAAACCATTCCCTCACCTCCTTCAATTACACTTAGGAACCCAATTCCATTTCCTCAAGCTATTTCTAAACCAAGGAAGTCCTTTGAACCCGATCCTGAAATGCTCGACATGTTTAGACGTGTTGAAGTCATCATTCCCCTCTTAGATGCCATAAAAAAATTCCTAAGTATGGAAAGTTTCTTAAGGAATTGTGCACCCACAAGAGGCAACTTAGGACCTTTGAAAATGTTTCCACCCAGCAGTCTATTCCAATAAAGTGCAAAGATCCAGGGACCTTTACAGTCCCATTCCAAATTGGAAGTTCCAACTTTGATGATGCACTCATAGACATAGTAGCCTCAATTAATGTCATGCCCAAATCCATCTTCTCCAACCTTGGTCTAGGTCCCTTACATCCAACAGGTGTTGTCATTCAGTTAGCCAATCGAAGCACAGCCAGTCCTAAGGGAATAATTGAGGATGTCCTTGTCTGATTCAATGATCTTATCTTCCCTTCTGATTTCTATGTTCTTGACATCGAAGGTGAGATGAACTCTTATCGATCTCCCCTAATTCTAGGAAGACCATTCCTCATGACTGTGAGAACCAAGATTGATGTCCATTCAGGAATCTTATCCATGGAATTCGGTGACCAACTGGTCAAGTTCAACATTTTCCAAGCCATGCGATACCCATATGAGGATCACTCCGCATTCTCAATCCATGCTTCTGAGGACACTTCTAAGAGTCAATCAAACCCCAATCCACCATGTTCTTCATGTTCTAATGATAAAGGATCTTGTGAAATCTGCACCATGATTAACAAAGTCATAAATGGTGAAGTTGATGTGGACCTATCATTCATAGACTCCATCAATCTAGAGGAACTTGAAAACTCTCTTGAATCGCACATCAACTTTGATCTCTACTACTCCACCTTGGAAAGTATTAAGGAAAATGAATATGAAGCAAATGAAGTCCCTTCATCCATTCCTGAGATGTGTAAACCACAAATGAGAGATGATACTGATCTAAAACCTCTTCCGGAACACCTGAAATATGCATCCCTCTTCCATGATCACTCATATCCTGTCATTATCTCTGCCACACTTACTGAAACCGAGGATTCCAAACTTGTTCAAGTGTTAGGGGAAAACAAAAAGGCCTTAGGTTGGACCCTAGATGACATACCAGGAATCAACCCTGCCCTTTGCATGCATCACATCCATCTTAAATAATCATCCAAACCAATTCTAAACCCACAAAGAAGACTCAATAGACTCATCCTTGAGGTAGTTAGGGAAGAGATCACCAAGATTCTTCAAACTGGTATTATCTACCCAATTTCTGATAGTGAATGGGTTAGTCCAATTCAGTTTGTACCAAAGAAGGGTTGGATAACTGTTGTCACAAATGAACATGGGGAGGTAGTCACAACTCGAGTGAAGAACAAATGGTGTGTATGCATTGATTATCAAAAATTGAATGCTGAAACACGAAAAGATCACTACACTCTTCCATTACTTGATCAAATTATAGAAAGATTAGCCGGAGAGTCACACTATTACTTTCTTGATGGATACACCGGCTATTTTAAAATCCCAATCTCACCTCAGGACCAAGAAAATACTACTTTCACATGCCCCTTTGGAACATATGCATATAGAATAATGACTTTTGGCCTTTGAAATGCTCCTTCAACATTCCAGAGATATATGATGAGTATCTTTTCATAATTCATTGAACACTGCATGGAAGTCTTCATGGATGACTTCACCATTTATGGTGAGTCATTTGAATCTTGTTTGAATTCACTATATCTAGTCCTCCAAAAGTGTGTCAAGTGTAACCTTGTGTTAAATTTTGAAAAATGTCACTTCATGGTTGTAAATGGGATTGTTCTAGGGAACATAATTTCAAAAGATGGTATTGAAGTCGATCCTGCCAAAATTAAAGTGATCCAATCACTTCCTGAACCCACTTCTGTTCGAGACATCCGTTCATTACTCGGTCATGTCGATTTCTATTGGAGATTCATCCATAACTTCAATAGGATTGCCCTCCCACTCACCAGGTTACTCAAAAATGATGTCACTTTCCATTTCGATGAGGTTTGAAAGAGACCCTTTGTTGAACTCAAAACTCCTCTAACATCTGCCCTAATAATCCAAACCACAGATTGGTCCTTACCCTTTGAGTTAATGTGTGATGATTCTGATAGAGCTATTGGGGCTGTTGTTGGTCAAAGAATAGAAAATATTCATCATATCATATATTATGCCTCAAAAACATTGGATGAAACTCAATATCACTACACTGTGACTGAAAAGGAACTTCTAGCAGTGGTTTTTTGCCTTAGATAAATTCTGGCCCTATCTCTTAGGTGCCAAAATCATAATCTTCACAAACCATTCTGCTATAAAGTTCTTACTCAAGAATAGTGATTCCAAACCGAGGCTAATAAGATGTATCCTAATACTCCAAGAGTCTGACCTTGAAATCAAAGATAGACCTGGAAAAGAAAACCCTATGGCTGATCACTTGAGTAGAATTTCTAATTCTTCTCATTCAGAAATCATTGATCCTGAATTCCCCATTGAGAACCTTTTGTCTCTCACTCCAAAGTTACCATGGTATGCCCCAATTGTAATTTATTTGGTTTCTGGTGTTTTTCCTGAAAAGTTTTCAAAAGAACAAAAAATGAAGTTGAAAAGAGATCAAAATACTATTTTTTGGGAAGAAAATAAACTTTGGAAAACTGGGGATGACATGGTAATTAGGAGATGTGTTGAAGAAAATGAGCATTCTTCTATCTTATAATTCTGTCACTCACTTCCCGGAGGTTGCCACTTTGGACCAAAAAGGACCTCCCGAAAGGTCCTAGACTCTGGATTCTTCTGGCCTTCCCTCTTCAAGGACTCACATGAGTTCTGTCAATCCTGTCCCACTTGCCAAAAGTTCGGCACAATCTCCAAAAGAAATGAAATTCCCCAAAAGCCTTTAATATTTTGTGGAATCTTTGATATTTGGGGCATCAATTTCATGGGACCATTTCCCCCTTCCAATGGATTCTCATACATTCTTCTTGTGGTCGATCATGTTTCAAGGTGGGTTGAGGCCAAACCCACTAGGAAGGATGATGCTCATACTGTTAGTGAGTTCCTAATGACCCACATCTTCCAAAGATTTGGCACACCACGTGCCTTGATCAGTGACATAGGAACCCATTTTTGTAATAGAACCATGGAAGCTCTTCTGATAAAGAATGGGGTTGTACATAAAACTTCAACTTCATATCACCCTAAAACAAATGGCATGGATGAACTTTCTAATAGAGAAGTGAAAAGGGTACTTGAGAGAATTGTTAAGTCCACCAGAAAATACTGGCCTGAGGGGATTGGTGAAGCCCTTTGGGATTATCGAACTGCCTATAAAACACCAATTGGGATGTCTCCTTTTAGGCTAGTTTTTGGTAAAGTGTGTCACTTACCAGTTGAAATCCAACATAAGTCTTTTTGGGCTGTGAAAACCTGTAATTTTGATTTGGAAAAATCTGGTGAAGAAATACTGTTGCAATTGGCTGAACTAGAGGAGCTTCAACTTGATTCTTATGATAATTCTAATCTCTACAAAGAAAAATCCAAGGAACTCCATGATAAACACATCCTGATAAAGGTATTTCATGAAGGTGAAAAGGTAAATCTCTTCAATTATCGATTTCGTCTTCACCAAGGTAAGATTAATTCTCATTGGGAAGGTCCTTTTGTTATTACTAACGTTTACCCATTTGGTGTAGTGCAAGTCCAAGACCCCTCTAACAAAAGGACATTCACGGTTAATGGACATCGGTTAAAGCATCACCATGAGAGGATGCACAATCCTGGATCAACATTAACTTCTAATGGATCCCCAACTTCTCTAGCCGACCTACCACTGGATGGAGAAGGCGACCTGCCAAATCCAAACCAGGGGGCACCTCTTTCCCTTTAACTCTCTCTATCTCTTCCTTTCTCTACCTCTTTATTCTTCTTCCTCTCTCTTTCATTTTTTACCATTTTATTTATCAAAACCTTTATTTTTCACTTTCTCTTTTGTGTGGGTGTATCTTTACAAAAATAAAAACCTAAAAAACAAAAAAATACCAAAAAAACAATCACTTAAAAAAATACAAAAAAAATTATAAGTCATGATTACTCACCATCGAGTTTTTCAATTTTGTACAACCATTTTGGGGAGTTAACAGACATGTTTTTATCTCAAAAATTTTGTATTTTCATTATGACTTTGGATAAAGAATTTTGTGTCAAAACCAACACATTTTGAATGCTCAATTTTTGATTTGGAAAATGATTTTCCCCAACTGTGAGAACAAACATCTGCTTTCATGCCAAGGCCACCTATGACCATCTTTTCAATATGTGTGTTTTCACCCCCCATTTTTGAGTCTTGAGTTTGTGGACCTTCGAGCTGCATTTCCTACCTTAGTGCGTATTAATATGATAGAGGCATTTTCTGAACCACATGAGAATCACAATATCCAAATAGCCTCCCATTTCCCTTACATTAATCCTCCTTTTGAAAGCCCCTTCAAGCCTATGAGAACCTTTTCTTTGATAGCCACATTACAATCCTAATACCTTATCCCACCCAATATCAACATGGATTTTCATTGCATAAGTTTTTGAAATTTAAGTGTGGGGGGGAATGGATTTCTTTTTTTGGTATCATTTCCTTACTTTCTGGTGTGTTATCATATGATTTAGGGAAATCATCCATTTTAGTGTGGGGGGAGGTTGTCATTCAGTGGTATTTGGGAATTTATTATACAAATGATATTGAAAAGTGTTCAAAAAAAAATTCAAAAAAAATCAAAATAAAAAAAAAATCAAAAAAAAATTGAAACAAATTGGTTGTGTCTTGGGTAGGTAAAAAATAACTCTTTCTAAACCTTTGATCTTGTTATAACTATTACAATTAGTGTCGTGAGGAGATCAAACATGGGTTGGGATATGAGTGTGAGATCTGTTTCAAGGTCAACTTTCGAAAAAACAAAGAGAAAATAGGATAAGAAAAAAAAGAACACTTTCATTATATTCTTATTGGGAGAAGTTTTTTGTTTTGTAAATATTCCATCTTCTCATTACCTTCATATTTTCATCCTCTATTATTTCTTTCTTCACACAATCATTACCTTGTAAATATGTGTTTTCATTTCTTTCCATGTTTTATTTCAAAAAAATGTGCATTGCTTTTTCTATGTTGGTATTTTAACCATATTCTTTTCTCTCTTGGACATTATATTCCTACCGTCCCATAGAAACAGAAAAAACCCTGTGAAATACCTCTTGATTCTTGTTCACTTTGGATAGGTATTAGAAGTTGAGATCTCTTTTCAAACTCTAAGATTTTCACTTTTGGTTGGTGAAAGAGTGAACCTCCACAAATGATTTTTTTTCATCTTGAGAGGTGTGAGTTTTGAGTGTCCACATTTTCTATTTCTAAATTTGAGCATGACAAAAATGAATTAGTTTTGGAACATTTTTTCTGTAACAACTTGTGGTGGAATTCAAAATGGATGAGTGAAATATTCTAAACTTCCCCTGATTGGAGTAAACAAAATTTTAAAATCTATTGGCGAGTAAAAATGATTTTGTCATGTTTTTATATTTGTTGCATATGAGGAAATGCACAAAACTAAGTGTAGAGGAGTTTATGTTATTAATATTTTCATGACTTATTATATTCCCTCTTTACTTATTTTATATTAAATGTGTATAATTTGTGTGAAATATTAATGTCTTAATATTAAGTATAATTTTTGGGCATTTTTAGAAGTAGTCTAATTGAGTCAGTTTAATGTTTTAATAATAACTATCACTATACTGATATATATTGTGTGGTTCTTGTTTTTTAGTATTATCCTTTTAAATATACAACATTTCATTATAAGGTACCATGAACCAATTCTGCAATTTGAAGGGTCATATGGTCCTCACAATCAAGACCAAAGAATCTGTGAACAAACTCGACCAGCCTTGAAGATTGATTTACTGGGCTCAATCCATAATTCCAAAAACATTAACTCTCCACAATAATTCTTGGAACACTACATGTCATCTTGGATAAAACTTTCAAGGCCCAAATCCTAGTACAAGAGGCCAAAATTAAGCTTTGAAGTCCAGCCCACCATTCTGGACGAGAAATAAAATCAGTATAGTATTCATGACATATCTCATGATGTAAGCATCAAATCGAGCTGAGATTTTTCAGTGTGAAATAGGAGATATATGTGACCGACTTTGTTGAATAAGTCATTCGGATTTCAAGGAATATTCCTATCCCAAAATCCATTCACACTTTAGCCATCTAAAAATCATGGATACAAATGGATAGTTTACCTTTGTTTAATAAAACCGCCATAACTTTGGCTCCACTTGTCCAAAATGCCTCAAAATTTTTCCAGTAGTTGGACAACTGTATTATCTACAACTTTGAAGAAGGAGATATTCATATATTAGGCTATCTGAATATCCAAATTGGCAATGTAATTGGAGGGAGATATTGGGAATGCAAACAGTTCACTCCTTGGGCTATAAATACTCCCCCCTTCTCTCCTTGAGAGGGGTTGGCATTTCAGAGAAAAGGAGGATTGATTGGAAGTTACAAGGCCCTGCCAAAGGCTTGGGAGGATCTGAAAAACTCATGTTTTTACTTGATAATCCCTTCCTCCTCTCTTTGTTTTCATTTACTTTTGTATTTTTCTTCGTTGTAATTTTGCAAGTGTTTGTCTTTGTAATTCTCTTTTAATGCAATTTTCTTCTTCTTAATTTCTTATTCTCATCCACCTTCTGTAGTTCAATATTAATGTTCTTATTTTAGTTTAAATCAATCTGAAATACATCATCTTCTTTTACTTTATTATTCAACAAAAAGTCCGGTTTTTTTACTCTCATCATCGTTCGTGTGTGTGTTCGGCGCACAACTCTTTTCTTATCCCTTTCTTTTTCTTCTCTTTGGGATTCATCACCTTAAACATAATAGAACAGATTACTAATAATTTAAATGGATGAGTAAATATCTTATTGGGGTGAGTTATAATTTAGGTATGTTAAGTGATTGAGAGGTTTTGCTCGATGAGTATTCTTTAATTTAACATTGTGTATGTTGGACTTAACATGTCATGGATTATTGACATATTATGTTCAACATGTGGTTTACATGGATTATTGGAACCATAACTAAACTTCCACAATCTAGAACTGATTGATATTTGAACCCTATGTAAAGTTAAGGCTTGGATTAAAGGCTTAACACTTGGGAATTCCAATCAAAATCAACTTTTGATGTGGGTGTTAATTTAATGCAATATAAAGAAAAGCTGAAGGATATCACATGATTAACTCCCTAATGATGAACTCACCCCAATATTTATCAACTTGTTAAATTAAAAATCATACATTAAACATTTCAATTAAGCTCTATAAACAAACCCCCCAATCAAAATACAATCAACTAAAAACAATCGACTATTACGAAGTACCATCGCCGAGGATTCGACCCGAGTGCTGCTATACACATTAACAGAGCACCGGAACCTTGACCGGTCGATAGGAGACAACCGGCCGTGCGTTTGCTTCACTTTGACCATGGTGAAAAGTGCCTTTTCTCTCTTTTTTCTCTTCTCTTTTTATCAATTTCTTAGAAATCCGTAATTTCCTACCAATAAATATATAACAACTTAAATCACTAACAAATTTGTAAGATTAATAAAATAAATAAACAAATTCCTTTATTAAAACACCCAAAAATGTATGCATGAAATTCACTTATCTGGTGGGAATGTATTAAACCATATTTATATTTTAATACATTTATTTAATATAAATCTCAACCAAATCATACTTCCATCTCATTAATGAACTACCTATCATTAAATCATATGTAACTCTTCATTAAATGATAGCTTATTAATCATCCATGGGGTGACATTACCTCATGAAGGTAATATAGTTTAGAAAATAAAAACTCAAACAAAATCCTAACTACCAAAAGGTGTAGTATGTAGAAAATTTAAGGTCAAACCCACAAGGATAGATTAAAAACACTTAGAATAATTAGGCATAATTTAAAATAAAGGAGTGATTTTAGGTTGGAAACTATTATAACATATTAGTTTTTCTATGAGGTATGAATCCATTAAATTTAACCTTGAAACATATTTTTTCACCTAATTATGGTACATTACACAGTAAATTGGTTTTGGGAGAATTTGGGGATTTTTTGGATCCTAGAGGTCCGGATCTGGAGAAAAATCATGAGGCGCACACTTGGCACATGGTTAACAGTAACCGTGTGGCACAACTGTGCAACCTAGTAAGAGGAGGTGCACAATTATTTTTAACTATGAATAGGAGGCCAAATGTCCATGAATGTTACTATAGAAAAATATATAAGGGAATACATTCTATGCATAGTTTTTCCAAATTGTATGCCTAGACCACACCCTTAGTGACACATTGATAGTGGAGTTGTACTGTTGGCATAAAGTTTGGTTAAACCATACGGGAAAACCATGTGACCCTTATAAATAAGGGAAAGATGAACTTTTTTATCTTATTATTTATAAAATTTACCCTATATTATTCTTCCTCTTCACATGCATCACCTTCTCCATGCTTGAGTATCCTCATTCCTTCTCAACATAGGCTTTGAATCCAATCCTTCGTCTAAGATTTGATTCCTTCATTATTTGTTACATTGGTTAACCTGTATTATGTGCTTCAATATGTTACCTTCCTTTATCAGTTTATATTTCCATATTCAACATTATTTTTTTTGAAATATGATTTGCCCTATTTTTAGGGATTTTATCTATTTCATGGGTTTCTTCCATTCTATCCCAAATGGGAAGCTGATACTGGTTAAGTGTTCCTCTACCTCCATAACTTAGGTGTTTTATATCATTTACCTTAAAGTATCACCCATTTATAAATATATTCATTTTTCTATATGCCAAAATATCCATGCATTTACTTTTAATTATGAAATATATTAAATTAATTTTTGGAACTATGACCTAAATCCTTTTATGATACACATTAACTTTGTCGGAGGTTATAACCTCACCAAGGATCACCCCTTTGGGTGATTCCTTATATACCCAAGCCTTTGAAACCCATTAATTGAGTGGAATTGTCTATTAAAAGAAATTTGATTAAGTTATAAGAAATTAATAATTGTGATATAGTATAGTAATTAGCTTTCACTTTCCCTCTTATTTTTTATAATCAACATGATTACAATGTGAGAATTCACATAAGAACCATTTATATTATAAATGAAAAAGAAATGTTTGAATCAAATAGAAAGGTTAATAGGCATGGGTTAAACATGGAATGTTATTATTTATAAATTGTTCCAAACAATTATAGAAAATTTTCCCTATTAAAAGAGTGGTTAAACTTGAGCTAACCATGGATTCTGGTGGCAATTCCTTGAGAAGTCAGAGGACATCACCCTAACTCATTGAGATAGTTTCAAGGGATATACCCACCTTAAGATTTGGTATTTGTCTTATTAGTCCATGAATACCTCAACATAGTACCGATTATTAATTTGATTTATATCTAGAAATTAGAGTGCCTTAGAATATCTCCATGGATTTAGCATGTTTTCTTTGGACACATGATTCCTTTGATCATCACCTTAGGCTTCCTTCATGCTGTGCCTATGATTTAATTTGGAAGTAAACCATGGAATCGATTAGATACATTTATTTTGTTGAATGAAAAGGGTGTACCCCTTGGATTACACTTAGACCCTTTTCCAAGGATGTATGGTTATTTACTATGAGAAAACCCAACCTTATAAGGTAAAGGATGCCTCATTTTCACCTTGGGTCCTCCATTAATTTTATTATCTTCTTGAAATTATTATCATATTCTTGGACCCTTAATTTGTCTAGGTTACCTATTTAGATATATCTAGCTAAGGTTGAAGAAATTATGGTCACCTGGTATTCCCATGAAGAACCTGACCCCAAAATGGTTATTATTTCAATTAATTTTCTTCTGGTTACCATTTTACATGAACACAACTGTTTTTATACTTATAGACTAGATTTGTTATAGACATAATTGGTAGCGTCCTACAGAGTTTTACTCACACATTTTTTGGTCTAATCAATGGCACCGGAATAGATGTCATGGTTTCAGATGGGTATGATTGAAAGGGTTCAAAATTGGATGTTTGTTTCATGTGATAGGATGGTTTATGGGAGTAGAGGGCCTATTGTAGGATTGAGATTCTTTTGGAGTTTTTCCTTTTTTTCTTTCTATGTATTTTTATAAATCATGTACTATTTTTGTACTTCTTCTAATTTTTTCATAGTAACATGAAATCATATTTTTTTTATATAACTTGGATATTGTAGTTACTCTTTAGTTTATTATGTAAGGATTATTTACTTCTACTATTTTGTATTATAATTGTCGCTTCTTCTATTTTTTATATGATTTTTATTATTTAAAATTTTGATCCACTCTCAAAAGAGGGAATAGTCTCCCCATAGACACACCCTAGGCTCTCATTTCTAGTTGATAGCCTCTGACATATAGGGAGGTGTGATTAAGACCATGCAACCAACTCTGTTTGGTTACTTATGAGTGAATCGAGTTCAGGATAACATAAAGTGGTATCTGAGTTTTTTTCTTTTTATTTCTATTTGGTATTCTTAGATATAAGATTATAAAGTATAAAATATTTGTAATGAGTCTATTACCGGGAGTATCTAACCCATGTATAGGGAAAAATCCATGTTTCATAGGTTGAGATTTAATGTTCTATGTTTTTCTTATTATAGTTGAACTGATTTCACCATTCGGTGACACACTTTGTTTTTGGGATTATCATATAATGGAATTTCATCCTTGTCCCATTATATAAAGGAATCACTACACATATATCATTATAGGAACTTAGCGTTTCTCATTTCATGCATATTCCAGTCCATATAGGTGTATCTAGTTACTAACATTACCAATATTTCTTATGGTTTATGTATGTGCCTTGATGGTTATAATTAACAATGTGAAAACATTTCATGTAGGAATAATAATTTTTGGATTAATTAAAGTGTCAAACTCAATATAAATGGTGTTTTTCTACATATCATGAGGTTGGTACCTTAATTAACTAATTATTACATGTTTGTGCCATGATCAATTGGTTTCATGGGTTGAAACTTTAGTATATTTTTATTACATTAATTCCAATTATTTTTTATATAGCATGGACATCTATAAACTTGAAATAGTGATTCATCTAATAAAATCATTGTATATGACCTATTACATTCAATTATTAGATTTAAGGGTTTGTTTGTAGTTATATAAACTATCAATTGTAACTTATATAGATTATATATTTATAAATTTAGAGTGCTACTTCATCTTACTAGACTATTGTATAAATATAATAATTTTCAAATTATAAATTGTGGAAATGTATTGGAATCTATTAGACGAGGATGATAATAATATCTTAAAGTGTGTTTTACTCTCTAAATTGAAATTAATAGTTCATATAATCGAACCCCCCTAATTAAAAACAAGAGATATTTCCAATATCTTAACATTAGACTTGGGTAGTTGGGTTAATATAACTCGGGTAGTGATCCCTTATGATTGTGTTGTTATTATGAGTAAATCCCAATACCAAATGTTTTTTCTAAGGGTTGTGCTTGGAAATGTAGATATATGCCTCCATGAAGGTTTCAAGTCAAACTCTAGGTGCATGGTGATGACCATGCTCCTGAAGTGGTGGGACCTAACCCACCGGTTGTGCCACCCGAGACACCTCTATTTTACCTCCTATTGTACATGGACTGGGCACTGACATTCAGTTTCATAAAGGGTTTATATGATTAGTGTGGTCTATGGATGGAGATACATAGACTACATAGACTATGTCAGAGTTGATGAGGAGATTCTAGCAACCACACCCACCTAATTTCTTGGGGGAGGGTGTCCCCCAAGCCGATGAATCTTGGATAGAGAATATACTATCAATATTTTAGCATCTGAAGACACATCCAGAAAGGAGGGTCAATCTCACCACTTATATAATTCAGGGTGATACGAAATGATAGTGGGATGTGATAAACTAGGATAATTAGAATTATGATATGGTTTGGGAATATTCTCGATCTCTATTTTATGATTTATTATTTCCCAAGACGTTTAGATCCCATTGAGTGAGAGAGTTTACACACCTGGAGTAGGGAACTATGTTTTTTATAGACTATTTTGATCATTTTATAAATCTTTAGTGATTTTCAAATAATTTTTCTAATGGTGATTTATATTAATAGAGATATTTTGAGGATGGGATCAAGTATTCCATTCGATATTAGATAAAAACTTTAGACATAATTCTATTTTAGAGATAGTGAATCAGACACTTATTACTGAGAAAAACATGATAGAAGTTAAAGGTGCAGGGAATGAAGGTTTAGATCTAATATAGGGTAGTTTAATCGATGACATGATGAATATATTGCCCCTAACCTCGTTACCTAGAGTAAGTTCATTATTACATATCATTGGCATGATCATAATAGATCAAGTCCCAAAATACTAATTAGTTTAGTAGCCTTGGAGGTACTAGATACATACATAAGTTTTACATTACATCATGAAATACAGAAAAACAACATTGTATCCCCTTTGAACACACTCATATCCCTTGTCCTATTCCTACAGGTTAATAATGATATACTTCTTCACATCCTGGGAAAAATAAAACATAGAAAGGGGTGATCTTAGATGCTCTGTAAGGATAAAAATATAGAGGAAACTTTCATAAATAAGAATAAACTTTTATGAAAATTTATAAGACTAAAACACAAGCCGTTTAAACTTAAATTTCAGAAAAATATGGAAAATATAAATCCAATAATGCCATTTAATTATTCATATGAATATTATACTGGTCTATTAATCACATTTAATATCAATATCTTATTTCATAATGATGGAATGCATAATGCTGGACATCATAACCACATAGTGAAGGCCTCGTTCCAAGACTAAAAACAAGATTTTGAAAAGGCCTTGTTCCAAGACACTAGTTTGTCTCATGGGACCTACCGATGCATCAAGAAGATATAGTGGGCTCCACCCATCACTTACTAAGTCCAATTCATTCCTCATATGAAAAGGTTGAAATATAATCTAAACATTCGTATTAGAACTAGCATACGAAATGTCAATATTTTAACAACAAACCATGAATAGTATAAAAATAGAACATCCATAGTCCAACAACAATCATTAAATACAATATAGAATTTTTTATTATAATAAATCAACCTAAATCAAGAATAATTAAGGATATTGACATAGATGAAAATAATCATTAAAATTGTTTGAGAGAAATATCCCCTTTTTTCTTGAAAACATTTAAAAGTCTCACTATTTTTCAAGAAGCTGTCAAAAATATATTTTTGAACGAAAGTGTCCAATACCACTTTGAAACTTTTAAAAGGAATTTTAATTTTAAAACATTCATGTCCATATAAATAAATCCTTATAACTATTTTTAAAACATGGACATCAATGAGATATATTTAGAAGAATAAATCTTTAAAAAATTTAAAATGATATTTTAGTTAGAGTTCCTAACCAAATAAGAGACGTTTGGATACAAATAATTTAGGTGATAAAAACTTTATAATATCATGAGAATAAAAGGATTCATGATATACTATGTCAAAGTACAGTATACACACCATATAAAAGTGAATTGGTGAATAACAACAAAGTAGCCTCAATAAAATGTAAATTGAGATGAAATCCCTTATAAAGGTTGTATCCTTAGGTTAAGGATAAATCAATGACATAATTATGTATGAAAAATATAAATATACTCAATATCATTGGATATTATATGTGAATCAATCAGTGTACATTGACACATATTCTTGTAACAACAACACCAATGACATGGATACTTAACTCAATAAATGGAAATTGAGTTATGATTACTCTTATAAAGTTCATATCGATGACTTGATAATTTATGAATGGAGTGATTATGTTTATCAAAGTATATCCACACAAAGGAGAGTAGAAATTACTACATAAATAAATAAATAGTGATTTCACACATAATCTTGGAGTAAAATAATCAATGAAGTTTGTGTAAAACTCAATGAGTGGAGATCGAAATTAGAAACTCCCTTACCGATTTGGTAACTTACGAAACATACACCCCAAAGAAGGATCATACAATAAAGATGTAAATAACCATAAATTAAATTATATTATACAAGTAATACAATCATGGGATGTACATACACCACACAAAAGGAAATAGAGGAAATATAGCATGAATCTCATGGGAATAAGAAGTGAGATGAAAAACCCTTACCACATCGCAATCTATCGAGTCATTTGACCAAAATTTAATAACCACCAAATTAATCACAGAATACCATGAATATAAAGATAATTATTATAATATATATATCAAATGGAAGTACACAATACACCACATGTAATAAATAAGTGGCCAAAAATTCAATTCTCACAGAATTAAAATTGAGATAAGAAACCCCTTACCTTGTACTTTTCCTTAGTTGAGGGTACCTTAACCTCCTATATAATGGTGAAATAATTTTTATTAAATTATAAAAGAACCATATAAATAAATATTATATCATATATGATCTTTTAATATTTCTTTGTTTATAATATATTAGTAGTATCATTATTTTGGGTGTTAACTAATTAATTTTTCATTATAAGTTTTGTTACATAAGTAATGTTTGTTATGGATAGGTTGTATTTTATTTGTATCCAGAATGATATTATGTTATTAAAAATTAATTTTTAATAATAAAATGATATTTAATCTTGAATGGTCACGATGGGGAATGAATCTCATCACGTTCCTGGAGACGGTAATCCGTACTTTCGCACGAGCAAAAATACCATTCTATTGATGGTGAAATCGTATGCAATTGGATGATATATCATATATATAGAATAATTAAAATGTTATATTTGTTATTTACATTAATTAGGCTCATTATTAAACCCATAAAAAAAATTAAGTGTTGAATAACAAACTACACCACGATGTGGAGACGGTAAGCCGTACGTACGCACGTATGGTGACTTTGTCATTCATAGGATAGAGAGAATAATGAATATGGTTGTACCATACTTATAATAACATCAAATTATGTAGAAGTTAATGGATTTATTATTTTGGTATGAAAACAATAAATAAAGAGGAAGTGTAAGAAGAAAAGAACATTGAAAGAGGTGATTAAATAATTACATCTTCTTTGGGCACTTCATTTTGATTTGATCAAAAGGGATTCTTAGGTTGAATTTCTGATCAAATTAATTATAATAGGTTGGAGTGAGGGTAGTTGGGAGGATATTTGAGAAGGGGATGGCCGAGCCAAATAGCTTTGTAGGTGTGATTTTGAGAGAAGGGGAAGTACCCTTTTATAAGAGAGGTGTGTGTCACTTTATAAAAACCTTGAAATATTATATTATTATACAATAATATTCAGTTTATAATGGCTCCAAAAGGATTTATTTTTAGGATAAGGTGGGTTGGGTATAAAAAATCTCAACAAATTGGTTTTAGACCAGTTTAGGTCACCATATTAACCTTATATTTTAGATTTAACTCTTGGTGAAACAGTTTAACATTTACTAAGTCTCCTTGTATTTTTATATTTTATGGTTAATAAAATTACTATAAAATTCCAAGAGAACCAAAAGTGGTTAATTAATGAAATATATATTATTATATTATTCCTCTGTCTAAGGCTTATATTATTAGGACTATTATATCATTTAATAATATAGTATTTGTTTTGAAAACCCATTTATGTTAATTTTGACATTATTTAGTATCTGGCTTTTGTGAAAGTCATAACAATATGATTTCTTCAAAATAAATAAATTTAATCAACCCTAACATGAAATATTAACCAAGAAAAGTTTTGTAATGCATGAAAAGCCACAATTTACATTTATTTTCATATTTATAATATCAATTATTTTAATCATTCATTAATATGGTAGTTACTGCATCATCATCGTGTCAAATTTATATTTAATTATTTAACATATAAAAATTATAAATAAAATACCATGATGTATTTAATATTCATAGTTTTCTAATGAATATTTATAGTCTAAATTATCTTATTTATAACTCTATATTAAAAATGTTTTAGTTATTAAAATTTGAATTTAACGCTTTTAAATCTTCTTTAAATAAAATAATAATAAATTTCCAAATCTAAACCAAGTGGACCAAAAGGATCATATTTTATTCATAAGGTTGATTTTGGTCAGAATAAAATTATTCAATAGAATTATGACATGTTTTAGGGTAACTATAATATCATTTTTACCTTTAATTACCCTATTTACTTTTAACTGTGGTAAATAAAATTCCAAAGTTACTATTCATCAAAAACTATTTTAATCTTGTTGAACCACATTTTACATACTGATGTTAACCATGTGTCTTAGATTTTTGAAATTCAATTCACAGAAGTGGTAAAATTATGTTTTATGCAATTTTGGTAACGTGCCTAGAAGGTGGGTAAAAGACGTTAAAAAATTCAATAAACTTTTATACAACTAATTTTATTATAAAACCACACCAATGAATTATATTGAACTAATATAGGTATTTGATATATATTTTTACTAAAAATAAATTTAAATAAAATAAATAATTATTTAAATAAAAAGTCAGTTTTTATATAATAACACACTATTTTCCACTATTCATAAAAAAATTAATGTGTTCAGAAAAATACCAAAAATTCACCCTAATATAATTTTGATATTCTGAATCCAAAAATGAAGTCGATTTTACAAAATTCAAAACATATAAGTTTCATTAATTAATTTAAAATCAATTCCCGTTGTCAAAACCAGAAAACAGATTTTTGTGAAGTAAAAACTATCAAAAGTTTGATATGCGTTTATGTCCGGTTAAAAGTGAAATTACTTCCAATGAATAACATTGGATTAAATGATAAAAATATAATATAATTATACTTAAAAACTGTTGAAATGTATAATTTAACACTATAAATTATTTTTATTAAAAAAGTTGTTTACAATTAAAATTTAGTATCTTTCACTATTCATCAAAAAATGAAAGCTATCAGAAAACACCAAAAATTTATCCAAACTAAATTTTCATTTCACAAATCTAAAGAATAATTTAATTTAATAAAATTGAATATATAATATTATCAACTATTGTATTTAGAAAGGTTTCTCCATTAAAAGGCAGAAAAACTACATTTTTTGAAAAATACTTTTTTTATCTGAAAAATTGAATTTGACCTTATATTAAATATAATAAACACAAAATATAAATGTTAAAATTATATGGGATACATATAAAATTCAAAATGTGGTTATTACTGTTCACAACCCCTTTCTAAACAGCTATTTTGATGGGTTGTGGTGCGCTTGAACTCAGTTTTGCGTACATACACACTATTGTATTATTTAAAGAGAAGCATATTGTGGAAGCTTGAGGTGTTACATTCATCCCTCCTTAAATAAATTGAATCCTTGAAATTTGAAATTTTTCTTCGGAAAGAAAATGTTAAAAAAAGAAAATACCTTTGTGGAAAACCCACATCTTAAATAAGGTTAATAAAATTTAGTCTTGATAAGAGGTAAAGGGAAATAAAAAAGTCAACACCAAATTAGGATTTTGAATAGGAGAAAATTGGTGGAAATTATAATTGGAGGAAATATGTAAATATCTATAAAGATTGATTTAGCTCATCAATCACAAACAAGTGAATGGAAAATTGAGGGCCTCAAAGCCATAAATCTATGATGAATAATGTAAGGGATTAGGATAATAAATTTGTTGGGTTTAACATCCTTTACCTAAGGTTTAATAATTAATTTATCCATAGAATAATAAAAAATAATTGATAAGTAGAGTTCCATCCTTTAACAAATTTATACAACACACTCATCTTTCACTCCAAATGATGAGTATTCAAGATTACATGGTCACACTTGAAGTGATAGAATCTACTTATATATAATCACATAATCCACAAAGGATGAACTATATATTTTCCTTGTCTTTAAAGATTAACCAAAACCAAAGTGGTTAGTACAAGATCAGATGATCCCCAAAAAGGATAATTCTTTAAGGAAGGAAATACTAAACTAAATTACTAAAATTAAACCAACAATACCTGAAGTTAAATAAATACCATTCAATAAAAAATTATCCTTAAAATCCTTCAATATAATCTTAACTAATATTGAAGCCCAAAACTCAAGAGAATTTGATTACGTAGTCTTCCACGTTAAATTGTATCTCCAAATAACATCGACAAATCTCAAAGTCACATACTTAAAAGTAATTTACCTAATCACATATTCTCTATGATAGGTTAATCATTTCCATAAATAACCCAAATCGATATAAATCAAAAATAAAAACATAGATAAAAATCCATTATTACTCCTCAAATGAAATCACATAGTATTCTATTTTCCTTAGGCATACAGTGTTCCCAACAGAGAAAACATCTTCTAAAATAAAATTTATCACTTAATCACCAAATCATTTTACTACAATAAGAATATCCATTTTATAAAACATAAGATCTCAAATCAACTTATTATTGATCAATAAAATCATTTAACTAAAAATAATTAGTCACACTTACCATGGAATTCACGTAGTCTAGTGGTAGGCGATAAATCCCAGTCGCACTTTGGTTGTGGGTTCGATTCCCGCAGCTTTGTCCAACGTGAAAGGTTGTCACACGGTCTGCGTGTAGTCCTTTCTCAAAAAATATATTTTATAACATTCCCAAAATGAGACAAATTCCTCAAAATAACCATAACATAATTTAACCACAAATTCTATCTCATACCTTTTATTTTCATCCCAAAAATTAATAACTTGTAATTTCCTCAAATTCAAGGATCATATAAACCCAAATGGTTATTTTTAATTATATCCACAAAATAAAATATAATTCTTCATTGAATAAAATTTTCACACAATAAACTACAGGGTTACACATACTATAGAAAATTATTCCAATGTAATCCCATAAAAAAAGAGCAATAATACTTTTAAACATTTCACCATCCATTTATTTCCACATAGGTAATTACTTGACCAAGAGGTTATCCTATAGAATAGGTCATTGACTCGGGTAATGCCCATGTCCCCTACATTTACGACAAATGACTGTAAATGGATTCTTGGGATCATTTTTATTTCATTCCACAATACTCTTCATTTTTCCTCGGCAATTATTTACTTTATGACCTTATTTCCCACACATAAAGAATTTCTTTATTCCATTGAGACACTTCCCTGGGTGTCTCCTTACATATTTCCTATATGATGGAAATTGAGCATTCTTTTCTCTATGTACTCCACTGTTGGAGCTCTTATAATTAACTGCCTTTCTCTTCTTTATTGAGTCCGGGAGTTGGTTAATATATATATTTTTGATCATATTTTTGGAAAACTAATTCACCATGAACATGATATCTTTTACCCCTATCAACATTCCATTTCGTTGCTCATTTCCACCACCATGACCACCTTGTACATCATGTTCAATGTTACTCTGAATTCCTTAGAATCAATCCATTGACTAAAACCTGAATGTATTGTGTGAGTAGCAATAGTAATAAAATCATTTAGAGATTATCATGACACCTTATTTTAAATCTAAAACACCTTAGAATTAACAAAGGTTATTTATTCTCATCTTATATTAAAATACTTCAAATCAGTTTGTAAATAAAATGTAAATTATCCTAATAATATCCCCCAGGAGTGTCGTAACCAAGAGTGCAGCAAGGCCCGTTGTTGTCCACCAGTTCCCATTCGAGTCTATCTCAAAGTGGTGTTTTCAGGTTTTACCCCTAGGTACATCTGTGCCAGAGCCGCCTCTACCTGCTCGTATCCAGACATGAATATATTTCTTGGAAAACCCCCATAATATTTTCATTGCCAAAATTTTTGGATGTTCTTCTTTACTAATCCCTAAAGTCTATCTTAGGGTAATGTTCTCCAATCAGAGTTTTTCTAAATCTAGTTTCCAAGGATTGTACTAAACTTCATCTAATACCAACTGTAACTCCCCGACTGTAGTTACCCAGAGTCAGTGCATTATTACATATCATTGGCATGATCACAATAGATAAATTCCCTAAAGACCGATTAGTTTAGTAGCATTAGAAGTAATAGATACATACATAAATTTTACATTACATCATGAAATAAAAAAAACAACATTTTATCACCTTTGAACACACTCATATCCCTTAGCCTATTCATGGAGGTTAATCATGATATACTTCTTCACATCCTAGGAAAAATAAAACATATAAAGGGGTGAGCTTAGATGCTCAGTAAGGATAACAATATAGCGGAAACTTTCATAAATAAGCATAAAAATTTCAGGAATTGTATAAGACTAAAACAAAAGCCTTTCAAACATAAATTTAAGAATAATATGGAAAATATAAATCAAATAATGTCATTTACTTATTAACATGGATATTATACTATTCGAATAATCACAAGTAATATCAATAGCTAATTTCATAAGGATGGAATGCATAATGACGGACATCATAACCACATAGTCAAGGCCTCGTTCTAAGACTAAAAATAAGATTTTGTCAAGGCCTTGTGAAAAGAAACTAGTTTTTCTCATCAGACCTACCAATGCATCGAGGAGCTATAGCGGGTTCCACCTATTACTTACTAAGTCCAATGCATTCCTCATATGAAAAGATTGAAATATAATCTAAACATTTTTATTAGAACTAGTATACGAAATGTCAATATTTTAACCACAAACCATGAATGGTATAAAAATATCACATCCATAGTAAAACATAACTCATTCAATAAAATATGGAAGATTTTTTTATAATAAATCAACCTTAATCAAGAATAATGAAGGATGTTGACATAGATGAAAATAATCAGTAAAACATTTGAGAGAAATATCCCATTCATCTTGAAAACATTTAAAAGTCTCACTATTTATCAAGAAGCTGTTAAAAATATATTTTTGAATCAAAGTGTTCCATACCAATTTGAATCTTTTAAAAGGAACTTTAATTTTTAGCCATTCATGTCCATATAAAAAATTCCTTAAAACCATGTTTAAAACATGGACATTAATGGGAAATATTTAGAATAATAAATATTCAAAACATTTAAAATTATATTTTAGTTAGAGGTCATAACCAAATGAGAGATGTTTGAATAAAAATAAATGAGGTGATAAAAACTTTATAATATCATGAGAATTAAGGGATTCATGATATACTATGTCAAAGTACAATATACACACCATATAAAAGTGAATAGGTGAATAACAACAAAGAAGTCTCAGTAGAATCTAAACTGAGATGAAATCCCTTATAAAGGCCGTATCCTTAGGTTAAGGATAAATCAATGAAATAATTATGTGTGAAAAATATAAATACAATCAATATAAATGGATATTCAGTGTAAATCAATCAGAGGACATTCACACATATTCTTATAACAACAACACCAATGAATTGGATGTTTAACTCAATGAATGGAAATTGAGTTAAGATTACTCTTATCAAGTTCATATTGATGACTTGATAATTTATCAATGGGGTGATTATGTGTATTAAAAGTATATCCACAAAAATGGGAGTGGAAATTACTACATAAATAAACAAATAGTTATTTCACACATAATCATGGAGTAAAATAATCAATGAAGTTTGTGTAAAACTCAACGAGTGGAAATCAAAATTTGAAATTACCTTACCGATTTGGTAAATTACGAAACATACACCCAATGAAATAAGGATCATACAATGAAGATGTAAATACACATAAATTAAATTATATTAAACAAGGAATATAGTCATGGGATTTAAATAGACTACACAAAAGGAAATAGTGGTAATATAGCATGAATCTCACGGCAATAAGAAGTAAGATGAAAACCCCTTACCACGTTGTAATCAATCGAGTGGTATGACCAAAATTTAATAACCCCAAAATTAATCAAAGAATACCATGAATATAAAGTTAATCATGATAATATATATATATATATATATATATATCAAATTTTAGAACACAATGCACCACATGCAATAAATAAGTGGCGAATAATGGAAATCTCACTGAATTAAAAGTGAGATAAGAACCCCATTACCTTGTGCATTTCCTTAGTTGAGGGTACGTTAAACTTTTTTATAATGGTGAAATAATTCTTATCAAATTATAAAATAACCATATACATTAATATTATATCATATATGATCTTTTAATATTTCTTTGTTAATAATATTTCATTAGTATCATTGTTTCGGGTGTTAACTGATTCGTTTTTTCTTTATATGTTTTGTTACGTAAGTCATTTTTTTATGGATAAGATGTATTTTATTTTTATCCATAATGATATTATGTTCTGAAAAATTATTTTTTAATCATAAAATGATATTTTTTCTGGAATGGTTATGATGGGGAATGAATCTCATCATGTTCGTGGAGACGGTAATCCGTACGTATGCACGAGCGACAATAACATTCTAATGATGGTGAAGTTGTATGTAATTGGATGCTATATCATTTATACAGAATCATTAACATTTTAAATTTATTATTTACATCAATTATACTCATTATTATACCCATCCTAATAATTAAGTGTTGAATAACAAACTATACCACGACGTGGAGACGGTAAGCCGTACGTGCGCACGTATGGTGACTTTTTCATTCATAGTATGGAGAGAATAATGAATATGGTTGTAATATATTTATAATAACATCACATTATATTGAAGGTACTGGATTTATTATTTTGGTATGGAAGGAATAAATAAAGAGTAAGTGGAAGAAGAAAAGAACATTGAAATAGGTGATGAAACAATTACCTCTTCTTCAGGTGATTCCTTTTGATTTGATCAAAAGGGCTTATTAGGTTGGCTTTATGATCAAATTAATGCCTCTAGGTTTAATTGAGGGTATTTTTGAGATTATTTGAGAAGGTTTTTTTCTGAGACAAATGGCTTTGGAGGTGTGATTTTGAGAGAAGGGGAAGTACCCTTTTATAAGAGAGGTGTGTGTCACTTTAGGAAAACCATGAAATATTATTTTATTATACATTCATATTCGGTTTAAAATGGATCCAAAATGATTTATTTTGAGTCTAAGGTGGTTTTGGGTTAGAAACATCTCAACCAATTGGTTTTAGACACGTTTAGGTCACCATATTAATCTTATCTTTTAGATTTAACTCTTGGTTAAATAGTTTAACATTTACCATGTCTCCTTGTATTTTTATATTATATGGTTAATAAACTTACTATAAAATACCTAGAGAACCCAAAGTGGTTAATTAATGACATATATATTATTATATGAGTCCTTTGGAAATTCCTTATATTTTTAGGACTATTATATCATTTAATAATATATTATTTGTTTTAAAAACGCATTTACATCAATTTTGACATTATTTAGTAGCTCGTTTTTTTGAAAGTCAGAACAAAATGATTTCTTCGAAAAAAATAAATTTAATCAACCATAAAATGTAATATTAACCTATAAAAGATATGTAATGCATAGAAAGTATCAATTTACATTTATTTTAATATTTATAATATCAATTAATTTAATCATTCATTAATAAGGTAGTTACTGCATCATCATTGTGTCATAATTAAATTTAATTATTTAATGTCTAAAAATTATAAATAAAATACCATGATGTAGTAAATATTCTTATATTCATAATGAATATTTATAGTAGAAATTATCTTATGTATAACCCTATATTAAAAATGTTTTAGTTATTAAAATTTGAATTTAACACTTTTAACTCTTATTTAAATAAAATAATAATAAATGTCCTAATATCAGCCAAGAGGACCAAAATGATAATATTTTATTCGTAAGATTTATTTTTGTCTCAATAAAAGTATTTAATAGAATTATTACATGTGTTAGGTAACTATAATATCATTTTTACCTTTAATTACCTTATTTACTCTTAACCGTGGTAAATAAAATTCAAAAGTTACTATTCATCAAACATTATTTTCATCTTGTTGAACCAAATTTTACTTACTGATTTTAACCATGTATTTAAGATTTTTCAAATTCAATTCACAGAAGTGGTAAAATTACGTTTTATGCAAATTTGGTAACGTGCCTAGAAGGTGGGTAAAATGCGTTAAAAAATTCAATAAAATTTTATACAAATAATTTTATTATAAAATGTCTTAAATGAATTATATTGAACTAATATAGGTATTGTGAATATATTTTTACTTAAAATAAATTTAAATAAAATAAATAATTATTTAAATAAAAAGTCGGTTTTTAAACAACAACGCTGTGTTTTTCACTATTCATCAAAAATTAAATATTTTCGGAAAAATACCAAAAATTAACCATAAGATAATTTAGATATTATGAATCCAAAAATGATGTCTATTTTACCAAATTCAAAACATATAAGTTTCATTAATTAATTTAAAATTAATTCCCCTTGTTAAAACCAGAAAGCAGGTTTTTGAGAAGTAAAATCTATCAAAAGATTGATATGTGTTTATGTCTGGGTTAAAAGTGAAATTACTTCCAATGAAAAAAATTGGATTAAATTATAAAAATATAATCTTATTATACTTCAAATCCATTAAAATTTATAATTTGACACTATAAATTATTTTTATTAAAAAAGTTTTTTTCAATTAAAATTTAGTATCTTTCACTATTAATCAAAATATACAAGTTATCAGAAAAACACCAAAAATTTATCCAAAATAAATTTTTATGTCCCACTTAAAAATAAGAATTTAATTTCATCAAATTAAATATATAAAAGTTTCAAATATTTAATCTAGAAATGGTTCTCCATTAAAAGGCGGAAAAATTGCATTTTTTGAAAAATACATTTTTATCTGAAAAATTGAATATGTCCTTATATTATGTCCAAGAAACACAAAATATGAATTTTAAAATTATATAAGATATATATAAAATTCAGAATGTGGTTATTACTATTTAGAAATGCTTTCTAAACGGTTAGTTTCATAAGTCGTGGTGCGCTTGAACTTGGTGTTGCGTACATCGCACACTATTGTATTATTCGATGATAAACATACCATGGAAGATTGGGGAGTTTAAAATCATCATATGGAAGGTTCTTGATATAGTAATAGTATATAATGAATTAACATTGGTAGTTCTATTATATTCCATCAGGGTAAGAAACATGATCCTGTAGAGCTTCAGTGCGATGGAGAACTAGTGGAGTGTCGAACCTATGAAAAAATGGGACATATTTACAGATTCTTAAAATAATTTCTATATGTTCCTAGTAGGATATGATACTAAAAAGTTCTAATTTATAGAGTGGTATTAGTATCACCAAGTTAGGCGAGGAGTTGGAGTACCACTGACAGTACATGCTGATGAGATGGATGTCGTCGTGGATGCCATACCTAGGATGTATAATGCCAGTAGAGTGGACCTAATCCGGGTGGTTAGGTGGTAGATTAGGGAAAGGTATTAGACCACATATATTCACTACACTATACATATGAGGTTCAGGATTCTGTACCATCTATAGTGAGCGGTATGATCATACTAGCCTCTACTTTGGTATCTGCTTTATTTGACACATGAACTTCACTCTCTTTTATCTATGTGTTTACCATAGAAATACCTGGGATTGATGTTTTTTAATTCTATGGGGTAATTAATTTTGAGACTTTATTAGGATTTTTTTTAGAAATTTTATTACAATTTAAGTATTGTACCCTCATGATTTTCAATTCTCATTTCTTTTGGAATCTCATTATCCTTGAGATTATAGGATTTGATATCATTCTTAGGATGGATGGGTTAGTTTGATACTGTGATCATGTTGAATGTTATCATAAAAAGGTATATTTATCATTACCCAAGGGTAGTATCTATGTACCTAAGGAATAATGGGATGTCTAAGTGAGTTGACATGGACCTAAGCACCATGGGATGTGTAGAGTATCGATGAAGATTTATAGCCTTCTGTTAGATGATTAAGAAATGTGACAAAATAATTTCCCTCCAGTAGTAGATTGATTCATTGATGTTTCTCCTAATGAATTTTTTGGACCACCTCCTAGGATATAGGTGTAGTTTTCTATTTATCTAGTGTTAGGAGATGCATCAGTATCCATTACTCCTTACAAGATGGATACGACTGAGTTGTAGGAGCTCAAGAGGAATCTAGAGGAATTGGAAGCTAAGGATTTCATATGAACTAATACAACTTACTGGGGTTCACTCATTATTTACACCAAGAAGTTGGATGATACCCTTAGTTTTTTAATGTATTACCACTGGTTGAATCTTCTAACAATTAAGAATCGGTATCAACTACCATGTATAAAAGATATATTCGATCAACTTTAAGAAGATATGTTTTTTCTTGAAGTTATATTTGAGGAAGGGATACCATTAGGTATGTGTCAATATTTATGATATACCATGTATATAATAACATAGAATATATAGTATTTATGATTATCTAGTTATGAGATTAATTCTAATAAACACAAACTATTCTTATGACCTTGATGAATTAGGTTTTCCACGATTATCTAGATTATTTTATGGTTGTTTTCATGGATAAAATATGTTATAATCTCACAATATACATGATCATGCCAGGAAACTTGATATCATATTATTTACACTGAGAGAAAACAAGATTTATTCTAATCTCACAAAGTTACCCTTTTGGATTGATAAATTTAACTTCCTTGGTCATATCATCATAGTGGAATGAGTATCTGTTGATCTAGAGAAGGTAATATGTGTAGTTTCCTAGGAGCATCCCAAGTTTTTTTGACATACAATGTTTCCTGGGGATGGATAGATATTATTGGCGTTTAATTTAGGATTTATTAGGCCATGAAGATCCTATTATGAGATTTAAAAAAAGGTGTAAAATTCATATGATTTGATGCTTGTGAAGAATCATTTTGTGAGTTGAAAGGAATTATTAATTTAGCAGTGATCCTGATTCTACTGGTGCCTAACATAGGCCATAAAGATTACTGTGATACATCAAGTATCCATTTGGGATTTTTTATAATGCATGAAGATTGAGTTATAAAATACAGGTCTCATCATTTGAGACATCATGAGAAAAAAATTATCTGACACAAAATCTAGAGCTTGCATCTGTGGTGCATGCCTTGCATTGTTGGGGTCATTACTTACTGGAAGAGAGGTTTCTGGTGTATATAGATCAAAAAATCCCCAAATACATCTTTAATCAGTGTTATCTGATTATTAGACTGAATTTATGGGTTGAATACTTGTAGTATTTTGATGTTGAGCTTGCGCATATTCCTGGGAAAGGCAATGTAGTGGATGATTATTTGAGCTATAAGACTCAGACACAAATAGTGCAGGAGGATTGTAGTGAATGGAAGTTGATGGATCTATTTTAGGATATGAATATAGAGATATAGGATATTTTTGGATGGACTATTCTTATAACTCTAGAATTGACTTATACACATCTATAAAAATTTATAATGATATTTCTTTCTGATCCTAAGGGTTTGATCACACTGAAGATCATTTTTGGCGAGGAACCACCATCTAGTTAGGTCATTAATGAGAATAATATCTTACACATCCATAGACATGTATGGGTACCTGTAAACATGGGAGAGGATCTAGTGAGAGATTCTCATTCCTTTTTATGGTAATCACATCCCAATCTTATGAATATATACCATGAATTGTGCTATTAGTATTGGTGGCTAAGAATGAAAAGGCAAATAAGTGGCTTTGTCACTAGGTTTTCCACTTTTTAGTATGTGAGGGTAGAACACCAGCAACTAGTGAGGGTTTTACAACTATTTCCCATTTCAGAGTCGAAATGGGAAGACATCCCTATGTACTTAATGACTGGATTTCCAAGATCACCGTGAGGCAGTGATACTATATGGGTGATCATCGACAGGTTAACAAAGGTTGATTATTTTTAATTATCAATGAGAAATTTTATTTGGATGAGCTTGGAAGGATATATGTTCTAGAGATCATATGCCTTCATTGAGTTCCATATATGATATTACTAGACCATTATTCTTGGATCACATTTTAGTTTTTGTAGGGCTTGCAGAGGGAACTGTGTTCATAGGTTCTTCTAAGTATATCCTATCACCCACAAACTGACAGGATGTCTAAGAATACTGTTCAGTTTTTTAAGGATATGATGAGAGTATGCACCCTAAATTCCGGAGGATATTGGGAGAAAAACATGCCTCTCGAAGATTTATCATAGAATAACATGTTTTAGGTGACTATACATATGGCTTATTATAAGTCCTTATACAATAGGATGTTCTTGTCACCTTTGTATTGGAAAGAGGTGGGAGAGCCATCACTACTAGGACCTCATATTTTTTAGATACTTTAGATAAGGTAAATTTTATTTTAATGTGTATGGATATAGCATAGTCTAGGCATCAGTCATATGTAAACTTACATAAAATACCCCTTGAGTATGAGGTTGGGGACAGAGTGTTCTTATGTGTTTCACCTTGATTGGGGAACCGAAGAATTACGAGGCAGGAAAGTTAGCTCCTAGATTCTTTAGACCTTTCATGATTTTAGAGAGGGTTAGATTAGTGGATCATTATATAATACCTCCTTAGATATGTAAATCAATACATGACATTTTTTCATGTTTCTTAGTTACATAACTACCATTATAATTCATAACATGTTCTCAAAATAGAATAAATCAAGTTAAATATTGATGATTATTTTGAGGAGTATCCTATTAAGATTATTGATCAGGACATAAAGGCTCTTTGAGGCAGGACAACCCATTTAGTATAGGAATAATGGAAGTATGACTGTATACATGATGAGACATGGGATAGACAGGATAACTTACGTGATTAGTGGATGGAAATTATCACAGATGATGATCATCCACCCTCAGGGACACTCGGGGAGAAGTTGTCATTAGTGTGGGAGGTTGTAACATCTTGATTTTTCTATGAGGTAAGGACAAATTAAATATAATTTTGAATATTCCTTTTTACCTAATTTTTTTTCATAATAAGGTCAAGGGAGTTTCAGGAGCGGTTGCAGCTTTTTCATATCCCGAAGCTCCAATTTTTAGTGAAATAGATTGTGGAACATGATTTGCACAAGGTTCATATTAACCATTCCACTCAAACATAAGGCTTAATAAGAAGAGATTTGTAGTTAGTTTTAACCATGCATAGGAGGGCACATGGATGTGTGGTGTGTTTTAGAAAACTACATAGGGGCACATGGGCTATGCATGGTTTGACCAAACTATGTGTCTAAATCACACCCTTAGCAGCACTTAGATATTGGAGACACTTGGTTGGTGCATGATTTCGCCAAACCATGTGGCCAAACCTTAGGACCCCTTTTAAATAAGGGTAAAAATACCTTTCCCCCATATTTATTTATAACAAACACCCTATTTTTTTCTTCCTCTCCATATGCATCACATTATCCATGATTGAGAGATCCTTCTTAATTCTCAACCTAGGCTTCAAAGTCAATATCCCCATCTGAGCTCTAATTATTTCACCGTACATCAAATTAGTTAACTGATGGTAGGTTCTTCAACCTATCACATTATTTTCTTGGTTTATAATTCCATATTTAGTGTTATTTTTTCAAGATAATATGCACTTTTTTTAGAGTTTGTTTTTCATATTTTTTCATTTTCTTCCAATATAGCTCAAACCAATGGCCAATACTAGATTATTTTTCTACCACCATATGGTAGATGGTATATAATATTTTCCCAAAAGTATCACCCATTTATAAATGTTTTTTTGTGTCACATGCTATAATCTATGTACATTTCCTTGTAATTATGAAATCCATTAAATTAATTGTGGGAACTATGACTTAGACCATCTTTAAAACCTGTTGACCTTATTGTTGGTTGGAACCTTAACAAGGATCACCCCTTTGGGTGATTCCTTATATGCATGATACATTAACATATATTACATGTGTTGGATTTTATTTTAAAATAAATTTATTAATTTATAGTAAATGAATAATAATGATAATGTATGGAAAGTATCTTTCACTTGGCCCCTTATTATTTATGTTCAACATGACTAAAATGTGATAATACCCATATAAACCTTTGTAATTTATAAATGAAAAGGAAATATTTTAATCAAATTGAAAGGTAAATAAGAATAGATTAACACATGGCCTATTATTATTTATAAATGGGGCCAAATGAATATGGACCTTTTTCTTGTTAAAGGAGTGGTATGACTTGAGCTTACCTTGGATTCCTGAGGGAATGACTTGAGCACTCAGAGGATGCCACCCTGATTCATTGAGTCATTTGTTGAGGGAGATTCCAACCTTGATATTATCTCTTTGACTTGTTAATACATTAATGCATCAACATAGTATCAATTATTTATTTAATTTATATATATAAATTATAATGCCACAGATTATGTCCTTTGATTTAGCCTGATGCCTTCAGACATGTGATGCCTTGGATCATTGACTTGGGATATAACCATGTTTATAATGATATTTAATTTTTAAGTAATCCATAGACTCAGTTAGAGAAATTTATTCAATGTAATTTCATGTGTGTACCCCTTGGATTACACTTAGACGCTTTTTATAGGCTTCGTGGTTATTTACTGTGGGCTGTCCCAACCTTCTATGGTCAAGGATTCTTTAGTTTCTCCATGGATCCTCTATCAATTTAATTATCATATCAATATTCTTATCATATTCTTGGCCTTAAATTTGTATAGGTTACCTATTCATAGATACCTAGATGAGGTTGAATGAGGTATGGTTAGTTAGTCTTCCTGTGAGGATCCTAAGCCTAACATGGTAATTATTTTAGTTTCTTTTATACTATTTATCATTTTACATGCACACTACTATTTTTATAGTCACAGGATGGATTTGATATATACACCATTGGGGGTTTCCTATTGAGTTTTACTCACACCTTGTTTGGTATGCAAATTGGTAACTAGAATATCTTCATGTTTGTAGGTTGGGACAAGGTTAAGGGCCTAAATTTGGATTTTTGATTCATGTTATTGGATTGTGTATGGGAGAAGTGGACCGAGCGTAAGATTTGGATGATTTTGGAATTTATACTTTTGGTATTACTGTATATTTTTGTATCGAGTGTACTGATGTTTTTCAACTTCCAGTTTTCATATAGTAACATGACATCATCACTATTTGTATATGACTTGGATATTGGGGTTACTCATTAGTTTTTTATATCTGGATGATTTACATCATATGTTTCATACTATAATTTTTTATTCTTATATTTTTTTTTGTTTTCTTATTATTATTTATTAATGTGGTCCACTATGATATGAAGGAATAATCTACACACAAACATACCCTAGGCCCTCGCTGCTAGTCGTCAGCCTCTAGCATGGGGGGGGGGGGGGGGTTCACTTGAGGACATGTGGTCAACTGGGTCTGGTTACTCATGATTGAACTAGGTTTAGGGAATCAGAACTATTAATATGAGAAAGTATACTATTATTTTTTTAATAAAATTTCACGAATTAGTGATGTGATAGATGATGGTATAGTCTATATGTTTTCATAATTAGATCTTAGTAAGCCCCCTCTTAGGTTACACACTCTTTATATTAATATTTTTCATTTTCAACTCTTTTCTACTTTGGTTAATCATCTAGATAGGTAATCTGAAACCATATTAAACATAGAAAAATATCCCCATCCAATGGACATATAATGAACATATGTACCTATTTTATACATTTTATTTCATACCTCACTCCACCCTAATGGTTTTGTTAGGAAGAAGATGATAAAATATGAAAATAGTCGAATTAATGTAAAAGCCCATCAATAATTAGACATGCAACCATACTTTAATAATTACAACCCCCATAAATACAATTTTTTGCACTAAAAGAGACTTCCCCCTCATTATAGTCACGAGGGAGTGTAAAAACAAAAATGAATGAAAAACTAGGTATAAAAACATCTATATAGAAGTAGAAACACCTCCAACATCGCTCTATATGTCTAGTCTAATGGCCTCCATTGAAAAAAACCCTCACACTATATTTATAGGAATAAAACTAAATAAATATATATTTTTGGAATATTCACTTATATACCCTTGAATCTATCATTTTTTTTCATTAGATATCCCTTATTTATGTGCATTAATCCCATATATCACTATCTTTAATTCCTATAAAATAACATTAATTATCTTTGATAGAGCATGTGTCTTGTACCTACTTGTTTCTTTCCATACCTATCACTTGTATCTAAACATAAATATCTAATCACATGTCCCCAAAAATCTATCTCCATGAATAGGTCTCATAATATTCTAGATAAAGTGTGAAAACCACTTGCATTTATTAGTTTAAATATCCCTCAAACTAAACTTGGTTTTAAGAAAAATTATTGGACCTACTGTATATATATAGATAAAAATTTTGAGATGTGGATATAATACTAGGGTGAGAAATGAATATACTTAGCTCCACTGTAGTGTGGTGTCTCAACTATGGAATATGGATCTTCATTTACGAATAACCTATATCCCTATTAATCTAGGTCTCCCCTTGATATAGAACCAACCTATGATGAAACCCCTCAATCTATGAACACCATTTCTCTTCTTCTTATTTTATGGTGCCAGTCAGACTATACATTGTAGAAATATTGAGCATAAAAACCCACAAGCTCCTATTTATTTGAACAAATATATGACATAGAAAAATGATATAGTACAGAATTCTTGCATGGAATTCATGGATCATGGTGTGTTCCATGGCATGTGATGTAGAAACTTCATCATTTAGTCTTATAAGGCCAGTTATAGGGTAAAACCATTATCACGGTGAAACTATCTTCAAACTTCCAATGTGACCCTAAGATCCATATCATCATCCATGAAATTTCAATAGTGTAAGATGGGTGGAAATATATTTAATCAGTGGAGGTAAATGTATGAAGAAGAAGATATGGGATACCAAGTGAAAAAACTATATTTTTTAAGTGGATAGAGGTCTAAGTGATGTGTGAGTCCCACGTTAGGTTCTCCATTGGGTGGAGACAACTTAATAATAGATCCACTATCATCCATTTGGAAGAAAAAGACTGCATTGTTTCTAGTACTCACCCAACAACCACTATAATAGCCCACATGTGAGAGGCTAAGAATCAACCCCTCTCTATGTGTGTGAGAACCAACTATGCTTGAACCATGCCTACCCAAGTCAATACTATGATTAGTCTTCCTAGGAACTTTATTGACCACCCCTTAGGGTGGCCATGTGGCTTGAATTGGTTATGGTATTGATAGTTTCTATCCATTTTTGGCTAGACTTCATATATTTTTCTTTTCCATTTTAGCATCCTTTACAACACAAAATTAAATTATACAAAAATATTCTACAAAATGGAATAAATTAATTCCTTTTTGTTTTATTTTTAAAAAATTAATTCTAAATATCAATTACCTAATTATGTTATTAAACATTGATAAATGATAAATAATTAACAATTACATTAATAATTTAATGAAACTAAACTCAATTTTTTTGTATAAAATAAACTCATAAAATCCCCCACACTTAGACAATGCCTACCATTAAGCATAGGATATCTGAAAAAATAATCAATATTCACACATGATACCACTTTTTAAATACAAATCAACAAAAAAAAAATAATTATCAAGGGGGGGGGGGGTATTTCAAGTTTTTCATAAGACTATCTCTTCAATTCTTCATTTTTTTGGAAAAATCATTAAAAATTTATTTTACACTTCCCTTAAAATTGGTGGGTCTTATCTTAATCTTGAATTCAAATCTATTAATTTGATATCAAAAAACATGATAATCCTGATCTACCTTACAATTAAATTTTTTACACTCATCACTAAAGGTAAATATTTATTGGAGTATTACTCATTCCATGAATACATGAACCTTTCAATAAGCTTGAAAATGATCTTTAATCTCCACTTTGTAGAGAAAAAAGTCACAAATAATCAAGAGGAATTTATTAAGGTTGTAATGACTCTAAGGTTAAAGGGTTGGTAGGTATTTATGTGAAAATAATTTAACTCCCAAAAGGAGGTAAAAATATAATAATATTTGATGGTAATAAATAATAAACTCAATGAAATTATTTCCTCAAAATAACACCACACTCCCCAAAACTCAATGTAGTCCATTAAGAACAATTAAACATAATTAATGAATGACCCATATTGATTTTTATTATACTTTTTTCACTTTTTTAAACTTTTAACATTGAAAATGTCTGAAATACATCACCCAATACCAAATTATCAATATAATTAGTCAAAAATGGTTCTTTTTGAACCTCCAAATATGCAACCCATATTTTTTTCTAAATTTTTAAAAATTTTCCTTTAAAAAAAAATATTTTTATCAAATTTTTCAAGAGGGGTAAACTATAAAGAATAATGAAATGAGATCATTAACCTTTCCCAAATTGTGATCACCCTCTCTTATTCTCGTTATTAAAATTTATCCCATTTACACCTTATACAACCTCTTCTATACACTTAAACATTTGAATATCATGAAAATTACAAGAGTGAGGGTAGGAAAGGATAAAATTGGAATGAATTGTGGAACTTCCCTACCAAGGTTCATCTATAGTTTAAGTGGGTTAAATAAATATGGAATGTAAAATTTAGTCTCAAGGATAGGTTATAAACAATAAACATTCCTCAATCATTTTAAATGTGATATTGTATAATAATTATTTTGGAAAGATCTCAATGAAACTTATAGTAGGTGACATGCCCCAAGATTTATCTCATGCAATATTCTATATAAATATGGGAATTATCAGTTTAGAATCCTCTATGTAATGGGAAAATACAATATTGAAGAAAAATATTCATTTCATGACTACTAAATACAATGAAATCAACATTAATTTCATAAAATTAACACATGAAAAATGGATGGGAAATTTCCTCAACATTAATCAATAAGCCCCCCAAACCATGATTAATAAAATCAATACCAATATTCCTTCCTCTATTAATAATTATCCCCATGTTACTCATTTAATATTATTATCATTGAAATCTAAAACATAGAATCATGGTGTTTCTAGTTAAATCTTGTCTAGTAGATCAAAATTATAACAAATATCTAAGTGTGGGTATAAAATATTTCTCTTAAAAATCAAAATATTTTTGAAATTAAAATATAGGGGAGTGAAAATGAATACTAAATTTAAATATTACACCCATTTTCACAATAAATATCTGTTTCATTTTATTTTTCTCATTTCCTTTATCATTGTTCCTTTGATCATCAAGGACCTGAAAATAAAAACTAAATATCGTAAGTACAAGAACCTTTCCATTGGGAGCTTAAAAATATTAAGGGGATAGCTCTACTCGTAAAGAAACCCCTAAAATAATTCCTAAAAAAGAAAAAAACTCAGTTTTCCCCCCAAAAGATATTTTATTACGGTCATTAAGGTTAACCTTACCTCAATGAAGTCAAGTTATGGTAGGTTGTAAAGGAGTCACCTGATCTATACCATTG
The DNA here is from genome assembly GCA_963277665.1 of Viscum album. Lineage (NCBI taxonomy): Eukaryota > Viridiplantae > Streptophyta > Magnoliopsida > Santalales > Viscaceae > Viscum > Viscum album. The sequence goes on along the minus strand of OY728144.1, from coordinate 200,184,844 downwards.
AATAGAAAAACTTGCGACTCTTCCATATAAACTTTTCCTTGTCTTTTTTCACATATTAACTTCAATATTACTTAAGGAAGTACCTTATCCAAATTCATGGTCCTATACCACTTGTGCTTGGTCTTTCTTGAAATATAAAATGGTAATTCATGGACCTACCACACCAACTACCCCTCTTTGAAATTTTATAGTTCAGTAGTGCCTCTATTATCTTCAACGATTTCAATAGTTGAACCTATTAATTTCCCTCATAAATTGTACCACCATCACATATTGTCTAAATGATAATAACATCCGAAAATTTTGGAAATCTATCCACACTCAGATCATCTCCTTCATAACTCTAACTCTTTATTAACTGGTTGATATTGAAATTGACTTACTCACCATAAAAAATTAAGCTCATCTCTCCACTTTGGATATCAATCAAGGATCTTTTTTGTATCCAATAACAGAATTCATAAAATTATAGGGGTCTTATATTCATCCATATCCAATACATGTAATTCTACCAAAAAATAAAAAATATCCACTTTGAGTATGACATATTTATGAAATCCTCATGTATATCCCACCATTATGTATTCCATTTGTAGAAAATCTCTTGAGGGAATCATACCCTACAATCCCATGATCTTTAAAGTTTAGTATGACATAATATTCACACTCACTTTTAGAACCAATGTTAATATGAAATAAAAAGATACTCGGATGTTGTTAATTCTTTGGTAGACTACTTGATACCATAGTTGAGCATTCCACTATAAGTGGTATTATACCCAATTCATTAGGATTACTCTTGTTCAATACAATCTCTTTTAATTATGTATTATACCAAGGCATGTTTTCTATTTCTCCTTAAAAGTGAAAATTAATATGAAACTTTTTAAACATTTCCAAAAATTTACTTTTCTTTTATTCCAAATTCCCTTACTGTATCCAACCTATAAATAGGTAGTGGTGGTCAATAGGGTGGTAGGTATTCTTCTATAACCTTATTATCCACTTGTTCTTCTCTTTATTACACCTTATCCTTCCAATTTTCCTTAGTTATTCTATATTTTTATGCTTTCTATTCATTTTATTTTCTATATTTATCATCACTGTCTTGTATGGTGTTACCACTTTTCAAGGTGATAGACTCCACTTACCATTGTGTAGGGACCTATATGTTCCCCAATAGTACTCCTCATGGCCTTTAATTGAGTTTATTTGAAAATTTACCCACTTGGATCTCCATATTCCCCATAGAATCCCCTTGATCATCCCTTAACTCATTGATAGTATCCCTGGTAGTTTTCATGAAAGTAGAAAAGGAATCCTACAAAATTGTGATTTGGATTTAGAGATAAGGACCTTATTATTGGAACTCTAATGACCATTTTTAGTACAATTTATTTTTTTATTGAGGCATCCAACATTAAAAATTATTTTTATGATTATAATCAGCTTAATTAGAATATTTGGCATACATACCATGGATTTGGTGTATAACCATCATTGTGTCTATCTTATTTTTCAAGGAATCAAATTATGTAGCCACACATACAATGTTTTAAACCATTTAGACTACTATATTTCCCCCTTTTCACCGTGACATTGAAATATATTGGTTTTCCACAGTTGTGTATATCTTTATTCTGTTATGTTTTCATCAATAATCCTCCAGTAGTAACATCAACTGTTGAATAATTACCTTTAGAATTACCCTTATATAATTTTTGTATTAGTAACCAAATATACATACCATGATGGGGAAACATCTTATTTATGTAACTGAACCTATCATATGAAATTTAAAGTGACTCATTGTTATATTGACTAAATTTCAATATGATGACATGAATGTTCATTGATTTTGAGGGAAGGAAGAAATAGGTTAAGATTTGTCATACCAATTTATCCCATGTGGTGATGGAATGGGGACCAGATTTTGATCTCTTTGTGGGATTAATCTTTATGTTATAAGTTAAATAAGCACTTCCTTACACCATCAATTGATATATTATTGAATTAGAAAATATCGCATGGATAGAGGGAATTTACCAAGTGAGTGTTTGGGCCTTCATGTGGTATTATGGTGAATTTTATTGAAGTTTAGATAATTTTTATTGTTACCATATTTATCTCAAAGTGGTTCATAGGGACCGATGGAAAAGAATGCTTGGTTAAACCACTATTCATCATGTTACCTCATAATCGATTAGTGTTTGTATGTATAGATATATTCCTTTAATTTATTGGTTAGCTCATGTTTATCATTATTCCACTCCATCCATAACTTCTTGCTTGATATTATTTTATCTTCAAGTGATCCTCTCTTCCTTGGGGTCATAGTCAAAGAGGTATTATTTGATTTTTTTCATGATTTTAGTGTTTTTCATGAATGTTAAAAACTTAAATTCAAAAAACTCTAAGAGAAAGTGTAAAAAATAAATAAAACATAAAAGTGAGAGATAATTCATCGATATAGTAATTCATTTGTGTAACCACTCTCCAACAATGACACTAAAAACCTGATCTACCACAAGGTTTCATTACCATCCACATGTAATCTAGTTTAGAAAATAAAAACTAAAAAAAACTAACTTATAAAATAGTGTTGTATGTATAATGTTTTTGAAAAAACCCACTAGTATTGATTAAATTCATACATAATGATCATGAATAATTGAATTTAAAATATTGATTTCTATTTGGAAATTATAAATATGAGAAAGGATTCCAAGATTTTAAAATAAAAGTTCATGCATTAGTGAATTGATATATGATGGCCTATTCTAGATGATTTCAAAAAAATTTCTTAGTGATATCCCTCTCAGGTTACACATTATCTATACTAATGATGCTATTTTTAAACTCTCATGCACTCTGGTTAATCAACTATATAGGTAATCTATAGCCATATTTTATCATAGAAACTCCAGACCACCCAATGGTCCTTGAATAAACATAAGTCACTTGTTAATTCAATTAATGAAATTATTTACTCCACCCCCAATGGTCATGGTAGGAATAAGAAGATAAGATATGAAAATAATATAATAAATGAAATAACCCATCTAGAAATAAACACACCACCACACTTCACTCAATTAAATACCCCATTAATATATTTATTAGAACTAAAAGAGACCACCCCTAATTATAGTCATACATGAGTGTAAAAATAAATAATAATGAAGACCTATGCAGTAATACAACTCCAAAAAAGTATCAACACCTCAAAAATATATTTACAAGTCCATTATAAAGGTTTCCCTTTCACAAAATACTCCCATATTTATAGGAAACATTCTTGATAGATATACAATTTTGAATATTTACTCATCATACCTTGATAATATCATGTATATTTATTAGATATCTCTTCTTTAAGAACATTAATACCATGTATCATTCTCCTCAATTCCAATAAAATTTATCTTTAATTATCCTTGAGAGGGTGTGTGGATTCAGACAACTTTGTTGGTCAGGGTGGAAACTCAGGGGGGGGGGGTGAATTGAGTTCGTACATAAAATTTCTGTTAAAAACTTTATGATACAAATACACCAATTTTAAACAACATAGTTAATTAAGGTAATTGAGACATAAATATTCAATTGGTCAACAAGTTTATAAAAGGTTGATTAGTCCTCAGTTGAATCAGTGTAAAACACTTATCCAACTTTTACTAAATTAAACACATATACACACTAACCAAAACTAATTATCAAAGTTAATGTAAAAAGTTTTCTGTTTTTGAAATTAGAAGCAGCAGAAAATAGAAAAACAGAGTATTAAAAAATAAATTATGTAGTAGAATTAATCAAGAGGTTCAGTCTCAAGCTGAGACTTAATCCTCTCCACTTAGAGGACACCTGCCATCAAGTAGTTTATATTAACAATAAATATCATACATAGCCGGTAATGGTATTTACAATAGTTTTCCCCAACAGTTCAAGGCTCACACCCTCTACCATAGTTCTTCATGGAAAAAACAAACAACCATGCCACACACAACCTCTTTCACAATTATACATGGGAAACAAAAGTGTAAGTAATGTTTTGTGTAAGTATTTTCAGTATCCTCCAGTTTAACCACATGAGATAGTGTGTGTGTAACAGAAAAACACACACTGCTTAGAAATGTAAGATATAGAACACAATAGAGCTAATGTTATAAAGATTGATTTTAGAAGGATATATGTGTTTGCAGTTTCATTTCCTAACTCCTTGGTGTGATGAAATTGATGTTTGAGTCCTTCTCTAGAAGTTGTCTCCAAAACAGAGTGTCACAACTCCAGGTTCTAGCTTCCGGGTATTGAAGTGTTATACTTCTTTGTTTGAAAGAGATTTGATGAAGCACAAAATGCTGTCTTGAATTTTTTTCTCCCAAAATGATATTGTTGAACCTCTTTGGTTCACAATGTATGTTCCGGGGTGTTCTTCAAATCTAGCGTGTAATTTTCTTTGCTCATCTTTTATCTTGTCTAGCTCAGTCTTCTATTTTATATTTGAGGTCCGACAATAATAATGATAAAACCTCATTAGGTACTCCTCATACCTTGTAATGTCTCCAGATACAGTCTCTTGATATGTCTACAATCAGTATTAGTTAATTTTAGAAGAATTAATTTTTAAAAATATGACTGTTAGAGTAATCTTAAGAAAATTGAAATATTATGGAGTAGAAGAGCAGGTATCAGTAGACTGGTAGTGGTAGCCTTCTCAACCATAGGCTTCATTGGTAGGCTTTATCAGTAAGCTTCATCGGTAACCTTCATCTGTAACCTTCATATCAATGACCTTGTAGCGGTATCCTTTAGTGGTAACTCTAGGACAATATCCTTTAAGCAGTAGACTCATATTGGTAACTTAGCGGTAAGGTTTCTGTAACACCCCGAGATTTTCTGAAAAATATTATTTTAATTTCATTGATGTATTGCGTTGTACACTACACCAAAATTATCTTGTGCTATACACAACACCGTATTAGCTTATATTATACATAAACACTATTCTTGGCTTGTGTTGCACACAAGTGCAACCGTCCTCAATAGCGTGTGTTGTATACAATACTGAGTTTCACTAAACAATGATATATTTTTATAATATTATTATGAACTATCTGTTATGAATATTAGTAACTAAATTTTGAATTTTATGACATTATAATTCATCTAACACATTTTATAGAACATGGTATGAGAACAAAATAATTTTTTCGGGTAAAATAAGTATTTTTAAAAAAATGCAGTTTTGTCTCCTTTTGATGGTGCACCCATTTTAAATATAATATTTGACAATTTTATAATTTCAATTTTACAAAATAAACTTCTTATTTTGAATCAGGATATAAAAATTTACATTGGATAAAGTTTTGATATTTTTCTAACAACATTCTTATTTTGATGAATAGTAAAAACAAGCTAAATTTTACTTAAAAAAACTTTTATCATTGAGATAATTTATATGGATAAATTATAATAGTAAATTGTTTTAAAGTATAAATTGAATATATTATTACCATTTAATATAATGCATATCATTACCAGAAATTTTACATTGAATTCGTAGGTTAAATCAATTCAATCTTTGCAATGTTTTAAACAAACACCCGTTTTTTTCGACAACGGGATTTATTTTAAATTAATTACTGCAACTTATGTGTTTTTAATTTGGAAAAATTGATTTCATATTTGGAATCAGTATTTCCATATTATGTTAATAGGATAATTTTTATTTTTGGGCATTATGAATAGTAACTATGGTAAATTTTATTTACCACAGTTAAAGGAAAATCGGGTATTTAAAGGTAAATATAATATTATAAAATTACCCTAACACTTGTCTTAATATAATTGTATGATTATATTTTTCCCTAAATAATACTTGGGTCGTAATTGAATCTAATGGAACCCACTTGTATTTGATTAAGACCTTTATATATTTTATTTAAAGGAATATGAAATATGTCTCACTCAAACTTTAATAATTAGATTATTTTTAATATAAGGTTATACAGAATATAAATTAGATTATAAATACTCATTTGAATGATAAAATGTTTTTATTTATCATGGTAATTTATTTGTAATTTTTAATAAATATTTAATTACCTTAATAGCTTATACATTATTGATGTAGAAATTATTTATTTAGTGAAAAATCAATAATATAGTTTTTATTAAAATAACAATACCTATCAAAAAGAGCAGAAACTTGGCCAAACATTATTGTTCGAATATATATATACCCTAATAATACATGGGTCGATTTATGGACCATTGTGAGCCTTATAGAACCTATTAGGACATTTATATTATATTATTTTAAATGATGTCAAAGATGTCACCTTCATAATTTAATAAATATAAAAATTTAAATGTTGTGATTTTAAGATGATAAATTTGAGTAAAAATATTATTATGAAAGGTATTATATTTATATTCATCATTGGATTTTATTTCTAATTTTTATGCAACAAATAAGTATATTAAATAATTATACAAAAATGTTATAGTAGTTATTTTATTAAGAGATATACCAAATAAATGGTTTTAAAAATATTAAAATAAATAATATATTAACAAATTAATGTTCCCCATGAAGTTATTTGATGAATATTACAAGTTAGTAATCTATTATATATATTTTTTTCGAACCTATCTTATGTGTGGATTTTATTTAAATTCAAATAATGAATAGTGTTAAAATTGACACTATTGATATTTTATAAAAATAACATATTATTAAATTATTTAAAAATAAAAAAAATATTTAAAAACTACAAATTGAAAATTATATGGTCTAAAAGGTTATAAAGTATCCAATTATGGGAAATTGAGAACATTTAAGTATGTATTTATAACAACTTAGAATTTTATTACCACAAATAAAATTAAAAAGATTAAATAATGATAAATCAAGTTGACAAGGTTTAAAATAAACATAAAACGTGTCTAAATTTTATTTTTTGATGATATTACAATCCTATCTCATCTCCTCTTCTAATTTATTCATTTTTTGAGGTTTTTAAGTGAGGTTTCATTTTATTATTAATTAATATTTTTAAGGATTCCAAAAGTGCCCCTCTCCTCTCCTATATAAGGCCACGTCCTCCCTCTACTCTTCACAACAATTTGAGCCTTAAATATCTACCAAACCCTGACCATTTATCTTCTCCAATTACCTAGAAACATTTTATAGGTTCTGGTATTCTCAAAAGACCAACTTTAGTCCCTTAAGAGGAAGCTTAAAGGAGGTGCGTCAAAGAAGAGGTAATCTCTTCTACTGATTCATTCAAGTTTCTTTCATCTTCAACTTCCTATTATTTAGTTATTTCATTGTAAAGTAATAAAATTGGTTTCCCTAATATACTAATACGATATTATAAATATGAAACAATCCCATTTCACATTCTATCCATTCTACAGAAAATGAAATCACCGCGCGTGCGTACGTACAGAATACCGTCTCCACGCCGAGGTGTAATTAGTTTTTCCACCACCACCTTACTTGGATGGTTATAATGGGGTAAATAATAACTATATATGATTATTATAACATCATACTGATTATGATATATTATATCATCCACTCCAATTCTATTCAATAATTATGGGAACGATATCATCGCTCTTGCGTATGTATAGACTACCGTCTCCACGAACGCGATGAGATTCATTTTCCATGATTAACAATTAAAGTATGATTATAAAGTATATATAATAAATAATCATGAAATATATTACATAATAATGATAATGTATTTATGTACATATATGTTTCATTTACTTAATTCCATTCAATTTAATAAGGAAATGAAAACAGCATTCACGCGTACGTACGACCTACCATCTACATGAAAGGTGTATTTCATTTCATTTATCGATCTATCATATATATTTATATGATGAATATATATTATATATAAATCATGTTTTAAATTTTTGAATTAATTAAATCAGGATATAAGTAATAATATCAAGAACAACAAGTCGAAACACGTACGATAAATGAAACGATTTTACCCAAAATGCTGCTTTGACATGGAATTTACAAAAGAACGGGTAATATGAAGTCATAAGTGAACCATATATGATATCATAACACTGAATATGATTCTTTAATAAGTCAATGACATTATTTAATTCATTATACAGGAGGTTCAGATACATACGAATCATATCGGACACAAGGTAAGGGATAACTTTTCCAATCTCGTTTTTATCTGAGATTGTTTATTCATAAATATTTACTGGGGTTATATTTATCATCCATGTCACTGTTTTCTAAAAATGGTTTCATGTATGTTTAAAGTCCATTTTACCCATTTTTGACTTTTACTACATGGTATGTAAGTAATCTTTCTTTTGTTTACCATATGAGGTACTTTTTGACTTTTCCGGCAAAAGTACGAGAGGAATGTTTTTTATCTAATACGACATGAACGGATTTTTACGATTTCATAAAGCCTTATTTTCATGAAGCTTCCTCCAAAATGATTCATGATTATTTTCAACAAAATTATTTTCTATTAAAATTTCATGGCATTTTGTGAAAAGAAAACGATTTTGAAGAAGAAAGGATATTTTCCTCAAGAATTAATTTCAAGTGTTTTGTCAAAACTATTTTCCATCTAAGATGAAATTATTTGGTATTATTATGTTTCAAGTATAATGTCTCTATTATTTACATGATTTTATTCTTTTTATGATGAAATGATATCCATTTCTTTTATATGGATTACATTATGATGGGATGAGGTTTATAAAACCAATTTAATTCATTGGGTTATTATGAATGATTTATGTTTATTTTGCGGCACAAGTAAGAATGATTTAATTATGAGATGGGTGGGACCTATATCTCCCACCAACACATTCGGTAAAGATTTATATCTCATGGGATAGACATGGCTAGAACAGTAAGTTAATCCAGTTCAGTGATACAGGACTAGAATGGGGAGTGAACTCGATTCAATAAGGGACTTTGTCCACTAAGATGGTCTTGGAAGCAATGCCTTGGATACTATGGAGATCATATCATGTGCTTAATGGTTCTCGCAAATTACATGTGATATTACTATGCTATTTTATCTTGATTAATGTTCCTTTATGATCTATGCTTTATGTATTTCCAAGATTTATTTCTCATGATTTTAATGTTTAAACTTTATGTTCATGTTTTTTTAAGTTCAAATGTATATGATTTGTTTTATTTTCTCCATGCTTACCCTTACTGAGAATTTGAGATCACCCTTTATATGTTTTCTTTTCCCCAAGATTTAAAGAAAGGTTTTAGGTAAGAATACAAAAGGGGGAGATCTTTATGGGAGATGTTGAAGATCTTTTACCATGATTAGAAGATTATGTTCCGTGTTTCCAAATACACTAAACTATTATGGTCCTTGAGTGTTGGTTCTTTTTATGTATTAATTATTCCTCAAAAGTAATGTAATTTCCATATACATCAAGCTTGGGTCTCTACAGTTGGTATCAGAGGAAAGTTTTAGTTAAACTTTGGAAACTAGAATACGAAAACTTTAGTGAGATCCCTAGAAGATATTTCTAATGTATGTCTAGGGATGTCCCTATGGTTACATATAAGTATAGGTTATAGTCCAAGAATTATGGTAGCAATCTTAGAATTTATGCAAAGATGTTATATATTGAAGTTACTCCCCCTTTATTATGTTGTTTTCCCTTGCATGATTTTTGCCTATCACACTATTCTTTTTGGGTTTTAGATGATGGATGGAACCTAAAGGAACCATGTTGATCAATGTAATGGACAATTCAATGATTGTCCTCCTGAACAAACCAATGTTATGGGAGATGGAGTGAAAAATCTTATTGATATACTTACACAAGATATGAATCATTCTAGAATTCCAAATTAGTAGATAAGGGAACAATATTATATTGATTCCTTCATGAGGCAACGTCCACCTTCTTTCAGTGGGTCTTTTGATTCACTTGTTGCTGAACAATGGATCAGTACCATTGAAAAGATATTTTCCATACATCGCTGTTAAGAACATGAAAAAGTCATTCTGGCTATTTACCGTTTAGAAGGTGAAGCAGACCAATGGTGGACTCTAATTAAGAATATGAGGCCCCGAGATGAAATTGAATCCCTGGAATGGGATGATATCAAGAACTTGTTTTTAAATTAGTAATTCCCTAGTATTCTTCGAACAAATATGGAAAAGGAGTTCCTTGAGCTTAAGAAAAAGGATGATGAATATTTTGGTATATATGAGGTGAATTTTACAAGGCTTGCAAGGTATGCATCTAGCTTTATCATCCAACCTGAAAGTAAAGTTGATCGATTCATCAATGACTTAAAACCAAGTATTCGAAGGGAATTAGCTATAAGAGACTTCAGTAGTAATGGAGAAATTTTGAATTGTGCTATCAAGGTATAAATGGAAGTTGGTGTTACATATCCATCACATGGTTTTGACAAGAAACGAAATATGGAGTTAAAGGAGAAATCTTAGAACAATGGTGAAAAGAAGATGAATGTTTCTTTATGCTCAAAGTGTGGAAAGAAGCATTGGGGAGATTGTCTAAAAGGTACTAGAATATATTTTAAGTGTGGAAAAGAAGGTCATCGAGCAGTTGACTGTCTATGTAATGGGAAAAAGGTAGCTAATGATGTGAATAGATAAAAGACAATAGAGAACTCTCCACCAACAATTCAATGCTTCAAGTGCAAGGAAATGGGGCATTATGCTAATCAATTCCCTAATCCAAGGGTTAATGATGATCGACATGAGAAACCTCTTAAGGAAAAGGATAAAGGGAAGTCACATGCGATAACTATTTGTGATGTCGGGTATGAAAATGATGTTGTGGAATGATTAAGTGTTTATGTAATGGGATTTCAAAATAGTATCATGGAATCTCATTTATGGTATCATGGAATTTTGGAATATCTATGTATTGGTTTTCAATAAATATATGGTACTGGTAAACATGCATAGTGATTCAAATTTTCTTGGAAAGAAGATTATATGAGCATAATGAAGGGATAAAGAGAAAATAAAATGAGCTCAAAACTGATATAAGGACAAGGTTATATCATGGTTTGAGTATATAGAAATTTTAAGATTTTGGTATGTGGAAAGAGTTAACTTTTGACAGCATTCATGTTTTCACTAAGGTTTAATGGGAATTAATTTTTCATGAGAATACATGATTAAGGTATTCACATGTTTGTAATATGACGAAAAAGATATATTGTATGATATATGGGGGATAAACGATGGTATTCACATGCTTGGTAGATGACATTTCTAGTAATTGTTTTCTTTATACTCTAAGCTTGGACTAAAGTATTTTGGATAATCCTAATGATTGGAATGGATTATGTTGGAAATAAGTTAGTATTGTTTAAGGCTAGAACTTTTTTCGATATTATTGATGGAATTTTATAATAATGTTGTTATAGAAAATGGACAACCTGCAGGACGGGCGACAGCCCGTCGCGTCAGACAAGGTTTTGGGAATCGAACCCACAACCGAAGTGCGACATGCCGTTATCACCAACCACTGGCCTACATGAATTCCCTGGTTAGTAGAAACTAGTTTTATTTTATTAAGAGGCATTATATATGAAATATAAGTCCATATACGATTAATCTCACCATAGATGGACTTATGTTTGATAACCTTATGTTTGAGACAGATGGAACGACCTATCATTCTATCGCATGATCTGCTAACACTTCACAGAAGAAAAATTCAACTTCATTTCATTAAGAGATGATGTGGAAATTCTTCAAGGCACAAACAGCTACGAGATTATACCAAAATCAAGTAAGTATTTCTTTTAATTAAAAAATTCTTCAACTTTAGGGAAATGATCTTAAAAACCAAAAATGTTGTCCTAGTGTCCTCATATCCGATGAATCAGATGGTACCTTAGATCATCAAATTTTTTGGCTTTGTGATTGTTGGCTTTTTCATATACATGTTCTCTACCACTCTACATCAGCACATGATGGTTTTATTTCTCTTCCATATCCATATTTTCACCCATGTTATCCTATGTGGGAACCCGGTGATGAGTTAATTTGGGTAAGCATTATGTTTCATATTTTACTTTTTAAAATTAAGTTGTAGTATTCCTTTTTACGATGTGTGTTTCTATGAATAGTAAATGATTTATAACCTCGATGAATTTTGAGGGAGAAATTCATTTTAAGGGGGTAGAATGTAACACCCCAAGATTTTATGAAAAATATTATTTTAATTTCATTAATGTCTTGTGTTGTACGCTACACCAAAATTAGCTTGTTCTATACCCAACACCATATTAGCTTATATTATATGCAAACACTATTCTTGGCTTGTGTTGCATGCAAGAGAAACCTTCCTCAATAGTGTGTGTTGTACGCAATACTGAGTTTCAAAAAACAGTGATATATTGTTATAATATTATTATGAACTATCCATTATGAATATTAGTAACTACATTTTAAATTTTATGACATTATATTTCATCTTACACATTTTACAGAACATGATATGAGAACAAAAAAAAATTTCAGGTAAAATAAGTATTTTTCAAAAAATGCAGTTTTTTCGCCTTTTGATTGTTGAGTCAATAAGGTTTTCCTTATGACTTTTCCATTCCTTCTTGTTTTGAAAATCACAAACACATTATCTTTAAGGAAAATTGCTTTTATAAGGAAAATCGCTTTTTTAAGGAAAATTGCTTTTATAAGGAAAATTGATTTTATAAGGAAAATCGATTTTGTAAGAAAAATTATCCTTATCATATTTTCATTCATATTTTTCATAAGTATAAGATTCGGATTCATTTCAATATTCTCGGAATTGTTTGAAACTTTGATATGAAGTATTCTGTTTTAGGATCCGAATTCTGGTTGAGAACTGTAATAAAGTTTCACTCCGAATTCCAGATGAGAACTGTGATAAAGTTTCATTCGGAGTTCTGGATACGAACTTTGATTAAGTTCTACTCCAGATTCAGGATACGAATCCTTATGAAGTTCGACAACGAATTCTCATTACGAATTCTGATGATGAATTCTCATTACGAATCCTGATGATGAATTCTCATTACGAATTCTGATGACGAATTCTCATTCTGAATTCTCATTCCGAATTCACCTATTAAACAAAAACTGATCATCTTTGTTCTATACACTCCATATTTGTTTAGACTCCGAAAAATTATTTTTGTTTACACTCCGAACATACATTCCGAGCTTTTGAGTTAGATTTTAAAACGGTTTCATACATTATGTTACACTTGTTTTGTTATAAAACGATGTCGTCCATTCTGTTATAAAACTAACTGTTGGCTAAGTGACACGTGTACAGGTCCCTACGATTTTTAAGGAAAACATGACCATTGGGAAGGAGGCTGACCTTGCCTATAAATAGGAGCTCATTTGAAAAGAGCACACGTCTGATGGATAACTTCTTCGACATCGTGCATACATGCTGTTGAAGTGATTTCTAGAGAGAGAGGCTTTTATTAAACTCCCAATTCATCGTGAGAATCCGAATGTTGGTGATTACATTCGAGGACTTCTAGGGATAGGAAGACAGAGGTTTCCAACACCTTGAAGTTGAGGGCTTCCTTGCTGAGGAAGACAGAGGTGACCAACTACCATGAAGTTGAGGGCTTACGGGGATAGCAAGACAGAGACTCTGATCTTCATATCGAGGGCTTACCCTGGTGTGGGTAAGACAGACTTGCTTGAAAGTATAAATCAAGGGACCTTTATCCAAGGTTGTTGGATACCCTTCTCTTTGGGTTAAGAGACTTATATCTTGTTACTTGTAGTTTTACTATTTGTTTATTTCCGCTGCATTTTGTATTATAATGAATGTATAACTTTCTTATACTTCCTTACTCACACTCTGTTTCATTTAGATTCTATACGCTTTAAGGTAGAATCTCATTTTTTAATCTTTTGTTATGTTTCAATTTCCAGAACCATATTTCCGGAACCTTCTTTCAGAATCTCTTTCCATGTTTTCATTTGGTGATAGAGGTGTTGTGAATTTGCTTAAGTTTAACTTTTTTAAACATAGCCATTTCCTTATCTTAAGGAAAACATAGTTAATCGTAACTAACTTTAAAGGTTCCAAAGGAATTTTTAAAGTATACAATTCACCCCCCTCTTGTATATTGAGCATCTACATCATTATTTCGATCCTACAATTGGTATCAGAGGTAGGTCTATGAAATACTTGTACTCACATATAAGTTTTTCTTGCTCACTTTGTCATTCCGAACATTGTAATTCCGAACATTCCTATTCCGAACTTTCTCATTCCGAACTTTGTTGTTACGAACCTTTTATACTAACACGTTTGTGTGCCGAAGGTTTTTAAGTATGACAGGAGTAAATGTTGGTTATATTGATAATCTAAATCCTACAAGACCACCAATATTTGATGGTAATTATTATGAGTATTGGAGAGATCGAATGAAGACTTTTGTTATTAATACTGGAGTAGACAATTTTGTTATGCTTACTGGTGATTATAAAATTCCTGATAAGGAAGTTAGAACTTTTACTAACCAGGAAAAGCAAGAGTATCAACTCAATTATAAGGTACTCAATACTTTACATTGTTCAATGACCGGAAATATATATAGCCAAATTTCTTCTTGTGAAGCAGCTAATTGTATTTGGAAGAAGTTAGAGGTTACACACTTTGGAACTTCTAAGGTGATTGAGACTAGGAGAGCTATGCTTAGAGCTGAATAACATGGATTTAATTTTCCATATAGAGAACCAATTTGTAAAGTTCAACAGAGATTTATGACTATTGTCAACAGCCTACAGTCTATGGGAGAAAAAGGGTTAGATGATGAAGCACTTGTGGATAAGATAATTGATATCATGCCTAATGAGTGGGAATCCAAAAGAACTGCTATAGATGAGAACAGGAAGGTCACTCAAATTTCTATTGACGAGTTATTTGGAACTCTTATCCAACATGAAACAATAATGAAAAGAGATGCTGACAACATCAAAAAGAAAAAAGGAAATGGTACCGTTGCTTTTAAAACAACATCAAATCATATGAAAGCTAAGACTCCTGAGAGAGTAACGAGATCCAAGTCTAAGAATATGGTAGTTCAGTCAGATTCTAGTGAGAGTGAAATTTAGGAAAATGAGTTAGCTAATCTTTCTCGAAGGATGAACAAGATAGCTGTCCAGAGAAATTTCCAATCCAAGTATAAGAAAAAGGAAAGTAAAGATAAGAAATATGGAGAAGTTAGTTGTTATTAATGCAAGAAAGATGGAAATATTAGACTAGATTTCCCTCTGCTCAAAAAGAAAGAAAGGAAAGAAAGGCATTCAGACAGGAACATAAAGAAGTATTACAAAGCCAAAGCTAAGAATGTTTTGAAAGCTAATGACACCTGGAGTGCCAATGGTGGTGACTCTTAAGATGAGTCTTCTGATTACGAATCTTCAGGACAGAAGAATCTTGGTCTTATAGACATATTACCCATTGATAATCATTGTTTTATGGCTAAGGTACGAAATGCTGAATCTTTGACCAATGTTTCTTTAAATTCTAATGATAGTAAGTATTATAACTCTTCTGATGAAGAATCCTCTTCTGATGAAGAAAATACTTTACCTACTTATGAAGAAGTCTCTAGGTTTGCTGAAATTCTTGAAATTGAGAATTCTAAACTCAATAAGAAACTTGATAAGGAAAACTCTAGAAATTATATTCTTACAAAAGAGATATCAGATCTTTCTAAATATCTTTATAGGAAAAATTCTGATTTTGAAAGTATTTCAAAAAATCTTGAGGAAGCAAGTTCTGAGAAGAATAAACTTTCTAAAGAAATAGAAAAAGTAATTTCTAAGAAAAATGTTTTCGAGCCTAGCTCGAGTTCTAAAACTAATGATTTTGAGGATAAAAACTTGGTTATAAAACCCAAGTCCGAAATTTTTTCCTTAAAGAAGTGTTTATCAAGCTTTACCAATGGTAAGGAAAATTTTGATAAAATGTATTCCCAAATACGACCTTTATGAAATAAATCCAGATTTGGTTATACCCATGCAAAACCAATTTTTAGTAACAATTATTTTGTTCCTCAAAGTGCCCCATTCTGTACCAAGTGTCAATGTGGTGGTCACTGGGCAAAGAATTGTTCCTTAAATAAAACCCAATCCATAGGATTTCACAAAGCTTACTTTTCTACGAAAATGTGGGTTCCTAAAATTTTGTTATCTGGTAATCTCGGATCTAAACAAGTTTGGATACCGAAAGTCTAATTCTCTTCTTGATTTCAGGAAAACAAAGAGAGTACCAGGAACAATATATGGTACATGGACAGTGGATGTTCCCAGCACATGACTGGTAACAAAATCTATTTTGAAAAGATTATCAAAATGAAAGGAGGAAAGGTAACTTTCGGAGATAATGCTAAGGGATAGATTGTTGGTATTGGTAATATTGTTCTTCTTGATAAAACCTTGATTTCAAATATTCTTTTTGTTAAGGGTCTTAAGCACAACCTCATTAGCATAAGTCAGTTATGTGATGAAGGTTACCTTGTGAATTTTAGGAATGATAAGTGCTTAGTTCACAATTCCAAGGAAGAATTTATTCTCTCAGCCAATAGGCAAGAGAATGTTTACACTTTGAACATAGAAGACCTTAGAAGCCAAGATTTACCTTGCCTAAGTGCAATGGAAGATCATTCCTAGTTATGGCATAGATGACTAGGTCACTGTAACCTTAGGAACTTATGTAAACTTTCTAAGAAAGAAACAAGTTAAGGATCTACCAGAGCTTAGATTTGATTCTTCTAAAGATTATGATCCTTGTCAATATGGCAAGAAACATAAATCTAGTTTTATATCAGTCAGTGAAGTCTCAACAAATGATGCATTACAGTTAGTGCACATGGATCTTTTTGGTCCAACACATACTGGAAGTATTGGAGGCAAATACTATGGGTTTGTTCTAGTTGATGATTACACGAGATTTACTTGGGTTTATTTTCTAGCAAAGAAGTCTGAAGATTTTTCTTATTTCAAAAGTTTTATAGCTCAAGTTGAAAATGAGAAAAACCTTCCTTTTAAAACTATTCATAGTGATCATGGAGGTGAATTTCAAAATTCTGATTTTGAAACTTTTTATAGTAGAAAAGGTATTACTCACAATTTTTTAGCACCTAGAACTCCTCAACAAAATGGTGTAGTTGAAAGAAGAAATAGAATTCTTCAAGATATAACTAGAACCATGTTGAGTGAATATTCTATAGCTAGAAATTTCTGGGCTGAAGCTGTAAGTACTGCTTCCTATACTATAAATCGAGTTTGGATTAGACCTTTTCTTAATAAAACCCCTTATGAGTTATGGAATGGTAGAAAACCAAGACTATCCTACTTCATGGTTTTTGGTTGCAAAGTATTCATTTTGAATACTAAAGATAACTTACATAAATTTGGACCAAAATCTGATGAAGGAATTTTCTTAGGTTATTCCACAACATCTAAGGCTTATAGATTTTTTAATAAAAACACTTGTACTGTTGAAGAAACAGTGCATGTAAAATTTGATGAGTCTGATCCTTTTGTTTTTAAACAATCCCAGCCTACATCCTCGGATGTGTTTTCAAAAACTGATTATCAACCTTTGATAGAAGAATCTTCTAATAAGGATAATGTTCAAGAAGATATTCCTGAAATGTTTACCCTAGAAGACTTTCTACCCTATGTTGATGAATAGGCTTTTCAAAACCCAAATCAATCGTTTCTTAAGAATCATCACAGTGATAGTATCATTGGTGATGTAAATCAACCTATAAGGACTAGAAGATCCTTAATAAATGAAGTAGAACATCTAGCATTTCTTTCCCAATTAGAACCTAAAAGCACCGATGAAGCTTTAGGTGCTGATGATTGGATCAAATCCATGCAAGATGAACTAAATGAATTCGAAAGGAATAAAGTCTGGACCTTGGTTGAAAGTCCTAAGGAAACTTCTGTTATTGGAGTGAAATGGGTTTTCAGAAATAAATGTGATGAAAATGGATTCATAGTAAGAAATAAAGCTAGACTTGTTGCTAAAGGCTATAATCAGCAAGAGGTAATAGACTATGAAGAAACCTATGCTCCAGTAGCTAGACTTGAATCTATCCGTATTCTACTTGCCTTTGCAGCGTTCTTTAATTTTAAACTTTTCCAAATGGATGTAAAATGTGATTTTCTTAACGGTTATGTTCAAGAGGAAGTTTTTTGTTGAACAAACTCCTGGATTTGAAGATACAAAACATCCTCATTATGTTTTTAGACTTACCATAGCTCTGTATGGTCTTAAACAAGCCCCACGAACATGATATGATAGACTCACTGGATTTTTTGCTTCAAAATAACTATGTTAAGGGAAACACAGATCCAACCGTTTTCATAAATAAAGATAAGAAAAATGTTTTCATTGTTCAAATTTATGTTGATGAAATCATATTTGGTTCAACTCAGCAATCTTTGACCGACTCTTTTGCAAGTCTAATGAAATCTGAGTTTGAAATGAGTATGATGAGTGAGTTAACATTTTTCCTTGGTTATAAAATTTCTCAAAAACCAGAAGGAACCTACATATCTCAACATAAGTATATTAAATATCTTCTTAAAAAATATGGTTATGACAACACTAAGAGTATAAGTACTCCTATTGGTACCTCAAACTCTTTAGATCTTGATGAAGCTGGGAAACCAGTAGATCAAACATCTTTTAGAGGTATGATAGGGATCCAACAATACATAACAACTAGTCGACTAGACTTAATGTTTTCAGTATTCTTATGTGCAAGATATCAATCCAATCCTAAGGAATCTCACTTAAAGGCAGTAAAAAGAATTTTTCGCTACCTTAAGGGAACCATGGATCTAGGATTATTTTATACTTCTGGAAATGATTTTGTTCTAAAAAGCTTTTCTGATGCTGACTTTGGTGGGTGTAGAATAGATAGAAAGAGTACATCCGGAACTTTTCATTTCTTAGGAGATTCAATAGTTTATTGGTCTTGCAAGAAGAAACATTCTGTAGCACTCTCCACTGCTGAAGCTGAATATGTAGCAGCTGGAAGTTGTTGTGCTCAAGTGTTGTGGATGTAACACACACTCACAGACTATGGCTTGAGTTTTACTAAAACTCAAATTTTGTGTGATAACACAAGTGCCATTTCCCTTAGTAAGAACCCTGCACATCACTCCCGTTCAAAACACATAGATATTAGGCATCACTTTCTTAGGGATCAATCAATTAAAGGAGATATTATTCTTTAGTTTATCGGAACACAAGATCAACTTGCTGATATTTTCACAAAATATTTACCTTCTGATAGATTTGAATATATTAAACAGAAGTTAGGAATGATAACCGTAAGGTAATCCTTCTTAATTAACTTTCTGTTGAAAAAGTCTCCTTACAACAATAAACTCCTTTTCATAGGGGGAGTACATTTGATTGTTAGATTAACAAAGTTTTTCAAAATTTGTTTTCAAACTTTTCGGAACTAAAATTCCGGAATGGGAATTTCCGGAACTAAAATTTTCCAGAATTGATATTTCCATATATAAAACTTATGGAATTGTTTTTTTTGTATCGAAAACTTCCGAAATGGAAAATTTAATACTGGTATTTTCATAACGGAATTTTTGTACCGAATCTTTTATAAAGAGTTTTCCATTTTCAAATTTTGTAATGAAATTTTCGTACTGAGTTTTCCGTACTGAGTTTATTTTCCGTAGTGAGTTTTGTGAACTATGTCTTTTCATAATAAATATTTTTCGTAGTCATTTTTATATTACCCATTACGAATAATCCTCCTAAGCCAATTCTAAAGGTATGATTTCCTTACTCATGTTTTCGTAGTCATACTTTACTTGCTGGCATTGTCTTATATTTTGTTTTCGGATTACAATTTTCTTAATTCATGGTTTTAATAAAAACTCAAAAGATCGGATTCAAGTTTTCATGAGTATTGGTTTTCGACCGTCAGATCTGATCTCAGCTTGTCACAACCGTTCGATCAACCGTGGAAGATGAACCGTTTTTTGGTTGCCTATATAAAGGGGACCCCAAATAGTTGTCCCACATCGGTTTTCAAGCTCCAGCGTCTCGAAGCTCTACCTCTCTGTTTTAAGACCATTCCGAACTTTATCTTTCTCCATTCCGAACTTCTCAAACATCTTCAAATCCGAATGTCTGTGGAATCAGCTTCTCAAGACATGTCTTCCTCTAAGCAGATTTTGAAGTGGTTAGTATATAGAGAAAGGCTGGTTCATCCAGATTTTTGCAACAAGTATGAATCTCTTATTTCCAAGAATATTAAGCTAATTGGTTGGGAAGATGTTGCGGTGTCAAAACCCGGGAATCAAGATGAAGTGTATTCAGATTTTCATATAGAGTTCTATGAAACAGTCTCCTTTCTTAAGGAAGATGGAAGGGAGAAGTTGTCCTTTAAGTATTATGGTAAGACTTATAAGCTTTCATATGTCAAGGCAGCCATCTTGGTAGGGATGAATAATGAAGGTGAAGCCGAATTCATATCTCATGTGTTGTCAGATTTAAAAGGTAGCTTCGACAAGGAAAATGCTTTAGAAACTCTTGGACTGGGAGATGACAAGGCTCCGAAGATTTCTTCTATGTCTACAAATTTCCAGAATCTAGAGTTATGGGTACAAGGCCTTATCGTACCGAGGAAGGGTGAAAAAGATAGCTTAAAGAAGAGTGAGATCTACATCCTAGATTTTTTGATAAATCTGAGGAAGATTAATTTGATGAAGCACATTCTTATCACTCTTGAGAATGTGAAGAAAGGAAATCTGAGAGCTCAGATTATAATGTATCTAGCAATCCTCTCAAAGTTGATAGTTCGATGCCTTGAGTATTTCAAGGAGGCTTGAAAGTCTATGCTAAGAGTTTGCAAGATTATGCTAGTGAGTGATGGTACACTTAAAAGAATGGATGTAGCTTTTGACAAGAAGACTGGTTAGTTTGTTGATTCTCCTGCTCAAGAAGAAACAGTTCCGAATGTTGCTGATCTGGAATCCTCTAAGCCGGTAAGGAAGAGAAAGTTGAAAGAAGTGCAAGTAGAAGTAGAGAATCCCAAGTCTAAGGAAGTTCATTCCACACCTCCAAAACCAAAGAAGAAGAAAGCTTAACCAGATGAGGTAGTTGGTAAATGGAGGGAGATTAAAGAGAAGAGAGTGCAAGGGGAGCCTCAGTTTAGCTTGGATCCTGCGGAGGCTAAGGCCTTGAAGGAAATAACTGTGGATGAGCTCGAAAAAAAAGCAAAAGAAAAAAAGCTCAAGAAGAAGATGTCTGAGGCTGAGGTAGCTCAGGCTTTGCTAAAGTTTAATGAGATGGTTTCAGAAAAAATTCCTGTTCCGAGATCTTTTTCATTGGAATCTCTACATGAGACTCCAGGAAGAGACTTTGTCACTCCGGAAGAGACAACTGCTAAGACTATTGAGGAAATAGAGCAGATTGAGCAAGTAGAAGAAGAAGAATCTGTTGCTGAAGGAAGTGGTGAAACCAGAGATGTTTTAAAACAAGTAGATGATTATAAGGGGACTCCTTCCAAACATTTGTCACTCCGAACCTCAGAAGCTGAGTCTTCTAAGCTAGTCCCTCCGGCAATAGAAGAAGAGAAAGGAGAATAATAAGTAGATTATAATGTAGAGGAAGAACAACTTCTACAATATATTTCTCAAATGGAGAATGTAGAGGTTGGTGCTCAGAAAGTTCCTGATGAGGAAGACAATATTGTTCAAGTTTCTGATAGTGAAAAGAGAACTCTGGAACAAGATTTTATTCTGAAAAGAGACAAGGGAAAGAAAATTCTTGTTAATACTCTGATCTCAGTAGTGGTGAAGAGAAAGGAAGTTGGTAGCTCTTCAAAGAGAAAGCTTGACCTAGTTGAAGAAGAAAATTCTCCAAGCAGAGTCTCGGATTCGGAGTCATCTTCGTTGGGGCATGATTTTGTTGTTCAGTCTTTAAAGAATCTGGTAGGTTCTATTCCAGCTTTCTCAAGCATTGATTAAAGATTCAAAATTCTCCAACATGCTTTGAATTAGAAATCAGACTCAGTATATATGGTTATGGACAAGTGTGTTGAAATAGAGGCTCAGTTCAAAACGTTCTTTGTCGGCTATGAATCCCACAAAAGATCATGTAAGAGGATGACTAGCTGGTCAATGAAGACTGTAGAAGATATGAGGCTATTTGATGAATTTCAAGATAATGTTAAAGATGCTTTTGAGACTCAGGACAGGAAGATAAATGAGCTGACTTCTTATTTTGAAGAGAAGTTGACTGATGAAAAGAACTTTCAGATTCAAGAAGTCAGAGATCTGAATGGGAAGCTGAATTCTGTCTCTCAAAACTGGAAGTTTGAAAGGGATCATCATATTGAGTTTGAAGAGAAATTGAAGGCTCAGGAAGAAAAGATTAAAGCTCAGGAAGAAAAGCTTCAAGCCCAGGAAGAAAATATTGAAGCCCAAAATGCAAGAATTATTGTGTTAGAGAAGCAAGCTGAAGAAGATCATAAAGACTTAAAGAATATAAAGACTATTCTTAAGGGTCTTGTGAAGAAGGAAAAAGCTCCAGAATAGACAGATCCGATCTTTTGTTGTATCTAAATTTCTTTGTTGTTGATCTTTTCAAATTTAATGAAAATTTGTGCTTTCTCGTTTCTTTTTTTGTTACTACTAATTTTTCTGGTACTTTGTTATATTTTCCATTCCCTTGAATTCTTTTTGAAAATCACAAAGGGGGAGAAGGAAAAGAACTCAAATGAAAGGGAAAAAGAATTTTAACAAAGGGTGAGAAAGAAAACAAACTCCAATAGAGTTTATCTAAGGGGGAGTTTCTCATTAAAGAAGACATTCTTATTCGTAATGAAATATCATTCTGAAAATTTAGAATACGATCCTTAGAGTTTCATAGCCTAAGGGGGAGTTAGTCGTATTCCTAAATATCCTTAAAGCAAAGGGAGATAAGCCTTAATGTTTTTCTTTCTTCTTAAAATTTCTTTTTCGTAAGGATGTTTGTGCTTTCCAAAAAGGGTGAGATTTTTGAGTCAATAAGGTTTTCCTTATGACTTTTCCATTCCTTCTTGTTTTCAAAATCACAAACACCTTATCTTTAAGGAAAATTGATTTTATAAGGAAAATCGCTTTTTTAAGGAAAATTGCTTTTATAAGGAAAATCACTTTTATAAGGAAAATTGCTTTTGTAAGAAAAATTATCCTTATCATATTTTCATCCATATATTTCCTAAGTATAAGATTCAGATTCATTTCTATATTCTTGGAATTGTTTGAAACTTTGATATGAAGTATTCTATTTTAGGATCCGAATTCTGGTTGAGAACTGTAATAAAGTTTCACTCCGAATTCCAGATGAGAACTGTGATAAATTTTTATTCTGAATTCCGGATACAAACTCTGATTAAGTTCTACTCCAGATTCAGGATACGAATCCTTATGAAGTTTGACAAAGAATTCTCATTATGAATTCTGATGATGAATTCTAATTACGAATCCTGATGATGAATTCTCATTACGAATTCTGATGATGAATTCTCATTCTGAATTCACATATTAAACAGAATCTGATCATATTTGTTTTATACACTCCGTATTTGTTTAGACTCCGAAATTTTTTTTTGTTTACACTCTGAACATTCATTCCAAACTTTTGAGTTAGATTTTAAAATGGTTTCGTACATTATGTTACACTTGTTTTGTTATAAAACGATGTCATCCATTCTGTTATAAAACTATCCTTTGGCTAAGTGACACGTGTACTGGTCCCTCTAAAAGGAAAATATGACCGTTGGGAAGGAGGCTGACCTTGCCTATAAATAGGAGCTCATTTGAAAAGAGCAAACGTCTGATGGATAACTTTTTCGACATCGTGCATACATGCTGTTGAAGTGATTTCTAGAGAGAGAGGATCTTATTAAACTCCCAAAGCTTCGTGCAACTCCGAATGTTGGTGATTACATTCGAGGACTTCCAGGGATAGGAAGACAGAGGTTTCCAACACCTTGAAGTTGAGGGCTTCCTTGCTGAGGAAGACAGAGGTGACCAACTACCTTAAAGTTGAGGGCTTGCGGGGATAGCAAGACAGAGACTCCGATCTTCATATCGAGGGCTTACCCTGGTGTGGGTAAGACAGACTTGCTTGAAAGTATAAATCAAGGGACCTTTATCCAAGGTTGTTGGATACCCTTCTCTTTGGGTTAAAAGACTTATATATTGTTACTTGTAGTTTTACTACTTGTTTATTTCCGATGCATTTTGTATTATAAAGGAAAGTATAACTTTGTTATACTTCCTTACTCGTACTCTGTTTCATTCAGATTCTATATTCTTTAAGGTAGAATCTCATTTTGTAATCTTTTGTTAAGTTTCAATTTCTTGAACCATATTTCCGGAACCTTCTTTCAGAATCTCTTTCCAAGTTTTCATTTGGTGATAGAGGTGTTATGAATTTTCTTAAGTTTAAGTTTGTTAAACTTAGCCCTTTCCTTTGCTTAAGGAAAACATAGTAAATCATAACTAACTCTAAAGGTTCCAAAGTAATTTTTAAAGTATACAATTCACCCCCCTCTTGTATATTGAGCATCTATATCATTATTTCGATCCTACATTGATGGCACACCCATTTTAAATATATCATTTTAAAAGTTTATAAGTTCAATTTTACAAAATAAAATTATTTTTTGAATCAGGATATAAAAAATTTACATTGGATAATGTTTTGATATTTTTCTGACAACGTTCTTATTTTGATGAATAGTAAAAACACGTTAAAGTTTACTTAAAAACAACTTTTTTCATTGAGATAATTTATATGGTTAAATTACAATATTAAATTGTTTTAAATTATAAATATAATATATTTTTATCATTTAATATAATTTATTTCATTAGCATTGACTTTTAAATGAATTTGTAGGTAAAATCAATTCAATCTTTTGCAATGTTTTAAACAAAAACCTATTTTTTCATCAATGGGATTAATTTTAAATTAATTACTGCAACTTCTATGTTTTGAATTTGAAAAAATGGATGCTATATTTGGAATCTGTAGGTCCAAATTATGTTAATAGGCTACTTTTTTTGGGCATTATGAATAGTAACTACGGTAAATTTTATTTACCACAGTTAAAGGTAAATCGGGTAATTAAGGGTAAATATAATATTATAAAATTACCATAACACTTGTCTTAATATAATTGGTTGATTATATTTTTCCCCAAATCATACTTGGGTCGACATGGAATCTAATGGAACCCACTTTTATTTGATTAAGTCCTTTTATTTATTTTATTTAAAGGATAGTGAAATATATCTCACTCAAACTTTAATAATTAGATTATTTTTCATATAATGTTATACAGAATATAAATTCGATTATAAATACTAATTTTAATTATAAAAGGTTTTTATTTATCATGGTAATTTATTTTTAATTTGTAAGAGATATTTAATTACCATAATATTTTATACATTAATGATGTAGAAATTATTTATTTAGTGAAAAATCAATAATATAGTTTTTATTAAAATACAAATACCTATCAAAAGGACGGGAAACTTGGCCAAAAATTATTGGTCGAGTATATATATACCCTAATCATACAAGGGTCAATTTGTGGACCATTTGGAGTCTTATATAACCGATTAGGACATTTATATTATACTATTTTAAATGATGTCAAAGATGTCATCTTCATAATTTAATAAATATAACAATTTAAATGTTGTCATTTTAAGATGATAAATTCGAGTAAAAATATTATTATTAAATTTATTACAATTATCTTAATCATAGGATTTTATTTTTAATTTTTATGTAACAAATATATAGATTAAATAATTATACAAAAATGTTGTAGTAATTATTTTACAAATAGATATACCAAATAAATGGTTTAAAAATATTAAAATAAATAATATATGAACAAATTAATGTGACCCATGAATGTTTTTGAAGAATATTACATGTTAGGAACCTATTATATATTTTGGTTTGAACATATCTTCTGTGTGGGTTTTATTTAAATTCAAATAATGAATAGTGTCAAAATTGACATAATTGATATTTTATAAAAATAACATATTCTTAAATTATTTAAAAATCACAAAAATATTTAAAAAATAAAAATTGAAAATTATATTGTCTAAAAGGTTATAAAGTATCCAATTATGGGAAATTTGCAACATTTAATTATGTATTTATAACAATTTATAATTTTATTACCACAAATAAAACTAAATAGATTAAATAATGATAAATCAAGTTGATAAGGTTTAAAATAAACATAAAACATGTATAAATTTTATTGGTTGATGAGATTACAACCCTATCTCATCTCATATTTTAATTGAGTCATTTTGGGAGGTTTTTAAGTGGGGTTTCATTTTATTATTAATTAATATTTTTAAGGTTTCTAAAAGTGCCCCTCTCCTCTCCTATATAAGGGCACCTCCTACCTATCCTCTTCACAACACTTTGAGCCTTAAATCTCGGCCAAGTCCTGAAAATTTATCTTCTCCACTTCCCTAGAAACATTCTGGAGGTTCTGGTCTTCTCAAAAGACCAACTCTAGTCCCATAAGAGGAAGCATAAAGGAGGTGCGTCGAAGAAGAGGTAATCTATTCTACCGATTCTTTCAAGTTTATTTCTTCTTCAACTTCATATTATTTAGTTGTTTCATTGTAAAGTAATACAATAAGTATCACTAATATAATGATATGATATTATAAATATGAAAAAACCGCATTTCACCTTCTATCCATCGTACAGAAAATGAAATCACCGCATGTGCGTACGTACGGAATACCGTCTCCACATCGTGGTGTAATCCGTTTTTCCACCACCACCTTACTTGGATGGATATAATGGTGTAAAGAATAACTATATATGGTTATTATAAAATCATACTGATTCTGATATATTATATCATCCAATCCAATTCTATTCAATAATTATAGGAACGATATCATCGCTCGTGCGTACGTATGGACTACCGTCTCCACGAACGCGATGAGATTCATTTTCCATGATTAACCATTAAAGTATGATTATAAATTATATATAATAAATAATAATGAAATATATTACATAATAATGATACTGGATTTATGTACATATATGTTTCATTTACTTAATTCCATTCAATTCAAGAAGGAAACGAAAAGAGCGTTCATGCGTACGTATGACCTACCGTCTCCATGAACGGTGTATTTCATTCCATTTATCGATATATCATATATATTTATATGCTGAATATATATTATATATAAATTATTTTTTACATTATATAATTAAGTAAATCAGGATATAAGTAATAATATCAAGAACAACAAGTCGAAACACGTACGATAAATGAAATGATTTTACCCAAAATGCTGCTCTAACAAGGAATTTACAAAAGAACGGGTAATATAAAGTCATAAGTGAACCATATATGATATCATAACAATGAATATGATTCTATAATAATTAAATGACGTTATTTAAATCGTTATACAGGTGGTTCAGATACATACAAAGCATATCGAACACAAGGTAAGGGACAAGTTTTCCAATCTCGTTTTTTAGATTGTTTATTCATAAATATTTACTGGGGTTATATTTATCATCCATGTACCTATTTTATAAAAAACAATTCATGTAGGTTTAAAGTAATTTTTACCCATTTTTTAATTTTACTACATGTTATGTAAGGAATCTTTATTTTTTTTACCATATGAGGTACTTTTTTTTCTTTTCCGGAAAAATTACGAGAAGAATGTTTTTTTAACATATATGGTATGAACTTTTACATTTTCATAAAGCCTTATTTTCATGAAGATTCCTCCACAATATTTCATGATTATTTTCAAAAAAATTCTTTTCTTTTAAAATTTCATGGCATTTTGTGAAAAGAAAATGATTTTTAAGAATAAAGGATATTTTCCTCAAGAATTAATTTCAAGTGTTTTGTCAAAACTATTTTCCATCTAAGATAAGATTATTTAGTATGATTATGTTTCAAGTATAATGTCTCTATTATTTACATGGTTTGATTATTTTTATGATGAAATGATATCCATTTGTTTTATATGGATTACGTTATGATGGGATGATGTTTATGAAACCCATTTTATTCTTTGGGTTATGATGAATGATTTATATTTATTTTGTGGCACAAGTAAGAATGATTTAATTAAGAGATGGGTGGGACCTATATCATCCTCTAATGAATTGAGTAACGATTTATATCTCATGAGAATGACATGGCGGGAACGACAAGTTAATTTGGTTCAGTGATACATGACTAGAACGAGGAGTTAACTCCATTCAGTAAGGGACTTTGTCCACTAAGATGATTTTCGAAGCAATGCCTTAGATACTGTGGAAATCATATCATGTGCTTAATGGTTTTCCAAAATTACATGTTTTATTACCATGATATTTTATCATGATTAATGTTCCTTTATGATTTATTCCTTATGTATTTCCAAGGTTTATTTCTCAAGATTTTGATGTTTAAACTTTATGTTCGTGTTTTTTAAGTTCAAATGTATATGATTTTTTTTATTTTCTCCATGATTACCCATACTGAGCATTTGATCTCACCCTTTATATGTTTTCTTTTCCCTAGGATTTAAAGAATGGTTTTAGGTAATAAAAAAAGGGAAGATATTTATGGGAGATGTTGAAGATCTTTTACCATGATTAGAATATTATGTTCCGAGTATCCAAAGACACGAAAATATTATGGTCCTTGAGTGTTGGTTCTTATTCTGTATTAAATATTATACAGAAGTAATGTAATGTCCATGTACGTCAAGCTTGGGTCTCTAAAGTTTATCAGTGGTAACCTCTAGAGGTGATCTCTTGTGGAAACCTTCCAGTGATAACCTCTAGCAGTACCCTCTAGCAGTAACCTATAGCAGTAACCTCTAGTGGTAACCTCTAGCGGTAACCTCTTACGGTAACCTTCCAATGGTAACCTCCAGTGGTAACCTCTAGTAGTATCCTCCAGTGGTAACCTGGAGCAATAACCTCCAGCGATAACCTTCCAACGGTAACCACTAGTGGTAACCTCTAGCGGTAACCTCTCACCTTAACCTCTAGCATTAACCTCGAGCGGTAACATTTAGTGGTAACCTTCCAACAGTAGACTCAACTAGTGACCTTTTACATAGAAAAATTTTCACAGTAAAATTTAATCAAGAGAATAGTGAGATTGAAAATACATAATTGTTATATGATACAAAATAATGAAAAATAATTACCATATAAATGAATCTTGATTTGGTATTATCAAAACACGTGATTCCAATAATCTCCTCCTTTCTCATAATAACAAATCATGTTAGTGAAATTTAGATTTAAGTACTATTGAATCAGGTTTAAGTACATTTTCTAATCTCTTTAGTGGTGTCAAATCATGGTTAAACACATTTTCTAATCTCTTCAGTGGTGTCAATACACATATATTATGTATTAGAATATACATTGATAGAAATTTCATATAGTCAAGGGATCCAATCTTAAATATTATCCCCCTTTGTGAATAGAAAAATAAAAATAAGACAAAACGAGACTAAAGTAGATTTTTGTATTAATGAGACAAGAGTATAATATACAAAATGATTACAATGATCCCTATCAAATAATACATCCAACATTCAATCCACATTAGAGATGTCTAATTTAGATTTATCTTTGGGAGTCGATTTAACGACCCGTACTTTACATACATGGTTATTACTTCATAATTGAATCATACTTATTACAACATATAACAAAAACATAGTAGGACCGTATAGGTATAGTGTCTTTAGGAACTGGGAAACATAAACAACTAGTTTATAAATCATCTACATTGTATCCCGCTTATTTCATCATATTTAGAGTCCCTTTTTGGCATATCCTACTTAATACCCTTCTTCCTGACCTAGGTAAAAGAAAACATACAAAAGGGTGAGCTCAAATTCTCAGTAAGGGTAAACAAAAGAAATATCAATCATATCATATTCATAAGAACATAAAATTTTGAATATCTTAACCTGAAAAAGAGATCATAATATCATAACATGAGATAAATCATAGTAATGAAATGTAATCCCAATAATAATAACTTAAAACATGAAACATTGTTCCATACACACATAATCATAGAAAATAATTTCATATTAGTCAAGAATCATTGCCATGACTATCATAGAGGACAAATTCCATTACTGAACTGACTTCACTCCTCGTTCCAGTCCTGTGTCACTGAACCAGATTAACGTGACATTCCAGCCATGTATATCTCATGAGATATAAATATTTACCCAATGCATTGGAGGGAGATATAGGTCCCAACCATCTCATAATGAAACCATTCTTATGTGTTCCACAAAATCATAAATAATACATATTAGCATAACCCATGTAATAAAAATGGGATTCATAAACATCATGCCATCATAACATAATCCATAACCGAAATTCATAAAAATAATTCCATCATAACATAATGAAATCAATGTAATAATAGGGATAGAAAAAGAACCCTATATTATCTTAGATGTAAAATAATGTTGATAAAACACTTGAACTCATTTCTTGAGGAAAATATCCTTTCTACTTCAAAAACATTTTTCCTTTATTAACATGTCATAAATTTTCTATCTAAAATATGTTTAGTAAAAATAATCTTGAAAACTTATAAAATATGCTTCATGGAAATAATTTTCTATTAAATCATAAAAATCCATTCATGCTGTATAAGTTAAAAAAACATTCTTCTCGTACTTTGGCTGAAAAAGTCAAAAAGTACCTCGTACTAAAAATGAAAAAAGATTCCTTTAAAATATTTTACTAAAAACTAAAAATAGGGAAAAATTGGATTTAAAAAATTTTAGGAGGATAGAAATAATATTACATATTGAGAAAACATGGATGTGGATGATAAATATGCCCCAATAAATACCGAAGTGTATGAAATCTCGGATAAAAATTGAGATTGCGAGATTTTCCCTTACCTTAGGTCCGATTTTCTTCGTATGTATCCGGACTTCTTATATAATGATTTAAATAATGTCATTGAATTATTACAGAATCATATTAATTGTTATGATATCATATATGGTCATATTCTTATCTTCTTATTAGTAATATTTCATTTCTACCTGTTATTCGGGTGTTCATTGCTTTATGTTCTTAGGCATGTTTTGTAAAATAAATTCTTATACTTCTTTTTAGGTTATATATAACTCATTTTCATAATGGTATTAGTGTAATATATATCATATTTATTCATTAATTCATTTATATAATCATTATTCAATGAAGATCATGTAGAATGAGTCACATAGCATCATGTAGACGGTAGACCGTATGTACGCACGAGCGATGATATCGTTCCCATGTTATTGAAGTGTATTTATATTATTTCAGAATCAATATCACTTTACAATAATCATAAACAGTTATTCTTTACACCATTATACCCATGCAAGTAAGGTGGTGGTGGAAAACAGATTACACCACGGCGTGGAGACGGTATTCCGTGCGTACGCACATGCGGTGATTTAGTTTTCCGTAGGATGGATAGAAGGTGAAATACAATTGTTTCATATTTATAATAAAATATCATTATTTGAGTGATACTGATGTTATTAATTCATAATGAAATAACTAAATAAGAGGAAGTAGAAGAATAAACAAATTTGAAAGAATCGGTAACAGATATTACCTCTTCTTCGACACGCTTCATTGAATCCTCCTCTTAGGGCACTAAAATTGGACTTTGAAGAAGACCGGGACCTCTAGTATGTTTCTAGGGAATTTGAGAATGGAAATGTTTAGGGGTTGTCCGAGCTTTAAGGATCCAAATTGTGTGAGGAGGAGATGGAGGAGGTGCCCTTTTTTAAGGGAGGAGAGGGGAACCTTTGAAAAAACTTAAACTTTTATTTTATAATAAAGTCACATTCGGTTTTTAGTAGATCCAAATTGATTTATTTCTAATCTAAGGTGGATATGGGTCTAAATCCTCTCAAAAAATAGGTTTTAGACAATGTTAGGTTAGTATTTTAACCTTATCATTTAGATTTAACTCTAAGTTAAATAATTTAACTTTTACTGTGTCTTTTTGTTTTCTTACACTATATGGTTAATAAACTTACTATAAAAAGTCAAACGAAACTAAAGTGGTTCATTATTAATATATATAACATTATCTAAGTAATTTGGTATAAAATTAGATTTTTGGGAATAAAATAACAGTTTATAATATAATATTTGTTTTAAAAAATGTTTTATGTCAATTATGACACTATTTGGTAATTGATTTTTGTGAAAATCATAACATAATTATTTTTTCAAAAAAAGTTAATTAAATCAATAATTACATGTCATATTAACCTATTAAATTAGTGTAATTTATAAAAAGTCTCAAATGACATTTATTTGGGTATTTATAACATCAATTATGTTAATATTTTATTAATAAGGTAATTACTGCATCATCGTTGTGTCATAAATAAATTAAATTATTTAATGTATAAAAATTATAAATAAAATACCATTATTTAGGAAATATTTTTTATTTCTAATGAATATTTATAGTTGAATTTAGATAATGTATAACCCTATATTAAAATTTTTTAGTTATTAAACTTTGATTTTAACTCTTTTAATTCTTCTTTCAATAAAATAATAATAACTGTCCTAATCTTATCCAAGTGGACCTAAATGGTAATAATTTATTCCTAATGTTGTTTTTGGTCGAATTACACTTATCCAATAGAATTAGGACATGTGTTATGGTAATAATAATATCATTTTTACCCTTAATTACTCTATTTACTTTTAACCGTGGTAAAAAATGTAAAAAGTTACTATTCACCAAAAATTATTTTTATCTTATTGAACCAAATTTTAATCCTTTAAATTAACCGTGTCTCTCAGATTTTTGAAATTCCACTCACAGAAGCGGTAAAATTAAGTTTTATGTAAGTTTTCAAATTCTCCTAGGAGGTGGGTAAAAGACGGTGAAAAGTTCAATAAAATTTTTATATATCTAAAATTATTATAAAATGGATCCAATGAATTACATTGAACTTATATAGGTATTATGTATCAATTTTGATCAAAAATAAATTTAAATAAAATAAATAATTATTTAAATAAAAAGTCAGTTTTTAAATAGTATCCCTGTGTTTTCACTATTCATCAAAAATTGAAAGTTTTCAGAAAAATACAAAAAATTCACCCTAGGATAATTTCAATATTCTGAATCCAAAAATGAAATCAATTTTGAAAGATAAAATTTCAAAAAGTGGGTATTACTATTCATATCGGCTAGTTTATATAATATTTTAATAACATATCATTGTTTAGCGAAACTTGACATTGCGTACAATGCAAGCTATCGATGAAGGTTGCTCTTGCGTGTAACACAAGCCAAGACAGTGTTGTGTGTAGTGAAATATTCCTTTGGTGATTTATATAACATAAAAAAAAATATTTCCCATAAATTATTGGGTGTTACATTCTACCCCCTTAAAATGAATTTCGCCCTCGAAATTCGTCACTTTGTAACAAACAGATGATGATACCTCTCCCTCATCATATCCTCAAGCTCTCATGTATCTTCTTCTAATTGGTGGTTCCACCATAAAACTTTCACCAAGTGAGTGGTCTTGTTTCATTGGACTTTTTCGCTATGATCCAGAATCTCTATCATCTATTCTTCATAAGAAAGATCTTGCTCCAACGGTACAACTTCTGAGCTAAGTACATGTGAAGGATCAGGTATGTACTTTCTCAGAAGAGGTACATGTAACACATCATGAACTTGAGAGAGATTCGGTGGAAGTTCCAATTTATAAGATACCTTCCCAACATGATCCAGTATTTCAAAAGGACCGTTATACCTAGGGCTCAGCTTTCCCTTCTTTCCAAATATCATTACTCTCTTCCAAGGAGATATTCGTAAGAACACTTTATCAACCACTTCAAACTCAAGATTTTTCTTCAGTTGTCGGCATAAATATTTTGTCGACTCTGAGATGCTCTTATGTGTTGTTGAATAGATCGGACCTTTTCTGCCATCTCATTAACAAGATCAAGTCCTAAAAGCTTTCTTTCCCCAACTTCATCCCAGCAAGTTGGAGTCCTGCACTTCTTTCCATAGAGAGATTCATAAGGAGCCATCTGAATACTAGAGTGAAAGCTATTATTATAAGAAAATTTCACCAAAGGTAGGTGTTGATCCCAACCACCTTTGAAATGCATAGAGCAAGCTCTCAACATGTCTTATAGAGTTTGAATTGTTCTCTCATACTGGCCGTCTATCTGAGGATGATAAGAAGTTCTAAAACTCAACTATATATCTAGATTATGCTGATAACTTCGCAAAAACTTCAAGGTAAACCTCGGATCCCGATCAGATATAATGGAAAGTGGTACTCCATGCAATCTTACCACTTACTTTACATATATCCTGGCAAGATGATCAAGATAAAATTCTTCTCTAATAGCAATGAAGTGTGCCGACTTTGTAAGACGATCAACTATAACCCAGATAGCATTATTACCTTTGGATGTTTTAGGAAGTCCAATGACAAAGTCTATAGTGATGTTTTCCAATTTCCATTCGGGTATGGGTAATGGTTGTAACATCCCCTTAGACTTATGTCTCTCAGCATTAACTTGCTGACAAACCAAGCATCGAGAGACATATTCAGCAACATCTCTTTTCATGCCATCCCACCAGAAGTACTCTTTCAGGTCCCTATAAATCTTCGTGCTTCCAAGATGAATAGAGAATGAAGAACTATGAGCCTCATCCAGCAACTCCTTCTTTAATTCTGGGATGGGAGGAACACAATCCCGATTCCAGAACCTTATTATCCCATCACAATAAAGGTTTAATTCAGGAACATTTCTCACCTTCTTTTGTAACTCTACATCTTCTTTTTGTGCCTCTTTAATCTTCACATGTATATATGGTTGAACATTCATTTGATAAAGATAAGATTTTCCCCTTCCATTATAATTCCAAGATCCATCCTTTCTAAATCCATAAATATTGGATCTTTTGTGATCCTCATCATGGATAAGCTAGCATGGTCTTGTAGACTTAATGCATCTTCCACCTTGTTTGCTTTCCTAGGGTGATAATGAATTGATCAGTCGTAGTCCTTAATCAACTCCAACCTTCTTCTTTGGCACATATTCATATCCTTTTGTGTGAAAATATACTTTAAACTTTTATGATTAGTATAAATATCACACCTTTATCCATAAAGATAATACCTCCAAATCCTTGATGCAAAGATTACCATGGCTAACTCCAAATCATGAGTTGGGTAATTTTTCTCATGTATTTTCAACTGTCGTGAGGAATAAGCTATCACCATATCATTTTGCATGAGAACACACCCCAATCACTTCTTGGATGCATCACTGTAATTCACAAACATTTCTCCACTACAAGGCAGTGTGAACACAAGTGCACTGGATAACCTTCTTTTTAACTCTTTGAAATTCTCTTCACACTCCTCCGTCCAAATGAACTTAACTCCTTTTCGAGTGAACCTGGTGAGTGGATTTGATAATCATGAAAAATCTTTCACAAAACGTCGATAATATCCATCCAAACCAAAAAAAATTTGGATCTCAGTTATTGTTGTTGGTCTCCACCATCTTTCGATAACCTCTGTTTTTGCTGGTTCCACATATATCCCCTCTTTTGAGATTATGTGACCCAAAAAAGAAACTTTTTGAAGTCAAAATTCACACTTGGTAAATTTGGCATAAAGCTTATTCTTTCTTAGGATCTTTAATAAAATTATCAAGTTTTCTTCATGTCATTCCTTTCTCTTTTAATAGACAAGAATATCTTCTATAAAGACTACCACAAACTGATCAAGATAATCTCTAAAGACTCTATTCATTAGATCCATGAAGATAGCAGGGGAATTAGTAAAACCAAATGGCATCACTATAAATTCATAGTGTCCGTACCTTGTACGGAAAGCCGTCTTTTGTATATCCTCCTTTTTTACCCTTAATTTATGGTACCCTGAATGAAGATAAATCTTGGAAAAGTATTGAGCTCCGCATAGTTGGTCAAATAAGTCATCAATGCGCGGGAGATGATATTTGTTCTTGATAGTGATCTTGTTAAGTTCTCGATAATCAATGCAGAGTCTCATTGATCCATCTATCTTCTTAAAAAACAAAATAGGTGCTCCCCAAGGTGAAGAACTAGGGCATATGAATCCTTTATCAAGATTCTCTTGGAGTTTCTTCTTCAATTCCTGTAACTCAGTTGGGGCCATTCTATAAGGTGTCTTTGAAATAGGCATAGAACTCGGTATGCGTTATATTGAAAACTCAACTTCACAATTTGGTGGAAGACCTGAAAATTCCTCTGGAAAGACATCATCAAACTCCCGTACAATGGGTTTATTCTTAATTGTGAGTTTCTCTCCATCCATATGAGATAAATAACCTTCATTTAGTGGAATCAAGACCCATAATATGGAAGAAATTTCCACTGGAAGGTTATGTTCATCCTTGCATCGATAGAAGATCATAGATTGACCTGGAATATGAAATGTGACTTCCCTTGTTTGGAAATTGATATGATCTCCATATAAAGAAATCCAATCCATTCTAATAATCACATCAAATTCCACAATAGGAAGGATCACAAGATTTATAGGAAGCACTTTCCCACAAACTTCAATCAGAGAAGAATTGTAAACTTTTGATGCGACTGTTGTGCCATTAGGGGTTGTCACAATTAACTCAATGTCTAACTGTTGAGGTAATATGGAGATACCCTTGGAAAATTCTTCAGAAATAAAAGAGTGGGTGGATCCAGAATCAAATAAAACATTTTCTACTTTAGGGTGGATGGTAAGTGTACCTTTCACCACTTCGTTATCATACTCCACATCATCGATAGAAATTACATGTGACTTTCCTTTGTCTTTGGCCTTAAGAGGTTTTTGACGTTGATCATCATCAATAACCCTTGGATTAGGGCATTGATTGGCATAATTCACCATTTCCTTTCACTTGAAACATTGATGTGTCGGAGGTGCATTATGTATATCCCTTTCTTTGTTTGCATCATTAGACATCTTCTTCCCATTATTTCAAGATTCAACTGCTCGATGACCTTCTTCTCCACACTTAAAACATTTACTTTTCCTTTTAAGACAATTCCCTCCATTTTTCTTTCCACACTTTGAGAATAAGGGAAAACTCATCTTCTTTTTAGTGTGGTTTTTATATTTTCCTTTGAATTTCATTTTCCTCTTCTTATCAAACCGATATGATTGATGGGTTACTCCAATCTCCATCTCTACCTTGAGAGAACATCGAACAATTTCCTCATAGCTATTTAAGCCCCTTATGGATAACTCCATTCAAAGACTTGGTTTTAAGACACTAAGGAATCGATCGATTTTACGCTCAGGTTGGATAATAATTCCGGAAGCATACCTTGCAAGTCTTGTAAAATTTTCTTCGTAGGTACCAACCGATTCATCATCCTTTTGCTTTAGTTCAAGAAACTCCTTCTCCATCTTTGTTTGAAGAATACGAGGGAAGTACTTATTGAAAAATAAGTTCTTGAACTCATCCCATTCCATGGACTCAATTTCGTCTCTTTGACTTGTATTCTTGATAAGATTCCACCATTTATCAGCATCACCTTCCAAACGATACAATGCTAAGATGAATTTGTCATGTTCAGAACATTGTAGAACTGAAAATATATTTTCAGTGGTACTAATCCATTATTCAGCCACTAATGGATCAAAAGACCTGATGAATAAAGGTGGACGCTGCCTCATGAAGGATTCAACAGAATGTTGCTCTTTCTTTTGTTCGTTTGGAAGTCCTACATGATTCATAGCTTGAGAAAGTTGTGTGAGCATGGCTACAAGATTTTTCATTCTAGATCCCATAAAATTTGGTTGATCAGGGGGAAAATCATTGCATTGCCCGTCACATTCATCATTAACACGGTTCCTTCGGGTTCCAGCCATTGACTAAAACCAAGAAGCATAGTGGGAGAAACACTAATCATGACAGGAAAACCACATAATCATGAATAAAATTTCACACTTTAGGTCTTATCATAGGTTTTTCATGTCCATTTCTAAAATACTAAAATTATGTTCTATGCTTAGACATATTATTAGGGTTCTTACTAAGGCTTTCACAGCCTAGTTTCCAACAGTTGACTATACCTTTCCTCTGATACCAACTTTAACAACCCATACTTTACATAGATGGTTATTACTTAATAATTGAATCATACTTATTACAACATATAACAAAAACATGGTAGGACTGTATAGGTATAATGTCTTTAGAAAATGGGAAATATAAACAACTGGTTCATAAATCATCTACATAGTCTCCCACTTATTTCATCATATTTAGAGTCCCTTTTTGGCATATCCTACTTAATACCCTTCTTCCTGACCTGGGGAAAAGAAAACATACAAAAGGGTGAGATAAAATGCTCAGTAAGGGTAAACAAAAGAAATATAAATCATATCATATTCATAATAACATAACATTTTGAATATCTTAACCTGCAAAAGAGATCATAATATCATAACATGGGATAAATCATAGTAATGAAATGTAATCCCAATAATCATAACATAAAACATGAAACTTTGTGGAATACACATATAATCATAGAAAATCATTTCATATTAGTCAAGTCTCATTTCCAAGACTATCATAGCAGACAAATTCCATTACTGAACCGAGTTCACTCCTCGTTCCAGTCCTGTGTCACTGAATTGGATGAACTTGTCGTTCCAGTCATGTCTATCTAATGAGATATAAATATTTACCCAATTAATTGGAGGGAGATATAGGTCACACCCATCTCATAATGACACTATTATTATGTGTGCCACAAAATCATAAATCATACATCATAGCATAACCCATGTAATAAAAATGGTATTCATAAACATCATGCCATCATAACATAATCCATAAAAGAACATAATAAAAATAATTCCATCATAACATAATGAAATCAATGTAATAATAGGGATAGAAACATAACCTTATATTATATTAGATGGAAAATAATTTTAATAAAACACTTGAAGTCCATTATTGAGGAAAATATCCTTTCTACTTCAATTTTTTTCCTTTCTTAACATGTCATACAATTTTTAACTAAAAGAAGTTGATTAAAAATAAACATGAAGACTTATAAAAGAATATTCATGGAAATAATGTTCTATGAAATCATAAAAATCCATTCATGTCGTATAAGTTAAAAAAACATTTTTCCCGCACTTTGGCCGAAAAAGTCAAAAAGTACCTCATACTAAAAACAAACAAGGATTCCTTTCAAATATTTTACTAAAAACTAACCAATAGGGAAAAATTGGATTTAATATATTTTAGGAGGATAGAAATAATATTACATATTGATAAAACATGTATGTGGATGATAAATATGCCCCAGTAAATACCGAAGTATAAGCAATCTTGGATAAAAATTGAGATTGCAAGATTTTCCCTTACCTTAGGTCCAATTTTCTTTGTAAGTATCTGAACCTCCTGTATAATGATTTACATAATGTCATTCAATTATTACAGAATCATATTCATTGTTATGATATCATATATTGTCATATTCTTATATTCTTATTAGTAATATTTCATTGCTACTTGTTATTCGAGTGTTCATTGCTTTATGTTCTTATGCATGTTTTGTTGAATAAATTATTATTCATATTTTTAGGTTATAGATAACTCATTTATAGAAAGGTATTAGTGTAATAAATATCATATTTATTAATTCAATTCATTAATATAATCATTATTCAATGAAGATCATGTAGAATGAGTCACATTGCATTGTGGAGACGGTAGGCCGTACGTACGCACGAGCGATGATATTGTTTCCATGTTATATAAGTGTATGTATATTATTTCAGAATCAATATCACTTTACAATAATCATAAATAGTTATTATTTACACCATTATACCCATCCAAGTATGGTGGTGGTGGAAAACAGATTACACCACGACGTGGAGACGGTATTCCGTACGTACACACCCGTGATGATTTCATTTTCTGTAGGATGGATAGAAGGTTAAATAGGGTTGTTGAATATTTATAATAACATTTAATTATGTGAGTGATACTGATATTATTACTTCATAATGAAACAACTAAAGAAGAGGAAGTAGAAGAATAAATAAATTTGAAATAATCGGTAACAGATATTACCTCTTCTTCGACACGCCTCTTTGAAACCTCCTCTTTGGGAACTAAAATTGGACTTTTAAGAAGACCAGGACCTCTAGTATTTTTCTATGGAAGTGGAGAAGGGAAATGGTTAGGGGTTGTACAAGATTTAAGGCTCAAAATTGTGTGAGGAGGAGAGGGAGGAGGTGCCCTTTTATAAAGGAGGAGAGGGGCACCTTTGGAAAAACTTAAAATATTATTTTATAATAAAGTAATATTCGGTTTTTAATCGATAAAAATTGATTTATTTAGAAGCTAAGGTGGGGATGGGTCGAAATAATCTCAAATAATAGGTTTTAGAAAAGTTTAGGTTAGTATTTTAACCTTATCATTTAGATTTAACTCTAAGTTAAATAATTTAACTTTTACTATGTCTTTTTGTTTTCTTACACTATATGATTAATAAACATACAATAACAAGACAGAAGAACCTCATGTGGTTCATTATTAATATATATAACCTTATCTAAGTCATTTGGCCAAGCCTTAGATTTTTAGGAATAAAATAATAATTAATAATATAATCTTTGTTTTAAAAACTATTTTATGTCAATTATGACACTATTTGGTAATTGATTTTTTTTGAAAAT
This sequence comes from Viscum album, assembly GCA_963277665.1. Classification (NCBI taxonomy): domain Eukaryota; kingdom Viridiplantae; phylum Streptophyta; class Magnoliopsida; order Santalales; family Viscaceae; genus Viscum; species Viscum album. The sequence goes on along the minus strand of OY728144.1, from coordinate 200,143,916 downwards.
CATAACAGCATGATTAGTTCGAAAAAAGATAACTAAATCACTAATTACATGTCATATTAACCTAGGAAATTAGATTAATTTATAAAAAGTCTCAAATTATATTTATTTGGGTATTTATAACATCAATTATGTTAATATTTCATTAATAAGGTAATTACTGCATCATCATTGTGTCATAAATAAATTAAATTATTTAAAGTCTAAAAATTATAAATAAAATACCATTATGTTGGAAATATTCTTAGCTTTATAATTAATATTTATAGTTGAATTATCTAATGTATAACTCTATATTAAAAATGTTTTTGTTATTAAACGTTGATTTTAACTCTTTTAATTATTTTTTAAATAAAATAATAATAAGTGTCCTAATCTAATCCAAGTGGAGTTAAATGCTCATATTTTATTCCTAAGGTTGGTTTCGGCTGAATTAAACTTATCCAATAGAATTAGGACATGTGTTAGGGTGATAATAATATCATTTTTACCCTTAATTACCCTATTTACTTTTAGCCGTGGTAAAAAAAGTAAAAAGTTACTATTCACCAAAAATTATTTTTATCTTATTGAACCACATTTTACTCCTTTACATTAACCATGTCTCTCATATTTTAGATATTCCACTCACAGAAGTGGTAAAATTATGTTTTATGTAAATTTTCAAATTCTCTTAGGAGGTGGGTAAAAGACGGTGAAAAGTTCAATAAAATTTTTATATATCTAAAATTATTATAAAATGACTCCAATGAATTACATTGAAATTATATAGGTATTATGTATCAATTTTGACCTAAAATAAATTTAAATAAAATAAATAATTATTTAAATAAAAAGTTGGTTTTTAAATAGTACCCCACTCTTTTCACTATTCATCAAAAATTGAAAGTTTTCAGAAAAATACCAAAAATTCACCCTAGGATAACTTCGATATTCAGAATCAAAAAATGAAATCCATTTTGAAAGATAAAATTTCAAAATGTGGGTATTACTATTCATAACGACTATTTTATATAATATTTTAATAACATATCATTGTTTAGCGAAACTCGGTATTGCGTACAACGCAAGCTATCGAGGAAGGTTTCTCTTGCATGTAACACAAGACAAGACAGTGTTGTGTGTAGTGAAATATTCTTTTGGTGATATATATAACATAAAAACAAAATATTTCTCATAAATTCTCAGGTGTTACAGTCGAGGAGTCAGTTTCAGAATATGGAGGTACATGTCGAGGTATAGTACTGAGCAAGGTAGGAGGAGCTGCTATAGAAGCATCAGTAGATTGATAATGAGTAGATCTCTGAGGAATGATAGACATCAAGCTTCTGATGTCCTATGTAGGAGTCATGAAAGGGGAAGCACTGGTAGATCCTGATGCAGCTGAGGAAGAAAGTAAGGCTGGAGGGACAATAATGGGAGTATAGTCCACAAGAAGAAATGGGAAAAGGAGATTCCTGAAATACATAATGATTCTCCCTCCTCTTTCCATAACTAAGATAAAATCATCTTTATTCTCCATGAAATTTTATAAAGCATGGGTCAACTCTCTAAGCCTACTGACTTGATCCTTAAAAGCCTGAGTGATAAGTGGTATCCTCAAGTTCTCCAACATCAGCTTGAAGTGACCATCCATATGATGCTTTGTGTAAACCCGTTTATAATAGAAGTCAACCAAATCTTTGATGCCCTTATGATATTTGGAAGCCTTCCTCAAGTAATCTACTCCAAGCTTATGAATGTCCCTGGTAGTGTAAATGACCTTAGTCATAGACTGAGGGTCTGAGGTACTTGCACCAGAGAGCTTATCCCATTTTTATATAACAACTGACCCAAAGGCTTCTAGATCAACAAGAGGAAAGGATGGTGAGGAAGAAGATGCACATAGAGGTGCCATGTTAAAATCTACCATCACCTTAAAAGACTTGGTCAATCCACTGATCAACCTCTTTACATCATCCTCCTGACCACTCACATGTGTCTCCATAGACTTCTTAAAGTCTTCAAACACAGTGACCATATGCTGAACAACACTCTTAACATACTTACGGTATTTTTCCACTTGAGCTCTTAAAGCCATATTTGAGTCTAAAATCACAATCGACTGTTTCACAGACTCCATATATTCTTCAAAGGTTCTGACTTTATTCTAGAATTCCATCACTTCATATAGCAAGTTGGAGTGAAAGGTAAAGATTATTCTTTACAAAGTAGATGCCACAAACTCTTGATTGAGATCCAATTTTCTCTCTATCCCAATGGATCTCTCATTAAATTTACTCCTCAAATATGATTTTAATGACTCTAAGTGATCCTTATTCACATAATCATGAGATAGAAGAACAACCGGTTTCACTATAGTGGTCTTTAAACAAAATGAACTAAAGGTATTATTTTAGGCTTGTCATATTCCGAGTCTTCATAGTTTAAACCCCAAACCATGAATCTAGGGTCCCCCAACCAATTTTCTATCTCAAGAAAAACAGAAAATAAACCTATGGAAATAGGTTCCTCCCCCTCACTTGGAGAATCCTCCTGGAAAACTGCATTCTCCTCTACCAGTCTTCCTTGATCAACTAAACTAGAAAGAGAGTCTACTACAACTTCTTCTACAGAATATTCAACCACTTCCATTGCAATTCCAGATCCAACCAATTCAACATCCTCTCCCTCTTCACCCTCGACCATTACTGTTTTTCCTATCAAAGGATAAATACTTAGGAATTATTCTTCACTTTCATCAATAGCTGTCTCAAATTCCTCTTGATTAGATTCAACTTCATCCTCCTCATCTGAGGTCTCTCCAATAATAATTTTTCTTAATACATTATCTTCTCCTTCTTCAGCGATTTCCTCATCATCACTATCCCTTAAGACAGTCTATCTTCTGGGTAATCTATTTGGTGGACTAGGCTCTCCAAATGAGACAGTACCAACATGGGGGCTTGATGAAAGGTCAGGATCACTCCTATCATCTACAGAAGAATACTCTCTTTCTGGAACACCATCAGCCTTCTCTTCTACATCTGAATACACTGGCTCCAATTCATTAGCATTTAAACCTGGATCTATTTTGTGATTTGGAATAGAAGGATTGGTAATAGGGTTTAATTCCTCCTATAGCGTAGCCTCATCATTCACCCATTCCCTTTTCCAAGGGTTAAATTTTATCTTCATAAAATTGAAAATCATTTTGGTAATGAAAAATTCATCCCTTAAAACTATGGTTTCTTCCTTATTTCCAGCAACTCCTTTCACTTTCAACACTAGGAATATCAATTTGACATAAAATAATGTATTTTACTTAGAACTAGGCCTAGTCATATCCTCTAACTGAACTATAAACAACCTGAAAATATTTATCCTTTGTCCATGCATCAACAGATACAACAAAAACATGTCTTGATACTTCAAAGTAGAAAAGTCCCCTCTCTAGGGACTCAAGACATGTGGGAAAAATTTAAACATTAATCTTTTTTCCCCATCCATCTCAGCAGTAATTACCTTGTTAGGGATTCCATTCCATGTTAGTTCATCCAAAGCCTCTTCATAGCAGAAAAATTCACTGGTGGGAGGCATCACTATAGAGTAGTAGTAAAAAATGACTTCATGTATGACTCTTAATCATTAATCCCATTCATAAAAATAGAATCTGACACTTAATCCATTTACTTTTGAAGACATTCGGTTCTCATCCTTAGACTATTCACACTTCAGAAACTCATAAAATTTCTTGACTAGCTTCAGATAACATGGTCCATTGTTGATGGAAAAACATTCTACCCAATCCCGAGATTCGAGTGCCTTCAACACTAGAGACCTACTCGACAGTAGACATTCTGAACATAATTACTTTTTGACCATGATTTCCCTATTCGAAAAATGTGGATTGACCAGATTTTCCACAACCTTGCTTCGACCACCAGACACTACTCGAAGTCTCTTAGGGTTTGGTGCATCTCCTTTATCACCAACCATAGGTCTCTTCAGTCTTTTCATTGTGATATGATTCAGTTATAGGAATTTAGTAGAAGGTTAGGTTCGATGATTCAAGATCACAAGGTTAGGAAGAGGATTAGAGTGGATCAAAATGTGTATTTCAATTTGTTATTATCATTTAGTTGTCAAAAAACAAATCAGGTAAATGAAATAAATAAAATTAAAACATTTCATATTCCTATAGAAAAACACTAATTCTAGGACCTATTAGTAAGGTCGAATAATGGAAAGGTGCCAATAGTGAGGTCTATTGGTGAGGTCCAATGGTGAGGTCCAACGTGAGGTCCAATAGTGAGATCCAACGGTTAGGTCCAATGGTGAGGTGTCCTAACGGTGATGTCCAATGGCGATGTTCAACGGTGAGGTCCAATGGTGATGTCCAATGGTGAGGTGTCCTAAGCTAAGAATTAATCATACCTAACTCATATTTGATGTAATTTAACCTATCACAATTTAATGTCTTGGTGAATATATCAGCCAATTTATATTCAGTGCTAATGAATTCAAGAGTGATATCACCTCTTTGATACTGATCTCTCAAAAGGTGATGTCTCAAATCAATGTGCTTTGTCCTAGCATGAGATACTTGATTTTTAGAGATGTTAATAAAACATTTGTTGTCACAATTTATAAAGACATGTTTGAATTTATATCCATAGTATTGTAAAGTTTATTTCATCTACATAATTTGAGCACAACAACTACCAACAAAATTATATTCAGATTCTATAGTGGATAATTCAATAGAATTCCGTTTCTTACCATAACATGATACTTGTGACTTGTCCAAAATGTGACATGTTCGAGAGGTTTTTTTCTATCTAACTTGAAACCAGAAAAGTCATCATCTAAATAAATTATCAAATAAAATGATTTTCCTCTTTGATAAAATAGTCCTAAGATGGTAGTATACTTGAGATATTTAAAAATTATTTTAACAGTAGCTAAATGATATTTTTTGGGATTTTCTGGAAAACAACCACAAATACATACACTGAAAATAATATTAGGTAATCCAAAAGTAAGGTAGAGAAAACTACCAAGCATACCTCTGTAATTGGTTTGATCCACTCGTTTACAAGTTTCATCAACATCCAACTTACAAGTGGTACTCATAGGTGTATCACTACCTTTATTACTATCCAAACCAAAATGTTTCAATATATCCTTAGTATATTTACTTTGATTTAAAACAATACCATTTTTATTTTGAAAATATTGAAATTCAAGGAAAAATTTATGTTCCCCGATTAAACTCATTTCAAATTCATCTTTCATCATTTATGTAAAATTAGTACATAAATAATTTTTATAGGATCCAGAAATAATGTCATCTACATAAATCTGTACTATTAAAACATCTTTAGAAATATTTTTAATAAAAAGTGTAGGATCATTTAATCCTTTAGTAAAACCTTTTAAAATAAGAAAAGAACTAATTCTATCATACCATACTCTAGGAGATTGTTTTAGACCACATAAATATTTAGAGAGTTTAGAAAAATGATTTGAAAAATGGGGATTTGTAAAGCCAGGGGTTTGTTTGACAAACACATCCTCAACTATATACCCATTTAGAAATTCACTTTTAATATCTATTTGATAAATTTTGAAATTCTGATGAGCTACATAAGAAATTAGTATCCTAATGGCTTCTAGTATAGCTACTGGTGCAAAGGTTTCCTCATGGTCTATTCCTTCTTCTTGACTTTATCCTTGTGCAACTAATCTTGCCTTGTTTTTGACTATATTTCCTAACTCATCAACTTTGTTTCTAAACACCCATTTATTGCCTATTGTAAAAGTGTCATTATAAATTTCTACTATTCCCAAATTTTTTTTCATTCAAACTAATTTAATTCTTCTTGCACATATATCACCCAAAGTTCATTATTGATGGCATCATTAATATGTTTGGGTTCAAGCTATGAAAGAAAAGCTGGATATTCAACCTAGTTTTTAGAGAAGCTCTAGTTTGTGTCCCTCTATTTAGATAACCTACTGAAACATCTCAAGGATGATCCTTGAGAGTTTTAATACCTCTAGAAGGTGTTTGACTATACTCCTCATGGTTGTCTATAGGTTCAGATTCAATAGGATCAGATTCTGGAAAAATTTCAGAACTAGTTGTTTTCAATGGGGGTTCACTATCTTTATCATTAAGGTCTAGAATTGACATATCTTCCTCAAGATATTTAAGAGAGGTTTTAGGTTCATGTAGACCGGTTTCATAAAATTTGACATGAAATAATTATTCCACACATTTTCTTCTCTTATTTAATACTCTATTGGCTTTACTAGAGATAGAGTAACCTAGGAAAATTCGTTCATCACTTTTGGAGGAAAATTTGTAAAGATTATCATTAGTGTTAAGGATAAAGACTTTGTAACCAAAAACTCTAATGTATTTAAACTTCTGTTTCCTATTGTTCCATATCTCATAAGGGGTATTCTTAAGAACATGTATAATTAAAAATCTATTGATGATGTAACAAGCTATATTAATAACTTCATTCCAAAAATAGATAGGCTGGTTATACTCATTAATCATAGTCCATGAAATCTCTTGAAGTGTCCTATTTCTTATTTCTACAAATACATTTTTTGAGGTGTTCTAAGAGAAGGGAAATTGTGATTATAGCCATTATGCGAGCAAAAAAACACAAACTCCTAATTTTCAAACTCACAAACATGATCACTTCTGAAGGTCTTAATTCTAAGTCCACTAATATTTTAAACAGACCTGAAATATTTAATTAAGTAAGAACATGCTTCAATTTTGTTAGCTAGATAGTATACCCATGTGTATCTAGAAAAATCATCTACAAGAACAAATACATAATGCTTCCCATTTAAACATGAAACTCTTGATGTTCCAAAAAAATCCATGTGAACCAACTCAAGCTGTTGAGATGTTGAAACTTTTTTCTTTGGTTTGAAATAAAATTTGTGCTATTTTCTATTTTGACATGGATTACAAACTTTGTTAAGTGGGAATTACAATTTTTGTAAGTCTTTAACTAAACCATTCATAGTTATTTTCCTAAGTGAGTGCACATTGTAGTGACCTAATCTTCTATTCCATTACCAAGATTCTTTATAAAAAGAATTTAAACAAGAAATTTTTTTCTTAGATAATGAGTTTAAATCAATAGCATATACATTTTCATTTATAAGATCAGCGAATATTAAATAATTTTTATAATAAAAAACATTCCATGCATCATTTTCAAACTAAACATTAAAACCTTCATCACAAAACTAAGAGATACTACGTAGATTGTACTTTAACCCATAAAAAAGTACCTTTGAAATCAATATAGAATTAGGATTACCAATTTGGCCTAAGCTAATGATCTTTTCCTTAGTATTATCACCAAAGGTAACATGTCCACCATCAACTTTGATTATGCTCTTGAAGTATGAATAGTCTCCTATCATATGTCTTGAACATCCACTGTCCAAGTACTATATGGTTTTATAGGAGCTCTTTAGAAAATTTTCCTACAAAATAGATTAGGCATAGGGTAACTTTGGTACCCAAATTTTCATGGGTCTAGAGAGGTTAACATGTAATGATTTGGGAACCCATATTTTTCATATAGGTTTCCTATAATCAACAGACATGTTGTTGAGACATAAACACTATATTAGGTCATTTAGATTTTTTCTCAAGAATAGGCCTAGAACTTGAACTAACAGTAAACTGTCCAGATTTTAGAAAACATTTGTTCTTAATAACCCTTCATTGTCCTAGTTGATTTCCCAGAATAGTTTTATATTTTGGAGTAATTTGTTTCCCTAAAAACCGAGTCAAGATATCTCAAATGGCAAAAAAATTCTCAAGATATCCTTTTAATTTCTCATTTTATAATTTTAGTCCAATATTTTCTTTTATCAACTGAGCAAATTTTCCCTTTTCAATGTCCAAATCAGACTTATAATTGGAATTTAAGACATGTTGTCTTTTCAATAATTTAAATTTCTCCTTGAGTTCATTAAATGTATCCTCAAGCATTCCACAGCATTCAAACAGTTCATCCTTAGTCATATTTTCATCATTATTTGATTCACTTTCATTCCTAGAATAGTAAGCATTATGTATAGGATAATTAGGTGCTACCTTAGATGTTTCTATCATAAAACATAGGTTTTAATGACTTTTCTTTTTAGTATCAGATGTGTCAGATCCACTGGAGCTTTCTTTTGAATCACTCCAAGTAGATTTTATATCCTTTTTATCTCCCTATCCCTTGTCTTCATATTTCTTCATAAATTTCAGCTTGGGGAAATCAGCCTTCACGTGAACTTTTTGTTTACACTCATAGTAGATTATCTCATTTTTTTGTCATTCCATTTTCTGTCCTTTTTCCACCATCCTTTAATATCATACCTTCCTTTATAGTTTGACTTATTAAATAACTTCTTATTTAGGTAGAACTTTTTGAATCTTCTAGAAAGATGAGAAATCTCATCATCACTGTCAGAATCCGAATCTTCAATGGTGGAACTTTCTACAAGAACTTGAACCTTTTCCTTGTCTTTTCTCATTGAGGTGGTAGTCTTGAATGATACAAATTTTTTATTGGTTTTTTATATACTTCTTGATTCACCTTAATCTCTTCTTCGTACATCATAAGTTTTCCAACCAGTTCCATCACTAGTAGCTTTCTTATGACTCAAGATTCTTAGAAATAAATAGAAATTCATCTCCATCTGTCAGGTTGGAATTGAAGCAATCTCATAATATGATCCTTTTTATCCCCTGATTTCCCAAGAATAATCATGGTAATTATTATTTCATTGAACCTGATCTACACTTCAGAGATAGGTTCATCAGGATTTGTTTTAAAATTATCATATTTAATAGTATAAGTATTGAATCTAATTTCTTTAACATTGGTTCTTCCCTCATGGGAAATAGCCAAAGTATCCTAAATTTCATATGCAGTTTTATATGAAGATATTATATTAAATTCTCCATCACCTAGAGAATATTACAATGCATTCATTGCTTTATAGTTATTATTATATGTGTCTTTAGTAAACTGAGACCATGTGTCCCTAATAGTAGCAGGTAATGCTTGTTGTTTTTCAATTGCGTCCCAGATTTCAGGACCCAAGCTCTCTAGATAAATTTTCATTTTCAATTTCCAATGAGCATAATTATTACCATTAATGAAAGGTTTCATATTAGTAGTTTAACCCTCAACTAGGTTGTCTATATCTAATTAGAATTTAAAGAACTGAAAATTTATATATGATAGAAATTTTAAGACCATTAAGATACAGCAAAAACCATAGTTGAAAATAATTTGAAAAGCAACTTGAAAAACAATTCTGAAGGTAGAAATAAACAAACCTTTGATACCAAATGTTGGCTGTGATGGAAACTCAATAGGGGGAGTGAATTGAGTTCCTATATAAAATTTATATTAAAAACTTTATGATAAAAATCCCCCAATTTGAAACAACCTAGTTAATTAAGGCAATAGAGATATAAATGTTCAATTGATTAAAAAGTTTCAAAAAGGTTGATTATGCCTCATTTGAATCAGTTTAAAACACTTATCCAACTTTTGAAACAGGTTTACTAAATTAAACACATATACACACTAACCAAAAACTAACTATTAGGGTTAATGTAAAACAGTTTTCTGTTTTTGAAATTATAAGCAACAGAAAATAGAAAAACAAAGTATTAAAAAACAAAGTATTAAAAAACAAAGTATGTATAAGAATTAAAAAAGAGGTTCAGTCTCAAGACGAGATTTAATCCTCTCCATTTAGTGATCACCTGCAACCAAGTCGTTTATATTAACATTAAACTTGATACACAACATTTATCGGGCTTTACATCAGTTGTCAAAAAACTGCCCAGGGTTCACACCCTCTACCAAAGTTCATTGTGGTAAAAACAAACAACCAGGCCACACACAACCTCTTCCACAGTTATACATGGGAAAAAAGTGTAAGTAATATTTGATGTGAGGATTTTCAGTATCCTCTAGTTTAAACATAGGATAAAGTGTGTGTTTAATAGAAAAACACACACAGATGAGAAATGTAAGATAAAGAACACAATAGAGATAATGTTATAAAGATTGAGTTTAGAAAGATATATGTGTTTTCAGTTCAGCTCTTCACTCTTTGGTGTAAATAAATTTATGTTTGAGTCTTTCTCTGGAAGTTGTCTCCAAAACAGAGTGTCATAACTCCAGGTTCTAGCTTCTAGGTACTGAAGTGTTCTGCTTCTTGGTTTGAAAGAGATTTGATGAATCACAGAAGGCAGTCATAAATGTTTTCTCCCAAAATGATCTTTGTGAAGCTCTTGGGTTTACAGTGTATGTTCTTGTGTGTTCTTCTTGTTCTTCAGATCTAGCATGTAATGTTCCTTGCTTCTCTTTTTTCTTGTCTTGCTCGTTCTTCTATTTTATATTTGAGTTCCGACAATAGGAATGATGAAACCTCATGTGGTCATCCTCGTACCTCAAACTATCTCTAGATACGGTCTCTTGATATTTCTAAAATAATCATTAATTAATGACAGAAGCATTAATTTTACCAAATATGATCGTTAGAATAATCTTAATAAAATTTAAAAAGTATGGAGTAGAAGAGTAGGTATCATTAGACTGGTAGTTGTACCCTTCTCAACCGTAGGCTTCATTGGTAGGATTCATCAGTAAGCTTCATCGATAATCTTCATATGTAACCTTTATATAAGTGACCTTATAGCCGAAACCTTTAGTAGTAACTCTAAGAAAATAGCCTTTGAGAAGTAGACTCGTATTGATAACTCAGTGGTAAGGTTTCTTAGTGGTAACCTCTAGTGGCGATCTCTAGTGGTAACCTTCCAGTGGTAACCTCTTGCAGTAACCTCTAGGGGTAACCTGTATTGGTAACCTCTAGCAGTAACCTCTAGCGGTAACCTCTAGTGGTAACCTATAGCAGTAACCTATAGTGGTAACCTCTAGCGGTAACCTTCCAGTGGTAACCTCAAATGGTAACCTCTAGTGGTAACCTCTAGTGGTAACCTCGAGTGGTAACCTCGAGTGATAACCTCCATTGATAACCTCCCAATAGTAAGCTTCTAGTGGTAACCTCTAGCAGTAACCTCTATCAATATTCTCTAGTGGTAACCTCTAGCGGTAACCTCTAACGGTAACCTCTAGCGGTAACCTTCCAACAATAGACTCAATCAGTGACCTTTTACTAAGATAAATTTTGCGCTGTAAACATTAAGCAAGAGAAAAATGATATTGAAAATACATAATTGTTATATGATTCAAACTAATGAAACATAATTATCATATAAATGAAACATGATTTGGGATTTTCAAAATAGGTGAGTCCAAAAAACTTGAATCTTTCTTTACCTACCACTTGTATCAAAACTTGAATCTATGATCATATCTCCCCAAAAATCACACTACTTATATAGGAGACATTATCCTATTTATAAAGTGTGAAAACCTAATGAAATTACCTCCTTAAATATCCCTTAAAGAAAAATTTTCCACACATATATGATGAAAAAAGTATCAGACATGCAGTATATGTGCAGATAAGGACGGTGTGTCATGGATATAATCCTGTGTCACAACATGAATCTCTTTAGATCTAATGTTGTATGGTGTCATAAATATGACACATGGATCCTCCTTTATAAAAAACATAGGTCCCTGCTAATCTAGGGGACCCCATGACGTAGAACCATCCCCTGATGCAAAACCTATATCGATGAAAAACCATTTATCTTCTTTTTTTTATAGTGACAACCCGATCCTACGTCATAGAAATATTGAGAATCAAAACCCTCAAGACTATATTGATATTAACACATCTAAAATGTATAAAAATTCTATTCCACATACTCCATGCATGGTATGAGTGGCTTTTAGTGTGGTTTATGACCCATGGAATAGAACATTCATTATTTCATCCTCCAGGGTCAGCTATAGGGTAAAACCATTCTTATGGTATAATTATCTTCAAACATCCAATGCAAACCTAAGATCTATCTCATAATTCATGGAAGTTATATAGTGTAAGATGGGTGGAGGTAACACAAACCAATGTTGGGGAAATCAATGATAAAGAATATATGTGTGCTATAGTGAAGGAAACTATATTTTTAAGTGAACAGTGGAACAGGTGATATGCAAGTCCCACATTAGTTTCTCTAGAGGGAGAAGACCACTTAATAATAGATCTTATGACTTATATTTGGAAAAAATCTTGAATTGGTGTCATTGATCACCTAGTAACCTCCATTACGACTCACATGTGAGGGGTTAAGTACTAACCCCTCCCTGTGTTTGTCATTTCCCGCTTTTCTTGACCTATTCCTCCCCTTGATACAACTTTACTAGTCCTTCCTAGATTCTTGGATAACCTCCCTGTAGGGTGTCCATGTTCCTTACCATGGTTGAGGGATGGGTATTTTCTAACCATTTTTTCCCAGTCTTTATATTTTTCCTTTACCATTTTATCATCCTAGACAACATAACATTCTATCAAACAAAATCATCTAAAAAATAGACTGAGTTAATTTATTTTTATCTTATATTCAAAAAATAAATTCTCAAATTTAAATTTCATAAATATGTAATAAAACATGAATAAATGAGAAATAATCATAAATTAAATTCATAATTTAATGAAATTAAACTCAAATAAATGTATACATAAAATGAATTCGTCACTTATGGTGAAATATATCTGATTATTTACATTTTAACAATAAAATAATGAATATATGTCAAATAATTTCTAAATGAATCATAATATATGATTCATTGAAAGGAAATGGTATTTAATGACATTATATGATCCTTATAACACACCCAAATCATAGACTAAGACACTTCAATGTATTACATTGAGGCAGAGGCAGATATGGTCTCACGATATCCCCAATTTCAAATAATGATTGAGGTGGTAGTGGAATATGGTATGGAATCATATTTAATTCCTTAATGCCTTTTACAATATCCCCTTTTCATTAAATATGACAATCCAATTTTCATCATATATAAATGGGTCTTGATGCTTTAGGGCGTATCATCTTCTTCATGGAAGGTGTTGATCAATAAAAGAAAAAGAAAAATTAAGGGTTACACTACATAAATATCCCATTTTTACCTCTAGAAAATTGGTTAAAACGAATTAGGCTATCCAGATTATTTAGTGATATGTAAACTGGTTTAGAGCAGTTGAGTTGAGTGTCTTCATCTATGAAACGTTCCATTGGTTTCCTAAGAGCAGAGTCCCTCATTATCATATGAATAAATTATTGATTGTATTTCGAGGACCCTAATGGTTATGGAGGACAAATAGGGATATTACCATTATCAACGAAATACTTTATCAAAAGGGTTCATGTGGATGTGCATAATGACCAAGTCATGTATATCGAGCAACCATGGAAGAGGCTTGAGTTGTAACATCTCAATTTCTTGATTTTATTGAAGGAACACTCTTTGGTATAATTTTTAGGTGTTTTTAGGGGTTAGAGGAAAATATGAGGCTCTGAGGTAGGTTTATACCTCAACCTACAACTTTAAAAGATGTTATAGGTCTTTTTTCTTACAAATGAGGGTCATTAAATAGTTGGTGATGGATACCAACAAGCTGATTGGATTAACAATGGCTAAAAAATCTATTTTATCCACCAGCTAGCTAAAGGGCTAGCCTATGGTTATATCATTTTTCTATAAGCACCAATTATTTAGTGAGTGCCACTGGCTAGCTGGTGGCACCACTAGATGTGAGAGAATGTTAGATTAACATGGTAAATGCACCCCATAACCCCTATTTTATTTATTTTCTATTTTCCCTCGAACTGAAGTCTACAAATATGAACCTTGGGAGCTTCTTGGGTGATTTTTGTCTCTCCTAAACTCATCTATTAGAGGATAAAAGTTTCATTAGAATTGGAGATCCCCTTATTGTATGTCTTTCTCTTCTTATTCTTAGATCACCCTTATTCTATTTTTTTTGTTTTAGAGGCTATGGAGGCCTTGGAATTTGTTGGATCTCAAATGGTTAAAGTGAAATTATGATTCTAAGATATCTTCTCACATCTTCAGAGATCCCTCCTTTTTGATTCACTTTTCACCATCAGAGGTGACTCATGTAAGATTCATTGAAGTCAGATTCTAAAAATTTAGTAGGTGTTTCTATATCATTTCTTCTTCTTGTAATTCATTCATTGAATGAATTCATATTTTTTCCATTTGAAATTTTTTAATCAGGATTTTATAATATAATATTATAAATTGACCCTTTTTGGGGAAATTAGTATTTTTTATGGTTGGTTTTAAATTTTGAATTAATCATTTTTTTATAAATAAAGTTGTGTTTTAGTTGAACATGGTTTTTTTGGTTTATAAAATGATGTGCCCCATTTTGATGAAAATATGCTAATTCTTTAAGATTTTTTGAAATGGTTCAAAATGTGTGATTTCCCTTGAAATTTATTTCTTTAAAAAATAAAGGATAACATGTGATTGTTTTATTTGAAATAGTTTATTGAAATGATATTTAAAAACATTATAGGGATTGATTGATGCCTTAAAATGGGTTTTAAAGGAATCAGGCACGTATAGCCCTTTTGAAACAAATGGCTTGAAGAAATTTTTTACTAAATTGATAACGGTTTGGTTTCCAATTTTGGATTTACTTAAAGGACCACTTGTTACTCTTTGAAGTAAATGATATTGTCATGAAAATTCCTGATTAACCCCTTATGTAAACTCTTCCTTGAAGAGTTGTGCTTGAAGCATGTGATGATGGGTTTTGACATAAGGGTTGTAATCTTTGAGGTGGTTTTGGGGTGTGGGATCTATGTGGACCTTTTATGGTATGGAATAATGATTTTTTATATTGATACCATGATGGATCCATATTACAATCCTAGTTATTTTTTATTTTAATCACATATTTGACTGATCATGGGAAACCTTGGTAGTTATATGAGATGACCAAGATTTATTCTTTTCTAGTAGAATCACACCCTAACTACTGGATCCATAGAGAATATTAAAGGTTTTGGCTATAGATGTGTGGCCTAGAATGTTGGTGTGTGTGGATTGGGGTATTTTGAGACCCATGTATAATTGACGTAATCCCGGTGACCAGTCATGTGTTGTTGTTTAGATAGACTATGAAAAACTCTCTATCATATCTAGTCCATAACCAAGACATATGAACATGAAACTTGACATTAATAATTGATATATGGATCTGATCATTCAATCCATATGTGAAACAATAATTTCCAATTTTGACATTCTTGATTTTATCCATTTATTTATATGGGGTTTTTTCCTTATCCATGTATACTCCTTGATATGTTGTGTTTCTCTGTAATACATGGTATTAACTCATATCTTCTTTATGCATTTTTAAACTTGTATTTTGAAACTATGTTCCAATCTTTATTAAAAGGGATTCCTTTTATGGAAAATGGTTTATTTTTATTAAAAAGGTATTTTGAAATTTCTTACTCTTTATTTACCTTTTTAAAATGTTGCATGTTTTACCTTCTTTATTTATAATTGAAAAAACTCATTTTCATAGTCTTATTATCAAACTAAAATATCTAAATTTCTTGGAAATGTAATTTCATAGGATCTTTAGTGGAATCCCATTAGGTGTTTTTATCTCACACCCTTCCTATACTGTTTGGTGTTTGGAGATTTTTTGTTTCTCTAAAAGGTTCTAATGTTCTATTCATCTTCCATTGTGGGTTCATGCTTGGTTGGTTAAGGGTGGGTAACATGGGACATTGTGGGTGGTGGTGGACCACCAATAGATAGGTTGTGGTAGTTTTGCTTCTTCTTTCTATTATTTTATGTTTCTTATCATATTCTTATATCAATTGTAGTTGTACTGTTTTATTTATCAATTGATGTTTAATTAGTATTATCTAATTATGTTTTCTTATTATTGGGAAAAATCATTTCCAAAGGATGTTTGTTGATTCCCAAGTGCTAGTTTCAAGACCATGTGGACTAGGAACACCCTTAAGGTCAGTGATGATTAGTTCATATTTTTATTCAGATGGTATTTCAAATTGTTTCATTATAATTGGTATCAAAGGAGATTTTTTCCTAGAAGATGCCTTATTTATAATACCTTATGTTTTTTTTATTTTGGGTGAGTCATGGTAGAAATAATATAAGGGTAATGTTAAAAATCAAGGGTTAATTTGTGAATGGGTGTTTGATTACCATCCTTTGTTATGAGACTTGAGTTACTAGGGAAATTTTGGAATTGAGTCTTTTTTTGAGTTATTTTTTCATAGATTTTGATGATATTTGGATTAACAATGAGACAATATTTGATTTTCGGGGTCACTTTTGGGGTTGGGGTTGGAATGGAGAGATAACAGGAGTTTCAAAATGATTTCATATTGTAGTAAACTATGAGGAATTAGTGTGGTTGATCTGGGATTCAATCGAGAAAATATTGTGAGGTTAGTGCTTGTTTTACAATCCCATGTGAACAATACATCCATATTCATACTCTAAACCCAAACTTTAAACTTTTCCATTTTCTCCCAAAATGAATTCACTTATTTGAGTCTAGTTTTTATGGTTCTTATTTTTAAATGGACAACAATGAGTGTGGTTTTTCTCACGATATTTTTTGAAGGATTTGACTTACTCCCTTTAGTGGTGATTTTAAATTCTTTTTAAAAACAAATTTTCAAACTTAAAACATGTTTCATTTATTTCTTTGAAAAATATTTTCAATTACCAAAACGTGTGTTTTATGAAATTTTCGGTTTGGAAAACTGATTTTTATATAATTATATGTGATGTTTTATAGGAATATTTTAAGAATATTTTTTGTTTGTAATGGATTTAAAAAAATGAAAAATAGTTTTGGAATTGGAATTTGGGATTAATGGTTTGAATCCATAGAAAACGTTCTAGGAACCGGTAATGCATTTTTAAACTATAAATGATTTATATCAAGGATTCATGTTTTTAAAGGAAATTTTAATGTTTAATAAAAGTGTAAATCTTGAGTATTTTTGAATCAATGATGTTTTAATAAAATTGGTTAAGATATTCATGTAAAATATTTCGGTTTTCATGTGTTTTGCATGGAGTTTTTCATTATGCGTAAGTTGATGATATTGTTTCTCATGATGTCTAGAAATGTGTCCTAGAGAGTTTTATAATAAATATAGAATGTATGTTCACGGGTATGATCTTCAAAGTATCCCTTTTCTTTTCTCAGAAGTGGAATTTCAAATTGATGAATCTACCCAGAATCCAAATCATGTGGTGGAGTTGGAGCCTCTCTTGGATTTTGACCCCATCCCAGTCTTCTTTGACCAATGACCACCTTCTTATAGAGGTGAGAGAGGTTCTCTTGAAGCAATTAAGTGTCTTAAATAAGTTAAAGGTGTATCCAATTCTCATAATACTCATGATTAACTGAAGGTAAAATTTATAAACTCATGTAAAATATTTTGGTTTTCTTGTGTTTTGTATGGATTTTTTCATTATGCGTAAGTTGATGATATTGTTTATCATGATGTCTAGAAATGTGTCCTATAGAGTTTTATAATTAATATAGAAAGTATGTTCACTAGTTTGATCTTCAAAGTATCCATTTTCTTTTCTCAGAAGTGTAATTTCAAATTGATGAATCTACCCAGAATCCAAATCATGTGGTGGAGTAGGAGCCTCTCTCGGATTTAGACCCTATCCCAGTCTTCTTTGACCACTGACCACCTTCTTATATAGGTGATAGAGGTTCTCTTGAAGCAATTAAGTGTCTTAAATAAGTTAAAGGAGTATCCAATTATCATAATACTCATGATTAACTGAAGGTAAAATTTATAAACTCCTTGTATGAGGGACCTGGATGAGAGTGGTGGGAATTTGTGATTCCTCCCCATATGATTGAAAAAATTAATTGTAATTATTCAATTCAGTTTTCATTTAGTGAATGTATCCAGGGTAATTGAAGAAGGAGAAAGTTATTGAGCTCAGGGGTCTCATTCTAGGTGATAATTCTATTGAGGAGTATGCAAAGAAATTTTCAAGTAAGGTATGTTTCTCACCTGATATTTTTTACGATGCCTATATTAAGGATATCTATTTTAAAAGTGGTCTTTACCCAAAACATGGAACTACCATACGCTTAGTCTATCTAACCTCTTATCTGATGAAGCTGGAAATAGATTTTATAGTTGAAGTGGTGATAGATAAGTGTCCGAAAGTGGAGAATACTTCGTTCATAGTTGGATTAAGTAAACATGACCCATCTAGTAGATCTCTGAGGTTGGTTGAGTAGGGACAATATTCTCAGGTAAAGAAGAGGTATCTTGTTTGATTTTAGTGTTGTGCACCTTGATGTTCTATGAAGTAATTTTTAAAATCCTCAAGAGCTTATGATTGGTGTGGAAAATTGGGTCACCTTAAGAGGTTTTTTAGTTGGGTTACTAAAAGGGTATGTTTTGGATAGAAATAATCAACTCCTAAATATTCCATAATAGATTCTTCAATACAACATGGCTTTATCCACATTCCTTAGAGTAAATATCTTCACATAGTGGATGAGTAGTCGGTGGTAGTTAATGCCGGTCCAACTCATGGTCTTCTATAATGGTATGGAGACCGTTTGAGTATTCCTTATTGTATCTCATCAATTATTGGTATCATTTTTTTAGTTTTATGGTTATATTATGGATTAATTGGGGATCTTTTTTTATATTTTCTTGAGGAACTTTTTTTTCGAGATATATCATTGTTTCTCCTTAAGGAGTGCTCTGTTGAATGGTTAACCTTTGTCTTAAATGGTTTTAATTTCTTTAGTTTTGTTGTGATCTTGTGGATGGAATAGAACCTTGTGCTGATAACCTCTATATGTTTGGGGTTTTTATCCTTTGAATCCCTTTTTTCCTTCCATGTGTGTCTTCATATGGTTGGCATTAGATACCATTTGGGTTGGTTGTTATTATTGGAATCCTCTTATTATCCAATTTTAGTTAAATCTCTTTCTTAATGTGTTAGGTGATATCACTTTTTGAGATCTTGTTTTCCCTATTGTTCAAAAACTTGGTTGTTTGATGATGTAACTAGTGGATTTCGTTGAATCCATCAATTGAATCAAATTATGAAATTTATAGGAACCTGAGCTACACTAACTACAAAAAATTAGAATAGTGGTAATAAGGGGTATATCCCATGAGAAAAAGGGTTTTTATCATTAAAAATTGTTAACTTTTCAAGATTTTATTATAACTAAATTTTTATAAACTAATTTGATATGTGATGTTTACTGACTCAAAAATAAAAAAAATAAGTATGAAGAGAGGGAGAGTAAATTCAAGGAATTATTTTCTTAAAACATGAAGTAAATAAAATTCACTACCCATGAGAACTCTTAGGGTAACTAGATTAACTTATTAGCCTCAAATAGAACTTCCTAAACTAGTGGCGTCCTTTATCAAGGTTTCCTATAACAAAATTAGGTCTACGGAGTTTAATCTCTTAAATAGAAGGAAAAGTAATGGTTGGATTTCACTCCCCACTTCCCACAATTATGATGGGTATATTCCCCTAGGATTTTCAATCTCACTAGAATCATAGAGAATTATAGTAACAAGTGACTAAAAAGGTAATTATAAATTAAAATATGAAACCTCAAATATAAAAGAGACATCCCCTTAATCAAACTCACCCATCCCATAAATCATAGACACTCATACAAGCTCTCACGAAAATCAATTAACTAGAAACTGAGGAATGGGGAATAGAAATGTTAGATCTAAATTAAATATTCCATGTAACTATAAAAAAATAATTTCACAAATTTCATAACCAACATATGAATTTAGAGTTAAAAAGTGAAAATAGAAATATAAAATAAAACCCTATCTATACAGTATCTTGGTTGAAGATGAGACTCCCCATCTACTCTCACTTTCAATGTTGGATAGAACTCTTCCATTTTGAATCTTATGTTAGTTTACTAAACAAACAGTTGAATCCCCTCTTCTGAATTTTTGAAATACTATACTCTGGGTCAGTCTTTCAATTTCCTTTTTTTATAATAGTGACATCCTTCTATTTATAGAGATAATTATCTCATGTGAATTTTCATTTTTGAATTTTTTTTATTCTCCCTCTATTTTCCTCCAATTTGACTAGACCATAAATTCCATGTGGGATATTCCAATATGAGTGACGGTTTAGCTGAGAGTTCCTTATCTGATTTGT
This sequence comes from Viscum album, assembly GCA_963277665.1. NCBI lineage: Eukaryota > Viridiplantae > Streptophyta > Magnoliopsida > Santalales > Viscaceae > Viscum > Viscum album. Next base: position 200,123,670 of record OY728144.1, on the reverse strand, counting down.
TTAAGACATACTCATTTATAATAGAGTATCCATGTATCTATTTCTCTTTATATTTTCCTGACACTCAGTTTCAACACATGGATTTCCTAAGGAAGTCGAGCTTTTGGAATATGTAGTATAAAAACCCTACGACGTGGGTAGTGTATCTAAGGAACAACCATGTTTATGTGGATTATATGTGTCATGGAAGGGTAAGGATCTTTACCCTTATGTATCTCCAATATGTTTTATAAGGGTAAGGATATTTACGCTTAACCAACTCAAATCTACCCTTATGTAGATCATGTATTCATTATGCATATATATGGAATAGTCATCTGCTCTATGGTGAAACTCTTAATCCAAACACATCAACACTCATTTCTATAATATCTATGAAGTAGTTAAAACCCTATAATATAGGGGATTATATTCTTATTCTGTATAACTATTCATGGTGCATACCAACCCTTCCTGCTGCAACCTCTTCTTAAGCATCACCAACCATGAATCATCACTCACACTATAAAACAACTTTATTTATTTATATTCCGGAAAATTGGGGATTATGGTGTAGTGGAAAGGTGATGGCACATCCCCTTATTCATTGGTTTGATCTTACATAGTCCCTACACTATACAATTATTGCTGAGGCATATGGAGTGTTGAATCTATAGAGGCACTCAAGATCCCTTCATCCAAACATGGTAAAATTTCAATGTAGTGGTGGTGTCCTAAAGTATGGAAGGCATAAACAAGGAGGATGACACATGATCATAGTCAGAACTGCACTATTTTGTTAATTGAAAAGTTACCTGGGTAAATTTCACATCCCACATCGGTCTTTATATCATTTGGACTATCATTTATAAAAACCTTTTGCAACAACATCAGACTGATAATATTGGATTGAGTCCAAAGGACCTCTACATCCCCTCTACAACATTCACTATCCTTACCTGTGGGTGTCTTGGTTACAGGAACCTCATGGTTCTACAATGTGCCTTACCTCTATAGGTTGAGGGAAATCTATGTTGTCCCTTTTTTACTTAAAACATGTATAACAATTACATAGATAATTATAACTTCAAAATAAATGTATTTTATTTATTTTCATTTATTTTTAGAAACATTGATCCTGAAATATAAATCAGCCATAAATGATTATTAACAAATAATTTATGGGTAAAAAAATAAAAAACAAATGAAAATTATTAATTAAAATTTCCCAAATTTATGCATAAAATGGGCCCAAAAAATCCCCCAAACTTAAAAAATTATTGTCCTCAAGAGTATACCTCCACTAATAATTAAAAAGGACACCCCAAGATACCAATATTTAAATTTCAAATTTAATGAAACTAACAAAATTTCAATGCGGGATAGAGAACATTCAAGTGTCACATAAGGAAAAATAATTCAACTCATCACTAGAAACAATGTATTTAAAATTTCCCATGAAAAATTATGGAGCCTCTTTTTTCTTTCATTTAAGACTCTAAATCCATCATTATTAATATTCCAATCATGAGCTAACACATCATGATTTTTCATCTCCCATCACTCAAGGTAAAATAAATACGGAGTTTTCCTCATACCTTGAGTACATGTTCCAAAATTATGAACTCGAAAATGTCCTAAATTTTCTACTTAGTATAGAAAATGTTTGCTAAAAATTATGAGGGCTTACAAATTAGGATTATATGGATTTCTGGTTAAAGGATGATATGTAATTGATGAAACAAAATTTATCCTAAAGAGGAGTTTTATCTCAAAATGTAGTGCATGATATTAAAAGTATATTATAATGACATTATCCTTTCCAAAAATGAAAAATACCTCTTCCCCAGTCTCAAAGTAAGGACATGAAGAATGAAATCATAATGACTAAGTTACCCCTATATATATATATATATTTAATTTTTGAAAAACCTAACTAGGATTATCCTCACATTCACAACCCAATCCAAAATGATAAAATGATTGGTCAAGTGATAGTGATTTTTTGAAACTCTATAACTCAACCCATTTATTAAATTTTTTATAAAGGTTTAAATAATAAATATAATGAAAAATGACAACAAACTTCTCAAAAACCTAAGGAAACACCAAAAAACCTTTCCCTTAATAAAGATCATCCATTTTTAACCATAAAATTCTTATCCCCATACACTTGATCTTCCATAATCATGAATGACAATAAAGTATGGGGAGTAATGGATATAATTGACTTATAATGTGTCTCATTCCTATAAAATTCTATTCATGTTATATAAGGGATAAAATTAAAGTTAATTTAGGGTAGGTCTCAAGGATAATGGCAGAATAAATAAAAATTCCTCAACCATTTTCATAGTGAATTTTTTAAATCATCATTTGGAAAAGATCAAATTTATGTTTAAATAGGTAACATGTCTCAAGTCCTCTCAAAACATTTACTAATAATGTTTTTAAAAATTTAGTACATAAAACTCTCAAGAATGGGAGAATATGAAATTTAAGACAATCACTCATGGAATGTTTAAAAATACATAAATTAATCAACATGAAATTCTAAAATTCAAAGCATGAGAGAGAGAATGAAAAATTCATCAACATCCAACTTAAGAAAAATTGTGATTTATTGAATTAAAATTAATTTTCTTAACACTAATAGTAATATATCCCTATTTTACTTATTCAATTCTATCAACTTGAAAATTAAATCATTGAATTTTGAGGTTCCTAATTTTTTCTCTAAATTTCATTGATCAAAATAAAGCACTAGTCTATGTGTGGGTATGCATAATTTTATTGAAAACAAAAATTTATTGGTAAAAAAAGGAGTATAAATGAATACTAAAATTTAACGTTTACTCCCATTTCATTTATAATATCTTTTTAATTTTTCCCCAGCAACCATTGTTCTTAATGGACCTACAATGAAATAAAAAAAATTAAAATATAAGGTTCATGCAATTAAAGTTAAAAAATATGGGAGGGGGAGGTTTCACTACATCCTAACCTAAAATCCTAAACAACTAAAAATAAATAAAATAAATAAAAACTCAATTTTAATCACAAAAAATTATTTTATTAAATTTGTTAAGATAGACCCTACCAAAATGATCACATGATAGGAGTAGGTTATAGATCCAACCATCTCACATTGAACAATTTTTTTCTTTGAAATGTGTTTGTTGTAGCTCATCTATTGTTACTCTTTTTTGTAACATATTCTTAATTTTTTTGAGGTTAGTACCAAGAAGTGGGAAACCCCAATGTTTATAATAGAATCTCATGGGATGTCCATAAATTGAACCTCTTCTATTTTCCCCTTTTGGGGGCTTTATTTATTCAAATTATACACTTAACTCCTCATGTACAACAACCACTCTTTTATATTCTTATTATTTTATGGGAATTATTTTCAATAAGATCCATAGAATAGTACCAAATTTCAGCAGCTCTAATATCTTCCCCATCCTCTTAGTCATATTTTTTAGCATTGGAGGGGTCCTCTTTTTTACTTATACTCATTACTTTGGTAGGTGTAGACCATGAAAAATTCATAACAAGAATTAGAATAGGAAATTACCTCAGATTCTACCTCAGGTTCCACTATTGTTCCAAATGGATCTTAAATGTTAAATGCAACCTCATTTTATTCTTTCAATAATCAGCTTCTTTATCCATGCTTTCTAAGAGTTAAAATCCATTAATAAACTCTCATTTCATGATTTCAAATGTTTCTTCAGAAATTTACTGTGGTTTTGGTTCAATTTGTTGGCCATGTGTTTATAAAATATTTATGAGGGGTTATATAATTAGATCACCAACTAGATGTTCGCCTTCACCATGCTTATTCCCAAGATCACAAATGAATAACAGCAAACACATAAGATAGAAATAAAAATAAAAATGAATGATTATATTCTAAAATCAGAAAATCGAAAAGTGGGAGGGTAGACTGTTGTCTAAAAATTAAATTCACAAATTCTATTCCATGATCAGAGTGCCAAAAATTTGATATTCCCTGAGGATGTCATTAAATCCATCGACCAAATCAAATTTATACATTTATAGTAACATGAACTACACTAACAACTAGAATGTAGAATAGTGATAATACGAGGTCATTTCCAAGAGGAAAGGGGTTTATAGTATTCAATAGTTTCAAAATTTTCATGATTTTATTTAAAATAAATTAATCTAAACTAATCAGATATGTTATGATAACTGACTCAAAAAACACAATAAATAAGGATGCAGAGAGGGAAAGTGAATTCAAGGTTAGTTTTTTTAACTCATAAAGTAAATCGAATTCAGTACTGTGAGAAATCTTGAGGTAACTGGAAATGATTATTAGACTCAAATAGAACTACCTAAACTTGCTAGATCCTCTATAAAGGTTTCTTATATACAAATTAGGCGTATGAAGTTTAATATCATAAATTAAAAGCAAAGTGATGGTTAGAGTTTTCACCCCCACTTCCCTTAATTATGATGGGTTTCTTGGCCTATGATTTTAAATCTCACTAGAATCATAGAGAATGATATTAAGAAGTAACTTAAAAGGTAATTATAGATTAAAATATGAAATCGAAAAATGAAAAATACATATCCCATTCATCAAACTCACCCCCTTCAACCACTCATATCCCCTCATACTCAGTGTCACAAACATGAATTAATTAGAAACCGAGGAAGGGGGAATAAAAATTTAGATCTAAAATAAATGTGACATGTAATGATAGAAACATAATTGCATAAATTATATAACCAACAGATGATTTTATATTTTAAAAGTGTAAATATAAACACAATATAAAATTCTATATATACAACATCATGGTTTTGATGACCCTCCTCCTCCACTCTCTCTTCAAATTTCGGATACACCTATTCCATTTTCCCTCCAATGTTAATGTACTAAAATAATAGAAGAATACGCTCCTATGGATTTATGAAATTATAAGCTCCAGTTTAGTCTTAAGGGTTCCATTTATAAAATAGAAAAATCCATTTATTTATAGAGATAATTCTCTAATGTGAATTCTATGTTTTGATTTTTTTATTCTCCCTCCATTTTCATGCACTTTGATTGGACCCTAAATCCAACATGGGATATTCAAATATGAGTAAGGGTTTGGCTGATTATTGCTTCTTTAGTTTTTTTATACATTATAATTTATAGTCAAGTCACTACATACCTATTTTCATTCATATTTCCTTGAGACTCGATCACAACATGTGGATTTCCCAAGGAAGTTGGGATTTTGAAACATGTAGTGGAAAACCCTACAGTGTGGGTAGGGTCTTAGTAGCACATCCATATTCACATGGATCATAGGTTTCATGTAAGGTTACTGTTAGTTACCCTTATAAAACACCTATATTTTTGTATGGGTCGGGAGCTTTACCCTCACATAACTCTAATATACCCATGTGCAACTTCTGTATTCTTCAAGCATGGCTACGATATAGCCATCAACTCCATGATGTAGATATTTATTAATCAAAAAACATATAAAATTCTATACTCATCCTATGCATGAACTATAAGGAAAAATAGAATTTATTTTTGGGTTTTAATCTTAGTTTTCTTAAAAACAATATTAAAATGTTTTTAATGCCAATATTTTACAAAAATCGATGTTAAAAACCTTATCGAAAGTGGTGTTTTATTTTTTAAGAACACACCTCTAAATTTTGGAATCCCAAATACAATTTCTTATTCCTTGAGAAAAATATTTTATGATACCATATATAAATTTTTATTCTCCATATTTTTTCATTTCTGATCTACATATTCTAATATTTACATCATTTCTCAACCAATTATTCTTTCAACGATTTCAACATGGATATTATCATTACAATATCATCATTTAGTTTTTTATTGGTTTTATCCAGTTTTATAATTTTTAATGATTTTTTTTTCTTTTTTTAAGAATACTTACTTTTTTCAAGTTGAAAATATGAAGCTATCATATGAGATTTTCTAACTCAGGGATAAAAGGACTCCCCGATCACACTTAAAGTTATTAAATTATTTATTTCCTAAAAAAAGTTAACATAAAAAAAACATATAAATTCAAAGGAAACCACAAATAGAATGAAAATTATTTCAAATATTTAAGTTGATTTTTCTTGTTTTCGTTTTCTTTCCAAAAATTTCTAGTTCATTGGGTCTGCTTATTCGAATAAAGTAATGTAATTTGAAATATAAAAAAATAAACCTTTCCACATCAGTTATTATGATAAATGAACTAGGAGGTATATTTCTATATTTGTTATAATAATAAATGATGTCAAAAGTAATGTTTGTGGATATTTTATCATTGGTTACTATAATAAATTATGTCAAAATTTGGTTTTCACATCGGTTTATACAAACCAAAATTAAAAACGAAATTACAATGTCTTTGAAATTTACTATGGATAAAAAAAATTTGAAAAAGAAAAAATAACTGAAATTAAAATATGTTTTTATACTAGTGATGTCATAGTGAAAATGAAATTAAATAGTGTATTCCTTCATTCTTCTTCACAACAAGCCATGGTGTATACCAACCCTTCATGCCACAACCCCTTACAAAGAAGAACCAACCAAGAAACAACACTTGTACTATAAAACAACTTCATTTCTTCAACTTCAGTCTGATATGGGACTATGGTGAAGTGATAAGGTGATGTTGTATCCACCTTTTCAATATTTTGATCTTCAAAGGTCCCAATTCCGCATAACCGTGGTTGTGATGTTGGGAGTGATGAGTCTCTAATAGCACCTGATCGCCCTTCGGCAAACCATGGAGGAATTGCAGTGCAATTGCGGTGTCCTATGGCATGGAAGGTGTCTTCAAGGGGGTGACGTGTGAACAAAATTAGTAAATCACTATTTTTGTAAGTTCATAGTTCCTCAAGAAAATTTTTCATCCCAAATTGGTCTTTCCAATATTTTGTTAATTCTTTATAAAATAGCCCATAATAGTATTGGGTTTATGATACCAGACTAAGGTCAGAGGACCTATACATCCCCTCTGATACATAAATTTGCCTTCACTATGGATTGATTGGGTATAATACCCTTATGGGGCTACCATATGGATCAAATCCTTGGGTTTAGGGCTAGCTATGTTGGAAAATTTATTACCTAAAACATGTATAAAAATTAATTATCTAATTATAACTTCACAACATAACTATTTTATTAATTTTTCAACAAATTCATTCTAAAATTTAAATCACCAAAAAATTATTATTAAAAAATATAAATGGGTTGAAAAAATTATAAAAATATGAAATTTAATAATAAAATTTTAAAAAATGTATACAAAAAATGTTCCCATAAAATCCCCCATAGTGAAATAATGATGGTCCTCAAATATATATCAAGGATTATATTTGACACCACTATGATACAAAAATTTAAAATTATAATTTAATGAAACTAAAAAATTTTCAATGTGGGAGAGATAAATTTTTGGTTCCACATATGGAAACAAAATTCAACTCCGAACTAGGCATAATGTATTTGAAAATTTCCATTAATAACAATGAATCCTCTATTTAATTTCATCCAATCCTCTCAATTCATCATTCTTAACATGAAAATAATGATCTACCACACCTTTATTTTTCTTCTCTCATCATTCAAGGTAAAATAAATATAGAGTTTTTCACATACCTTGAGTACATGTGTTGGACTTTTGAACTTAAATTGACCGAAATTATCCACTTATTAGAGAAAAAGTCACTAAAAATCATGAGGAATTAAAAATTTGGGTCATATGGATTTTGGGATAAATGACGATAGGTAATTGATGAAGAACAATTAACCTCAAATCGGAGGTTTATCTCAAATTATAATTAATTATATTCAAATTATTTTACAATGAAATTCCACTTTCCAAAAATGACAACTCCCACTTCTCTAATATCAAATTAAGGTTATGAACAACGAAATAATAATGAATTAGTAACCCCTCTATATAATTTTAGTTTTTTAAAAGTTTTATTTTTTTGAAAATTAATGTTGGATAAGTATCAAATTCACCATCCAACCCCAAATGAAAAAATCATTGGTCAGGTGATGGTGATTTTAAACCCTTTATAACTCAACCCATTTTTTTCATTTTTCATTCATGGATGGGTAAATAATAAGTATAATGAAAAATGATTTTAACCTTCTCCAAAACCCAAGGTAACACCCAAAAAAATTTCCCTCTAAATATCACATCCCTTTTTGTCACTAACTTCCTATCCCCTTACACTTGAACGTTGCCATTCATGAAAAATAGTAGAGTATAAGTAGGAATAGATAAAATTGGATTTTGATGTGGATCATCCCTATAAAAGGCCATTCATAGTTTCTATGGGATAAAAGTATGATAAATGTTGGTTAAGTATCAAGGATAATGGATGAATCAATAAAAATGACCAAATCATTTTTATAGTGAATCTGTGCTATCATCATTTTGATAATATCAAATTCAAGTCCTAGTATGTAACATTTACAAGCCTCCCTCTAGAAACATACTAAGAATGTTTCGAAAAAATTGGTCTAGAAACATCATAGGAATGAGATCATATTATATTTAATACAATAACTCATGTCATGATTAGCAATACATAAATTAATCAACATGAACTTCTGAAATTCAAAGCATGAGAGATGGAAGGAAAATTTCAACAACACGTGACTAGATAAATTGTGATTCATTAAATTCAAATTCCTTTTCTTAAATTTATTTATTCAATATCCATATTTTACTTATTCAAATCCATATAATTGAAAGTTAAAACATGGAATTATATCATTCCAAAAAAAATTATAAGCATAATTGATCAAAATAAAGCTCCAATCTAAGAGTGGGTATGCATAATTTCATTGAAAAATAAAACAGATCAGAAAATAGGGGAGTATAAATGAAAAATGAAATTTAAAGCTTACTCCCCTTTGAATTTTAATCTCATTTCCAATTTTCAATTTCTCTTATTATTCTTAATGGACCTAAAAATAAATAAAAATAGTGAAAACACATGGATCAAGGTATTAAAGTTAAAAAATATGGGAGGGGTAGGTTTCAATACATCCTAAAATAACAACCTAAATAAGTCCTAATAATGAAAATAAATAAAAAATAAGTTTTCCTCCCACAAATTTCATTTATTAATTTCATTGATGTTAACCTTACCTCATTGATCTTATGATAAGAATATGGTATAGAGACAACTGTCTCATATTGAATCAATTAAGTCTTTGAAATGTGTCTAATGTACCTCATCAATTATTACTAATCTTTGTAAGACCTTCATAATTTTATTAGGTAAGTACCAAGAAGTGGAAAACCCTAATTTTTATAATAAAATATCATGGGATATCCATACCTTATACCACTCCTATTTTTCCTATATTAGTGGCTATATTTCTTCAAATTATATACCTAGATCCTCTTGTCTAGTATCTACCCACCCCTTTTACATTTTGTTTTTGGGAATAATTTTCTATAAGATCCATACTATAGTCCCAAATTTCAGTAGCTCCAATATTATCCTCCTCCTCCTGGTCTTCTTTTTCAGAATTATAGGGCTCCACTTATTCATTCTCCTCAGTACTTCGGTAGGTATACTCCGTGGAAAATTTTGAACAATCATTAGAGTATGAAGTTAAGATGGATTTATCTTCAGGATCCATTATGTTTCCAAATGGTTCTTCAATTTGGGCCACATATTTTGTTTATTATGTCAATTCCTTATCTTCTTTATTGATGCGTTCTAGGAGTAAAAATCCTTTATTAAAATATGATTCCATGATTTGGGGTGTTTTTTTCAGACTTGGGTGCAGTTTTGGTGCACTTGGTTTATCTTGAAGCTTACATCCTTAGATATGTATTTTCTCTTGTGAGAGGTTTCATAATTATATCTTGAATTATATGTGTTTCATTACCATTTTTATTCCTAATATCATAAAATAATAAGACATAGCGTGTAAAATAGAAAAAAATAAAAATGAAAGATCCTAATGTAAAACCAGAACACAAAAAAAGTGTGAGTGTAGAGTGTTGTCTAACTATTGAATTTTTAACTTCTTTTTATTGAAAAAAGTTCTATAAATTTTACACACCTAGTGTACATCAATTATTCATTTAAAGGAATTGAATTTATAAATTTATAGAAACCTGAACAGCATTAACTACTATAAATTAGAAAGTGGTAATATAAGGTTGATCCCACGAGGAAAAGGGTTTTTAACATTCAATAGTGTTGATTGTGTCACAATTTTATTGAAACTAAAATTTTCTAAACTAATCTGAGATGCGACATTGGATGACTCAAAAACCAAAATAAAAAAGGATTAAGAGTGGGAGATTGAATTTAAGGATGGGTTCTCTTAACTCATGAAGCAAATCAAATTCACTACCTATGATAACTCATGGGGTAACTAACTTCGCTTATCAAACTCAAATATAATGACATAAACTTTGGTATCCTCTCTCAAGGTTTCCTATGAACAACTTAGGTGAATGAAATATAATCTCATAAATATAAGGTGAAGTAATGGTCACTTCTCTCTCCCCCACATCCCTTAATTACAATGGGTTTCTTCCCCTAGGAGTTTCACTCTCACAGGAATCCTAAAGAATGAGATTAACAAGTAACCCAAAAAGTAATTAAAATTTTAAAAATGAATCCCCAAAAGTAAAAAATGCATCCCCTTCATTAAACGCACCCATCCCACAACTCTGATCCACTATTACCCACCCTCATGAACATGAATTAATTTAAATCGGAGGAAGGTAGAATAGAAAATTTAGATCTAAAATAAACATTCCATGAAATCATGAAAACATAATTTCATAAATTTCACAATAAACATATCAATTAATAGTTAAAAAATAAAAAATATAAACATAAAATAAAATCCTATTCATATAGAATCATGTTTGAAGACAACCCTCCTATTCTAATCTCCGTTTAGATGTTGGAAAGACCTCTTCCATTTTTCCTCCTACATTAGTGTATTAAACTAATAAATTAATAACATACTATAGATCTATGAAATGATGGGATCTAGGTATATTTATTTAGGTCCATTTTCACAACAAGAATATACTTATATTTATATAGAAAATATCTCATGTGAAGTTTTAGTTTTGATTATTTTTCTTCATCATCCATTTTTCTCCTCTTTAAATTGACCATAAATTCCACATGGGATCTTTCAATATGAGTGAAGTATTATTCAAGTCTTCCTTTTTGGCATTGTTTAATACTTAAATTTTTTTAAGTGAGGCTCCACATAATAGTTTATCTTTATATTTTCCTAAGACTCATTCGCAACATGTGTATTTTCCAAGGATTGTGAGATATTAAAATATGCAGTAAAAAACCCTATGGTGCAGGAAATGTCTATATGGAATAGACAACTTCATGAGGTTCATAGTTTTCATGAAAGGGTATTGAATTTTACCCCTACGTAGCTCTTAGATATTATGTAATGGTAAGGGCCTTTACCTTTACCCAACTCATATAGACCCTTTCACAACTCCTATATTATTCATGCATGGGTATGAAGTTGTCGTCTACTGCATGGTGTAGCTCTTACACAATCAAAATACCTCATAAATTCCATATTAATACTCTCCATGATATATTGAAAACTTCATACTGAAGGGTCTTCCTTCATTCTTCTTTACAACTAGTCACTATGAATAGCAACCCTTCCCACCACAACCCCTTCTTAAGTATCACTGACCATGACACAACACTCACACTACGACATTCCATTATTTATTCAAATTAAATCCAATAGGGGACCATAGTGTAACAGATAGGAAATGACACAAACAATTCATTATTGGTTTTAGATTACATGGTTCCTATACTGTATAACCATGGTTGTGGTGCAGGGAGTATCAATTCTATAGTGGAACCTGATCTCCCTTCTACCGACCATGGTGGAATTGAGGTACAATGGTGGTGACCATCAACATGGAAGGTGTTTCCTAGGGAGATGAAATGAAAACACACCTATTATGACACCATTATGTTATGTTCACAGTGCACTGAGTAAATTCCACATCCCACATTGATCTTTCCAGATGTTGGTCAATCATTTATAAAACAATCCGCAACAGCATTTTCTTGATGAAGTCGGATTGAGGTTGAAGGACTTCTACATCCCCTCTGCCATACTTATTGGTCTTCCCTATGGTTTTCTTGGACATAAGAACCTATTGGGGCTTCCATTTGTCTTGAATCAATGGGTATATGGATTGTTATGTTGCCCCATTTTACCTTAACCATGTATAAATATTACTTAGAAATTTGTATCTTCATAAAATAAATGTATTTTATTTATTTTTAAAAATTGTAATTCTAAAAATATAAATTACTCAAAAATGATTATAAAAAAAAAATAAATTGGTATTTTTTTAATAAAAGATTGAAAATGTTAATTAAAATTTCAAAAATGTTTGCATAAAACAATCCCATCTTTTTAGTTATTTTCATTTGGAATTGGATGGAAAATGGGGTTATAATTTGGTAACTAGGACTGTGTAGATTCTTAATAGACTAGGAACCTGGAGATGTTGGTGTTTGACTTGATGATATCATCTAGGGTTGAGTGTTTTTTTGGAGATCCTAGGTTACTATTTAGTCCTTTCCCGATGTGGAAATCCTTGTCAGTTTTGTGTTTCGATTTTGGATGGTTGCTTCATTGATGGATCTTAATGACATTGGTTCTTTTGGGATCATTAGGATTTTTGTGTGTACATTTCCTTTTAGGTTTCATTTTCTACTCTTGGTGATTTTTTTGGTGAGTAGTTGAGGTATATTCTTTGGGTGAAGGGACATGTTCATGGAACATTTTCTTCTGGTAATCTTCTATTTTGGAGAATCTTAAAATTATAGGGAGACTTATTCTAGGTCTTCAATTTCTACCTTCTCAGAATTATTGTGGTTTCATTTATAGGCATGTGATTTCCATGTAGTATCATATTTAAAGTATATTTGAGGTGTCAATTTTCCTATTATATTGGAGTTGTGCTCGATATTTTCTTTATGGGTGAGTCTTACTATATTCTTTGGACTATCCACCTCACGAATTAGGTATGAGAGTTCCTTTTTATCTCATAATTTTTATGTCTTTTAGAATAGAATATTTATTTGGAAAGAAAGAATTATGGTTGGGATAATTTTAACATCCTAGTTTTATTCTGTCATTAATAGACAACTTTTTGTTGTAATTTTTAGGTGGCTTGAGGGGTCGGTGGATGACCAAAGGCTCTAAGGCATGTGTGGACCTAAGACTATAGAATTAAAATTTGAAAGAGGTCCCACAACTCACCGATGAAGGGCACAATCTAGCTAGTAGGCTGGACAAAGGTTAAAATATTTCCATTTTAACCAACAACTAGCTAGTGAGGGATATTAGCTAGCTGGCAGTGTCACTGTATTTAGGAAAACATCATGGTAGCATGGAAAATGAAACCCAAAATCCCCTTTTTATTTATTTTATATTATCCCTCAAACATAAATTGGCCCATATGAACCATTGGTACCTCTTGGGTGATTTCAGATATCATAAACCCATCTCTTGGTAGACTAAAGAGTCGATTTAATAAATGACCCTATTTTGACTTGCCTTTATTTTCTTAATCTTTGATCTCCATTATTCTCTTTATTATTTCTTCCTACAGGCTATGGAATCCTTGTATTTTTTTGGAAATTGAATTTTTATTATGAAATTTTTATTTTATGATCTCTTCTCACCTCCTTATAGGTAACTATTCCTTGATTCTATGTTTTTCATTGAAGGTGAATCATCTTTGATTCTATGTGGTTTGATCCTAGAAATTACAAGTAGGTGTTTCTATGTCATTTCATCTTCTTGTGATTCAAGTGTTTATTGAATTAATTTTTTTTCTATTTGAAATTTTTTATGCATGATATGACTATTTCAAAGAATTAATTGACCCTTTTAGTGAAATTGGTATTTTAATGGCTGGTTTGACATTAAGAATTAATCCATTTTTTTAAAAAATGACTTATAGTTGAACATGATGGTTTTTGTTTATGAAATGTAATGCCTATTTTTGATGAAAATATGTTAATTATTTAAGATTGTTCCAAATGGTATGAAATATATTATTTCCCTTGAAATACATTTTTTGGAATAATTTAAAGGAAAACAAGTGATGAGTTTATTTTAAAATGTTTATTGAAATGAAATTTCAAAACATTAAAGGGATTTATTGGAATATTAAAGTGAATTTTATAGGAAGAGAGCATGTATGTCCCTTTTGAAATGAATATCTCTAATTGATGTTTTATTAAATTGATAAAGGTTAGGATTATCAATTTTTATTTCTTTAAAGTCCAATTTTTAACTTTTTGAATTAAATTATATTATCATTAATATTCTTGATTAACCACTTATGTATAATCTTCCTTGATGAATGGTTCTTAAATTAAATAATGATCGGTGTTTAAATAGGGGTTGTACTCTTTTATGGCTTGGGGCTGAGGGTGAGATGTCAACCTTGTATTTTATGGAATTATGATTGTGTATGTTGTTTTGATGAGGGATCACCATTATGATCCATGTTTCGTATTATCTTACTCATCTCTTTGACTAGTAATTGGAAACCTGGGTAGTCATATGAGATGACCTAGATTTATGATTTTTTAGAGGACTCATACCCTGAGTAGTGTACCCAAGGTAAAACATTAAATGCTGGGAATGTATTTTCATTAAGGTAGAATGGGTTCCATTATTAATAACCCTAGAAATGATATTTTACAAAGAGGGTCACTTTTGGTTAAATATTATATGAAGATAAACCATTATATATAGGGACAAAAATACTATAAGAAACCCCTATTTCATTTAATATTTTGGATTTATATTTATTGATTCATCCATAAAAGGTGTAGGAAGGTTCGAGGATGAATATGACTTAATTTTAATATGGTGGAATTCCTCTGTAAATAATTCAAATGAGACCCTTCAAAAAGGGTTTATATGGATAGGGAAATGAAAGTTTTATATAGAGGATACATGAACATAGTTTTTTAAGTGAGGGGTCCCATCCCTATTCAAACGTGGATTTAAACCCTACTTGAGTGATCTCTTCCTCAAAGACTATCTCATGAAGGTTTTGGAAATAAAAAATGTGATTTTTGAAATGTATAGGTCTCTGAAAATTACAAATTGTCTCAAAATTTGTGTTGGTATTCCAATTTATAAACATAAGTTCATGTCTTGTGGTTTATGAAATATAGGGCTTAGATCTATAAAAAAACTGGAAGTCACCTAAAATCACAACCTTCAAACTACAAACAATGGGTACATCACATATAGTCTTATGACATCATGGAATCAATTACTTTGGTCCAGAAATGAAACCCAGATACATAATTTCCCTAAAAATGTGTGAAATCACCACCTTTGGGCTACAAAAAAGGGAATGTTGCTTTATGTCTTGATTCCACTTGTAATCAATGCCTTCGAGCTATAAACAATTCCTAGCCACACAAGTTCCTTACAACCTTTTGAAATCAACATATTTAGAATGTAAATGATTCTTGGTAATATAAGTTCACCCTGAAAGCCAGGAAATTTTGGGTAATTCTTTCATATTCTCTTAAATTTAACATGATCACCATTGTTATTTTTTCTAAAATTTATCTTTTCATTCATTTTTCTCCAAATATTCTTCTTAACACTAGGTAAAATATTTCCAAATCTTTTTGAGTGTCAATATATTACTCCACCTTAGGATTGGATCTTTTTGGAACAAAAAGGGTTAAATTCTAGGGAAAAAATGAGAACCACCACATATGTTTTTTATTCCCAAATAAGGGGATACCCAAAGGTATACATTCCCCCTATATATATGGTTTTTGTGGGTAGAACACCAATATACTAAAAAATATATGATTAAATATTCTATATTTATATAAAATGACTTCTCACAAGACAATAATTTTGCATAAAGACAATTCAAATTAAATTCTCATAACACCTTCACTAAAATGGTAGCCACATAAAACTTTGGAGGATTTAAATATATCATGAAATTTTTACATGGACCATATTTGACTATATAAAACATATTTTAAGATTTCCACTTTTTCATTTTTTTCATTTTTATTTCATTCAAATACCTTTTTTATGTTAAATTACCCTTTATATTTTATCATTTATTTATTTATATAAATGGATCTAGGATGTACTGTTTAATCTTTTGAAACAAAATGGATAAAAATTTATAACAATGTTAAACCTGAACAAAGATATGTTAATCAACCAAAGAAAGAAATATTTTATATATTATCGGAGAAAGTTTGAGGAACTACCCGATATCATAATGATTGATACTCTATGAGTTTGGGCCGTTGAGTGAAACACTCATCCCTCAACATGATTGTAACCAGGCGGGTCACAACAAACCCACACATTGGTTCACTAGACACTAAAATCTTACCCAATCCTATAATTCATCAACCAAGTACATTAACATGAATACTAGTGATAGAGTGGGGTACGTCCTCTAGTACACACCATTAACCATAAATAGGTAACCCTTGAATTTTGAACCAGAAATCAACAACTATATATCCATCCACTGGAAGGAAATCACAGATCAACAACAATGGTGAAACTCAAGATGCAATATCTTCCATGGGGGTATATTTGTAATGGATTAGGGGTGACCCTATAGATTCTACCAAGTCTATGTTCCATTTCAGAGGTGGTTGAAGGTTACCAAGCTATACGTGGTTGATGAGGTCTCAAAATCATTCCCTTATCATAACAAGTAGATTATTGTTGACCTAATCAGAAAATTGATCATTGAATCCATCGCATTCCATTTGATATATAAAGAGTTTGGGATAATAATATGATATATAGACATTATTATCAAGGATAAAATATTAGTAGATATGCATGATTAGTTTCCCTTCTGAATTTTTCATGGGAGAACATGGAGTGGAATCCTCCACTTGCAAAGCGGTTGTTAGATCTAGAGAGTGATATTCCAAAAAAGGATCTCTAAAAACACATCCACATCTATTTTTTTTGTCTGGATTGAGTGTTTTATGAAATTTAATAATTAATTAATATATATAAAGATTCCATGGAGGTTTTATATCCATAATACCCACTAAAATTCTGAATCATACTAACTAACACTAGAAGAAGAAAAATATAGTGAATGGGGCTAGGAACCTATTACTGAAATTAACCCACAACTCCATTTTACAGTATTCTTTTCAATGTTTATAAGAAGATACTTTTTTCTATGCTTGAGTCACATAACATGGTAAGGGGAAAAATAATTATTATGTTAGTGAAAGTAGCATGAGGAAAAGTAATCAACTTTTTTATATTTGTATTATAGATGAGTTACCAACTATTAGATCATATAAATAGGGGAAGGTCTCAATCACAGTTTTCATCCTATTTCAAGTTTTTTTGGATTGAAATGTCCTTCACTTGGAATATTATGAATTCATCTACCCCATATCCATTCTAGGTGCCTAATTCAAGCCATATCTTTAGAGCATCAATAGGGTTTGACAAATCTCTCCAGGGAATTGGGACATTTCCAAAATTCCAAAATACCCTAAAAAATTATATTCACTCAATTCAGATCCCTAAATTGACTGATCATTGAAAAAATATATGAGATACATGATGAGTGATCCTTCCTCATGGTCATTTTGGATGGTGTGTTGGTATCCAGGTTTATAGAGATACCATATGTGAAGCTTATACATCTTAATATTTTCTCACTAATCTCACCATGTGTATATAATATACCATGTTACTATATATATTGTCTGGTCTTAGTGACATCCTATGATCATGCATCAATTTTTGTTGATGCTCACACAAATGGAAAAGGACACATGAGACACATTCCCCCAAAATGATGTTGTTATTGGGTTGTCCTTTTACTATACGAAGACCTAGATCAAGTATTAATTTGGTGGAATTATAAAGGACTCAGTGTTTGATTTCAAAAGACCACCACCATTTGAAGGTGAAGAGGAACATGAGCCCTCTACAACATTGACACAATAAAGGAGGCCTACACCACGAATTCCATTTGTTAGTGGAATTATTGGGAATCATCTGAGGAAAGTGTACCCATATTCCTATATCAATAGACTATATCTCCAGCTATCAATCCCTACTAATACACAATTCCTACAGGAAAGTGGAGTTGGGTTCTTGGAAGAGCTTTATTTCTGTAAAGGTGATATGGGAAGATCATTAGGTGGAGGTTATACTACTAAAAGATCTCAACTAGATCACCAAACAATCTATCTTTTCCTTTGAGAACGAACTATATGAAGCCTAAGCTTATGTTGAAGAATTAGAGGATATGGTTCATTCCGTAGATGATGAAAATTTTTGCACACATTTATTACTAAAGCTAATATAAATAAAATCATATAATAATGGAAATGAAGAATATGAATATAATGATGAGTACCTAGAGGAAAGATTCAAAACCAGTGAAGTAAAGACTGAATGGAGCACTTATTTAGAGCTGGTGATCATCAATTTTTATTCAAACATAGTATACTATTGTTAATGTTTTCACTGATCTTATTTATTTTATTTTATGTAACCATAAGAAAATCCCTACGTGTTAATTCCATAGATTAATTACTATGAGGGATATTGGTTGGGTTGGATACTGATCCAAGAAGAATGGTTGGGAAGGACACTTCACCTGTCTGCATTGTGCGATTGATATTAATAACCCTCGATCTCATGGAGGGGTTCTCAGTGCCTCTACTGTGGAATTTTCATATAGATATCGCCCCAGAGGGTTTAGTCAATATAAGAGAGGAGAGATGATGAAACTCCACCATTGATCAAGGTTGCAGAGTGAAATATTTGACTCATACACCCATTCATTAAAATATATTTAACCACTTATTCTAACACCATTAATTTCACAGATAACAGGATAAATCATTCAAAAGTATGATTATAAGCTTTTCAGGAGAAATTCAATCTTTCCCTTTAAGTGGAACCATAAATTATAATGACGATCGATGATTTTTAATAAATATTATGAATAAACATGGATCTCAATATTTCATCTGATGTGAAATTACAAATTTTAAGAGTAGATAATATCATGATGGATTCTAAAGACTTGTTGGATCATCAAAAAAATACCAAAAATGTGTTCAACAAAAACGTGAATAAGACTATGTTACTTTGAAATCTCATATATTGGATATATGTAATGACCATAATAAGACTGTGTTCAACACATGCACTATTTTAGTTATTTTGGACTATTATAAGTTATGTACTATCATATTTAAAATTCTATTAATAATCATAACCATTGATAGTATATCCATTTTTAGTGACCAATAATATTAGTATATTAAGGGTTATGATAAATTCTATTTGAAACATACAAAGGAAGTGATGAACTAAAACAGTAGGATTGCATCCTATGAAGCCCATTTACTAGAGATTATGAGGGAGGTGGAATCATAGGTATTTTTCCTTGACCAAGACCAATCCTAGATTCAACAACTGAATCATGAGAAAAACCATTTATTAGAGCATTTCAAGTTCATCGAGATCACGTCCTGAACCATGTTCTCTGAACCACCCCATGAAAACCTCATGACTGTACACCTTACCCTTAGAGAATTCATTGGTCGAATAAATGGATACGTATCTATTCCCTAACATTATGAATTTAGATATATTTATTTCAATAAAATAATTATTATATTTATAAATTTTAAATATTAATTTTTAAATGATTAAATAATGAGTTTGATACAAATTAGATTTTGATACGATGAAGCAGAAAATGTATTTTTTGGGAAATATATAGTTTAAATAAAGACACTAATTTTTATGAATTCAATAATTTTTGAAATAAATGATATTTTAAAAAAATATTATTATTAAATAATATTTATTAATATAAATGATAATATAATTTTATGATGTCAAAAATAATTTGTATAAGGGCTATACAATTGTTATTGTAAAAAAACCAGTATTTTTCAATAAATGTGTAATTTTTATTTAAAAGTGTAAATTATATCACATAG
Organism: Viscum album; assembly: GCA_963277665.1. NCBI lineage: Eukaryota > Viridiplantae > Streptophyta > Magnoliopsida > Santalales > Viscaceae > Viscum > Viscum album. The sequence continues at coordinate 200,103,591 of OY728144.1, read as the reverse complement.
ATAATTATTTGGATAAAATAAATATTATTTTTGAAATCAACACATAGAAATTATCTAAACTTTATTTTTTCATAATTTTCAAAGAGTCTAATTTTTGGGTCAAAATTAAATATTGTATAAACATATGGTGGGTATCATGAAATAATAAAAGCATGAAAGTGATTTAATAAGTACTATAAAGAGTATAAATAACAAAAATTATATTTTACCTTTAAAATAAATTGTTTTTGAGGATATTGGATTAATTTTATAAACCCTTAATGAGTCCTCCAAAACCTATATTATATTTTAAAGTTCTAAAATTAATTATTTATAAAAATGACTCAAATAAACATCACCGAGGGAATTATTTTAATATATTATGTTCTTAGAGTTATAAAATAATTTTAAAAAATATTCTTTGGTATAAACAATGGGAAAAAACTATTTTTAGTTTTGTGGTTTTGATTACATTATCATATAGAGTCCAAAACCTAAGTTAGAAAATTAATAAAAAATTATCCTCTCTTTTACAATATAAAACCACCCAAAATCTCATTCCCTTTCTCCTAGAACACTTATATCATGAATTTAGTCCTACCTTTTATCGATAAATCCCCCTAAAGGTTCCCCAAATCTTTCAGAAATCTCCTCCCCATCTTTAAGACGGACCCTCTCAAGGTAAGGGATCCTCTCCTTCTACTCTATATTTAAGCACCTCCTTTATATTATCACTTTTGATTTTAAATTTAGAATTTTGGGATATGTTTTCACACATTAATATTACTTTACATATGGTTTAAAATTGATTATAGACCCATTTCACTCTTATTAAACCCTACTATGAACCTTTAAGTACTCTCGTTATGCTACCAAAATTTCCCTATGATTTTCCATGCCAAAATAATTGTGTAGTGACTGCCAGTACCTATTGCCACTCAAGGGTATTCACCTAGAAATAACCATAATTAATTGATTTAGGAAATCCAAGTATAAAAACCACACTTTTTAATCATCATATTAAATGTGATGAAATATGATCCTATGTTGAATGATCCAAGTGGAACACTTATGCATGTACGTGATATGAAAGTGACTATTGGGATTGAAATTATATGGCCCTCCAATGCATTGAGTAATGTTTTAATATCATGATATTCCATGTATGGTGCATGAGAGAGTGTCCTAAGAAAAATATGTTATATTTTCTTAGCAGTTATCCTTGACTTATGTTTATGATATCATGTTTTATATTGTTGTCACATTTCCATGTTGCCTTTATGATATCATGTTATATCCTGAATCATTGTTTAAGATTACAATTATCATCCATATTATGTTACCTATATATTCCTCATGAATGACATGTACTAATTTAACTTATGATATTCTTTTTTAATCCCTTATTGGGCTTTACATCTAATCCCTTTCTTATGTATGTACACATGTTATCTCATGCAGGTTTAGAAGAACGATGAATGTTTTGGATCATGTTAAAAATTTTTCAATAATGTTTTATATTTTTATTGAAATTTTTTATGATATGTACCTAATTTCCCAAATACAGTTTCCCTCATGACCTTCTGAGTTGTAATAAGTGTTATTTTATGTAATTAATCAGGATATAAAGTGTATTATAGATATGGGTTGTAATAATATATATACCATTTATTAATCATTTTGATGAATGACTATTTTATTTCACATGTACAGCCTTACTGCACCTTGATTAGAGTGTACCAGACCTAGTATTTTACTTCGGGTATTTGGAACATCCAGGGACTGCTATGATTTTAAGAGAACATTTGGTTTCTAAAGATGCTATACAAGGACCACTTCAAGAATACTTTCCATCCACACTAGCTGACGATCCAACAATGGACAGAGAAAATGGAATTCTAACAAGGTAAGGTAAATATAAACATTGTTTTCCCTTAATTTTCACATTTTTTTGTTTTACATGTGTTTTTAAACAAATTTTAAAAAAATCATCAAAAATAATGAAATTTCATGAGTCCATTTATTTGGTGTCCCTACCACCAAAAGTCACAAATGAAAGGACTATTGTGGAACCAAATTTCTTAGGGAATAATAAATATAAACCCTTCTTAAGTGATCTCGTTTCATATTATGTTCCTATCCTTATTATGGGATCTAAATCATACACAAAATTATATAAATTTTTATTAATGTTTCAGCAATGGGTATGACAGACCATATAGAGGATGATCAATAAGACCCCTCTCAATGAACTTCATTTCCAATTACAAAATCGTAAACATATTCCCATCACCATAATAAATTATAGATTTTATTACAATGTCATCCATTTTGGTGTGAATGTTATAATTGATTCATAATATTGATTATGGGTACTTTAATCAGATATTTTTGAGGAAGATCATACAAATTTCTTATCATAAAAAATATTACAATGCATCTATTCCAGTGGAGAAAAAACATCTGATTAATGATGGTATGACCTTTATAAACTATCTACTTTAGTAACTATTTACAGTTTAGAAGGTAGAGGAAGATAATGGGAGGATGGTTGAGGAGAATAAAAGATAGAAAATTATTTTACTACAAAGGTAGAAAATATTCACTCATATAAGGAGATTATGACTATAAGATTAGATGAACTCATTAAAGTTGTAAATGATCAAAAAATTCAATATCTAATCTTCCAAAATCAGTTAAAAAATTCCGATAACATTTTGTTAATCTCCAGGGAGAGATTCCAAATTATAGACAATCTCCTACCTTTGTTTGATAAATTAAAAGGATATTCATCTCTCGAAAAAACAATTAATTTTATAAATATGACGTGAAAATATTGTCACTTTGAATATTGATTTTTAATAACTTATGTAATCACCAAAATAGAATTATCAATGTAGTTATATCTTTTAGACCATTATGTGAAGAAGGTTTCTGGTAAATCAAAGCTTCAAAACATCTGATTCAATGATGAAATAGGTTGAACCAATCTATTATCCTTTGAAGAATGTGATCCAAAAATAGTATTGGAAATATGGATATGAAACATATTTTTTCATCTTAAATCAAGGTTAAACCATTAGATAAGATACCTAAGAGGTTTAAATTCCTCCAATACTTGTTATATAAAATGAATATAGGTAAAATTAATAACTAGTATATGTAAAATCACTGTAATACAAGGTTATTCCATTCCGTCATGAGGGGATGGATGAATTAGTAAACTAAAAAATCACGAGGGTGGTTTTGTATGGGTGAGTTAATGTTTAATAAGTGTTCAATTACCTTGAAACTATATCATTATAAAATTTGAAAAAATCATCTAAATAAATATTTGTGAAGAATATAAATAAAATATAACTTTTTTTCTTAGATCCTTAGACCTAGAAATAATAAATTAATTTTTTATAGATCTAACAGGCAGTCCTTACAATATTTTTGTCCTTTTATTTTCAATTATTCAGGTTTTCCTAATTCATAATGGGTAACACCAAGAGAGTGAAAACATGACTTTTACCCAAGCCTCCATTTGTGGGTTTTCAACCTAATGAGTGAAATGTCACTTTTCTTTTAATAGATTATGGTCTTGAAAGTTATACCTAATAAGGATGATATTTATGGTCATATAACTTTTAAAAAAGGAGGATGGTGTTTATATCCATACAAATTTAACTGAAAATGAGGTAGCCTATGTAGTGATAGAGTAAACACTGACGAAACATAAATAAAGATCTAAACACTAGTATAAAAAATATGAGTAGGGAAATAGAAAATGCTTAAGGTTATATTACTTGAACAAAAATTTGTCTGAAGTTTTAGGTCACCTTTTTTTGAAAAATATTGGTTTTCATATTAAATAATAAAGGCATAATCAAACCTATGTGAAATAAAGTGATTTTGGAATACAAAAACCTGAAGAATGGAAGAATGTATTTTATGAATAATAGTTTAAGTCTATAGAGTATGTAAAAAAGTGAATTCATATATATTGAGGTAAGAAAAATATTTTTCTGATATGAATGATGAGAATAGTATCGTTATAGTAAACCTTGATGAGAGTGATACAAAAAACCCAATAGAGGTTTGAGAATAATTTTTTTTTTCAACATATAGGAATATAGGTGATCTATTATGTGAATTGTAGGTTGAGATATTTGAATGAAGATAATATGATATGATTATGGTATAACTATGATAGACACCGACTATATTTTAATGATAAGTTCATTTCTATAGAGATTAATAATCATATTGAAGATGAAAACAGAATGATTTAGAATGACATGTTCCACTATAATTTTATTTTAGTCACATGAGATTAGTAGATATATTCCATGGTATAGATACATGATCTTGTATTTTTATAGGTGTCTTGAATATATAGAAAATATACAATAACCAAATCGAGTGGGTCTCTTGGAATTATATATACTTGTTACCAATACCCATAAACGATTATGGTAATTCAACACTCAATATAAAAAGTATAGTCTATAAAAAAATTATGTTTAAAGTTGGTCAGAATAATATGATTTGTAATGGTCCAAAATTATATAAACATAAGTTATTGAAGGTGCTGAATGTGTATAATGATTTGTGGTTGGGTCTGTGATAATTGTTTTATATTTCATTAAGTATTTTTTTAATAACAAGAATCAATCAATAGGTAGTTATTAGAATAAATTTTATCATCCTAGTGTAGAATTAATTTAATAATACCTGATATGAATAAAGATACCATACACTGGGATAATGGGAAAAAGGAATGTCAAATTTATGATTGGGTTGGAGATAGGAGATCTAAAAGTCCCTAAATATCCTATAGTAATAGGAATCAATCCACACATGGTTCTAAGAAAAAGTCTTTATACAAAATTGGATCATGTATAGGGGAAAGATGAATATTTTTGTTTTAATGTAGGGTTTTTTGAGGAAGAAATGACATGAATTATAGAAATCCAAAACACTTGGATAAAATTTATATTTTCACCCAGGATAGGAAATCTGAGTTCCAAAAAATAGAATCTCAATGTATGACTAATATAGAAAATCCAATGTGAAATAAAAAACTGCTATATTGGGATGGTTTATATTTTGATGAAATTTATGGTTGGGTCTGATATAAAATATTTGGATGTCATTGTATATAGTAAAAAAACGGAATCATGATGCACATAGTTCTTAGAAGAGGCCTCTACACATACCAGGTTTATATGAAAGGGGTGGAATTAAATGGTTCCATCCTAGAAAAGTGTTATCAAAGGATGCTCGATGTGAATTGGAAATGTCAGAATCAATAGGATATAGAATAGAATTGAAATGACTAGAATTTTTGGCTGGACTGGTATATGAGATTAAATCATCACTACATATCCAATAATAACTCAAATTAATCCATATATAGTTATCAGAGAGGGGAAATTTTTATCCCAATGTAGGGTTATTGAAGGAAAAGCATAATCAGTGGGAAGACTTTACACTAAGAGTTATTACATAGATAAAGATACAATGTAAGGAAATTAGGTTACGTGGAAAAAAACACTCCAAAATAGTTTAAGGGTCATGTTTTATAGACTATATACCTCAAAGTTTTGTTATAATGTGGTAAATACCTTTATGTTAATAGCTTATAGTCTTACAACAAGAACTATATGTTGTGATGTTTATATTCATGAAACAATGACTTTGTTTCCTTCCATTTCAGGGCCATTTAAAGAGGAATAGTTGAACCACATATAGACTTATGAAAATCATTTGTTAAGGAAACTTGAATTTTTGAGAGGAATAATACATCCTCTATTTATCATAATTAGGGAGTATACTCCGTTGTAGTAGACATTGTGTATGTCATAAGTGATTTTCTTTTTAGAGTTCATCAAATGAACTTGTAGTATAATTAACCAATGAAAATCACAATCTATGTTTGATAGATAAAATGTGAAATTAAAATGAATTATGAAAAGGGAATAATATACTATTAATTTTAATTAATCCATATTTTAATATTCATTGTATAATCTCTAAAGAACATAGTAAAAACAAAAAATTCCTCTTACATATGTGGTATTACACTCACCTTAGACCCATGATTATTTCGAGATGAATCTGATTCACCAAAGAGGTAATTATTACTTCTTTATATGATAAATGGTGAATCAGTAAGGGAAATATATACATGGTTTGGATATGGATATATTGAATCTGATGTCCACCAATATAGGGATCATATCCCTTTTATATCCCCTTCCATACTCTTAATTTAATGAAGAGTTTGGATCATAAAATTCCATCATATTATATCAAATATAAATTAACCATAACATAATACCATTGATGAATGGGTTGTTTTAACACTTAGAATAAATGAGATTCAATTAATGAATCATCATATGGTTCAATACCAATAGAAACTACCCAGATATGTTGTGTAAAATGCATATATGAAATATCTTATGTTGAACTCCCATAATAATATAGGTTATACTGAATTATAGGCTAAAATATATGCATCTGAATGCATATATTTCAATCCTATAATTTTAGTATATCATAAAACACAATATCCCTAGTTTTGTGTATTTACAATTATTTCTATATTTTACAAAATCCTATACAGACTTAATGAAAAATTTCAAAACACTTTATGAATTCATAAAAAACCATTTTGGATATATTTTATAAAAATATATTCATTTTGGAGAAAACAATTTTTATAATACTTAATCCTTATCCTAAGGCCTAACAATTTGGCTTTTCAGGCCATAGTTTCATTGAAAAAAATATGAAATATCAATTTTATAGATGTAATAAACGATAATCCTCTAGAAATGAATCAATTATACTCAATCCATTTAGTGTTCAAGTGTTATATCTATCACATATACTCATATCTCCATGTTAACATTTCCTACATAAGATATATCATATTAATTATATGTATACCAATATAATCCCTTTTTCCATGACATCAAGTGACTACTAGACCTAGAACAATGTCGATCTAGTATAGACTATCTCAAAATCAATTTTTTATGTATAAATGAATAACCTAGTCAATTAATACACTAAATTTCATTTATCTAGAAGATGATCACATCACATTCCCTCATATATGTAGTTGAAGACATCATATTTCACTCAACTAAGCATAGCTGTGAATTTCCTTAGTTTAATTCAATCAATGTTCAGGTGTTTTTTATTGTCATATGAGTGGAAACATACAATCTTGGTTGTTCTCAAAATTATGAAATGATCAACAATATACACAAAAAACCCATGATTAGTTTCTTCTTCAATGATTGTATAAGAAAACTATCAAATTACGAAGGTTATTGATCTAGGTATCTCTCTAACATCAGGAAAAAATGATTTATAAAAATCAGACACCCCTAAGTATATCAACGACTGTACGGAATTACTTGGGATATAATTTGTCAGAAAATCCTAAAAAATAAGTCTCCACTTATTATCCCATGCTTTCGCTTCTGATGATAATCTTATCATATCATAACAATCAACAAAACTCAATAATGATCATCAATTAGGGACATACCAATGTCATAATTTGTGGAGGATATTATTATTCCACTATCCATATAACATAAATTGAATCAGACATGAATGGATGATAGATATATATTCACTTTTATTATTGAATCATGCTACAATATTCAACCATTAAATCGATTTATTATGTATCATATACAAATAGATTCAATATGACTCTCATGTTTAATCTATGTTAATGGTTTCTTCAATGGTCTTGTAAATCATTATCAATAACCACTCAAAGGTTCCTAACATCACCCCTCTCAATGATCTCTAATATAAGATGGTATTTTCAATGGTTTTGTTTAGTCATTTGGTGATACTGGGGTTCCTTAGACTAAGAAATAACCCTAATTTTGTCACAATATATCTCAATTCCCCCCATGATGCTCTGAACCACATCATGCTCAAAAATGAAATTTTTGATCCAAACAACCTCCTTTTCCACATTTGGTGTAGTAATGTACTCTTAATTTAATACTATGTTCCCCATGGTGTCTTATTTGGGACTCATATAACTAATAGGTCCACCATTAAGACAAAACATAAAAGCAAATTGAGATCTCCTTTCATCTCTATCATATTGGAAACTAACATATGTGTAACACTTTACACAAAGATCATCCTATCCTCTAATAACAAAAAAATATTTTTAGCTATTCTCAAGTACTTAAATATTTTATTAATTACAATCCAATGAATCTATCTAAGATTATATTGGTATCTACTAGTTATGCTACAATCATAGGTGACATCAGGTTGAGTATAAAACATGACATATATGATTGTGCCTATGGAAGATGCATAGATATTTTATTATTCTTTATAACTCTTTATAAGGTTCTTAGATTATTCTAGGATTTATACCATGAGATTTGGATAATGAACCCCTTCAATCATAAATTATTTTTTTGTCTTATAGTTATAATATAATTTTATGAGACCTTGATTATTTTTTAAGGTGTTATAAAATCAGTTATAATTTTAAAATTGTTATTTTTTGAATAAATTACAATTTCAGTTAAAAATTAAATTTCTCATATTTAGAAAATTACCTCGATAAACTTTGGTTATTTTTTTAATTATATAGGTTAAAAAATGTTTGGGCTGATTTTTTGGGATTTTTCTGAAATACATGAAATTTTGGTTAATAGTAAAATTCAATAATTTTCGAAATATGCTAAATAAATGAATTTCTGCATCATGCTTGAGTCATGGATAATTTAAATGGACATTGGATTGAAATCACATGTACTTATTACTTTATATAGTCACAATAACCAACACTATTTATTGTCTTGTAAAAAATAATGAAATAATGACTAAAATAATGGGAAAACCCTCATCTCCTCTACTATAAATACCACATCTCACCCCTGCTTACTCACACAATTATCAAGCTTTGGTCGTTGTATAAATTCTGAAAAATCCTCAAAAAAAAGCTCTTCCCCACACCCAAGACCTACTGGTATCATCGAAAGGCCAAAACCAAAGGCCTTAACAAGGATCTCAAGGAGAATAGATCAAGAGGTAAACATACTCTTTCCTTTTCTTTCGTTTTCTTTTCAATTATTTTTCTTTTCTTATAATATATTAACCAAACCTTATCCAATAGGCAGGAAAATATATAATATATTATATATCATTGTATTTTATCGTATTTATGGAAAAATTCATCATCATACTTCTTATCCTCCCCCTCTCATTTTAAAATTAAAAACCCCATCCGTGATGTTTCGATTTGCCGACATCGTGGACAATGTGTTCTAAATTTCCTTTAATTCATAAAAATCTGGTTATAAAACCATTTTATTGGTTAAAACAGATTTTAATTTGTCTTATATAACATCTTTTATATTTTTTAATTAAAATATATAAATAATATTAAGTTTTATAATGAAACTAGTTTGTGATTATCGAAGTACAACCAAAATGATCTAAACGAATATCATTTATGTTTTATCCAATGATTAATAATCATATATGAAAAAAAAGATTAATGGTATAAATTAATATTCTTAAAACATATTAATACCATTTCATTCCACTTCGATACTTTTTCTTTCATTCTACAAGAAAATACTTTACGAACTGATCATGAAAATCAAGTAAAGAACGCACCCAAAACAATGGAAATAACAAAATATTTTTAATAAATAGGTGTAATGATGTTAAAATGATTGTATAAGATGTTATATACACGGATATATTTCTTTAAAATATTAATAACACTCTTTTAAACTTTATACAGGAGGTTTAAATACATTTAAAGTAAGTTGAACCTGAGGTAAGGGAATTCTTAACCCAATTTCCATTCTTTGAGTTATCCTTATACTTAATTGATTTAGTCATACTAAGATTATTTGTGAAATCAATTTATATTATATTATGTTGTATTAAGTGAATTTATAGTGATTATAAATATTCATTTCATTTTATTAATTCTCAATTCAATGATATTGTATATGTGAGGGACACTTCTTTAAAAATCTTGTTTCAAATTTCTATTTTTACCAAATTAAAAAAAGAATGTTTTATGAAATTAGTAATGTTTTGTGATTATTTTTTAGTATTTAGGAATTTTTTATTATTAGATGTGAGACCTATATCTCCCTCCAATTCATTGGTTATGGTTAAGTTGAAGGTTGGCTGAATGGTTACTCCAAGTTTAACTGCGATGGTTACACCATAAGGTAGCCGTGAGAGTTATATTGTAAGGTAACCATGGGAGTTAAAAATCATATGGTAGCCATGAGTTTTACAATTGTAAGTAAGTAATTCCCCGAGATACATTCATTCTTATTTATGTTTTCTATGTTTTAAAAAAATATCATGTTTCACAAAGTATATGATACTTTATGGGTGAGAAGTATGTCTTTGTGAAAATGATTTCATATGTTTATAAGTATTCATAGACTAATGGTTTCTATCATTTTTTTATATCTCTTACTGATATTATTATTCTCATACCATGTTTCCCAATGTTTTTTATATGGTATAAGGATGGGTAAGAGAAATGATGAAAATAAGATTTTTGTTGTGAAGTTTTTTATCAAGAAAAAGAAATCATGTTTTATTTCAAATGTTTTATATTTTGAAAAAAGTGGATACTATTTTAGTTGTATCCTCTTATATGATTATGTGATGTTATGTATATAATATTTCCAATTTATGTAAAACACTAAACTTAAAAATATCATCAATGTTTAATAATGCATGTTCTTGACTAAAACTTAGGATTATGTAATGTTTAAGGTTGATTCATTATATTTGGTATCAGGGGATGATTTAGATAACTCTAGGAATTAGGATAATGTTAATAGAATACCATAAATGATTTTTACCTTTTTTTTATGATGAAATGATATATAATTTTAATATTACCATGTTGATTCATCTATGATATGTTTTTTTAGAATGGTTTTCCATAGAATAAACATGGAATAAGAATTAGGAAGTCACTGAGAGGATGATTTCTTTCTGGATATGAAAACAATAATGATGATAATTAGAACCAAACAATTTGTTACTATAATGGATCAGCTAATGTAGGCTATAAATGGTGTTGGAATCCCTACAATAGAACAACCAGAGCTACTAAAGAGGAACATGATGACAGTGAAACACTTTAAGAGGAAAAAACCTCATGCTTTCAGTGGATCTTATGACACAGTGGCAGATGAAGGATGGATTAAAGCCCTGAAAATGATAGTCTTTGTCATGGGGTGTTCATATAATCAAAAGGTTAGTGATTCTATTTATCATTTTTAAGGTGAAGCTAACCATTTTTGGTCAATTAATAAGAATATCATGGATAACGAGGATATTGATGCCTTGGAATGGGATGAATTTAGAAATATTTTCCCTAAAAAATATTTTCCTATGGTGGTTTCGGATAGAAAAGAAATTCCTTGAATTGAGAAAAAAAGAGGAGGATTCAGTGTCCATGTTTGCACTATTTCAAAGATGGCCTTTATTAGTGCTATAAATGTTCATTAACAACACTAAAAAAGAAATGTTAATAGAGGAGAAGATAGGGGGTCCCTTTTATCAGTTCTTAGAAAAGTACTGATAAAGGCCATTTTTATCAACGCTAAAAAAAGCGCGGATAAAATGGTCTTTTATCAGCGCTACAAAAAAGCGCTCATAAAAAGTTCTTTTATCAGAAATTTTTTTAAGCGCTGATAAAAGTTAAAAAAAGATTTAAAAAAATTAAAAAGAATATATAGAGCAGGGGGGAGCTTTTTACAGTGCTTGACCCTCCACTTTATCAGCACTAGGCGGACCCCCTCCTACTCTCCCGCACACTGCCCCTGCCCGCACATCCCCCACATGCTTGCGCGCCCCACCCTGCATCCACCGGAAATGAAACTCGAGACCTCCCCCTTGAGCGCCCACACCTTTACCACTAAGCTATTTAGTGTTTTCTCTATTTAATGATATATCTATTTATAGATATATATATAGTTACATTTATTTCTATATTAATATAGATTAATATTAATATAAATATATTTAGTTATATTAATACATAAATATTTATTCATATGTATACATATATATTCAGATATTAATATATATATATATAGTTATATATATTCGTATATTAATATAGATTCATATTAATATAAATATATTTAGTTATATGAATACATATATATTTATTCATATATATATGTATATATTTGTATATTAATATATATATAGTTATATTTATTTGTATATTAAAATGGATTCATATTAATATAAATATATTTAGTTATATTAATACATAAATATTTAGTAATATAATATTATATATATATATAATCATATATTAATTTATATTTATATTAATTTATCTATATATATATTTAGTTATAATTTTTTATCCGTATATTTATTTGTATATTAATATATATTTATAAGATTTGTTTTAAATAAATTTATAAAATATGTTTTTTATATGTGTTTATAAATAAATAAATAAATACATACATACATATATACAACACAAACACAAAGATACATACACAGACACACACACACACACATATATTTATGAATAAATACATATATATGTGTATTTGAAAAGCTAAAGAATGTTTAAACGACCATAACTTCTAATCCATAAGTCCATTTCAACTCCAGAACTAGTAAAATTGATGAAAATTAAACAATATTTGATATGATATGTGGTACAGGCCTAGCGGACATCCGAATCAGAAGTTATACCTGTTTGAATGTTAAACAATTGGGGTATCCCAACTAAAAACTCAATTTTCGAGGCCTTCTGGACCTTTTTGGGCCTCAAATAATGTGATAAAAGGTTACCTCTAGGAATTAGCGCATATAACTCATCGCAAGCTTCAATTTTATATGTTGTAGAGCTCAAACGGACACCCAGATCAAAAGTTATGGCCGTTTGAAGTTTGAGTTACATTTTCAACTTATTTTAGATATTTTATTTTTATTTTTTATTTTTTTGTGTCTTAAAATTGTTATTAAATTATTATTAATCGATTATTGTTAGAAACTTATCAATTAATAACTTTTTTAAATTATTTTAAAGTAATTTTCACTAAATTACTTATATATTAAATGTAATAGTCTATTTATACTTATCTAAAAAATATATAAAAAATATATATTATATTTATATCAATATAAATATACTTATATAAGAATAAATTATTTTTCATGAAATATATTTTTTTGAAATATAATCTTTATCAGCACTAGGAAAAAGCGCTGATAAAGCCCCCCCTTATCAACACTACTAAAAAACGCTGATAAAGGGGTACCATTTAATAGCGCTAAAAAAGAACTGATAAAGCAGGGGGGGTCGCTTTAGCAGCGCTAAAAAAATCATTGATAAGGGGTGACATTTAATAGGGATTGTTTTATCACTGATAAATTCCACCACTTTATCAACACTTTTTTAGCACTGATAAAGGGTGGCGCTATAGAAAGCCAGTTTTGTGGCAATGTTGAAGAAAACTTCACCCGATTGGAAAGGTATGATCCAAATCTTATTCAGGATATTGATAGAAAAAACTACTATTTTTTACTCTGGATTGAATCCAAGATATCAGAGTGCATTGAACTCCCAAGAATTCAAAAGTTATGAGAATCTCGTCTGATGTGCTGAGAGGGTAGAAATGGAGTTTGATGATGACCATGTATACTTTGAAAAAAAGTGTAAGAAGAGGTCCAGATTGCAAGCGATGAGTAAGTATCAATCAAAGAAATATGAAGGCAAGAAAGTTTAGTTTCCAATTTTTAAAAAGTGTGGTAAAAGACACCCTGAAGAATGCCTTAATAAAACTAGAAAGTGTTTTTAATGTGGTAATTTTGGACATATGGCCTGATATTATAATGAAAATAATCCTAATATTAATCTTGATAAAGAAAACTGTAAAGTGTTATAAATGTGGTGAGATGGGTCATTATGAGAATACTTGTCCAAGGAAAGATCCAAATGATGGAAAGAATCTAGATTATATTCAAAAAGGTGCAGTGAGATCCTTTGTGACTATGTCAATAGCTGTTGGGCCATCCAATTATGTGGTATCAGATACTTTGTTTAATCATATTTTTCTAATGTTTTATTAACACGATGTCAAAAAATTTCTTTATTTTTAAGGAATGTTTTGGTAAATTGTGAATTTTACCTCATGAAATGAGACCAGAACTTAAGGTTAAAACATATAGGGGAAATATCATAGAAAAATTCATTATAACAATCTTCATGTTATTATCTATGAATATAATTTACTTGTAAACCTTTTTGTTTTTTCCTTAGTAGAGTTTTATGTCATTTTGTGTATGTATTGGCTTTATGTTTATCATGAAAAGATTGATTGTATAGCTAAAGAACTTGTTTTTCAGAAATATTTTTAGTTTGTGTACAAGAATGAACCCATACAATTGAAGACATATTAGGAAGCTGAGAAATTTTTAAAAAGGGAAATAAAATTTATCTTGCTCATATTGTTGAAAAAAATGAACTATTTAGATTAATTATGTACCAGTGGTAAATGAATACAATGAAGTTTTCCTAAAGAGTTACCTGGCGTTATACCTGATCAAGAAGTTGAATATACTAATGGCTTGGTTCATGATGCTAAGCCAATTTTAAAACCCAATTATCGAATGGATTAAGTGGAACTTCTTGAATTGAAAAATCAGTTTTAGGAGTTTGTTGATAAATTCTTCATTTATCTTAGAACATCAACATGGGGTTCTTCTGAATTGTTTGTTTAAAAGAAAGTTGGTTACATGTGACTTTTCATTTATTATAGATCTCTTAATAACATTACTGTTAAGAAAAAGAATCAATTCCTTCATATTGATGACTTGTTTGATCAACTCCAGGGAGCTCAGTATTTTTCCAAGATCAACTTAAGATCTGGGTATGATCAGATGAAGGTGAAGGAGGTTAAAATTCCAAAAAAATATTTTTTACTAGATATGGGCATTATGTGTTTGTTTTTATTCCTTTTGGTTTGAGAAATACCCCTATTGTATTCATGGAATTTATGAATAAAATATCCTATGAATTTTTGGATAAGATTATTACTGTTTTAATTGATGATATTATGGTCATTTCAAAAATTTATGTTGATTATGAAAAAACTTTAAGGATTGTCTTGCTAAATCTCAAAGAAAAGAAATACAGAAAATTACGAAAATGTGTTTTTTGGTTACAATAGATTTATTTTCTTGGGAACATTGTATATAAGGATGAAATAATAGTTGATAATTCTAAAACAGAAGTTGTTGATGAATGTTCAAGACCTACAAATGTTACAGAGATTCATAGTTTTCTTTGATTAACAGGTTATTACTGATGGTTTGTTAAATAATTTGAACGGTTATCTATCACACTAACTAAGTGACCAAAAAAGGGGGATAAATTTATTTGGATATAATATTGTGATTTTTCATTTTAATAACTGAGAAAAAGATTGGTTAATGGTCTAGTTTTTTTCCTACCTTCTAGAAATGGCGAATTTTTCATAATCAAAGATGTTTCATTGAAGGAAATTTGTTGTGTTCTAATGCAGAATGATTAGTTGATTGCTTATGCTTTAAGAAAACTGAAACCTCATGAGATAAATTATCCCACAAATTATTTGGAATTAATAGCTATATTTTTTGATTTGAAAATTAGGAGGCATCATTTATATAGAGGAAAATGTGAAATATATACTGACCATAAAAGTTTGAATTATATATTCACTTAGAAGGAATTAAACATGAGGAAAAGAAGATGTATTAAACTGATAAAAGGATTAACATTGCATGATTAATTACTATTTAGGAAAATAAAACAAAGAGGCTAATGATTTGAGTTGAAAACATCATGCATCATTAACTATGTTATGTTTGGAATATAACCCTTTTATTAATGATTTGATGAATTTTTTCTTGGAAGTTATTGGTTTAGGAAATTACTTTTTTTTGTTTCTAGTGTCATTGTAATCATCTCTATTAGACATAATTATGAAAGAGTAGAAGGAAGACAGTGAGATACAAAAAAGGTATAATTTTTTAAAATGGTTATGTTTCTTGAATTTAACATTGAAAAAGACTGTGTTTTGAGATTTGGAAAAATATTATGTGTTCTTTATGATTCCCAACTGAAGAAAGAATTTTTATGTGAAGATCATAGTTCTCTATTTTTAGCTCATCCTGGAATCACTATGTTTTATATAGATCTTTAGGAGTATTACTGGTGGGATGGAATGAAAAGATATATTTCTGATTTTACGATGAAATATTTGACATATCAAAAGGTTAAAGAAGAGAGATATCTACCAAAGGTGTTGCTTCAGCCTTTTTCCAGTGTTAGAGTGGAAATGAGAAAATATATCCATGGAAATCATGTTGGGACTACCAAATAGTTCTTGAGGTAACAATACGATTTCGGTTATTGTTGATTGACTAACTAAATCTATACATTTCCTTCATATTCGAGATGTTATGTATTTGTATCAGTTTTCTTGACTATACCTCAAAGTGATTGTCAGGTCACATGGAGTTCCTATTTCCATTATATCTAATCGAGATCCCAGGTTTTCTTTTATCTTTTGGAAAGGGATTCAGAAGTCATTGGGCACAAAATTAAATTTCAGAACTTCTTTTCATCCTCATTCTGATTGACAGACTGAGCGAACAATTCAGACATTAGAGGATATGTTTCAAGCTTATTCAATGTATTTCTAGGGAAGTTGGGATCAAAATATTTCTTTATTTTAGATTTATTATAATAACAGTTTTCATTCCACTATTTAGAAGGAACCTTTTGAATAATTATATGGGAAACAATGTCGAACTCCATCATTTTGGAATAAAGTTGGGAAAGGAAGTTGATGGGACTAGAATTGGTATAGGAAGTGGCTAATAAAGTTAAGATGATCTAGAAACACATGAGGATATATTAGAGTAGACATAAAATTTATGAATATAACAGGAGGAAAGTCTTTTCATTCGAGGTAGGTGGTCATATTTTTATTATATTCTCACCATGGAAAAGTGTTATTCATTTTGGAAAGAAAGGAAAGTTAAGTCCATGATGCATTAGACGTTATGAAATCCTGGAGAAAGTTGGACTAATCACCTACCAAGTATATTTTCCTTTGAGTTCATCTCAAGTACAAAATGTTTTTCATGTTTCGATGTTAAGAATGTATGTGCTGGATTCATATCATGTTTTGAGCACAAATACAGTTCAGTTAGAAGAGAACCTTTCTTATAAAGACAAACCTGTTCAGATTCTCGATTATAGAGAGAAAGTATTATAGAATTAGGTAATCCACCAGGTTAAGGTTTTGTGGAGGAACCCCATAGTTTAAGAAGAAACATGAGAATCTGAAAATGTTCTTAAGAAAATTTACCCTCACTTGATTTAAAAGTAATTAAAAATTTCTAGGATGCAATTTCCAGAAGGTGGGGAGAATGTAACACCCCAAGGATTTACAAAATAAATTTAATGAAATGAATGAAACAATATTTCTCTACAAAGAAACACATTATTTTAAGGATATAATTATAACTTATTTGTTCAACTAAAATTTTCCTCTTCTATGATTTGAATTTCGAAAAAATAGCCATACATGGTTGCAATCTGTAAGATATTTAGAGTCTTTTAGGATCAACTTAATTTTTGGTGAATTGTATCTTACCCTTATGAATATTAATGTTACCCTTATGAATAGTAATATGACCCTTATTAATAGAAAATCTTTCAAATGAATAGTAAACTCACTCATGAATGTATAAATAAAATTTTGGCATCTTAGAAGTGTAAATATGATCATAGTGTAAGTGTTGGTATTTTTGTAAGTCATAAATATTTTATTATATTTTATGATTAATTTAATAATTTAAATTAAAATTCATTTCATAAAATGTTATTTTAAATTATTATTTTGTTGTATTATGGTTATAAGATAATTTTATTAGGGATTGATTATTTTTTTAAGGTGTTACAAAATTAGTGATAGTTTTTAAATTGTTATTTTTCGAATAAATTATAATAATATTAAAAAAAATAAATTTAGAAAATTTAGAAAATTATTCTGATAAATGTGGTTCATTTTTTTAATTCTACATGTAAGAAAATGGTTGGGGTAAATTGTTAGGTTTTTTATGAAATACTTGAATTTTTGGTGAATGGTGAAATTCAATTATTTATGAAATATGATAAATAAATTAATTTCTACATCATGCTTGAGTCATGGATGAATAAAAATTCCATTGGTTTGGAATCACATGCACTTATTACTATATATAGTTACAAGAACCAACAAAATTTCTTTTATTGGGAAAAATAATAAAATAACGACTAAAATAATAAGAAAACCCTCCTCTCTTGCACTATAAATACCACACCTCACACCCTCTTCCAAAAAACCTTTCAATCTTTGATAATTTTATTAATTATTCCCAATAATCTTCTTAATGACCGTACACACTTCCAAGAACTTCTGGTCTCACAAAAATTCCAAAACTAAAGTCCTTAAGGAGGATCTCAAGGAGAAGAGATCAAGAGGTAAAAAACTATTTCTTTTCCTTTCATTTTCTTTTCAATTCATTTTCTTTTCTTATACTCTATTTACCTACCCTTATTCAAGAGGCATGAAAATATCTAGTATCTTATATATACTATAATTTTATCATGTTATCTAAAAATTCAACATCATACTTCTTCTCTTTTCCCTCTCATTTTAAAAATAAAAACATCATATGTGATGTGTCGATTTACCGACATCGTGGACGATGTGTTTTAAATTTACATTAATTCCTTACAAACTAGTTATAAAACCATTTTAATGTTTGAAATAGACTGTAATGTTTATGATATAACCTATTTTATGTTATTTAATTAAAATTTATACATAATATTATGTTTATAGTGAAGCTAGTTCATGATTATCAAAAAACCTCCAAAATGATCTAAACGAATATCTTTAATATTTTATGTAGTGATTCATTATAATATATGAAAAAATGATTTATGGTATCATTTAATATTCTAGAAAAAAATTAATACCATTTAATTCCACTTATATTATTTTTATTCTATTTGATAAGAAGATACTTTACGAAGCGATCATGAAAATCATGTAAAGAATGCACCAAAAACAATGGAAAAAACAAAATATTATTATTAAATGGGTGTAATTTTGTTATAAAATGATCATATAAGGTGTTATAAACATGAATATATTTATTTAAAATATTAATAACACTATTTTAACCTATATACAGGAAGTTTAACCACATTTTAAGTAAGACAAACTCAAGGACAGAGAATTCTTAACCAAATTTTTAGTCTTTCGGTTATCCTTCTACTTCGTCAATTTAGTCATACTAATATTACTTGTGAAGTGAATTTCTATTATATTATTCTGTATTATTTGTATTTACAGTGAGTATACGTATTTATTTGATTTTTTTAAATCTTGATTCAATGATATGGTATATGTAAGGGGCTCTTCTTTAAAAATTGTCTTTTAAATTTCAATTTTTTACCAAATTCAAAAGGAATGTTTTATGAAATTATTCATGTTTTATGATTATACTATGGTTCTTTGGAATTTTTTATGATGAAGGGTGGGATCTATATCTCCCTCAAATGCATTGGTTATGGTTAAGTTGGAGGTTAGCCGTATGGTTACTCCAAGTGTAACTACAATGGTTACACCATAAGTGTCACGACCTGACCCACACTGGGGATCGAGCTGCAACTACCCCAAGACCTCTATAGGATAGGATTGGAGACTAGAATCGAAAGAAAAAAATCTTGGGGAGTCATTTTCCTGAGAACCTATACACATACACCCAACCAACTCAATTCAAAAGTTCAGAGAAAAAGGAAAATATTCAACACTGCTATATATAAACCCCAAATATGCATCAACCTCTAAATAGTACTATTACCTAAAAGTAAACTAAAAGTGAAATAGTGGAAAATACATTCCTAATATGAAAAGTTACACAACCCAGCAATAAGTGTGAAAGTAAAACATCTAAGAGAGACACACTCATAGATCCTAATCTATGACCACCACACATGGTCCAAGCACCATATATCCCTAAGCTCATATGATGTCATGATCAACATGTGTATCGTTTGCAAGGGAACACCATGTGCTTGAAAATCCCAAGTTGGGGTGAGTATAAAAATACTTAATAGGATTCCATTAAGGCTCAAGGGAGCAACAAAATAATTACTAAAGAGGGGAGCGACATATTAAACATGGTACAGTAAAAGAGTATAGCTTAAACCAACAAGAGAGTGAAGTAAACTCATCCAAAACACAAGGAGCTAGAAACGGTGAGAATATGAACTTATCATCGAGTCTTAGCTACCTATAGTAGGATAGTAGAATCTTATGACAACAAGAATCTAGACACGGAAATCATGTGGCATACCCCGTGCTTCTTCGCCTCTCTTGCAAGGAGAGTAACCAAAACTCAAGGAGTGGGTACTGAAATAGGATACATATATATGCTCACTCAAAGAATCCCAATCTAATGGGTTGAAGGGGATATCCATCTTACAGCTTAGCCTATGAAAATAGTCACAAACAGTTCAAGAAGTAACCACCAATGATACCCACCATCCATCACGTCTGCCCTAAACATGCAAGTCAAATGGACTCAATCACCACACCTTGATACTATCCACTTCAGGAAGGTTTGTCTCGCCCTCATGGTTTTTGGTAGTATCATAAGGACGCATCTTAGTGGTGAAAGATCCCCATTTACTCATGAATCCAAAGTAATTTCAAAGCGTGTACCAGCACCAATCTTCCGCTAGAAAGAGTAAAACCAAAGTAGAGGACCCACACCCTAGTGTTTCGGGAGGATTACATTCTAATATGCATCATAAAGGACCCACACCCTGATGCGTCAGGGGGATTCCACTCTTGTTCATCGAAGAACCTCTCCCTAGTGCATCAGGGGGTTTCCACTTCGAAGTAGCTGATAGAGGACCCACACCCATGCCGATGGGGGATTCCACTCTTATTGTCATAGAGTACCCATTCTATGGTGTGTTAGGGGGATTCCACTCTCTTAGTAGTCATAGAGTACCCACAACCATGATGATGGGGTATTCCACTCTTGGTGATCAAGAACCCATGACCTACCTTGTAGGAGGATTCCTCTTGGGTGGTATCGATGAACTACAATGGTCATCTCTATGGGATGGTACATCTAGGAAATCACTAATATGTCAGAACCTGATCATTATCATTATCGTACATCTCCTGAATAGTTTTCACATCTAGAGAATCTGACATTGTATATAGAAATCTACTACAGAGGTCACTATCACGTTATAAATGCAAAAAACACTATGTATAGTCTACTCACATTCCAAAATCAGAGTTCAAAAGAAGGAGATACGAGAGGTAGATGATTAATAGTGTGGTACATGGAGAATGTAAGGCTCACAAGATGTGTGGACTTGTCTTGAATCCTTGTCATGTATTATACTACTACATAAGTACCCCTAGACATGCCCATGTACTTCCATAGTAAAAGGAATCCATGGCTCAAAAAGGGAATACAAGTGCTTGACGCTCGTCATTAGTCGGAAGGTCAAAAACAGCATTTCCACCGACATGCCTCCCCAAACAACCCCACGTAATGAAAAAAATCATGTTGTTGTGATCCTTAAAAAAATTCCAAGGATAAACTACTTATTCACCTGAATCAGACATTCAACGGAAAAGTTGCATCTCCCAGCATCACACGTGAAAGATGTTGCATGGGCCCTCCACCATGATCTCAGAACCAGCCAAATGGTTCACTCCCTCTACAATCTTCCTGGAAAAAATACATGGAAATGACTACTCATTCGTCCCAAATAGACACCTGGTAAAGAAGCTACATTTCACCATACCATAAAAGATCGGTGCTACATGGTACCCACTCCCTGATCTCGAAACACATCAAATAGATCACACCATTGTGATCCTCTTCGAAAAGAACAATAAATCGACCATTCTCTTTTCTTAAATGGAAAACTAGCGAAGAATCTCCAATTTACCACCGACGCCCAAAACAAGCATCATGGGGCCCACACCTAGATCTCAGTCTCAACACCTAGAACTATCCTTGAAAATCCCACCTCAAATTTGGGGTGAAAAATCCTCTGACGAGTGTGTCAACCGAACTTCAGATGTACGAGATATGTCAGATGAAAGTTTACTCAAATAATAATAATTATATTAATATTATTTAATAAGGAGTTTCAATCCACTGAGTTGTGAACATGGAATTAAATTCCCAAACCCCCCTCAAAAGGTCTACCTCAAATCAAGTGCCATGATACCACTGAATTCTCTCCAATCAGACGTCGCCTATAGGAGTTATTACAGGGAAAAGATTTAATAAAAATGTTAAATCTATTATTTCGTAGGTGTTTTGTGGGAAAAAGCCTCGAGTTGGGGAAATCATTTGAAATGGTCTTGAAATGTCCATACCATAAACAAGATCGCACCGCCACTGCCGGCGTGTTAATCAGACTCCCCGAGTGGGAGTTATAGAGGTTTAAAGATTAATAACATTATTAATATTAATAAGAATATTATTTTCAAATTTTCATTTATTATCATTTTCATTTATCTTTTTTCCCACCCTATTAGGGTTTCTTGAAACCACTACTATCTTCACTCGGCCTCCCGGCCTGCGCCACTGCCTGTGCATCCCATACCTCCATCCCGGCTTCTTGTTCACACCACCCAGTTCAGCGGAGCCCCATCGATGATGGTCTGCGACCGTTCTGGCCTCCCTCGGATATACGCCTCACACGAGAGCCATCCACCACTTCCTGGGAGTGCCTCCTTCTACCTCACACCATTGGATCCATTCCGCCACTCTAGCTAGCATCTTCCGCGGACCACCAGGACCACTCTGATGGTCAAAAAAAAGAAACTGAGAGCAGATATGGGTTTCTCAGGACCCGATCTATATAACGGTGGTCTTTTCTTGAAGAATAATCATCGTGTCAATGTGAAAAAATGTTGGTGGATATTACACTCTGAATCACGCCTCCTCTAGTGCCTGGAACTCAAATCTTAGCATAGATTAGGACACCTTCGGTTGAGAGATTCATAGACATATTCCCCAATTCATGTTTTATTTAAGATTTGATAGATCAAAAATGAGAGGGATGAAGAACATGAAGAACGTGAAGAAACACAATTGAAAATTCAATTGGATGCTGGCTATTATTAGTTTAGACATCGATAAATGGTTTCCAAGTAGTGAATTTGATTACAAGTTCAAAATGACACGAAAATCATCAATCTGAAGATACAAAATCTGAAATAGAAATCCTGCTTGGATTTTGGACCCATCGTTCTGTTTTCTACACTTTGATCAACAAGTACCTAAAGTTTCATCGTGATCAGACAAAGAACAGACATCAAATCGCCATTGGAAGTGAGAGTAGCACATCACCCATGCCTGAGAAGAAATGAGACAAAACCTTGATCATTTCCTTAAGCTCAATTAATAGGAAACTGTCAGCAGTCATAGTATCTGAACCTTCCGTTCCCTCTCACCTGATGTCTCCCTTAGGGAAAAAACTTTTCTAGGAACTCAATGGTGCTCTCAAATTTGAAATCCAAATCTCCATCCAGAAGTTATTAGATCTACGTCCAAAATAGATAAATTAGTTTATTTAATTTATTTATGAAAATTCCCTCGATAGTGTTTTTGAAAGGAAGCTTGCACCCACATAAGTTTTACCCCACCTAGGGTAAATGTCATGCTCCGGTCTCAACTGTGTCCTCGTATTTTCAATCCTTCCTACAGTTTGTGATATATCACATTTCCTCTACACGAACAATGTGAAAATGCTTAATATTTTTATAAAATTTATTATGGGTACATCAGGTCTCAGAATCACACGCCATCTTAGTTCTTGGATCTGGAAATATATGTAGAAATATTCAAAAGTCTTACAAGTCAAAAAATGGGTCCCTACATCATTCCCTACTTCATGATTTTTATCCCTAAAAAGAAAAACTAAGGAAAGTAACTCGGGATAATAAGACCGCTTTTGGCTCTCTGACTTCCAGGAACTCTCATGCACATTCTCATGCAACCACAACATGCAAACTAAGGGGATGGTCAATCATTAAAATGTTCTATCTCATCGATGTCATGTGTATATTCGATCAAACTTCTCTTGAACTATGACATGAAGAAAATTTCGTGCTCCCACTCTATCTTGGGGGCCAGGAAAGGCGACAGGAAACCTCCCCAGCCGCTACACAATCTCAAATGGCCAAAAGGACCCCGGGGGTAACTCGCCTCCGCAACCGAAAACCCACTCAAAAGCCCATAGCATATCCTACGACACCTGGATAGCATGATTGATATAGCCATAGGTCTAGGGGTGAAAGCCTATACTCATCCATAAATGGGTCTTGAATGCCTCCTATAGGCCTCTCCATAATCGTAACGGAAACAGTGCATCACGATCAAATACTAACGTCGAGGGTACCCTATAATGGTATATAGTCTCCCACACGTAAAAATAATTTTTCTCCTAGAACAAGATATTATGATTCACTTCTTTAGAAAATATTTCGGGTGCATCGCCAATGGATACCTGAGTCACACAAGTTCTCATGGTCAATGTTACACAATTGAGTCTTTCTCACATTCTTGAGAAGTAAAGGAGTCAACACCAGTTAGTGAGCCATGTAGTTGTATTCTTAGGGTCTCCATCACCTCGTCCTGTATTTGATAAATGTTTTATCAAGGTTGATGTTAACCACACAAGGTACCGATGGACATGGAAGGTTAGTAAAATAATCTGATAGAAAGAATTTGGATGTGGAAATAATGTGGAATACCCACACATATTTGATTCTTTTGAAAGGATAGTATCCACAAACCATACACTTTTTCACACCCACTAGTTTCATTCCAAGAAAAACGGAGTTCAAATAGAAAAACCCAACTGGAAATGCTCGGGCCTACTCTGACAGTCCAATGCAAAAACCCCACCAAGAACACACAAGTCATAGGGAATCATCCACCACACCTTGATACTATCTGCTTTGGGTGGCACAAAATCTCCCTAATGGTTTTTTTCGCATTATAAAAATGTGTATCTATTGTGGAAGAACCCTCCTCCTCATGAATTCAAAGATACATCAAACAACACTAACATAGGGTTATACAGATGACACGAGTCACCCCGATAAAACCTCAAGTAAGAGGTAGGGAGAAATGAGTACCTCACCCAATTTCTAACAAGTTATTATGGAAAAAGGTAAAAAATACATTTTACGTATCTCTTAATATCTCATGCACTGTAAGATAATAGACATTCATAACAAGAAACTTCCCACAACCCTAACAACGAACTCACTGTGCCTAATGTGGGCCACTTGGTGGTGGGGAAAGGATCTCCTAACGTCGTCCACCAACCACAACCCCTCCTACCCCTGCCTAAACCACCTCCCTAGGGACAACCCTATCCCTTAACGGGAGATCCATAATCAAAGAGTCATATATTCCATTGTGGTTCCTTTACTATCTTCATGGAAATCTCAGCACGTATGGTCGGCCAGTCTCATTCCATGTGACCTTTCGCCTCACAAGCTTAACACTAGATCTCCCTAGAATGTCCTTGGGTACTACGATTCCTCGACCCCATACAACTAAGTTACTAAGAAAGATTATGGGGATGCCTCCTATGTTGATATCTTTTCATCCGATGACTACTAGCTGAGGCATATGTTTCAAATCTATTTGTAAAGACCCATAAATTTCAAGGAATTTTTTTTTCTTCAATACTTTGGAATTTTACGAGTCTGTGGCTTCTAATGGCCCTTGATTCCGAAGCCCGGTGTGCCCATAATCAATTTCTGAAGTTTAGATCAGGTATGTTCAGTAAACGAACGAGCGAGTTTTCATATCTTTTGAACTAGTGCTTGGAATTGAAATCTGAGGGCACCGATGAACTCGCAGTGCTGGTAATTGCTTAAGGGGACCTTTACCGCAGTTGCGTTTTAAGCGGGTTGAGAATTATTATTTGGGGTTTAATTAAGAAGTAAATAAATTTTTTTGTACAATTTTATTTTATTATCCTTGGAAGTTAAACCCTTCCATGGGATGTTTTTGGTGTGCCCACAACCACCCAACTTCCCATGTGTGGTTATATGGGAGGTTGGTCCCACAAGAGCCCCAAACTTACAACTTCCCATAACCCTCTTAAAACTCCCCATAACTCTCATAAACTCCCCCCATTAAACTTGACAACTCTCCCATATTTATGAGACCTCTCACCCCCTCCTCTCTCCCTCATTAACTCTTGACAACACATTAATTTAATAAATTCAACCACATCAATTATTTAAATGAAGTGGTTTGAATTTTAATTTTAAATTGCATGTGATAATAAAGTAATAGGAGAAGCCTATTATTTTATTTTGGGGGAGGACTTTCATGGTGCTAAGGAAGATTGGGAGAGCTGTAGAGATTTTGGAAGAACACCGGTCCTCTGACGAAGAACGACGTCTCCTTTGAAAAAGATCGCCGGTTCCACGAATAACGACAACGCACCTTCCATTCTCTTCTTTGAGACAAGTGAGGAGATGTCACTTCCTCCTCGGGCGCACTCCGATGACGTCTAAAAATCCTCACCTCACGACGCCGTCTTCCGCGATGCCCGCCGTTTGACATCAATTGTTAAGGTAGGGGGTTCGCTTAATTTATTTAAAATAAATTACTCCCTTGTTCTCGTTGTATTCAAGTGAATACCTTGGCCCATTGTTATCGCCTTACGCGGAGGGCGTGGGCCAAACGAACATGGCCCGATGACCCTCCGTAGATATAGTATATTATATTTATAATCGAAAACCTAAGGCGGAGGAGGAAAGATGCTGGGAATGCGGAAAAGGATTCTGGCACCTTTGCGCCGGCTATGCGGGAGGAACCACGGCCCGAATCGTGGGCTGCTTCAGCGGAAGAACCGGTCGGCCGGGTGAAGGGGAGCCACGACGCCAAGAGGGCTCCGTGCTGAAGAAACCCGCGGCCCGCTATGCGGGTCGCGTGTGCCAGAAGGCCGACCGGTTTGGGAAGGGCGACATCACTTGGAGCTGCCGGTTTGGACAGCCGGGGGGGGCTCAGACAGCTCGACTAGCCGGCCAAGTCAGCTGGGCTGCGCGTTGGGCCGGGCGGCGCCCCGCTGGGCCGAGCCAGGCCGCGCCCCTTCAGGCTGGGCCACGTCCTTTGAGCCAAGATGTGTTTTCCTTCAGACCAGTCCGACACCCCTGCCGGGTCGGACCCGTCAAATTGGGTTAACCCGACCCGTCGACCCACTGGGCTAAACGAGCCGGGCCCATTATTCACTTAAACATGAATAACATAAAGACTGCGCGTCTGATCGACACACCATCTGCGGCACTGGGAATCTTTCAATGAGACTGTCCTTTTGCGATAATCTAATTGAGTTTTGGTCAACTTTGGTAAACAGACGGGTTTGGAAAGATCATATTTCCAACCAGGCCCCTGGAATGGAAAATCCAATATCTCTCAGACCGGGTGTCCGTTTAACGTGTCGTCTATCACATTGAGTTTTTTTTGATGAGTTGGAACTTCGGGATACATCAACTCTGGACTTTGGGATAGTTGATGTATCGAACCCCCTTTACTCGAGGAGCGTACCCTCCCAGAATCGAGTACGCTGTGTGCGGGACCCTAGAGCTGGATGTGACTGCGACGACGATGACGTCTGTACTTGGATCCTACGTGGGTTTGGCAGGGAGGATGACTGTACTTGGATCCTCCGTGGGTTCGATAGTGATGACGACTGTACTTGGATCCTATGTGGGTTCGGCAGCTATGGTTACTGGACTTGGATCCTACGTGGGTTTGGCAGGGGAGATGATTCAGAGGCTACATCTAATCATCTCCACCACTCTTTGTGAGTAGTATACCTGTGTGAGATGAGTCTTGACTTTCAATCATTATCATTAGTATGATTGACTTATATCCTGTGTGGACTGGCTGTGCTTAGGCTCGAAGGTTGGATCCGTACTGAGATTGATGACTTAGGTATATATATGGTCATATACCTAAGTAGAGTTGGTTGATACTTTTTGTTTGTATCTTTCCTTTGTGGTTTATACTTTGTGGATTCTGGGAGACCATCAGGGGTCTCTGGGTCCCTACTGAGTATCATTATACTCACCCCTTGCACGAGTATTTCCCGCGCTACATTGTGTTGGTTGAAGATGATGGAAATCACTGATTGTGGTTGAGGATTGTGGAGCTGGATGGTATCCGGAGCTGGACCACCTGGAGGGACGTACACGGAGCGGACGGACGGACTCGAGGTACCCACAAGACTATCTGTACCCACCCTTCAGGTGGGATTCCCGAAGGACGACTCGATGGTTGCTACATTACTTTATAGCTGTTTTACTTTCATTCTCAGTTGTACTATACTTCCAGTTGGGGTTGTATACTGGACCATTTACTTTTCAGCACTTACTTTTGTACTCAGATTTACTTAGTTCTTACTTCACTTGCATACTCTGATGTGTTTTTTACTTATATAAAGGTAATACCTTCCCTTTTATCGGAATTTATGCCTTTGGTGCTAGTCTCCAGCCCCTGTCCTATGGAAGGAGGGCTTGGGGTAGTCATGACACAGGCCCCAAGGACGGTTCGTGACAAATTGGAATCAGAGGAGTCAGTTCTACCGCAGAACTTAGGACTCTGATAATCTATTCTCTGTGAAGTAATAATGTTATGAGTATAGAGTGTGGTTTTCAGTACAGGGAGTCCAGTGTTGCTACGGCGGTCGACGTATCCATACACCAGGACCCTTACGTCTGATTTCGAACTCAGTGCTTGAAAACACTGATTGCATGTGTGTTTCAAAAGTTTTCTTTATGATTACTTTGTGTCAGCTCACCAGGTATACTGTTTGACCGTGGCACACCTGTTTATTTTTAGCATGGCCCCACTAAGGCAGCCATCTAGGGTTCCTAGTTACATGCGAGATGACAGCCCACCGAGCGACGAGGCCTCAGTGTAGGGCCCCATTACAGCGGAGTCACCATCGGTACCACTACCCGCTGGGCCACCGATACCACCAGCCCCAACAACGGAGAGTGCACGCCGCCTGAGTGCATTGCAAGAGTTTCAGCTACAGAGGCCACCCAGGTTCCACTGAGAGATGGACCCTCAGGCAGCTGAGGATTGGCTGGAGGCTATCGTTAGAGTCTTTAGATTGGTAGGGACACTAGCAGACCTTATGGTGATCCTTGTTGCGAGTCACCTGCATGCAGCAACCGGCAGATGGTGGAGCCCGATGCTCCAGGTGCACGTTGAGGCATATTTACATTGGACAGACTTCGAGATCCTCTTCTGCTCAGAGTTTGTTCCATCCACCCTCCGTGCGGTGCGTATCCAGGAGTTACTACAACTACGGCATGGTAGCATGATAGTAGCCCAGTACTCGGTGAGATTTACCAACCTCTCGCGCTACTCCACATACATGCTACGGGACCCATTCGTCCAGGCCCAGACCTTTGAGCAGGGACTGAGGCATGAGATCAGGGCTTCGATGATCTCCCTCAGCATTCTGACGTAGGCATGAGTACTGGAGCGAGCCCTTCTTGTGGAGAGCATTCTTACCGAGCCGACGCCAGCAGCGAGACCCACCAAAGGGAGACGCGTAGCAGAGTCTTCTGCAACCGGCAGTAGATAGATGTCACAGAGGTCCAAGAGGACCAGGCCATCAGGTGGGCAACCTCAGGATACTGGTTCAGATGTGCGGGGCACACAGAGCTGAGCCAACCATACAAGGGGCAGGCAGTGCTATGCATGCGGCGGGCAGGGCCACATGGCTCGTGACTGCCCAACCCTCCATGTAGAAGAGAAGCAGACAGTTGAGGGACCACCCAGGCAGAGGCGGAGGTTCGACCGTGGTGGTCCGCAGGGAGAAGGAGGATGAGGCAGAGGAGCTGGATGAGCAGCAGGTGGTGGACTACGCTTCGAGGCTCTACCACCACCACCACCAGGAGGACCACCCTGGCCACTGGGAGTTGGCAGACAGGGGCATGCTCAGATCCAGGCAGTCGAGGCCTATGACCACGATGCACCTGAGATTATTCGAGGTACTATCTGTGTGTACTCCACCATTGTTATAGTTCTTATAGACACATTAGCGAGTCATTATTTTATTGTCACTGCCCTTGTTCGGAGCTTGAAGATTCCGAAAGAGCCGTTGGCTCGATCCTTACGGCTAGAGACTCCTACGGGAGTAGACTCGATGATTACACACTGGTGCCAACAGTGTGAGCTTACTCTAGGAGGCGAGAGCTTTGGCTGGTATCTTCTTATTGTGGCGTCGAGGCCTTACGACGTCATCTTGGGCATGGATTGGTTGTCTACAGTCCAAGCTCAGATCAACTGTATTAGGTGCAAAGTGTGGTGTGTCCGCACAGATGGGAGCAGGTTCACCTTCATTGGAGAGAAGGGAGCCTTTGCAGCACAGGATGAACATACGTAGAGAAGGGGGAAGATGATCACCCATCAGTTGACTAGTCTCGTCCTTGGAGCGGTTGATGTGTGTAGTCAGAGTTTTCCTATTGTGGTGGATCAATATGCTGACGTTTTCCTTGACGACATTCCAGGACTACCTCCTCCCAGAGAGGTAGACTTATACATAGACCTGTACACCGAGACAACACCGATATCTACTCTAGCATATCAGATGGATCTAGACAATCTTCGTGAACTACAGGTACAAGTGGAGGACTTACAGGGAAAGGGATTAATTCGACCAAGTGTTCCACCCTTGGCTTCTCCGATTTTATTCGCCAAGAAGGAGGATGGGATCTTACGACTATGTGTCGACTACCATAGCTTGAATCAGGTGACCATAATGAACAAGTACCCACTTACAAGGATTTACTAATTCTTTGATCAGCTCAAGGGATCACGATGGTTCTTGAAGATAAACCTCAGGTCAGGCTATCATCAGCTCAGAGTTCGAGATGAGGATGTGCAGAAGACAGCCTTCAGGTGTCAGTTTGGCCACTATGAGTTCTTGGTTATGCCCGTAGGCATAACCAATGCACCAGAAGTGTTCATGAGTCTCATGAACATGATCTTTCATCCTTACCTCAATCGTTTTGTTGTAGTCTTCATTGATGACATACTGATTTACTTGACTACTGAGAAGGACCACGCCTACCACTTGCGGGTTGTACTGGACACACTACGAGAGCACTAGATTTATGGTAAGCTCTCGAAGTTCCAGTTCTGGATTCGAGAGGTTCACTTCTTAGGGAACATCATCTCGGAGACAGGAGTTGTTGTGCATCCTGTGAATATCAAGGAAGTACTTACTTGGGAGCCACCTAGGAGCATGACAGAGGAGTGGAGTTTCCTAGGTCTGGCTGGGTACTATCAGAGATTTGTTCCAGAATTTTCCAGAGTTATAGTAACTCTTTCAACTTTGACTAAGAAGGTGAAACCCTTCGTGTGGTCAGATAGATGTCAACATAGATTTCAGGAGCTGAGACAGAGATTAACCAGTGTGCCCATCTTGAGGATACCGGAGGAGGGCGTTGGGTACGTGGTTTACTGCGAAGCATCAGGGAATGGACTCGGGTATGTCCTGATGCAGGAGCGGGAAATGATCGCCTAGGGTTCAGGAAAGTTGAGGAAACACAAGCATTACTACGCTACCCATGACCTGGAGTTAGCAGCAGTGGTCTTCGCCTTAAACATGTGGCGACATTATCTGATGGGCGAGCACTTTAAAGTCTACTCTGACCACCATAGTCTCAGGTAAATCTTCTCGTAGAAGGACTTGAACCTGATCCAGTAGAGATGGCTCAAGTTCATCTAGGACTATGACTTTGAGATATTCTATACTCCTGTGAAGGGGAACGTTGTGGATGATGCTCTCAGCTAAAGATCAGGCATTTAGCTACTTGGAGAGGCGAAAGACCAGTTAGTCGTTTTGCAGATATCCTTCATGGATAGAGATGGGGAAGCCTTTTTATAGTCTATCACAGTCACTCCTCCACTACTTCAGCAGGTCAGAGAGGCACAACGTCGGGACGTTGACTGTGAGATGCGACGTGCTCAGATTTCCACAGGGCAAGCGCCTGATGGATTTTTCTGAAGGAGGAGAGCACGTCATCCTCTTTAGGGGACGTACCATGGGACCAGTTGCACTGTAGGAGGAAGTGATGATGGATTTTCACACTTCCCCTCTACCGGTACATCTAGGAGTGGTGAAGATGTTCCAGGACCTTAGACGACAACACTGGAGGCTGGGTATGAAGAAGGTTGTAGTAGAGTTCGTTTCTCGATGCCTCACTTGCCAGCAAGTGAAGGCAGAGCACCAGGTACCAGCAGGTTTGGTACAACCCTTAGAGGTTCCAGAGTGGAAGTGGGATGGAATATCCATGGATTTCTTGACAGGGCTTCCACGTACTTCCAGAGGACACGACTCCATCTGGGTGATCATCGACCGACTCACCAAGTCGGCCCACTTCCTTCCGATCAGAGAGAAGGGATTAGAAGAGAGCTTGAGACGCCTCTACATTTAAGAGATCGTACGACATCATGTTGTGCCATCGTCTATCATCTCCGATCGAGACACTCGCTTTACCTCCCAGATTTGGAAGGGGTTACAGGAGGAATTTGGGACGCAGCTACGCCTGAGCACTTCCTTTCATCCTCAGAGGGATGGCCAGACTGAGAGGACCATTCAAACACTCGAGGACATGCTTTGTGTAGGTGTCATTGACTTTGGTCATAGCTGGGAGGATCACCTAACCTTTGTGGAGTTTGTGTACAACAACAGCTACCACTCCACCATCGAGATGGCACCATACGAGGCACTGTACGGCCGACCTTGCAGATCACCTCTATGCTGGACTGACCCTGGGGAGTCAGCACTCGTAGGACCAGAGGTGGTTCAGGCTATGACGGAGAAGGTGCAGATCATCCAGGAGCGGATGAGGACTACACAGAGCAGACAGAAGTCCTATGCTGATAGGAGGCGGAGAACACTGGAGTTCGAGGATGGCGACCACATTTTCATACGAGTCTCACCTCGATGTGGATTATGGAGATTTGGTTGGGGCGGAAGGTTATCTCCACGCTTCATCGGAAGATTCCAGGTCCTCAGCAGGGTAGGCGAGGTGGCTTACCTCCTGGCCCTTCCACCTCAATTGCACCGGGTGCATGACGTCTTCCATGTATCTCAACTGAGGAGATATGTGCATGACCTGACCCACATCATTGACTACAGGGACCTGGACATCGATGACATGGATACATTCATGGAGGTCCCGGTGGAGATCGAGGATCGAAAGGAGTGGGTCCTACATGGATGGTTGATTCCTCTAGTGCGCATTCGATGGAAGCACAGGAACCTCTAGGAGAGAACATGGTAGTGGGAGGCTCAGATGCGTGCTTAGTACCTTCATTTGTTTCCTGAGTTTATGTTGTAGCTTTACGGAGACGTAAATCCCTGATGTGGGAGTAATGTAATAACCTGGAAATTTCAAGGAATTTTTATTTCTTAATACTTTGGAATTTTACGAGTCTGTGGCTTCTAACGACACTTGATTCCGAGGCTCGGTGTGCCCAGAATCAATTTCCGAATTTTAGCTCAGGTACGTTCAGTAAACAAACGAGCGGGTTTTTCTATCTTTTGAACCGCTACTCAGAATTGAAATACAAGGGCACCAATGAACTCACAGCGCCGTTAATTTCTTAAGGGGACCTTTACCGCTGTTGTGTTTTAAGCGGGTTGAGAATTATTATTTGGGGTTTAATTAAGCAGTAAATAAAATTGTTAGTACAATTTTATTTTATTATCCTTGGAAGTTAAACCCTTCCATGGGATGTTATTGGTGGGGCCTACAACCACCCAAATTCCCATGTGTGGTTATATGGGAGGTGGCGCCCACACGATCCCCAACCTTACAACTTCCCTTAACCCTATTAAAACTCCCCATAACTCTCATAAACTCCCCCCATTAAACTTGAGAACTCTCCATTATTTATGAGACCTCTCACCCCCTCCTATCTCCCTCATTAACTCTTTCCAACACATTAATTTAATAAATTCAACCACATCAATTAATTAAATGAAGTGGTTTGAATTTGAATTTTAAATTGCATGTGATAATAAAATAATCGGAGAAGCCTATTATTTTATTTTGGGGGCGGACTTTCGTGGTTCAAAGGAAGATTGAAAGAGCTCTTGAGATTTTGGAAGAACACCGGTCCTCCGATGAAGAACGACGTCTCCTTCGACGAAGAATGCCAGTTCCATGATGAATGACAACACACCTTCCATTCTCTTCTCTGTGACAGGTGAGGAGACACCACTTTCTCCTCGGGTGCACTCCGACGACGTCTACAAATCCTCACCTCGCGACGCCGTCTTCCGCGACGCCCGATGTTTGACATCAATTTTTAAGGTAGGGGGCTTTCTTAATTTATTTAAAATAAATTACTCCCTCATTCTCGTTGTATTCAATTGAATATCTCAGCCAATTGTTATCGCTTTACATGGAGAGCGCAGGCCGAATGAACACGGCCCAAAGACCCTCCGTTGATATTGTTTATTATATTTTGAATCGGAAACCGAAGGACGAGGAGGCACGACGCCGTCGCGCCGTGCCGGGAATGCTGTAAAGGAAGTCAACGCCATCCCGCTGGCTGTGCGGGAGGAACCACGGCCCGCATCTCGGGCCGCTTTGGCAGAAGAACCGATTGCCCCGTCGGCCGGTCGGGTGAAGGGGAGCCGTGGCGCTAGGAGGGCGCCGCGTTGGAAAACCGGCTGGCCAGGCGGAGCTGAAACGAAGCACCAGTAGGGCACCGCGCTGAAGAAACCCATGGCCCACCGTGAGGCCGAGTCAGTCGGGTAGCGCACCCAGCTCAGCCACGCCCAGCCATGCCGCACCCCTCTAGGCCGAGCCGCGCCCCGCCGGGCTGCGCCCCTTCGAGCCGGGCTGCATCCTTCGGGTCAAGTTGTGTTTTCCTTCAGACCAGTCTGACACCCCTACCAAGTCAGACCCGTCAAACTGGGTTAACTCAACCCGTCAGCCCACTGGGCTAAATGGGTCGGGCCCGTTATTCACATAAATATGAATAACTTAAAGACCGCGCGTCCGATCGACGCGCTGTCTGCGGCACTGGGACTCTTTCAACGAGACGGTCCTTTTGCAATACTCTAAGTGAGTTTTGGACACCTTTGGTAACCGGCCGGGTTTGGAACGAGCATATTTCCAACCAGGCCCCTGGAATGGAGAAGCCAATATCTCTCAGACCAGGCATCCATTTAACGCACCGTCTGTCATGTTGAGATCCTTTTGACGAGATAGAACTTCGGGATACATCAGCTCTGGAATTTGTGATAGTTGATGTATCGACCCCACTTTACTCTAGGAGTGCACCCTCCCGGAATCGAGTACGCTGTGTGCGGGAACCCTAGAGCTGGCTGCGACTGCGACGATAATGACGACTGTACTTGGATCCTGCGTTGTTTTGGTAGTGAGGACGACTGTACTTGGATTCTCCATGGATTCGGTAGCGATGACGACTGTACTTGGATACTATGTGGGATTAGCAGCGATGGTTACCGTACTTGGATCCAACATGGGTTCGACAGCGATGACTTCTGTACTTGGATCCTATGTGAGTTCGGCAGAGGAGATGATTGAAAGGCTACATCTAATCATCTCTACCCCTCTTTGTGAGTAGTATACCTGTGTGAGTTGAGTCTTGACTTTCAATCATTATCATTGGTATGATTGACCTCTATCCTATGTGGACTGGTTGTGCTTGGGCATGGAGGTTGGAGCCGTACTAAGATTGATGACTTAGGTATATGTATGGGAATATACCTAAGTAGAGTTGGTTGATACTTTGTGTTTGTATATTTCCTTTGTGGTTTATCCTTTGTGGATTCTGGGAGACCTTTTAGGGTCTCGGGATCCCTACTGAGTATCTTTATACTCACCCTTGCATAGGCATTACCCGCACTACATTGTGTTGGTTATAGATGACGGAAATCACTGATTGTGGTCGAGGCTTGTGGAGCTGGACGATATCTAGAGGTGGACCACCTGGCGGGATATAAACGGAGTGGACAGACAGACCCGAGGTAACTATGAGACTATCTGTACACACCCTTCAGGTGGGATTCCCGGAGGACGACTCGGTGGTTGCTGAATTACTTTACAGCTATTATACTTTCTTTCTCAGTTGTACAATACTTTCAACTGGGTTTGTATATTGGCCCATTTAATTTTCAGCACTTAGTTTTGTACTTAGATTTACTTAGTGCTTACATCACTTGCGTACTCTGATTTGTTTGTTTACTTATATAAAGGCAATGCCTTCCCTTTTATCGGGATTTACAACTTTGGTGCTAGTCACTAGCCCCTGGACTATGGAAGGCAGGCTTGGGGTATTCACGACACGGGCCCCGAGGACGGGTCGTGACACTATTACAGCCACTACCGCAACCAGATATTTGGATTACCCCTGAAGAAAATATCTCTATCACTAGTGCCTGCTCTAACACCTTGACATAGGCGGGGATAAATAGGGGCACTATGTTGAAACAGTTCTCTCTGCAGAGTCCCTGCTCAAACTTCGGTGCTCAGAAGTAGTCATCACTGATCATGTCTAGAGAGTAGCGTGCATGGTCTGAAAACCTAGTCATTTACATAGCCTCCATTATCCTTCCCTGCTGAAACTATATGAGCTAATGAATCCAGATGGATCATAAGTATGGGCGGCTGTACTACTCATGTAAAATTTAATGACCCAAACCTTTATTAATGAAAATCCCTCTTGATATAATCAAATGTCTTAATATGTGAAATGGTTATACAATATTTGAACTTATTTTGTTTTTGGATTTTAAAATACCATTAAGAATTGTGACCGTTTCTTTTGTAGCCATTGAACAATGATCACATAATTAGTATAAATATGGGCAATAACAAATCCAATTTACTCTGATAAAGGAAGCGATGGACCCATCCAGTAGAATTGCTCTATATGAAGCCCATTTGTCAGAGCATGGAAAAGTGGTGGCGTCAATGGGATTCTCTCTTGACCAAGCCCAAGCTGAGCTTCAATAGGTTAAGCTCGAATGGAACCTCCCACAGGAGAAGTGGAAGTTGATAGAGATCACCACGCAAGCAATGAATTCGAGCCACCCCAAGAGTCTGTCACCATCGCACACCTCACCCTTCAATCTTATGTGGGTGTTTTAAGAGTTTATTTAACAAGACCCTAGTACTATGTCTATGTACATTATTTTTTGAATATAATTACTAATATACTTTTATTTTATTATTTTTACCTTGTAAATAGTTTTTAAAGCACAAATAGTGTATTTAGTTAATATTCAACTAAGAAATTTGTTTTGATGAATTAATTTATTTTTGTATTAAATAATAATTTATTATTATTATGAAATTAATTTTTATTAAATATAAATGATCGTATAATTTTATTAATGAAATTGTAATTTTTATTAAGGTTCGAAAGACATTTCTGTCAAAACCCGTGAATTTTTTATAAATGTCGATTTTTATTTTTAAAAGTGAAAATTTAAATATTTAGAAAATTATTTAGATAAAATAAAAATTATTTCTGGTATCAGGACGTCGAAATTACCCAACAATGAATTTTTCATAATTTTTATGACAATCAAATTTTTTTGGTAAAAATTAAATACCGTTTAAATATATAATGTGTTTTATGACATCATAATGACCAAATAGTGATGTAATAAAATACTATAAGCCTTATGTTCGGCCAATATATGTTTTAAAATTAAAATAATTTGATTTTGGGTTTGTTTGACTTATTTTAGAAATCATTAATGGACCCTTCAAGACTTATTAAACATCTTGTCTTTTTAAATTGTTTTCCTTGGGTGTGTGACTCACCTCCCCATAAGAAACCCCATTATTTTAAGATGTTCGGACTTTGGCCTTATAAAATATTGTTTTCCACTTCCCATTGCCAAAAACCATGGGCTGCTATGTGGTTTGAATTATTTTAATGTCAGGTGTCCCAAACCTAAATAATAAATAATTCCATCACCTTTCCTATATAAACCCACCCAATATCCCACTTACTCCTCACTAAAAGCCTTTGGAGTTCGTCCAACTTATGCCATCCTCTCTATATATTCCTACCAAGGTGCCCCAAGCTCCCAAGAATCCTCTCTCAAGACTCTCTCTGGCCTTTGGAAGCACACTTCTAAGTAAGGGTTTTTTCTTCCTTTCTCATTTTTCCCAATATTATTTAAATTGTTATGACCTTTTAATTTCAATTATAAATGTTGGGGTATGGTTTCTAACCTCCCTCATACTTCCTTCTTTATTTTTTAATGATGGGATACCCCTTTATCTCTCATTAAATTCCTCCCATATACACCCGTTACTATGCTGAAATTCCGAAAGGAATTTCTCTCTCCTCATTTACATTCAAGCAATTATTTTGTATCATGAATCTAAATTCCATTAAATTTGTTGGGAAATTTATCTATATGACCCCATTACTATCCATGTCATGTAAATGTGATGACACACCCCTTTCTCTCTCATCATCCATTTTTATGAGTTCTTATGTCACGCCGTTATGCTTCCGAAGTTGCACCTCGCTTTTCCAAGCCAAAGTCATTGTGTAGTGAATACCATGCCCTTTTCTCAATCAAGGTTATTAACCTTGATTAAAATTTACTTATTGTTTTAAACAGTATATTGTATGTATTCCACATTTCTTTATCATGGAATAAAATATTATGTTGAATGATTCAATGTTTTATGATCCTTGTGGCACACTTATGCATGAAATGAAATGTTTTAAAAGGGTGCGCCCTGATTGCGCTCCAATGCATTGGGTAAAGTATAGTATCATGATACGTTATGTGCAATGGGTGTTTAGTCATGCTATTTCAAGTGCAATGAGGGTTTAATCATGCTCCATGTGCAATGAGGGTTTACTCATGCTCTATGTGCAATGAGCCTTGGCTCATGTTAATTCCATGTTAAGAGTTGTTTCCACATTTCCATGTTATGATTATCCTGATTTATCATGTATTTATGTTTATTCTTCTCTTATGCTCTATTTATATGCCTATTGTCTAACATGTATTGTATCCATCATGTTATTCCATGTTTATTCCCTTACTAGGCTTTGTACCTCACCCTTTTCTTATGTATGTCTTCATGTTATCCCATGAAATGATAAGTACGAGGGAATGTAGTGGTCATATAAAGGAAGTTTTCAATAAAGATATTACATGTTTCATGTTTTAAGTTATTATGTAATGATCCTAATCCCCAAAGACACTATACCTATTGATCTTTTATGTTTTATCAATTAATGTTCATGTAATAAATTATGTTTAATTATGTAATAAAAGATCTGGGTTGTCATAGTTGGTATCAGAGGATAGGTTTAGTTATTTTTGGGATTAGGATTAGAAAAAACTAGTAAAGACTTTGAGAAAAGACTAAGTAAAATAAAAATATCTCTACGTTTTTGTGAGTATTGAGTAAGTGCTTTATCAAGAAAATACATCCCTGTCTAGATACGGGCAGTTATAGGCGACTCTGGCACAAATGTATCCAAGGGGTAAAACCCAAAAACACCACTTTGAGCTAGACTCAAACAGGAACTAGTGCACGACAACGGGCCCTGCTGCACTCTATGTTACGATACTCCTGGGGGATATGCTTTGGTAGATTCATGAACTTAGTACAAACCGGTATTAAGGGACAAAAAAAGACCATAAGAATATAAGTTAAGAAATAGATTGAGATTTAAACCTAATAAATCACAAGTTAGGATATACATCTTCTTTATAAGTTTATAATTTTATGTTCAAATCTTCCTTTTCAGGCTCAATGGATATGTATTTAAGACCTCTAATTATACATTCTTTTTCTTAGTTAATGGTGGGAAATAAAATAACACATTCCCACAACCAATATGATAGGCAATGTGAAGATTTCCCTAACAATATTTCTGATATTACGGGAGTGGGTGCTCAAAACTTCATGAAAGTACTTGCTCAGATGGATCGAGTTATGAATAATAACTTGAATCAGGCGGAACACCCTCCTTCTCCACAGAAAGAGAAAGTTTCCGTAGAATCTTTCATACAGAAAAGGCATACCATGTTTAGTGGATCCTATGATCCCCTCCTCATAGAACAATGGATTATCTCTATTGAAAAGATATTCTTCATCCTCTAGTGCTTAGAAGAGGAAAAATTTATACTGGCAGTCTATAATTTTGATGGGGAAGTTGATCAGTGGTGGACACTGATCAAGAATACAATGTCCCAAGAAGAAGTTGATTCCATGAACTGGGAGAAATATAAAACGATATTTTTCAACAAATATTTTCCTAGAACTCTCCATCTCAAGATGGAAAGAGAGTTCCTCAGACTCAAGAAGAAGGAAGACGAGTCCATCAGGGTGTATGAAGTAAACATTTCAAGGCTTTCAAGGTACAAGTCTGGGTTTTTCATGATCTGAGAAAGTAAGGTGGATCGCTTCTTTAGCAGACTAAAGCCACATCTATGAAAAGCATTGGCGATTCGAGACTTTGAAAGTTATGAAGATATTGTTTGTTGTGACCTCAAGGTTGAAATGGATATTTGAGACTCTCAGTGGTCTCTTGGGCCTAATGAAAATAAGTATAAAATGGATAAAAACATGGGTGGTCCATCAAACAAATCGCGTGATGGAAAGAAGACTGACTTTTCCCCTTGAAACAATTGTGGGAAGAAACATCCTAGTAACTGTCTCAAGGGAACCAGGAATTGATTCAAATGCAGAAAGTTTGGTCATATGGCCAAAAACTGACGAAGGGATATGAAAAATCCCACTAATGTTGAAGAAGAAAGGATGGTTCAGATCAACACTCAGCCGGTAGTTCAGTGTTACAACTGCAAGGATCTTGGGCATTATGTAAACCATTGCTCTAAGTTGAGGGTTGTAGGAGGCAATCAACAACAACCTCTGAGGCAACAAGGAAGGGAATATGCTATCACTACCACTGAGGTGGAGCCAGAAAATGATGTGGTGACATGTACTATAGTTATTCATTCAAGAATAGTGAATTTACTACTTGATTATGGTTCTACACATTTATTCATATATTGCAAGTTTAGTAGAACAATTCAAACACCACCTCAAAATTTGGAGGAAAAGTTATCTGTGAGAACAACGAATGGGGAAATCATTTCATCCATGGTTTATAACTCCTCCCCAGTTAACGTTTGTGTACTGAACCTCCTATATAATCCCATCATACTTCCTTAAGTTTATTTTGACGTTATCTTGGGAATAGATTTTCTGTCTTTATACAAAGCCTCTATAAACTTTTGGGAAAGGGAGATCAATCTGCACATCCTGAAGCATCCTTCAATTCTTTACAAGTTCATGGAGGGAGATGAATCTTCTTTCAAATCTTCGTCTCAAGTGTGAATATTTCTGCCTTATGAAGAAGCATATCTAGCTCAAATGATTGAGAAAAAGGAGAAAATCAGGCTTGAAGACATGCCCATCGTGAGGGATTACATTGACATATTCCCGGAAGAGTTTCCTGGTATTACTCTGGACAGAGAGGTTGAGTTCTTAATTGAACTTATCCCTGGATCTCTACCAATCTTAAAGACACCTTATAGAATGCAAATCTTAGAGTTGGAAGAGTTGAAGAAGAAGTTACAGGAGAATATGGAGAAGGGTTTTATATATCTGAGTGCTTCACCATGGTGTGCGCCGGTCCTCTTCATCAAGAATAAGGATGGATCAATGCGCCTCTTCATTGATTATCCTGAGCTCAATAAAATCATGATAAAGAAAAAGTATCCCCAACCACGGATAGATGACTTGTTTGATCAGCTTTGTGGGGCCAGT
Organism: Viscum album; assembly: GCA_963277665.1. NCBI lineage: Eukaryota > Viridiplantae > Streptophyta > Magnoliopsida > Santalales > Viscaceae > Viscum > Viscum album. The sequence continues at coordinate 200,061,592 of OY728144.1, read as the reverse complement.
TATTTCTATAAGGTATACCTTCGGTTGGGATATCACCAATTAAAGGTGAGGAAGGAAGATATTCCCAAGACAGCCTTTTGAACAAGGTATGGACACTATGATTTCATAGTGATGCCCTTAGGACTCACTAATGCTACAACAATTTTCTTGGATTTAATGAATAGAGTCTTTAGAGATTACCTCGATAAACTTTGGTTATTTTTTTAATTATATAGTTTAAAAAATGTTTGGGCTGATTTTTTGGGATTTTTCTGAAATACATGAAATTTTGGTTAATAGTAAAATTCAATAATTTACGAAATATGCTAAATAAATGAATTTTTGCATCATTCTTGAGTCATGGATAATTTAAATGGACATTGGATTGAAATAACATGTACTTATTACTTTATATAGTCACAATAACCAACACTATTTATTGTCTTGAAAAAAATAATGAAATAATGACTAAAATAATGGGAAAACTCTCATCTCCTCTACTATAAATACCACATATCACCCCCGCTTCCTCACACAATTATCAAGCTTTGGTCGTTGTATAAATTCTAAAAAATCCTCAAAAAAAAGCTCTTCCCCACACCCAAGACCTACTGGTATCATCGAAAGGCCAAAACCAAAGGCCTTAACAAGGATCTCAAGGAGAATGGATCAAGAGGTAAACATACTCTTTCCTTTTCTTTCGTTTTCTTTTCAATTATTTTTATTTTCTTATAATATATTAACCAAACCTTATCCAATAGGCATGAAAATATATAATATATTATATATCATTGGATTTTATCATATTTATGGAAAAATTCATCATCATACTTCTTATCCTCTCCCTCTCATTTTAAAATTAAAAACCCCATCCGTGATGTTTCGATTTGCCGACATCATGGACAATGTGTTCTAAATTTCCTTTAATTCATAAAAATCTGGTTATAAAACCATTTTATTGGTTGAAACAGATTTTAATTTGTCTTATATAACATCTTTTATATTTTTTAATTAAAATATATAAATAATATTAAGTTTTATAATGAAACTAGTTTGTGATTATCGAAGTACAACCAAAATGATCTAAACGAATATCATTTATGTTTTATCCAATGATTAACAATCATATATGAAAAAAAAGATTAATGGTATAAATTAATATTCTTAAAACATATTTATACCATTTCATTCCACTTCGATACTTCTTCTTTCATTCTACAAGAAAATACATTATGAACTGATCATGAAAATCAAGTAAAGAACGCACCCAAAACAATGGAAATACCAAAATATTTTTAATAAATAGGTGTAATGATGTTAAAATGATTGTATAAGATGTTATATACATGGATATATTTCTTTAAAATATTAATAACACTCTTTTAAACTTTATACAGGAGGTTTAAATACATTTAAAGTAAGTTGAACCTGAGGTAAGGGAATTCTTAACCCAATTTCCATTCTTTGAGTTATCCTTATACTTAATTGATTTAGTCATACTAAGATTATTTGTGAAATCAATTTATATTATATTATGTTGTATTAAGTGAATTTATAGTGATTATAAATATTCATTTCATTTTATTAATTCTCAATTCAATGATATTGTATATGTGAGGGACACTTCTTTAAAAATCTTGTTTCAAATTTCTATTTTTACCAAATTAAAAAAAGAATGTTTTATGAAATTATTAATGTTTTGTGATTATTTTTTAGTATTTAGGAATTTTTTATTATTAGAGGTGAGACCTATATCTCCCTCCAATTCATTGGTTATGGTTAAGTTGAAGGTTGGCTGAATGGTTACTCCAAGTTTAACTGCGATGGTTACACCATAAGGTAGCCGTGAGAGTTATATTGTAAGGTAACCATGGGAGTTAAAAATAATATGGGAGCCATGAGTTTTACAATTGTAAGTAATTAATTCCCCGAGATACATTCATTCTTATTTATGTTTTCTATGTTTTATAAAAATATCATGTTTCACAAAGTATATGATACTTTATGGGTGAGAAGTATGTCTTTGTGAAAATGATTTCATATGTTTATAAGTATTCATAGACTAATGGTTTCTATCATTTTTTTATATCTCTTACTGATATTATTATTCTCATACCATGTTTCCCAATGTTTTTATATGGTATAAGTATGGGTAAGAGAAATGATGAAAATAAGATGTTTGTTGTGAAGTTTTTTATCAAGAAAAAGAAATCATGTTTTATTTCAAATGTTTTATATTTTGAAAAAAGTGGATACTATTTTAGTTGTATCCTCTTATATGATTATGTGATGTTATGTATATAATATTTCCAATTTATCTAAAACACTAAACTTAAAAATATCATCAATGTTTAATAATGCATGTTCTTGACTAAAACTTAGGATTATGTAATGTTTAAGGTTGATTCATTATATTTGGTATCAGGGGATGATTTAGATAACTCTAGGGATTAGGATAATGTTAATAGAATACCATAAATGATTTTTACCTTTTTTTATGATGAAATGATATATAATTTTAATATTACCATGTTGATTCATCTATGATATGTTTTTTTAGAATGGTTTTCCATAGAATAAACATGGAATAAGAATTAGGAAGTCACTGAGAGGATGATTTCTTTCTGGATATGAAAACAATAATGATGATAATTAGAACCAAACAATTTGTTACTATAATGGATCAGCTAATGTAGGCTATAAATGGTGTTGGAATCCCTACAATAGAACAACCAGAGCTACTAAAGAGGAACATGATGACAGTGAAACACTTTAAGAGGCAAAAACCTCATGCTTTCAGTGGATCTTATGACACAGTGGGGGATGAAGGATGGATTAAAGCCCTGAAAATGATTGTCTTTGTCATGGGGTGTTCATATAATCAAAAGGTTAGTGATTCTATTTATCATTTTTAAGGTGAAGCTAACCATTTGTGGTCAATTAATAAGAATATCAGGGATAACAAGGATATTGATGCCTTGGAATGGGATGAATTTAGAAGTATTTTCCCTAAAAAATATTTTCCTATGGTGGTTTCGGATAGAAAAGAAATTCCATGAATTGAGAAAAAAAGAGGAGGATTCAGTGTCCATGTTTGCACTATTTCAAAGATGGCCTTTATCAGTGCTTTAAAAGATCATTAACAACACTAAAAAAGAAATGTTAATCGAGGAGAAGATAGGGGGTTCCTTTTATCAGTTCTTAGAAAATTACTGATAAAGGACATTTTTATCAACGCTAAAAAAAGCGCGGATAAAATGATCTTTTATCAGCGCTACAAAAAAGCGCTCATAAAAAGTTCTTTTATCAGGAATTTTTTTAAGCGCTGATAAAAGTTAAAAAAAGATTAAAAAAAATTAAAAAGAATATATAGTACAGGGGGGAGCTTTTTACAGTGCTTGGCCCCCCACATTATCAGCACTAGGAAGACCCCCTCCTACTCTCCCGCACACTGCCCCTGCCCTCACATCCCCCACATGCCTGCGCGCCCCTCCCTGCATCCACCGGAAATGAAACTCGAGACCTCCCCCTTGAGCGCCCACACCTTTACCACTAATTTATTTAGTTTTTTCTCCATTTAATGATATATCTATTTATATATATATATATAGTTACATTTATTTCTATATTAATATAGATTAATATTAATATAAATATATTTAGTTATATTAAAAGACACTATAACTCTCGATCTTCTATGTTGTATAAAGTGAAATTAATGTAATAAATTATGTTTAATTTTGTAATAAAAGATTAGGGTTGTCATATAAATGCTATTGGATTTCATACCATGAGAGTACCAACTCATCGTTTATCTGAGTGACAAGACTCCAACAACACTCAAATGATCCATGTAAAACACTTGCTATAAACACCACTGTATAATCTGTCGGTGTTTGAACAAACCTAAATAGATAGCCCACCGACTCTAGCCATTATTCTACCTATTGAGGACATCTAGATCACCACAGAACTTTAGTGGTCTCTATTTATGGAACTCACAGAGTGCACTCACCCTGCGCATGTCCCTATCCTACTCTTTTGGGACTAACTACTTCCCAACAAGTGGACGTGCTACTACCTACCCACCTAGATGAAGGGGGATCATATAATGAATCCTAAGCTGAGGTATCATAGATCATGGAATCATTATCATGAATTGGGGATGGTTACCTGATTGGTTTTCATCGTGGAAGAATCATGAAATTTTTGAAGGAGTACCATGGTCAAAGAGTACAAATATATATCAACCACAAAGGGGAGCTGACTCAAGAGGGATAGTCAATGACTCAATATTATATGATGCACATACCAAATTTCCCTACAAAAAATGTCTCAGTATGCTGAGTTGACATGCAGGTTATCAGGGTCCCGGTGAATGGATAAGTCGATCACCACACCATCACTGGACTCTCTAGCCTGAGAGATACTCTCGAGACACATTAAAACTTTTTACCTAAACCCAACCAAAACATTTTTAGGGAATATTTTGAACAAAATCCAAAGGGTCAAACCAACTCTGACACCACTTTTTCATGACCCAAACCACACAGGGGCTCAAGCTACAACTACCACAATCCTTCCTCCAGAGGCCAGGGGGTGGTAACTTGCACTGATGGCACAACAAGATCGGGGAAGACTTTGCCTAAGAACTTGTACACATGAACAAAACCAACTCAATGAAAAAGTGAATAGGAAAAGGAAAAGAAACAACATTGTTATATAAAAATCACAAATACACTTGGAACTCTAAATTGTACTAGTTCAGAAAAGTAAAAAGAAAGGAAAAAGGGAAAAAAATACTGGCCCGGCTAGAAAAGTTCCAAAACCCAGGAACTAGTGGAAAATTAAAACAGTTAAGAGAGCCCTACTCCGGGATCCCAAGATATTACCAATAAACGTGGTCTAAGCACCTAGTATCCATAGGATCCTATGATTTCATGATAAACCTATCAATAGTCTAAAATGGAGCACAAAGTATGGGTAAATCCCAAGTAGGGGTTAGTATGAAAATACTCAACAGGATGCCTTGAAAGGTTAAGGGAATAGAAAAATATGTACTAAAGAGGGGATCAGTGGATATAACATGGTATATTAAAAGAGTACAGAGCAACCCAAAAAGAGAGTGAAGTAAACTCATCCAAAACAGAAGAAGATATAAATCGTGAGAAGATGAAAGTCTCTTAGAGTCTTCACTACCTATAGTAGGAGAGTATAATCATCTAACCACGAGAATATAGACATGGAAAACACATGGTATACACCATGTGTCTTCTCATCTCTTAGAAGTATAGTAAAAACACCCAAGGAGTGAGTACTAAAATAGGATACATATATACTCTCACTTAAAGAAGCCTAAAAAAGGGATCTCAAAGCTCATCCCATGAAAGGGGTCACCAATTGTTCCATAAGTAACAATTAAATATGCCCAGAATCCCTCAAATTTTCCATGAACACGCAAGTAAAAAGGACTCAATCACCAAACATTGATACCATCCGCTTTGGGTGGGTCTCTATTTACTGTATGATTTTAGGTCATGTCACAAGGACACATCTCTATGGGGAAAGTGCCCCTCTTACTCGTGAGTAAAAAGTAACATCAAAGCATGTCTCTACACTAATCCACGGCCAGAAATAGTAAACTGAAAGAAGAGTACCGACACCCTAGTATGTCTGGGGGATTCTACTCTAATAGTCATCGTAGAGGAGCCATACCCAAATGAATCAGGGGGATTCAAATATTATTCATTGAGGACCCTCGCCCTAGTGATTCAGGGTATTCCACTTAGAAGAAGATAATAGAGGACCCACACCCATGCCAATGGGGTATTGCACTCTTATTTTCATAGAGGACCTAAAACCAATTGGGTCAGAGGGATTCCACTCTCATAGTAGTCATAGAGGGCCAACACCCATACTCATGGGGGATTCCATTATAGCTAATCGAGGACCCACACCCTACCTGCTATAGGGATTCTAATCAGGAGTTATCGAGAAACTACATTAGCCATCCAAACTGGATGATACCTATCATAAAGCATTGATATGTCAGTGCTTCATCACTACTATCATCAAACATCTCATGAATAGGCTTCACATCCGGAACATCTCGCATCATATCTCAAAATCCACTATGGAGGGAACCATCATGTTCTATGTGAAAAAATACTCAGGATAGGCTACTCTTATGCAAAAAACATGAATTAAAAAAGAAGTAGATACGATAGGTAGAAGACTCATAGTGTGTTACATGGTGCATGTGAAGCCCACACACCATGAGACCCTATCTCATATTCTATTCATGTACTAAAATTCTTCACAAGTACCCCTAGGCATGACCATGTACTCCTAGAGTAAATGAAATCTCCGACCCAAAAAGGGTAGATGAGCACTCGATGCTTGTCATTGTTCCAAAGGGAAAAACACCAATTTTACCAACATGCCTTATAAAATGGCCTCGAGTAACCAAATGAATTACACATTTTAAATACTTTCCAAAAAATGCACAGGATTGACTATTTATTCTCCCAAATTGGACATTCAGTGGAAAAGATGCATCTCCTAGCATCGCATGTGAATGGTGATTCATAGGGCCCACACTTTGATCCTGAAAGAAGCCAAACAAATCAAACCCTTTGTGATCATCTCAGAAAAACACATGTAAATTAATTCTCATTCATCCCAAACAGACACCTGGTCAGGAAGCTGTATTTCAACATACTGCACATGAGCGGTGCTATGTAAGACCCAATCCATGATCCCGAAACACATCAAACGGATCACACTATTGTGATCATCTAAGACAACCACATGAAATCAAATATTCTCATGTCCTAAAAAACACATGTTAAAGAAGCTCCAATTCAATACCAATGCCCCAAATGGGCCTCGTGGGGCCTATACCTTAATCTCAGTCTCAACACCTGGATATAGTCTTGAAAATCCCATCTCAACTCCAGGGTGACAACGCATCTCACGGCGCATCAACTGGACTTCGAATGATAGAAATACATCTGATGAAAGTTTCCTCGAATAATAATAATAATAATATTATTATTATTTAATACGGCTTTGTAAGACACTAGGCTTAAAAATTGGAATTCAATTACTGAACCCCCTCACAAGATCTATCTTAAATAAAGGGTTGCAATGTCACTGACACCTCGCCAATTAGATGTCGCATGTAAGAGTTATTGAGGGACAAAGATTAATAAAAATGTTAAATCTATTATTTCCCAGGAATTTCGTGTGACTAGGTCACGAGTCAGGGAAAATCACCAAACACATTCTTGAAATTCTAGTACCGTAAATGGGATAAAGCCGTCATTAACAACACATTATTCAGACTCCCTGAGTGGGAGTTATAGCAGTTTACCAATTAATGATAATAATAATATTGTCTATATTATTATTATTTTCAAATTTTCTTTTATTTTAATTTTTATTTATCTTCTTTTTTTTCCCACCCTATTAGGGTTTCCTGTGACTGCCACCACTATCACTCAACCTCCTGGAATGCACCGCCACCTATACATCTCACGCTGTCCATTTCGTCAGAGCCTTATCACTGCCAGTCTACCACCATCCTGGCCTCCTCCAGCATGCTGCCTCGCAGAACAGCTGTCCACAGCCACCTAGAAGCACCGCCTACCGACTTGCACCACCAGAGGCACACCACAAATCCTACCACTATCTTCCAAGAACCTCCAAGACATCTCCAGTGGTCGAAAAAATAAACAAAGATCAGATCTGGGTTTCTCTAGGAATGATCTTTATAGTGGTGGTCTTCGCTCGAGGAATCATCAACATTTCAACATGATGATTTGTTGGAGAATATTTTTCTCATCATCGCACCTCCTCTGTTTCCTAAAACACTAATACGAGCATAGATCGAGACTCCTTGTGTAGAGAGATTCATAAACATATTCCCCACACCATGTTTTTTTGAATATTTGATGGATAAAAAATTTGGAGGATTAAGAACACAAAGAACACGAAGAACAACAATAGAAAATTCAATCGGTCGATGAATGTTGTTAGTTTGGCCATTGATAAATGGTTTTAAAGTAGAAAATTTGATTAGAAGTTGAATAGAAGTCATCAATTGGGAGCTGCAAAATTATAAATAGAAATTATACTTGGATTTTGGATCCACCATTAATTTCATCGCACTCTCATCTACTTGCACCTAAAGTTTCATCGCAATCCAACATAGAACAGATGTTGAATCGCCATCATAAGGGATAGTGGCGCTTCGCCCGCACCTGAGAGGAAATGAGCCAAACCCCTAATCATTTCATTATGCTTAAATTTTTAGGAAAATGTTAGTGGTCGTGGGATCCAATCCTTCCATTCCTTTCACCCGATGTTTCCCCAAGGGAAAACACCATGCTACAAACTCAATGGTGCTCTCATATTTCCAATCTGAATCTCTATTCATAAGTTATTCGATATGAAACCCAGAATAAATTAATTATTTTAATTTATTTATTTACAAAAATTCCCTCGATAGCATTTTCCATAGGAAGCCCATGTCCACAAAAGTTATACCCCACCTAGGCTAAACATAATGCCCCAAACTGAACTGTGGACTCATATTTCTGATCTGAGCTACCATTTGTGATACATCCTGTTTTCTCCACATGAACAATGTGAAAATACATAAAACTTTTCTATAAAATTTATTCTAGGAACACCGACCCTCGGAATCACATGCTGCCTCAGCACCTTGATTTAGAAATATATGTAGAAATATTCCATAGTATTAAGAGGTGAAAATTAGGTCTATGCAATAAGGTATCCATGAGGGTTACATTATAAGGCATTAATGAGGGTTACAAATCATATGGTTTCCATGTGCGTTACAATTGTAAGTAAGTTATGCCCCAAGATTCCTTCATGTTTATTCATGTTTTGTATGTTTTATGGAAATATCATGTTTAACAATGTAAGTATATGATACTTTATGGGTGAGAAGTAATCATTGTGAAAATTATTTCATATGTTTATAATTATTCATGGACTAATGGTATCTATCCTTATTTTTATATCCCTTACTATGGTTTTTATGCTCAAACCAAGATTCTAAATTTTTTTCACAGGGTATAAGTATGAGTAAGATAAAGGATGAAGACAAGATGAACGTTGTGATGATTTTTATCAAGAAAAGTAAATCATGTTTTATTTAAAATGATTTATATTTTTGAAAAATTGGATACTGTTTTAGTAGTTTCCTCTTGTGTGATTATGCGATGTTATGTATCTAATATTTCCTATTTCACTAAAACTATAAACATGAAAAGATCCTCCATGTACAAGAATGTGAGTTATTTAATAAAACTCAAGATTATATAATGCTTAAGGTCGGGTCCTTATAATCTAAATACATGTTATGTTGGCTGCTTCACCCATGTCTTTCATAGAGTATCATTTACCCAACCACATATTTACAAAATATAAATCAGAGATATCGTTTTGATAAGAATCATGTAATAAACATAAAATATCCGAACAATTATCACAATCCCCCAAATATTCTTATATATATAAGAGTAATCCACATTTTTTATGAAACCAAAATCATTGATTGCATCATCAAACTTTATATTTAAACTTTGAGAAGCTTATTTCAATTCTTAAATTAATAGTTGAAACTTGCATACCATATCAAAAACATTTTTAACTTTAAAACCATCGTTTTTTAATTTATACACATCCTTGAATAACTTCTTATTAAAGAATTTTTTTTGAAAAACATTTGATATATCTCATAATCAATGTGAGCTACTATGGAAAAAATATTAGAATGGAATTTATCAATTCAACTTAAGATACAGTTTCTTCACAGTCGATACCATAGATTTTCTTATAACCCTTTACCACCAGGAATGATTGTTAAGTTGACACTCTAACATCCATGTCTATTTTATTATATAAAACCCGCTTTCACCCAATGGGTATTAAACCTTATGGTGCACTAAAAAAGTTCCAAGATTGATTTTTGTTCATTGATACCCTTTTAGATTCCATGAATTTTAACCATTTCTCAGAATCAAGCACTGTTAATGGATTATAGTAGGTAGTAGGTTCAATTCATATAGAAATTTGTTCATCATAAGTTTCTATGAGAAATCCATATCTATTATTCTCACAAGGAATACTACCAGACCTTTTCGGTTTCTATATTACTTGATTTATTTATTCTTTCATAAATATTTTTCGAATAGGCTAAACATCAATCTCGAGAACACAAACTATTTTTTAGAATTAAACTTACCTAACTTCAACTCTCCTCCCATTGACAATGTGATTGATACATTCCTTCTCAAGGAATATATAAAATAGGCCCACAAATATTTTATTCACGGTAGGATTTTATAAATTACATCTCTTAGTTTCCTTGTGATAATTAACAAATAACATTTTTAGTGTTTGGGTAAAGCATATTAGAATCCCAATGTTGAATATAAGCTAAAAACCCCAAATATTCACATAACATAGAATAATATGTTTCCAATATAATATATCATATGGTGTCTTTATGGAATACTTAGATAGAACACAATTAATTAGGAATGAAGTAGTATCTAGAGAATAACCCCATACTGAAATAGGAATGTCACCCCAGATCATAATCAAACAAACCATGTATAATATGGTATAATTCCAACTCTTAGACACAACATTACACTATGGTATTCTAGGAAGAGTGAGTTATGGATTAATTTCACAATATCTTAAATGATCAGGGGATTTTGAGATCAAGTATTCACTAGCCCGACCAGATTGAAGAATCTTAGTACTATTGAACAATTGATTATCCACATCATTCTGAAACTCACTACTGAAAAAATGACCTATAACCACGGTTCAAAACCATGGGTATAGCCCCCAAAACCATGGGTATAGGCTATACCCATGGTTTTGGGAACCGTGGGATGGAATGGCATCGGGATAGGGGTCTTGACCTATACCCACGGTTTGGTAGAACTGTGGGTATAGGTGTCTCACACACCAATATCCTAATGTACAGCGTGGCAAGGAATTTTACCCACGGTTTTCAAACCGTGGGATATTTAAATTTTTAAAAAATATAGGGCAGCAGGTTTTGAACCTGTGCCACAAGCAGCGACTCAACGCTGCAACCCAATAGCGGACCAACCGACCTGAAGAAATTATATGTATATACAGATAATTGTTTTATAATATATTAATTCTAATGTTGTTATCTAAAAAAACCATGACCAGCAGGTTTCAAACACGCAACCTGGAGGGAATGAGTAGAACGGAGAACCAACTAAGATACAAATATTATGTTCATATAGTTATATGATTTTATACTAATATTAATACTATCAGTATATTTGAAAATTGCAATGACCGAGATTCGAGCACCGCACTTCCCAGAAGTGAACGAAGATCTAAACCAACAAAGATACTGAATTTATATTTATGAAAATTGGCATATGTATATTTATATTATTTAAGGAATTGTTCCCGCGTAAAATTTATTTTGTCCCGCACAATTTTTTCCCATCCCCCCCATAACGCAGGAAACCTATAACAATGGTTTTTCAAAACCGTGGGTATAGGTCTTTGAAAAACAATACCCCCTATACCCACGGTTTTTAAAAACTGTGGGAATAGGTCTTCACAAAAAAACCTATGCCCACGGTTTTGGTAAAACCGTGGGTATAGGTCTTCCAAAAACATCAATGCCCATGGTTTTGTCGAAATCCATGGGTATAGGATCCCATATTATCTTATACCCACGGTTCAAGATAACTGTGGGTATAGGGGGGACCTATACCCACAATTTTGTGGAAAACTGTGGGTATAGACCCAATTTTCAGTAGTGACTCTTTAAACTTTTCAAAATTTTCATAATTGTGTATCATTAGAATCACATAATGATACCGACTAAATTATTTGTTAAAATTAAAAATATAACTAAATCCACAACTTTTATAATACTCATTAGTCCATAGACATCACTACATATAAAATCTAATAACCTACAAGTCATTCCACCTTTTCCATGAAAATTTTACTTTCGCCATTTTTCCTCAAAACAATATTTTTATGTATCAAACGATTTATAATAAAATTGTTCCAATAATCCCTATCTATTTATTTGGATGAGTTTCTAATTTATATGTCCATGGTGACAATGCTAAAGGTAGGTGGTATTAGAATCAACCCCGAAATTATTTCTCTAAATTTTGTAGATCAAATTATCTATATTTAGAATGTATAAACCATTTATAAAATTTTCAATACGATAAAAAATTTCATTCTTATATATAGAAAATATAATATACTTAATAATGAATTACAAAGTCATATTTTTTAAGCAAGATATAGGAATATAATTTCTTTTTATTGGTAAAACATAATAACATTTCTCTAATACTAGAACTAATCCACTTGGTAAAGTCAGATCATAATTTCTAATTTATAAAAAAGAAACTCTTACTCCATTACCGAAATGAAGATATAATTCACCATTTTTCAATTACCTTATATCTATATGTTTTCTTTTATCATGATAAATGTGTGATGAAAATCCATTATCTAATACCCATGATTCAAATTTAGTGAAATTGAACTCTATAACATTCACATTCAGATGGATAGAATGATTATATTTAATAAAACTTCTTAACCTTAAATATCAATGTAGAACTATTTTATTGGTTATAACTATAATGGATCTAAAAATTATTATCACTATGTTAGACATAATCTATAAAAAAGACATACTTATGGGTGAGTATCATATTTCTTATTTTTTTCATCAAGGTATTTAATGAAATCACTCCCACTAAAATTGATGATCCATTACATGATATATATATATTTATTTGACTAAGTAATGAGAATGATATAGAATTATACTCACTACTTAGTTATTTAGTAATGTAAATATTCAAATCATAATAGTTGTGATTCATTGAAAGTTGAGTGGAAAAACCTTTTCTTAGATCCATCATATAGACAAACTCAACTTTATTCATCTTCCATCTTAACTCTCGGGGTTACTAGATAAGTTGTTCCCTAATCTCATAATGATATTTGGTTACCTAAATTTTAGTATTATCTATTTCAACCATTATTAACTCAAGAAAACCAATGTGTACCTTACCATGCTAGAACATACCCAATCGGGTGATCGAGGTCATTACTTGGATGTTTTGGAAGGGATCTCACACCTATTTTTTGAGCAGGTTACATATAAAATACTCACAAATTTAATGTAAACCACATGAATATTAAATTAATAATGATTGCATCGCATGAAATATTTATTATCTCATATATTAATTCTTTATGTATTCATGTTTCTAATGATCTAGTTTTGGAATCCCCATTCCATCCTCCAAATTAATGAGTCCACACCACATTAATATGTAACTCTTTACAAAACCCATAATTTTGTGTTATTAACCCAAAAATTGGAGCTAAACATATTAAAATGTATGTAAACACATCTCATGCATACGGTACATAGACTCTTTATGTAAAGGTTTAGAATTATATGAGATTTATAATCTCTACAAGAGTAAGTCCAAAGTGAAAAATAAACAACCCTCACATTTTTAGAATAAGGAATAAGACTCCAAGATAGTGTGAAGTATGACCCCAAGTCTCTATCCTTGAGGATACTTTACCCAAGAGAGAATATAATCCATAACAACTTTTGAAACCTAATATACAGAAACTATATTTTACAACTATATTCATGATCATAACATTAATTACAAAAAATGGTAAAGGTAGTTGAAAACTAAATCATAAGATATCATTCATAGTATGTAATGAAATGATTTAAATTCATAAGAATAAATTCATCTCATATATAAAGTATAAAGAATATTCATAATTCATAAATACTTTATGAACATTATATTGGAATTAACTAATAAATAAAATATTTATTTATTTTCCAAACACATGAGACTCAAATATGAACTTTTCATAGTTAATTTAGGCATGAAAAAAAACAATTTTATAATACCCAATTAATTCAATATATAAATAATTTATAAACCATAGAAAAATAATCAAAATATTAAAATTTTAAAATTTTTACCTATATCGTATTTTACGTCTGATAATAGGAATTATTATTCATAAAATAAAATTGATACGATGTCAAAAAAATGTGTATTAATCATATTATATGACACAAATAAAATAATATATTGTAATTACTATTTCCTATTATGATATATTATTTTATACTAATACTATCCTATTTTATGATTTAGCTTATATTTTAAATACATTATGATACTCCATTTACTGAAAATTTAATAATCAAACTTATGTTGCGATATCTCACATTGTATTCTATGCCATAGTTGTAATCCATAGATTAATATTATATAATACCTTGCCATATATGGCTAGAGTATGCAATTAATAACTAAAATAGAATAATTTCTTCATATCTTATTCTATGATATTGCATTAAATGATTTATGACTATCATGTTCTTCAAAAAACAAAATTTTAACATGTTTATATATTGAAGAACCTAATTTGATACAACTTATGGGTTTTATGGATTAAATATAACTATCTATTAGTGTAATTAACTCATTTACAAGCCCGATCTATATATAATAGATAAAATATGCAATGAAAAAAAGGAAAAACCAGGTGTGCCTACCAACAATAACGAGAATTCTATATTTTAGTCTTCATTGTAAACTAGATAAAGATTATAGTATCAATATCCATTAAATAATACCTTTATTGGATCACATCTTCAATGGATCAACGATTGTATCAATAGGACCTTGATTCACCAAAGGGGTTCTAGCTCTTTAACACTTCAGCTTTAATTAAAGTAAGATTTTATTTTTAAATAAAAAATAACACATTACACATCATTTTATTCAAGAATATTATTAAAAAAATATATAAATTTTTTAAAAATGGAATATTCTTGAATTAATTTTATTTTTTATATCATCATAATAAAATTAACTTATGTATAAATTTTGTGATTTTTTAGAAATTGTTGATTTTTCAAAGAATAGTGAAAATACCATTTTTTCAAAAATTGTCATTTCTTTTTTATTAAATAATGTAATTTAAAAGTCACATTATAAATTGGATTTATAATTAAATAGAAGTATGATCAATTTTAGTTTTCATAATCTAATAATTTTTTTCATGATTTTGATATAAGTTAAAATTTATTTTTAAAAATCTATTTTTCTAAAAAACTATTTTCATTGCATTTTATGAATTTATATTAAAAATAATTTCTCCCACTTCTAAAAAAATGAATGTTTAAAAAATGGGTACATTATTTTTAATCATTATGTTAAATTGTTTTATATAGGTCCCTTTTTTGAATTATTAATCGTAACTGTGTTAAAATGTATCACATCAATAAAGGGTACACCAGGTAATGAAGTTTAAAAATATTGTGATAAGGAATTAAAAATTAAACAATCACTTTTATTTATTTAATTTAATGAAATTAATTAATATATATCAATTTATAATTTTAATATATGTTTTTTGGTGCAATTTTACTTTGGTGATGACATTTATATTATTTTAAGTGAAGAAAATTTAAAAATGCATTTACCTGGCTTTAAATTTCATTTATATATTAACATAAGGATAATGATATGTTATTATTGAATCGAGAAGATTATTTTAAAAATAATTAATTTATTTTTATCATGGTAACTTTTATTTAAATTTTAGTGGTTGAATAATTAGCTTAAATTCTTACACAATATTGACATAGGGCTTATTAAAGGAGTAGAAAAATCAAGTAAATGATTGTAAAAACTAAAATTTTAATTGTAAATTTGTGAGTTATAGTGGAACATGAGTTTTATAGATTTATATGACATAAAAAGTATGTATTAAAATTATATATTATAAATACATATTTTTTTTGATTTATTTTAATTCAAATTAAATGAATTGTGTCAAAATATGACATTAAATATATTTTATAAAAAATAATAATATATATATATAAAAGTTAATGCCAAATTGTCTTTTTATTATAAAAGAAATGTCCTATAATCTATTCTTTACACCCCGTAGTGCCTATTATATCAACCAAATCCTATAAAAAATCTTATAAACATAATTATCTATGTTTTAAAGGTGCTTGTATTCTTAAAATATGAACCCTTGGTCCCTTAAGTAGAGATTTGAAGGAAGTATACTGAAGAAGTGGTAAATTTCATTATCAAGTATCTCAAGTTTGTTTCTTTTTATACTTACTCTTAATGTATTTTAATAATTTAAAATTATTAAATCCAACACCCTCAATATACATAGGTGTTATTATTATTATGGTACAACCATTTCCACATATTTTCTATCATATAGAAAGAGAAAATATTACTCCTATGTACATACGAATTACCATCTCCATGTAGTGGTCTAATTGATTTTCCATCACCATTTAAATTGGATAGTTATATATATAGAACTAATTTTATATGACACTTATGAAATAATTATTCTTCTGGAATTATAATTTCATATCAACTTTCTTACCTTTGAATCAGTTGGAAGATAGAAACATCGTTCGTGAGCACGTGTGGACAACCACCTCCACGAAGCGATGCGATCCATTTTTCATTTATACTTAACATGTATGTAAATAATTATAGATTTAATGGATATATATAATATATATGCCTTGAAATTATGGATATTATGGAACCATAATGAAATTACATAGAACATAACTATGGTGAAAAAAGATGCATGAGAAAATAACAGAGATAACCCCTGAAATTATGATAATAATGAAATATAGTTGATAAAAGTGTGATAAGATGTTATAATAGGATCATATATGATATTATAAATATTAATATGGTTCTTTTATAAATTAATAACACATTAATAACCATTATATAGTAGTTTAAATCATGTTCATCTAAGGGAAAACATGAGGTATGAGATTTCATCTCAATTTTCACTCAATTGAGACCTATTTGGTGATATGAACCTATTTACTTTTATGTGGAGTATATATTACCAATTTTATGTATTTAAAATGAATATATATTTATTAATGATGAATAATATTCCAATTAATGTTTATTCTTTTAAGGGGTTATAATTTAGAAGTTTAAAAAGAGGTAATATATAATTTTACAATCTCATTTTTAAGATTTATCTTATTTTCATTATAAGAATATTATAATTTATGCTTCATAAATTTAATATATTTTATTATCATATAGATATTTAATTAGGTTTTATTTCTTTTTACAACTGTTACTCTATTTTTCACTTGAATAAAGTAATGAAATATTTAAAATTAAATTCAATCTTGTTTCTCTTATTGTTTAGTTATATTTCTCTTCTGTGTCTATATTTTTTAAAATGTTTATTTAATAAAATGATTAATTTATAAAATTTTATGTTATCCTTTACTTCTTATATTGTTATAAATAAATATTTATAATGTTTTCTAAAAGGGTCATTTTTTTACTTTTTTTTATAATAAGTCAAAAGGAATGTTTTTTTAACGTATATGGTGTTAACAAATATTACTACTAACATAACAGTTTTATGATACATAGATTATTATACAAGTATTCAATGATTTTATAAATAAAACTCTTAAATAAAATAATATTTTAATATTTTTCTTCCATTCCTCTAAAGTATATGATTTTATTACAAAACCAATATTTTATGATGAACCGATGGTCATATTTTTTCTCTGATTAATTTTGTGGTCATTAAAGTTCTCTGGAAATATTCACTTTCTTATGGTCATTGGAAATTATATTTCTCTTAAATATCTATAATTTTTTTATAATATAAATATGATTATTTCCTAAACTATATATCATTTATACATACGGTGTTTTACCATGAAAGTTTTTTGATTGATTGGAGAAATGTTGATATTTCATATTATTTTATCATTATAGATATTATTTAATAAGACATATTTTCAATGAATTAAATTGATAAATTAATATATAAGTAATTAATTGGACATGTATTGATGGGTGGGACTCAAAACTATATAGTGGCTCAATTCATCGACATATCTCATGAGAAAAACCGGTTGGCTAACCTTATTTAATGGGTTTTTTGGTGTATGCCTACCCGTTGTATAATTTTTTTGGGTGCAAGATATTGATGGTAAAGATATCTTGATTCCAAAAACTATTCATTTACTTCATTCATTATTCAGTTATTAGTATTATTATTATCCATGATATTATTTTATTTGATATTAACCATGGATGTATTTAATGATTAAGTTATTGATTAAATGACATTCTTTCCTACTATTTACCATTAAATATTTATTAAACCTTTTTTGATCATAATATATTCTATTTTAAATAACCCCTAATGATAATTTTTTCACACTTATTCAACTACATTTTCCTTGGATATGAAGAATAAATCTCTAAATTGACTTGCAAGGATGACAAAATTTTATTTTTTAATGTTTTATATTTAATTTATAATATAAAATGGTAATAATGTATGTATATAGTTATATAATACATCTAGACTATTTGGTACATTGGGATGAGATCCATTTTATATTTTTCTAATGTAATAATGTTTAAATTTTCTTTGGGTTACTAGAGTTGGGATTGTCACAGTTGGTATCAAAGGAATTTTAGTTGAAACCATAGGAACTAAATTTTAAATAAATGTACCTTATATGAGAATTAAGATAATATATTAAAGTATTTTATAACATTTAAGATTATACGTATTTTTATTTTAGGGATCAATATTCAATATTATTTTTCACTAACTTAGTGTGTGGCTTTTTTTAATGATGGATCCTAACAGATGAAAAGAGAATCAACACCCATTGACAATGAAGAGACTTAACTAATGAGAAATATAATACAAATAGTGTTTTATCAGATCATATTATGACCATATTATGGTATCAAACCCATGTTATGAATAAAAACATGAAGATATAGGCAATTTCTCTTTTGAAATTTTCCATGTGTCCTCTCTCCCGCACTTATAAAAGCTCACCCCTTATCCTCTAATTATCAAAATTCAAAAACTATTTGGTTCCACCAATAAATAACCAAATAAACTTCTTAATTAACTAAAAAAAATCCTAGATTCACTATTTTGATTATTAATCCCTCCTAATAACGTTTTAGGTATAAACTTAAAGAGGCTCTCTGAAAACAGTTAAAACTCTTATAGACAAGTAATTTTTTTATTTCTTCTTCCACCTCATTCCAATCATCTTAAACTATGATAATATAATAAAACAAGTATATAATATATATTTATATTTTATTATGTTAATTAAATAACCTATATATATCTCCACTTCCATCAAATGGGAAATGAAACCACCAATCATGTGTATGGCATGCTACCACCTCGTGAACTGATGTAATTTGTTTTTCCATCACCCCATTTAAAGGATAGTTATAATGATGAATTTAAAATTTTTATATGACATTTATAAACTTTTTATACTTATCTAGTTTCTATATATAATATACTTTGTTAATTTCCATTCAATGAGGGATATGGCAACTTATCTCGTGTGTATGGAAGACTACCGCCACACAGAATGATGTGATTCGTTTTTCAATTAACATTTACATGATAGGAATTAAGTATATTGTTAATGAATATATGTGATATTTATGACTTAAATATAATTATTTAAATATAATATCACATAAAAATTATTACTTTACTAATCCATTAGAAAATAATAATGTCACTTATTTGTACATGTGGACTACTCCCGCCATGTAGTGATGTGAAATGTTTTTTATTTAATTTGTACATGAATGATAATAAGGATGAATTTAATTAATATAATGGATATATATAACATAATAATTATTCAATAAATCTGAATTTATATATTTTTTCGTTTCATCCATCGAGAAAAATGGAAACAACTTACATGCGTATATGTGGCCAACCGTCTCTATAGATGGTGTAATCAATTTTCTATATCTAACTTTTATAGATTAATATAAATACATATTTAATAAATATATATTATATTTATTTCATTTTAAAAATCATATATATTACAGAATTATGATCAATGTAAAAGTACTTAAATTACAGAACCAAAACACATAAAAAACGAAGCAATTATTACCCAAAATAGTGATTTTAACAAAGAAATATTAATAAATGGGTCATAAAAGAATATAAGTAAATAATATATGGTATCAAATATATGATTATCATTATATAATATATGTATAATAAACCTATATTTATTATACTATAGGTTTGTACACATATTAAAGAATTTAAACCTGTGCTAAGGGTTTCTTTTTTAACTTTTACTTCCATGAGACACATTCCATATTAACCACTTATTCAGTTTTATGGTTTATATACTGCCCATTTTGATATGATATATCATGAATATATTTATCTTTATATTATTTAAATTTTCATTTGATTTAATTTATTTTTTGGGGATTATTATTCAAAAGTTATCAAAGTGGTATGGTTACATTATTCATGATTTTTTATGTTTAAGTATCCCTTTTTGGAATTATTTGATATTTATATCATAATATTAATAAATTTTCATTTAATCTATTTATTAATGATCTTTTTGAGTAATAGTACAATTTCCCACTATTTTTTACTTAAAATAATTGAGAATTATTTTAATAAAATCTGACTTTATTTTTCTCATTGGTTGAAAGTCATTTTTCTTCCAAATCATTATTTTCAATTTTTTTTTTCATAAATGTTTTTTTCATTATCCAAATGATTTATTAACGAAATTTTTATCCTTTTTTTGAAATTTTCAATTTTTTTAAAATCAACATTCATGTTTTTTTCCAAATAAGTACCATTTGACTTTTACTAAAAATGTGAAAAGGATATTTTTTTAACTTATACGACATGTACGTAATTTAAAAATATTATGAATACTAAATGTTTTAAATATTAATTTAAAATTATTAAAATATATTTTAAATGAAATTTTTTTCATAATTGTTTTATAATCTTTTATTTTTAATTTTTTTTTCGACGTGACAATGATATTTTCCTCAAGAATGTTTTTAATGGAATTTTTATGGTATTACTATTCATAAATGAAAACAAACATCATTTTACCTTATGATCCGTTAGGAATATGTAATAATGGCACCATACATATTATTTATATAGATGGTTTATGATTAGTTTAACTAGGGATGCACTAGTTTAATACCATACATATTACTATGTATGATTTATGATTATTTTTATTGATTAGGTTAGTAATTAACATTTCTTATGATAGTTTTAAATATGAATTTTTATGATGATTATGTTTCACCCCTTTCACATAAGGAATTATTTGGAATTAATATTTTACATTAAGAGCTTGGTATATCCCCACAATGCATTGATATGTCTCATTAGACAAACTATCATGGGTTTTGGGTGAGGCCTTACCCATTTATGTAATATGTCTTGACATAAGTCCATGATGGTATAGTTATGATGTCATAAATTATTTATTTCATCATTATGAGATTATTCATTGATGTCCATGTGATTATTTGAATAGTTATAATATATATAGAAACATTTTAATAACATGTTATTATTTATATGGAATTATTTGATCATTATTTTCTTCTTCTATGATATACTCAAGTTATTAATTAAATTCCATGTGTTCTAGTTATTGAAATTTCTTTATTTATTTTGATTTATTTATTAATGTCTTCCTCTGTTATAATACCCTTACCGAGCACTGGATATCACCCCTTTCTTATTTTTCATTCCCTAGGATTTTAATATGTGTATTTTTATTTTTATATAGGGTTATACTAGAGGAAATAATGATGTCGTCAAATAAAATACTATATTGTATTTTAGGTTTTCCATTAAAATATTAGTATCAAGTATGTATCTAGTTTACCCAGACTATAAAACTCTATGGTCCATCGGTATGTGTTTCCTTGTATCTTATTCAAATTTAACAAATTATTCATTGGATTTGGGCTATTAAGTTGAGTTAATTATATTTGATATTATATGAAGTTTAGTATAAACCTTTGGAACTATATTTTGGAAAATATAGATCAGAGAACATAAGCTACGATTAAATTTGGTGATGAATAATATGAAAATACTAATGTTTTGGTAAGTAAAGGTTTATGGGGGTTTTCCTAAAAATAAATACATGACAAGATATTAAAAGTAGATATGGTTCCAGCATTAAATGTACCAAGGTGTAATAACCCTGAAAAATATGTTATAGTATTGAATTGAGTGTTACCTAGTACACAAAAATAGGCCTTACTATACACCAGGTTTGAAACTCCTAGGGGATATATTTGTGTTAATTCAAATTTTCTTTACAAATCATTATGAAGGGTTTGAAAATATTTTTATGATTTGAAAAATCTCAAAGAAACTATGTTTATGACTATAAGATCAACCATGCATAAATTTTGTAATTTATGGTAAGTGTTTCACTAGTCTTGGGACTATAAATTATGTTTCATAATGTTATGATCTAATAAAGTGTATTTCATTTTTTAGAAATTACTCTTAGAGGAAGGAATGATAACTGTATCAATGCACGCACCGCATGTAGGTATTTACCTCCTAGAAAATATAATGAAGCTGGAGATGGAACTATAGTGGGACCTAATAAAATTATAACCATATTTGGGTATCTGAATCAAGTTATGAGTAATATACTTTCCCTTATAGAGAATCCCACTAATACAACAGATGATGTTACAATGTTATATTTCTTCAGGCATCAACAAACTCTATCATTGAATGAGAATAAAAATCCATATGTATATGAGAAATGGATAAGTTACATAGAGAATATATTTTTCAATATAGGAAGTAATTAAAGGGATAAGGTTTTAATGCGATTTTATTATCTCTTAGGTGATAGAGATCAATGATGGTAATTGATTCAAAATACTAAGTATAAAGAAGAAGTATAAAACAAGTAATTGAAGGATTTCAAGGTACTCTTCTTGGAAAATTATTTTCCTCAAAAGAAACAAGTGAATATTAAAAGAAAACTGTTGAGCCAAAAATAAAAGGAATGGGAAAATGTTTATACGTATGAATCCGATATTATAGGGTTATAAATGTTTGTTTATAACTACATATATAATCCAAATATAAATATTTACCATTTCTTTTACGTGATTAATACAATACTTTAAAGGGAACCAGTATCCTAAATATTCTCATCATATGAGGATATAGTTCCATGTTCCCTTAAGATATGGAAATAATTCTACAATTATTATCTATTAGAATATAATAAAGAGAATAGGAGGATGGAAAATAAAATTAGGGATAATGGGAAGAAGGGAAAGAAGGATTTCCCCCTGTGATATCTGTGGAAATAAACACTTTGGTATATGCTTGAAGGGAATGTGAGTTTTATTCAACTACAGAGAGAATTTTAATCAGAAATTTGATTATAAGAGAAATAAATAAGCCACCAATGTTTAGTCTTTCAACTCTAATGATACGGGGAACTGTCCAAATGAATTCCTCAAGCATTAATGGAATATTCCTTAGAAGATGCTAAGGGATCAAGGTCATGTTTATACTATTGAATCTTCCAAAGTGGAATGATAAACATTATTGTGTATTTGGATTCAATAAATATTAGGTATAAGTATTTAATCAATGATATTCTAGTTATAAGAATTATAAAATGTATAATTATTTCACTGGAGTACTTTTTCATCAATGATTTGAGAGCATATATTGAATGGTACCGATAACCAAGGAAAGTTATTCAGTGGAGAGTTGAACTTCTTGTAAAACACATTATTGAGGGAGGATAAACATTAATATGTGTATGATGTTGAAATAATAATGATAAATATAATTTTTTTATCTTATTTTGCACCTATAAATTCGTTAGTTATTTGACAATTTATGATATCTTTTTTGGAGTTTACTATATTTTTGGACGTAAAGAATATATTATATAACATATGATTTTATTTTATAAGCATGAATGTTTTAATTAATGTTTTAAGGTGATCAAGGTATTAAAAAAATATTTGATATTAAGAGGTATATTATGTTGTATGTGGAATCTAATATTAAGTTGATTTTGGAAATTTAGTGACCTTCCTTCTTAATTTTTGGACTTTGAATTTGGAAATACATACTTTGGATGAGTCTTAAGGTTAACTATTTATGAAATGGATTATGTTTAACTTTTCAATTATTATTGAGATTTTATAAAATTAATTTATTATTGTATAACTCATTCTAACCATTTTGGTCTTGAAATATATCTTGAGATGCAAGGAATGACTTGTCATTCTTTTTTAGTTCCTTGAAAATTAATTAGTGATTCGAGCATAAAAATTTTATTTTTGGAAATTAGTTTCATGGAGTAAGAGATAAATTGGAAAATGATCTAATAATAAAAAAGAATGAAATTGTTCTTATGAAATATAAATATATCAAGTAATAATATTTCCTTATATTATTAGATAGTAAAATAATTTCTAATATTTAGGAAAAGACATTGAAACAAAAATTTTATCATATTAATTTAATATCTAATGAATTAAATGTCATTTTAAATTATCATAGATTTATGTTTTTTAGGTCCGTAAATTTACATTGACATTTCACTTTTTTATGATCAATGATCTCTATCACTCTCTATAATTATTTATGATTTTATTCTATGTTCATATCTTCACTTCATATAAATGTTATATTACATGGAAACCTATTTATGTGTTAATCTATGTAAAAGTAGTAATTACATTTATATATTATAAAGAGGATGTTTTATTAAATTTTTTTAAGATGTGGGTTTCCAACACATTTATTTCTAAATTTCAAACCCTTAGTTTTAGAGATCAATATTAAATTATGAGAACATAATTTATTTAGGGGTAGAATGCAACACCCCAATATTTTAAAATAGCAACACGATGTTTGATATAATGTATGAAACACAAAAACAAGATTATTATAGAATATAACACCCTATTAATTTATGATTTATTTCTTTTAAAATAAATTCTAATCTTTTCAATAACATGTCATGCACGCAACACTGGGTTTTAATGAAACATGATACTTCATTAAAATATGATTATCTGAACATGAATATTATACCCCATCCTTTAATTTTGATTTTATGAATAATAATATCTAAATTATAAAAATTATATGGTTTAAACATGTATAGAATATATTAAATGGTTATCTATTTATTAGAAATAAAATAAGATGCATTTTCTGAAAAGGTGTGTTTTTAAGGCAGTTTATCCATGCTTTGAATATATAATTTAATTTGTTTTACTAATTTTAGAAGACTTATTTCAAAAAATAAACTTAATTTTTTGAATATTTATTTCAAAATTATATTTTGGTGAATTTTTGATAATTTTAGGAAATGATTAATTATTTTATGAATAGTGAAAAATACTGATTTTTATTGAAATCTACCTTTTTGTTTAAATTATTTACAAGGTTAAGTTATATTTTAAATTTATTTTAACGTGAAACTATTCTAAATATATTACAATTTAAGTAATTTATGTTATTTTAATCAATTTAATA
This sequence comes from Viscum album, assembly GCA_963277665.1. NCBI lineage: Eukaryota > Viridiplantae > Streptophyta > Magnoliopsida > Santalales > Viscaceae > Viscum > Viscum album. The sequence continues at coordinate 200,036,038 of OY728144.1, read as the reverse complement.
TTGAATTATTATATGAAACTTTTTAAACTTTTGAATTTTTTTTCTTTAGAAACCCTGTTTTTTTCGAGGTGCCTATAGGTTTACTTTTAATTTGAATTATTCAAAATTTGTGAAATGAATTTGTAAAAATAGTTTAAATATTTATAATCTGAATAATTAATATTTGAAAATAAATTCAAATTAATTTTTGACCATACTGAATAATAAAAAAAGTAAAAAAATAACTACCATGCTTAAGGTATAAATGGGTTTACCGAAGGGTTAAACTAAGAAGATAAGGGTTAAAAAAGTCCTAAAGATGTTCAAAAATCCATTTTATGGAAATATTTAGACACTATAAGCTATAATATTTGAGAATGATTCATTTTTGTGTATTTTTTCATGATAAAAATGTGGGTATCACTTTACCTTTCCAACAATTCCATGTGAGTCATCTCTCGAACATATAAAAGGAAACCCCTTCTCCTCCCCTCTTAACATTTAATAATACCTTTGGTTCATAAAATAAATGAAAAATAAATTTATTAATTCCCTAAAAACATAATGTAGGCCTTATTTTTTCTTATGAATCCCTCCTAAGAAGGATTTAAGTATAAACCGAAATAGGCTCTCCAAAGATGAAATAAATTCTTAAACGTGTGTATTTGTTTTATTTATTCTCCCACCTCCTTAAAATAATTTTCAAATATGATAATATAATAAAAATAGTATATCATATAATTTTTTTTATAATGGTAGTGTCATATCCTATATCTATAGTCACTTTCATAAAATGGGAAATGAAACCACTGATCATGTGTATGGATGACTACCGCCTCACGAACCGATGTAATCAATTTTCCATCACCACCTTTAAAGGATGAATATAATGTTGTATTTAGATTTTTTATATGATATTTATGGAATTATTAAACTTCTGGAATTATTATATCACATATACCTTCTTACTTTCTATTCCATGTGGGACATGATAACATCACTCGTGTGTATAGAAGACAATTGTTTAGCAAAACGATGTGATTTGTTTTACAATTAAGATTTACAAAGAAGTTATTAAGGGTAAATTTAATGAATTTATGTGATATTTAAGATCTGAAAATAATTCTATTAATATAATATCACATCTAAATTCTTACCTTTTAAATCCAGAGGAAAACAATAATGTCGCTCATGCGTAAATGTGGACTATCACCTCCACATAGCTATGTGAAATGTTTTTCATTTTATTTTTACATGGATTTTAATAAGGATGGATTTAATTAATATAAATTATATATATAACGTAATAATTATTTTTTATATTTGAATTTATATTTATTTATTTATTGTTCCATCAATCGATAAAAATGGAAACAATGTTCATGCATACGTACGATCGATTATCTTTATGAACGATGTAATCTAGTTTATATCTATAACTATAGATTAATATAAATACATATTTAATAAATATATATGATGTTTATATCATGGTTAATATTATTTATATTATGGAACTGTGATCAAAATAAATGGATCAAAATTACCAAACCAAAATATACATGAAAAATGAAGCAATTATCCCCTAAAATAGTGAATTTAATGAAGAATTGTTAAGAAATGAGTCATAAAAGACTATAAGTAAATTATATATTTTATAAAATATGAGTATGGTTCTGTAATATATATATAAAAATCCTATATTTATTATACATGAATTGTGGATACATATGAAATAATTTGAACCAAGGTTAGAGTTTTTCATCTCACTTTTACTTCTATGAGGCATTTGCCTTATCCACCACTTATCCCTTTTTTCGGAATATATACTACCCATTTTTATATTCTATATCATTAATATAATTAAATTCATGGTATTTAATGTTTTATTTAATGTTATTTCTTTCATGGGGCTTATGATTCCAAAGTTACCAAAATGGTAAGAGTTTATTTCAGAATCTCATTATTATTCGAGATTGTTTATGTTTAAGTCACCCTTTGGGGAATTATTTGATATTTATATCCTAAAATAAAAATATTTCCTTATATTATGGTTATTCATGAAATTTTAAAGTAATAGTACCATTTTATACTCTTTATTACTTAAAATTATTGATAAAATGTTTTTAAGAAAAACTGACTTCTGTTCTCTCTTTGGTCGAAAGTAATTTTTCTTCCAAATAAATGTTTTCTAAAAATGTTTCCAAAAAATGTTTTTAAAATTATCAAAATTATTTATTAAAGGTATTTTTATCTATGACTTAATTTTTATAATTTTTTTGAAAGTAATTGTCATGTAGCTTTCGAAACAAATCCCACATGGATTTTACCAAAAATGTGACAGAAATATATTTCTTAACTTATGTGGAATATATGGAATTTACCATCATAAGGAAAAATAAATTTTTTAAATATTATTTTTAAATTTTCTAATGTAATTTAAAAATAAATTTATTTTCAAAATGTTTTGTGAAATTTTAATTTTAAAAGTTGATTTTCAAAGTTAAAATGATATTTTCCTCAAGAATATTTTTAATGAAAATTTTATGGTAATTATATTCATCAATGACAACAAAACTCATTTTACCTTATGATCCATTAGTAATATGTTGTAATAATACCATATTTATTATTTATCTGAATTTTTATGATCAATTTTATAGGGGTTGTACCATTTTTATACCATTCATATTACTCTAGATGGTTTATGATTACGTTTATTGATTGAGATAATTGTTAAAATTTAATATGATAGTTTTTCAATATTAATCTTTATATTGATTATGTTTCACCCCTTTCATATGAGAAATGAATTTTTCATAATAATTTATAGGTGTGGCCTACTATATCCCCTCAATACATCATTAGATATCATGAGAAAACTAGATTGGGTTTTTGGCAGAGGCCTTACCCATTTAAATAATATGTCTTGGAACAAGTACTTTGTAATATTCTATGATGTCAGAAATTATGCATGACCTCTTTATGAGATTAGTAATTTATGTTCATGTGATTATTCAATTAGTTATAATATCCACGGAAAAGTTCCAAGATCATGTGATTATGTATATGGAATTATAGGATCATTATTTATTCATGCCGTATTAAGATAATGATATTGATTAAATGGAATGTGTTTTGGTTAATTACATTTCCTTACTAATTATGATTTATTTATTTATTATTTACTCTATAATTATTCCATTATTGAGAATTTAATATCACCACTTTCTTATGTTTCTTTCCCTTAGATTTTATGAAATTTATTATGATTGATATACAGAGTTATACCGGAGGAAAAAATGATTCAATAAAAGAAAACACTATGTAGTATGTTATGTTTTCAATTATAATATGAGATCTAAGTATGTATCTAGTTTAAAAAGACTACTAAACATACTTTAGAATGTGATTCCATGTATCTTATGAGAATGGAATAAAGTACACACATTCCTGAGTCTACTAGGGTTGAGGTATTTATATAAGATGAAATATTATTTTGTTCCATAAAATTAGAGAATTAATTTTCTAGATCCAATATATTTAATGGAAATCAAGAGGATAATAGGTTGGTTGATCACCAAGGAAAAGGTAAAGCACCAAAGAAGAATAATATAATGACATAAGTTCCATCATGTACAAATAATGGAAAGAAAAATCCTAGAAAATGTATGAAAGGTATGTGATTTTGGTACAACTACAAATATAAGAGCAATATAGCTAATGAATACAAAGGGAAGAAAGAAAATAATATTTTATAGTGATTCAATAGGAGAATTATTTAGACTAACAAACTTATAGTCAAAGGAACATACCAAATAAGAGGATTAGGGGAGAAGGATAATCTTATGTGACCACTATAGATAAGGTCGAATTTCCTAAAGATATGGTGGAAGGTACCTTAACCATATCCTCAAATTTAGAAAAATATTTATTTGATTCTATATATTCTCAATATTATATATCTTCTATATATTCTAAAAAAGATTATATATTTCCCTAGCACCATAAGAAGGCGGTTATTAGTCAAAACTCATAGTGGAAATGTAACAAAAATAAGGATGTATCATTAAGTTCCCATTATAATACATGAAAATTCCATATATACAGAATTGATTATTATACATATGGTTAATTTTGATATAATACTTGGTATTGATTGAATTTAAAAATATATTGAAAAAAATTATTTCTAAGAGAAGGAAATTTTGATTCATGATAAAGATATACAATTCCTCATCTTTATAGGGGATACTCTATCATCTAATTCATGTCTAGATCTAGCCCAAGTAGCTATTCTAAATGATATTCTTGAGGAAAAATATAAGGCACAATATATAGATGCAAAGGGTAATCTTTAAATTTAGGGTTTACCTATTGCATTGAAATACATTAATGTATTTAATATTGAATTACGTAGACATCCATCAGAATGTGAATTTGAGTTTTCCATTGATTTAATCCTTGGTGAAAGATACATATCAAATATTCCCTACAGAATGTACACTATGGACACTATTAGAATAACTGGCTATACCAACACACCTATCCTAATTTTCTTCCCAAACCATTGGGATATGCTAATTTATACAGGGATTTCCTAATGGTTTTCAAATAACCATTAGAAAAAAAATATATCACAATGGTTTTTACAAACTGTTGGGAAATCCTCCCTCAAAATTGAGTCCCACCGATTCCTCCCCTCATTACTATCGTGATCTAAACATAAATCCCCTCCTCCCATCGTGATCCATCCACTCAGAACTTTTAGTTTCTCTAACCATAGTGGAATACACATCACCACTCCTCCCTCCAAAACTAGTAGCAGTGTTTGCAGGTCTCCCCTCATCCCTCTGGAATGAGCAGCCACATCTATGCATCTCCCCTACTCCCTTCTAAACCAACATCGACATGTATATATCTCTAATATGAGCCATATCATCACTCCAATCCAAATGTAATCCAAAACCATGAGTGGTATGTGTGTCTCCCCTCCTTCGTTCCCGATCAAATCCTGAACTCCAGCAGTAGGAACATTCCTATCCTTCCAACCAGACAAGAAATCTTGTACATGATTTCATTTGAGTATTATTCTTTATTAGATCATTGGTATCTAAAACTTTGAGGTATTATATCAACCCTAGATTTTTTAATTCTTGGTCTAATACACATATTCTTAATTTCATGGTAATATAATTTATTTTGATAATGTGTTTTGATTTAGGGTTTTTTGTATTCCATTTGTGTCTTTTTTGGTTATTTCATACCAGTTTGGTTTGGTTTGGGTTAGTTCTATTAAATTTTGGATTGATTCATTATTGTTTTTTTGTGCTTCATTTTGGATACAGTTAGTGTAATCTCTATATTTCTATTTTAAATTCATATAGATGTAGTTCTAGACCTTCATTAATTAACCATTTATTGATAATAAAATTTACTTGAAATCTATTTATTTTATATTAGTTTCAATTTTACTATAATTAAAATCATTATTTAATCATTTTTAAATTAAAATATATTACATAAATAAATAAGTATTCATAAGATAATAGAAAATAACCATGTTGCATCACAATGAGATGTCACTCCGAGACAGTTTATTGAGCAGATGATAAATCAACTCTAGACCAATTGTAGATAACTAAATCAGCCAGGGTTGGGGTTGAGTTTCATCATTACACCATTCATTAGTGTATTCTCATTGGATGGTTTCATCTTTATGTGGTCTAGATCTGTCTTCTCATTCCTAGGAGAAAATTTCTTTATTAATTTTTAATAAATTGTATGTGATGGGAACTAGGTGTTTGTGGACATATAAAATAACTGGGTAATCATAATCTAATAAATACAAAATAAGGAGCGAAGATATAAAGGTCATCATATTTTATTCCATTAAAAATGATATCTCAAAAACCAATGTAAAAATTAATTACATTAAATTGAAAACCAAAACATATATAAGTCAGTCATCTATATGATCATCCATTCATAAAATGTCTTCTTCCATAGGATAGAGAATCTATGAAATGTTTTCAATGATCATGGAGGAGTAATATGTAATTAAATAAAATATATACCTATATGAAACATCATGATATAAAGGATGTGTTGTTTTCTAAGAAAATTTTCATAGTCTTAATAAAATTATATCTACATTACATCCCTTATATATATGAATAATGTATCTTATATTTTTTTTGATGTACACAACATGTAATATGTCTATAGAAATCAAGTAATTATATGAAAATACAAATTATTTAATATGAATATCTAAGATGTTTAAACATCTTGTAACCAAATTATTCATAGAAATATCTAAGATGTGTAATCATCCTTTTATATGAGTACTATGTAATGGAAATGTCCTAGAGAAGGTGAGGGACATGGAGTTTTGTGTTTCAGTGGTTAAATTTGGATATTTTTATGGATTATCTAGTCCTTATTGTGGGGGTTATCAGTAGATGTATTGATAAATGTTATTATATATTGAACATTTCATTTAAATAACACCCATAAGTGTTTATATTCCATGAGAAAAAATTTCATAATTAAATCCTTGAACCTTAATCGATTTGACATATTATTACTCATTGATATAATGGAATTCAATATCATGGTTTTATGTTTATATTATTTTTTTGATATATATATAGAATTTTTTTGTCTTTTATATTATTATTCTCATATAGAGTAGTGTGTTAGTTATGGTTTAAAATAAGTTGATGACTTCTCATTTCATTAAATGTTTTTCTATTAAACATTAAAATTATTTATTTTCTTTTAAAAAATAACATACATTTTTTTTACATAATGGATAGAAGTTGGATGTATGAAACTGATAGGATCTCAAGATATTTTCAAACAAAGGTGGAGATATTTTTAGATTTTTATTTTACATTGCATCAGATATTGACCACATACATTTCCCATTTTATCATTGTGATGGAAGACCTTGGTTGAGCTATGAAGAAGATAGCTACCATATAACTAGATATGGTTTTATAATAGACTAATATGTATGGATTCAAAATGGATATAAAATGAAATCTCAAAGTACTCATTATCTAAATGAGAGAACTAGATTGGAGAATTTGTTTAATGACCATTATCCATTTATTAGTTATCAAGGGAAAGAATGGATTCTAGCCCAAGAAGACTTCGATACGATCAAACATAATGCATATAATGATAATGATGATGTTGATAGGTTGAAAAAAATTTAATTATAGAGATTCAACTCTAGTATATCAGCAATGTGGTAAAATAAAGAAGTTGGAATTTTTAATCTGATTGTTATATGGGAAAACAATGTATGGTATTTCTAATACTTCCATCGATTACATTCTAACATTTTTAAAATAATTTCTTCACGATGATTCATATATTATTTCAAACCACTATATGGAATGTATGTTATTTGAGGAACATGGATTTTCAAAAAACAAAATTCATGCTTTTCTAAAAGATTTCATCTTATTATGGAAGAAAACTGTTGAAAAGAATGATTGTATAAAATGTGGGACATCCCGATGGAATACAAAAGCTGATGGAACACCATCACATGTTCCATATAATGTAATGTTGCACTTTTAATTGATCCCAAAACTCTATAATATTTCACGTCTGATGAAATATCTATAAAAATTCGATGGAATTATATTAAGATAACGAAGAATAATGATGAGTTGGTTCACCATGTAGATGGATTTTCATGGAAGGGATTTGATAATCGATATCCTGATTTCATAGATGACATGCATAATATGAGGATGGGTCTCTCTTGTGATGTTTTTAATCTGTTTGGGTAGATGCTTACATTTTACAACACATGGCCAATTTTCATACAAATTAATAACCTTACTCCATGGATGTGTATGAAAATCCTTTCACTTTCAAGAGTATAATCATATATAGACCTTCTAATCCCAAAAATTATATATATATATACATGAAACCTTTAATAAAAGAGTTGAAACATATTTTGAATGTTGGTGTATTCACATAAGATACATGTTCGAAAGGAATATTTCAGATGTGTGTTATGCTTATGTGCATAGTCAATGATTTTACTGCTTATGTAATGATGTCTGGATGGAATAACAAGGACAAACTATCATGTCCTATTTATATGAATAATACATGATTCAGAATATCGAAATATCATTGTAGTTTCATCATTTTGGGACATCAACTAATCTTTCCAATGGACCATCCATATAGGAATAATCATCGAGGATTTGACAATACCATGGAGACCGACAATCCACCTCAGTGTATATCTGTAAATGATGCGCTTAATGAATTAAAAGATCTTAGTTTTTCAATCAGAAAGGGTTAGATAAAATCAAGAAAAAGGGAGAATGTTTCCACTAAAACCAGTTATAATTGGAAGAATAGGATTATCTTCTTTGAGTTTCCTTATTAGTCAACCAATTTTTACGTTATTAAATAAACATAATGAACATTAAAAACAATAAAAGTGAATTATTTCTTTTAATTCATATAAATTTCAAGGTAAATACAAAATATGATTTATGATCTCTACGTGACTTGTTGGATTGGGTATTAGACCATAATTTCATCTAATGTGTATTAGTGAAAATAAATGGAAATTTATATGTGCATCATATGCGATGACACCTAAAGAAAAAATCAATTTTGGGAAGTACAATAGAGTATTATAGTTTCTGATGTATATTCAAGTAACATATCAAAATAGTTCAATAGAAAATAGTAGAAGTTGAAATCTTTGAAGACTCATGATTATGAAATCCTTCAACATGAGTTGATTCTAATGGAAATATGTCATCTGTTTTTCAATAATATAAGGGTGTCAATTATTCAGTTGTGCCATTTCTTTATAAATCTTTGTTATAATAATTTTTTTTAAGTCTTTATTATAAAAAATGTTGGCAGAGGAACCACTAATTTTTTGTAAGTTACAGAAAATATTTCCTACAACATTTTTTATATGCATTATGCATCTCACTATCCATATTCCAAATGAAATACTTATCGAAGGTCCTTGTTATTTTCTTTTTATATATCCATCTTAATGAAACATCTTCAAATGTATGTCTTATGTCTATAATAGAAATCATCCCAAAGTTTCTATCGTCAATGGTTACTTGGATCAAGAATGTATGGATTTCTGTTCAATGTATTTGTCTGATCTGACTATGAGATAGATAAACTAATGAGAAATGAAGAATATCAATATGAGAAAAATGAACCCAAATTTTCATCACTTCCACAATAGGGCGAATCCCTATTTCATATACATTGATGGTATTAATCCTTGAAGAGAGTAAGATGACACATCACATAGTTTTACTTCACTGTGATTTGTTCAATGGCTGCATCATTTAAGTAAATTGAACATGTAAATCTTATTTCATATCATGTAATTTTACATTTATGTTAAACTATTTCTATTTTTTGGTAGGCAACATAAAAAATTGATAAATAGAAAGTATTTTTCTTTACCATTGAGAAGGACATAGGCTTTACATAGCAAAGCGTTTTTTGCTTGGTTGAAATTGATGGTCGAAATATTACTATAATAAATTTATAAAATTAAAATTTAATGAATTTTCATATTCATTTATATTTTAGGTATTTATTTTTCCTTCCGGATCTGTCTCTAAGGAAATGAGATCTTTGGATTTTGGTCCTAATTCTATGGTTCATGAATGAAAATCAATTGTGATTAATGGGTACATATTTATTATCACTCAATGAGAAAAGAACATGAGAACAAAACATGATGGTGTTATGTTAAATTCCACAATAGACTATTATGAAAGTGCATCGGATAGTAGAAATCAACATGAAAATGTATCTTATTATGGATTCCTTGAGAAAATACTAATATTAGATTATTACTCTCACGGTCAAGTCACTCTTATGAAATTTCAATGGTTTTATTTTATGATGAGGCATGCCACATTTCTTGATGATTGTGGATTTTGATTTATTGACATGAATCACACTCTTTCTACTGATGAACCATATATATTGGAATGAATAGAGAAAAATGGTTTTTATGTCAAATATTATCTTCAACCTGAATTTTTTTGTCATTATTGAAGTATACCCTATACATATTTTTGATGATGGTGATGATGTAATTGACACCATCCCTACCCGCATTTCCCCCAATCCATTTATTACTTATGATGACTAAAATACTTCAATTTTCATAGTTGATTGCGAACCTTAAGTTGTTGTGGGAAATATATAGAATCATCGATTTGTGTTCTCAGTTATTTATTTAGCATGAATTGAGTTGTTGAGATTCGCGATATAAAAATTAATTTACTATTGATTACAAATATTTTATATCCAACTATAACTTCATGTACATTTTCAATATTTACTGGTTATAGTTTTCTTGGAGTTATAATTTCTACTATTGAATTGAACTATATTCAAACCTACCAAACCAAACAAAACTGAAATAGTTAACTTGTAAAAAAAGAAGATTAATTTAATTGGATATATTAAACTAATTGATATGAAAATCAAAACCAATGAAATTAATTAAATAACAAAAAAACTAACTTAAATCCAAATCTTAAAAGCAAGCATTTTTTCAATGAGAGATGATAGTTTACAAATATTATTCTTTAGAAATAAAACAAAATAAAAATAGATCATCATAATTCTTGTTATCTACAAAAACATTCTTTTTCTTTAGTAGAAAAACAAATTTAGAATTAGGTTGGGCCTTCTACTTAATGTGGTGGATAAAAATGTGTTGAAAACTTTAGATTTTTTATTTGTGTTATTTTCTTCTTAAAAACCCAGTGTTGCACACTTATCTATCCATATTTTTTATATATCCATCATTGTGTATATTGTTTTTCTCAAAAAGTTTATAAATTAATAATTCTCACTCAAGAAATTGAATTTTAGAGAATATATAACTGATTTAGCACTCCTAAGGGTGAACATAGGGAAACATGGTATTTGATTCTTTTCTAAGTGGTTATAGATGATATATTGAAATTTGGGAACTTCATTGAGCTTTAACACATGAAGTGTTTGCATTATAACACTACCTCATTGAATTATGGTGTATAAAAAAATATTTAGTTTACTAATTATGTTTATAATTATTTATTATATTTCTCAACTATCCTACATTAATCAACTTGAAATGTTTCTTGAAATATCCCAAATTAATTTGATTTCAAAAATTAATCAAATAAAAAAATCGAATCATAAATTCTCTACATTCTATTATTATTCCTTAAAAATACCAATACAGGACAATATACTATTAAATTACTAAATTTAACTAAAAAATCATATAATGAAGCTAGAAAACAACCTTAATACAATGAAAAATTTATGACATTCACATTCCATAACACCGGATTGATTAATTTTCATTAATTAATTATTATCAATAAGTTTTAAAAATATCCCACATCCAATGCTAAACATGTTAATTTGAATGTATTGGCTTTTCTATGTCATGTCTTATATTTTGATATTATCCCCACTAGATATAAAATGTTTCTGTAATATAACATTGTTTCCTATATTTGGTTTCACATGTGGTATTCCTTAATTAAGTAATGTAGCATATTCAGTCTTGTTTCAGTCACACATTAGTTATGGATTTCTAATTAATTCCATATTTGTTTGTCAAATTCTAGAAACAAAAAACACTCTGGAGAAACAAAGTAAAAAGAAAGTAAAAAAATATCTCAATGAGTGAAATGGGTGTCCCTCCTCTAGTGCTCAATGTGAGTATTTTATTTCAAAAATATATATGAATAACATATAATGTCAAGCGGTTAATTTTGTTTTTAACTTTTAATCAGGATCTACGAACATAGCGCTGGTTGTTCACTGACCAGCCAAGTGGTTCCAGTTCTTAGAATATAGATTTGAGGGGGGTGGGGGTGGGTGGGGGGGTACTACAATTAGGTGCTCTTTTCATGACCCATCCTCGGGGCCTGTGCCGTGACTACCCCAAGCCCACCTTCCATAGGCAAGGGGCTGGCGACTAGCACCAAGGCTTAATTCCCGGTAAAAAGGGAAGGCATTGCCTTTGGAAATTAAACAAACAACATAGAGAAAGCAAGCAGAAGTAAGCACTAAGTAAAAAATGGGTACAATAGTAAGTGCGGAAAAGTAAGTGGGCCAGAATACAAACCCAAAGTGAAAGTAAAGTACAACTGAAAAAGAGAATACAACAACAGAAAAGTAAAGCTACAGCGTCGAGCCATCCACTGGAAGTCCCACCTGAAGGTTGGGTATAGATAGCCTCCACAACTCCTCGGATCCAGCCATCCGCTCTGAGTACGCATCGCCCAGTGGTCCACCTCCAGGTACCGACCTGCTCCTCGTGCCTTAACTACGATCAATGCTGTCCGTCATCTACAACCAACACAATGTAGTGCAGGCATAGCCTGTGCAAGGGTGAGTATAAGATACTCACCAGGGACCCCAAGACCTCATAAGGTCTCCCAGAATCCACAGAGGATAATCCACAAGGTAAGATACAATCATGAAGTAACATCCGACACCACTTAGGTATATGCCCATAAATACACCTAAGTCATCAATTCTCATTCGACTCCAACATCTGAGCCCAAGTACAACCCAGTCCACATAGGAAAACACAACCAAATCAACACAAGAACGCATAACGTAATCCACACAGGATATCAAGTCAAACTTAATGAAGATAAGGATTGAAAATCAAGACTCATCTCACACAAGTATTTTATTCATGATGTCAAAACCACGGATGCTGGAGAACTCCTCCTCCGTCGAGTAGAGAGGGCCTGATACTGCAACCAAGCGAGCCGAAATCCTCCTCTGTCGAGTACAAAGGGCTTGTCGCTACAACAAAGCGCGCCGAACTCCCCCTCTGTCGAGTATAGAGGGCCTGCCGCTACAACCAAGCGCACCGAAATCCTCCTCTATTGAGTACATATGGACTTCCGCTACAACCAAGCACGCCGAACTCCTCCTCTGTCGAGTACAGAGGGCCTGCTGCTACAATAAAGTGTGCTAGACTCCTTGGACTGTTGTAGTACTCCACCTGTCCAGTACTATGGGACTACTGCTACAACCAAGCGCTTACCACCATGGGTCTGCCTCTACAACCAAGTGATCCCCCTCATTGGTTCCAAAGGTACTCCTTCTGTTGAGTACCACGGGTCTGCCGCTACAACCAAGCGTTCCTCCCCCGTGGGTCTGCCGCTACAACCAAGCGCTCCTCTGTCGTGGGTCTGCCACTACAACCAAGCGCTCCCCCTCATAGTCTTCATAGGTAATCCTTCTTTTGAGTACCGCGGGTCTAACACTACTACCAAGAGCTCCTCCGCTGTGGGTCTGCCGCTACAACCAAGCGCTCCCCACTGGGCTATCCGAAACACACTGAGTCGATAGATCAGCAGTCGTCAAGTCTCAGCCAGCTACTAGGTCTCTGCACTCTGCTAGATCGTCACCGGGAGGGTCCGCTCCATGATCTACTGGTCGATACTCCAAGTATCACAAGGTTCCATGAAGAAGTATCTCAAAGTACCGCCTCATCATAGGGGTCTCAACACAACAGACAGCGTGTCAATCGGACGCCCGATCTATGAGTTATTAGCTTTTTCGTCCCAGGGTCCCGGTTGGTTCGTGTGAGAACCAACCCGGCCATATCTCGACCCAACCCCGAACATGCATAGGGTATGCTCATAGGGACCGTTTGTCGACGTGATCCCCAACGGCGTTGACTGTTCGTCAAACGGATGTCCGGTTTGAAAGTTATCAGCCTTTCCGTTCCAGGGGCCCGGTTGAATTTTGGGTATAATCCAACCCGACCATTAACCAACTGAATCCAAAACTCAGGAGAATCATTTTAAATGTTCCGTCTCATCAGGAGGAATCCAACAAAGTTAACGGCACATCAATTGGACGTCCGGAGCTCGAGATATAAGCGTTTCCGCTTCGAGGGCCCGGTTGGTTTCGTATACGAACCAACCCGGCCGAACCCAAAGTACTCTGAAACCTTGAGTGTAGTATACCAAAACGACTGTAGCAACCCAGGGATCACTACGAAACTGACGGTGCGTCGATCAGAGGTCCGTAGCCCATGTTATGGGAAATTGACCGAAATAGTCCGAAAATGGGGGGTCTGGGCCCGGACCGACCCGGAGGGGCGCGGCCCGGCCCGGCGGGGCACGGCCCGGCCCGGCCTGGGCACGGCCCGGTCTGGCGGTCCAGCCGGGCGGCTTGAGCATTTCGCCCGAGCGGTGCGGGGTGGCACGCTGCCCCCCGCCAGCATGAAACTGCGGCACCATGGGGGGCCGTTCCTAGTCAACGGACGCAGCCGAGCGCCGCGTCCCATCTCCCTTGGTCCCGCGCGGTCGCGGGACCAGTGGCTTGCCACAGTGGCTTCAGCCGTGGCGGCCCTTCCCGGGGGCACACCGGGCGCCGGTGCCGGCCGCCGCCTCCGGTCGCCAGCGGTGTTTTCCGCGGACCACCGGATGAGCTCCAGTGGTCGGATTTGCCTACCGTCTTTGCCAACGGCCCTCTCAGGACCGGTCCTTCATTGCGAGGACCTCACAATTCCCGTGTGGCCTACTTCATCGCCACCCACCGATCCACACACCAAGAATGAAGAGACGGTGGGTTTGGACTTGTTCGTTGGTCCGCACCCACTGCGTTAGCAGTTTAAAAAGGCATTCGAAAAATTTTAAACATATGCCGAGGGTATAATCACATAGATTAAATTGAAAAAAAACCCCTACCTCGTCAAATTCGTTGAGCGAGGGTTCATCGCGAAAGAGCACATTGTGGAAGAAGGCGTCGTGGAAGGGGGATCGCCGCGTCTCGGAGAAGGAACGTCACAGAAGAAGCGTCGCGGAAGAAGTGTCGCGGAAGAAGCATCACGGAATAAGTGTCGCAGAAGGACCATCGTTGGCATTGCGGTACACGACGTCTCGTAGTCGATCTCTGAGGATTTGGCGTTCTTCATCGGAGATCGGTGCATTCTTCGCATTCTTCATCGAAGAAGAAGTATTTTCTCCAAATCCTCTCCACGCAACAAGTTCCAACCCAAATAAAATAAGTGTTGTCTTATTTTATTAACACTCAAACAAACTCTTTGAAATTCAAAAATAAAAGAAACGATCAATTAATTGAGGAGTTTAAAACCACCCAATTAATGAGGTGTTTAATATCCAGATTAAACGCAAGAGTTGACTTCATTAAAAAGGGGATACAGGTGTGTTACTTAAGAATAAAAGAAACAGTGGGGCTCGTGTGGGCCCCACCTCACAAATATCCTACCAAGTGGGTATGATATTGTGGGTCCTACATCATCCACTTAACATAGGTTAAGCAACTTAAAATAAAATAAATTGGTTGCACCGTTTTATTTTATTCATTTACTTAACCCAAAAAATTTAAAAACCACACCCGATCAAATGAAACTCTAGAAAAGGTGTTCCTAAGCAATTACCAGCGCTGCAAATCCATCGGTGCCCTCAAAATTCGATTCCGAGAACCGGTTCAAAAGTTAGAAATAACCCGCTCGTTCGTTCACTGAACGTACCCAAGCTAAACTTCGGAAAATGATTCCATGCACACCGGGCCACGGAATCAGGTGCTGTTAGAAACTGCATTCTTGTAAAATTCCAAAGAAAATTAAGAAAAAATATTTCCCTTGAATTTTTACGGGTATTTACAGCTCTAGTCGGCATGACTTATCACACCCCATCCCTCCCTCTGATGTACCATTTAACACAATTTCTGATCTCGCATTATTCTTACAGACATCCATGATATTTATGCCACCTATATTTTCACCTCTAATTTCATTTGAGCCTCATTGCCTCTCTTTCCTATATCCATCGATGATTCGTATTCCTCAACCTTATTAGGAATTTAAACAATCATCTATTCAATCATATTTTTCTTATAATTCCTTCTCCCTAAGCTACTACATTTATACTTCTTCGATTGCTGCTACGACACCTTCTGACCTTACAAAGCATAAACTTGGACCCACTACATCTTTACAGGTTGGTGTTCCTTTATTTACTAGGGATCCATCGAAGCCCATTGATCATACTACCCTTGGAATTTTATAAAACCCTAGTAATTTTTTTATCATAATCTATTTTAATTATAAGATGTATTGATATGATATTTGTTTTTCTTCATTAACTGCTGGATCTACTGATAAATAGCATGGGTGTATATTCATGTGTGCGGTGTGGAATCGCCTCACATAGCTGATGGTGGAGTATAATGAATACAATAATATTTTTGGAAAATAGGATAAGAATGTTGGAGTTTTTTGGTGATGCTTTCCAAATACACTGACATCATTCCCGCCCATCCACCCTCCTAGTGACACTTACCAAATAAATTAATGGATAATACTTGGGCACAAATATGGGTAAACAAATTCACTAGATTTAATGTCATATTATTATTGTATTTATTTGAATTAATATTTTGGTTTTAGATTCATTTTAATTTTCCCGATGGGGAGGCTGTGAGACCGTCATGAATTATGGAATTAGGTGAGATTTAGAGAGGCTATAAGAATTCATTGTATAGTGGCCATCATTATAAAGTTGGAATGGATTTAGAAGCAATACCTATTATGTATGACTGCATTGTATAATATTATCAGGAAATGATTACTCATTGGATGAGTGTCGAGTTCAAGGTATTAATCAAATTTAGGTATTTAAAATGAAAATTTCTATGATTTTCATTAATAGTTAATTTTTTATTAATTATTTTAAAAAATTGTTAGGAAAAAATAAAAAAACAAGGATGTTATGGCATACACACACATTTTCGGGCAGAATACGATGTCATACCACCAGAGGAAGTATGTAAAACACTTAATTAGATGGAATTAATTTTTTATATCTCATGAAAATAAGGGGTTTAATGAGCTTACAAATTATCTTTCCAAAAAATTACCTCAAGTTGTAAAGGTTCTAAGGGTGTACCCTAAAATATATTAAACACTTTGATAATAAATTTCTTCATATATTTTACTACTTTGATATAGAGTTATTCAACTCTTTTAAATGTCTTATTCTCCTCATACTCACCATAGTGTGAATAGGTTCTATCAAAAGAATTTTACTAAAAACCCCATATAAGAATGAAAAACAAGTATTCCATGGTGCATCTCGAGAAGCCTTGTAAACTAAATTCAAATTAAAAAAACATAAAAATAATTAATAAAATCAATGATGATAATATTATAACCGTGAACAAAAATTATTTATTGGCTAGACTGAATGTAAAACAAGTAGGTTCAATCCAAAACTAAAAACAACACTCAAAGATCATAAGATTTCATGTATGATAATAAGTTTTTAAAGTGATTAATGTATTTTATTGAGACATTGTAATTCTATCATCATTTTTATTCACTCAACGTAAGCCTTTTCATTACCAATATAATAATTTTACAATTAGTATGTTTTTGACTTTCTCCAAGGTGAAAATTCATGTTTTTAAAAATTGAATATTATGATGAAATTAATTCATACAATTCTAATGTTTTTTCTTAGTGATTAAAACATAATTAGTCGATTGAAATTAAATAAATGTAAAGAATTTATGTTACCAATATGTTTAAATAGACCGAAGTAAATTAAAAATTATTTCTTTTCCACATAATTTAATATTTCGATGATATCTATAATAAAAATCATATTTGGTTTAATTATCATTACTGGGACTGAAATATTTTTTCCCTATTTGATTTTAATTAATCAAAAAATGAATTATGTTACTTCTGTTAAGAACATTATGTAATTTTATAAATTTGAATATCTTCTTTCATTTCAATCTATTATTTTTGTTATGGTGATAAATTGTTTTCTTATGGTTGGGTTTTATACCTATTTATTCTTTGAAATTGGTTATGCAATTATTCAACTTTATGAATGCAGTAATGAAATTTTTTATATTAATATAATTACTTTTCAGATGAATCATATGAAAATCATCACATTTTCGTACCTGATGATTATCCCATGTTGATACTGCCATGATCAAGTGATTAGTTTTTCACTATTAAATCATTTTTTATTATTGTTATTAGAATTGGATATTGAATATTTTGTTTTTATTTTTTTTCTATGATTAAAAGTAGCATAATAATGTTATTATATAGGGTGTCTTTAAATATTGAAGGATGCGTGCCTCAATAAAAACTATTTGCCTCGAGCAGAAAAGAGAAAGATGGAAATGTGGTAAACGAACAGATACAACATTGAATTTTATGTTTTAATTTGTTGATTTCAATTTTTATTACCTATTCTTAACTTAATAGTCTATTTATATTTGTAAAAGTATGACTTAGAGGCCCTTGATGCTTAGGAACCTGAAAACTTTGGACCAAACTATCAATTACATCATGTTTTGGGAGATGAGAACCATGGAAGAGTACACTGCTAACCAGGGAAGAGTATTGTCCTGATGAGGTATTGACCCACTTTAGATGTAGGTTCTAGTAATAATTATTCAGAATGGGTAGCACAGGATAAGGAAAAGGCAGAAAACGCCTAAAAAGGGCCACATAAGTGGAAGAGTGGGATGAAATGGCAAACACTAAATTTTTGAAATTGATGGAAGTGTTATGTCCATCACTTCCACCAGAGACTGTTGTAGCATGTAATGCATATATATCGAGGATGCATATGTTTTATATTGCACTAGGAAGTATTTATAGTGGTCTCCGAGATGATGATGTTCTTGGAGATGGCAATGATGAGGATAATCATGAGGAAGAGGGTGAGGATGATGGTGAAGAAGAGGGTGAGGATGATGAAGAGAAAGTGAGTGGGGATGAGGATGAGGATGAGGATAACGATAAGAATGAGTCTGGTAATTATGATGAGGATGACGCTGACGATAGTGATAGTGATGGGGGATATATTAATCCATTACATTTGTGATTGATTTATGAAATTTATTGTTTGATGATTTGGTGTGAATGAATATATATGATATTTTTTATGTTTTTTTATAATTGGTTAAATGAATAATTTGATTTCAAATTTATAGGTGGTCTATTATGTTGATTATGCCCATTGGAGTGTGCATTCTAGGTGAAAGTGTTCTATTTAGGTTGTTATATCTGTTTTTATTGTAGTGTTCTGTGCAGGTTCTTTCTGTGCATTGTAGGTGTAGGTTGTTTTTTTTTTGGTTATTTTTGTACATTTGAGTTGGAGGTTGTCTATTTTTTATTTTATGGGGATGGATTCATTGAGCGGGCATCTATAGGATGTCTGTTTGTGATTGTAGGTGTGATGCTGCAATGTTGTCTATTTTTTATTTCTGGTGAGATGCTACATTGTTATGTGGTTCTTATTATAGGTGGGATGGTGAATTGTTGTGTGTTGGATGTTTAATTGTTGTGTGTCTTTGATTTCAGGTGGGATGATACAATGGATTGGGTAGTAAAGTGTTGTCTATGGGATGTTTCATTGTTTTGTGTTTTTGATTGTAGGTGGGCTGGTTCAGTGGAGTTGGATGGTGCAGTGGAGTAGATAGTAAAGTGAGAGGCTGCTGGTGAGGTGGGGGGGGTGATGTACAAATAGTTCCATAACCATTGGTATACATATTCCCTGCTCCCCTATACCAATTGTTCAAATAGAACCATTATAATATTCTTATCTGAATGGGTTCATACCACTGGGATAGCTTCATCCCAATTGGTTGAACCATAGATTTGCCTCTATTCCATTGATTTTAAACCATTGGAATATATCTATCCCAACCCCTATACCAATGGTTCATAGTGAACCGTTGGCATATGCCTCTCCCAATGGTTCGAACCATTGTTTTACCTATATTTGAATGGTTGTATACCATTAGAATATATCAATCCTAATGGTTTATAGTAAACTATTAGGTAAGAAAAATTACAACCAGCCTATACCAACAGTTCACTATAAACAATTGGTATAGGGATATCCCATCAGCTAGTATTCCAATAGTTCTTGAAAACATTGGGATTGGCTATCCCAACAGTTTCAAGGCCTATCCCAATGGTTTCAAACTATCGGGATATCCATGATTTTCAGTACTGAGAACTAATGGAGTTAAAGAAACTACTACATGATCTGTATGATTAGGTACTTATACAACCTACTGTTTCACCTTATGGATCCGCTATTCTTTTAGTTAATAATAAATATGGATATATAAGTTTATTAAGTGATTATAGGGAAATAATTGCATTTACTATAAAGAATATGTATCATATGCCTCACATTGATGAATTGTTCAATCAAATTTATAGGGATCAATATTTTTCAAATATTGAACTTTATTATGGGTATAAAAAATTATGACTAAATAAGGAATATATTATAATAACCACATTTCATATGAGGTATAGACATTATGAGTTTACAATTATTCATTTCATATTGACTAATGCACCCACTATTTTTATGGATTTAATGAACTAATTATTTATAGAATATATTGATAATTATGTTTTGGTATTTATTGATGATATATTTTTGTACTCTAAAATATATTAGGATTATGATAATCACTTGTCGATCATTCTTGAGACTCTGTTATAAGCGGAATTTTAGAAGTGTGAATTCTAGATTTAGAATGTTTCTTTTTTGGCCATATTTTCTCAATGGATGGAATATCTATTGATACCACAAAGAAAAAGCTAGTAAAAGAGTGGAATACACCAATAAATATAACCAAGTAATATAGTTTACTTGGACTGTATTCTTACTATCAATGATTTTCTCAAAAATCTTTCTGATTGGATAATGAATTAACCAATATTACTTATAGAGGGGTAAAGATCACATGGACAATGTAATGGGAAGAATTTTTTGAAGAATTGGAGGAGTTTGGAGAATGTTCTAATTTTCACTCTATCATTAGGAAATGACATATTTATGATATAAAATGATGCATTGATGAAGGGACTTGGTTGTTTCCTTATCTAAATGAAAAAAGTTATTACCTATGAATCAATGTAGTAAAAGACTCATGAACAGAACTATATAAATCATGATATTAAATTATAATCGTTAATTTTTTCTTTGAAGATAAGAATAAATTATATCTATAGTGAAAATGTGAGATATAAATATACCATAAGATCCTATAGTGAATCTTTTGATAGAAATAGATCGATATGAGGCAACAAAAATGACTCAAACTACTCATGGATACTGATTTCTCAATAAAATAATAACTATGGAACGAAAATTAGATAATATATATTTATATTTCTGGAAATATAATAGAGTGATTACCAAAATGAGGTTTGATAAGGATCCCTTGTACATGGATTTAGTAATTATCGATATGTGAATTATTAAGGTAGAGGAAACAGCACTCATTTTTCAAATGATTTCCAAGACAAATTTATATGAAATGATAAAAAGTTCTCATCCTACTACTACTACTAAAGTTAAATTTTTATTAAAAATACACTTTTGTGGAAAAGTGATAAAAATTTCTCATCGTCATGATGATATTTTTCAAAAGAAAAAATAATTTTGTGAGTGATAAGAAATTGGTATACTTTTTAGATGAAGATGGAATTTTAAATTTTTAAAGAGGATATGGGTTTCATCTATACCTAAGTTGGAAATGAAATTATTAGATGATGATTATAGATTTTATTTTTTTATACATATTGGTAGAAGAAAGATGTATATGGATTTTATGGAACATTTTTTGGTGAGATAATATGAAGTGGGAAATTTCTGACAATCTTTCAATATGTTTTATTTTTCAATTGGTGTAGGTTGAGGGACATCATCCTAGAGGATTCATGCAACCTCTAACTATTCTAATTTGGAAATGAGATGAAATTAATATGGAATTTTTCAATTTATTACCAAAGGCACATATAAATAATGATCAAATATGGTTTATTTTGTATCGCCTTACAAAATATATACATTTCCTCATTATAGAGAAGGTTTAACTTTTGAGAACCTTAAAAGAATATATATTAATGAATTTGAAAGACTTCATGGTGAACCTATTTAAATTATGTCTAATTGTGATATTTGATGTACATATAAATTACGGATAAGTATTAAAAAGGATCTCAATATTGAGATTCATTTACACACATTTTATCACCCTCAAATAGATGAAAAGACTGAAAGGACTATTCAAACATTATAAGAAATTCTATGTTCATTATCACTTTAATTCCAAGGTATGTGGGACCATTATTTACCATTGGTAGAGTTTTACTATAACAATAGATTCTATTAATGTATTCAAATGGTTTCATATAATTAATTATATGGTAAGAAATATCATACTCAAACTTTTTGGGATGATGTTGGTGAATGAATGTTTATGGGGCCAAAACTTTTTGAGGTGAAAACAGTGAAGGTAAAGATGATTCAAATCCATATTAAAGTAGACCAAACCAGGAAAATGAGAATTGTTGAAAAACAAATAAATAATTTTGAATTTCAAGTAGGAGATTTTTTTCTTCTAGAAATTATCCCATTGGAAGGGTGTTATAAGGTTTGATAATAAAATAAAACTTAGCCCCAGGAACAACAGACCTTATTAAATTCAAGAAAGAATTTGATTAGTGGATTACAATTTTGAAATACCACAAAGAATTTCAAAAGTATATGATTTTTTCCATATATATTTATTGAGGATGGACATGCTAGATCCAAAACATGTTCTCACCTATGGAAAACTACAATTTGAACATGATTTATCTTACAATGAAGAGTCTATCTAGATTCTGGACATTAGAGAACATGTGTTGAGGAATTGGATGACACAACTGGTAAAGGTAATTTAGAGAAATCATAAAATAGAAGAGGAAACATGGGAGTTTGATTAAATTATGATTAAGAACTAATTAATTTTTTCCCTGAGTTGAAATTATAGATATTTTTAGGATGAATTTTTTTAAAGGAGGGAAGAATGTAACACATGAGGTTTAATTAGAGAAATCTTTTCATTTTAAAGAAACAATAGAAAAATACACATAGTTTTTTTTAAGAATTTGGTAATAAAATATATTATAAAATTTCATGAATTTAATTTTATTTAATTAATTTATTTTTTGGATAATCATATTAATATTAACTTAGGTTGAATTTTGTGGGATTTTTCTAAAATGAATGACTTTTAATAATTAATAAAAAATAATAATTTTTTAAAAAATATAACCTCTTTTCATTAAATAAAGTAATTTAAAAGTATCATTATATTTTGGATTTATTCTTAAATATAAATATGATCCATTTTATCTATAATAATCCAATCAACAATTTTCATTATTTTTATATATGTTAATTTTTATGCTTAAAAAATCATTTTCTGAAAAACTATTTGTCATTGAATTTTACACATTTATATTTAAATTAATTTGTTCGACCTATAGATAAAGAATCATGAAAGACGGATAGAATATTTATGATCATGAGATCCAAATTTTCTTAACATATCCCTTTTTTAGGTATTACGAATAATAACCATGGTAAAATTTATCACATCAGTTAAGGGAAAATTTGGTAATTATGTTTAAAAATGATGTGATAAGCATTAAAAATAGACCCAACACTTGAATTTATTTCATTAGATGAGAATAAATCTTCTATATCCATTACAAATTATAATATATGGAATTTTGTGCCATTTTACCTTGGTAATGAAATTTATATTATGTTAAATAAAGAAAATTCCAGACTACCATGATCTTGGTTTTAATTTATTTTATATGTCACATGAGGATAAATAAATGTTAATAATGAATAAAAAAGTTTATTTTGAACATAATTTATTTATTTTTTTGTAACTTTATTTTTAATTTTTAATAATTGAATAATTAGCTTAAATTCTTATGCAATACTGACATAATGCTTGGCAAGCAGTAGAAAAATTTGGTAAATATTTTTGAAAACTCTAAAATTAGTTTTTTGTGACTAAGTTATGGTGTGCCCTGAATTTTATTGATATATATTATGTATTACATATGTTTTTAATTTATATGTTATAATTACATATTTTACTTTAAATTTTTAAATTCAAATTAAATGAATAGTTTCAAAAACAACTTTAATGATATTTTATAAAAAATAACATTTTATTATATTATTTAAAAATCATAAAAACTTGAAAGAGTACAATTAGGATCATAAATGGTAAAAAATATCATAATTTTTCATTTATGATCAAATTATTACCATTTAAGTAAAATTTTAACCCTTTAAGACTGAAAAAGATATTACTGGAGTAATGGTTAAAATTGTTTAACGATAAGGTTAAACCAAAAGTAAAGGTTTAAAATAACATTTCAACCAATAAATATCTTATTAGTTGAAGGTATTTAAACCATATCCTATCTTGTTTTGGAAATTATGGCCACATTATTCCTATTTCACATGAAAATGAATTTATTATATTTGAATCTTTTTATTAATTCCATGTGTTTCCTTTCATTCACTATAAAAGGTATAACATCTCTTATCTTCTTTACAAAAGATAGAGCCTCTTATATCAACAAAAACCTACAATAAAATCTTTTAAAAATCCTTATCTATGTTTTTTAGGTTCTCTTATTATTAAAAGATGATTCCTAGGCCCCCTAAGAGGATATATAAAGGAAGTCTACTAAATATGAGGTAATCATCTTTATCGAATATTTCAAGATTATTTATTCTTGAACTTACTCTTAATTCAGTGTAACCATTATAAAATAATGAATACAATATCATAAATATACTTATATGTTATTATTATTATTGGAAAACCATTTCCATCACCTTTTCATCCTATTACAAGTGAAAATATCACTCGTGTGTGTGTACAACTTGTCGTCTCCACATAGCGATGAATTTTTATTTTCATCATCATTTCACTTAAATGGTTATAAATATCGAACTAATTTTTATATATGTTTTTTATGAAATACTTATTATTTTTTATTTATAATTTAATATCTAATTTCATACATTTCAATCCATTAGAAAATTATAATGTCGCTCAAGTGTATGTGTATACTACCACCTTCACAAATCGATGCGATCTGTTTCTCATTTCCAAATTAAATGGATGGTAATGAGGATATATTTAATGTATATAAATGATATTTATATCATGATTAAAATGTGAATAGATAAGAGAGCTCTTCCAACCTATTCTTTGGCATTGTTTGGACATGTATGGTTTGGAAGGCTCTTGGGGATTTCTTTGAAACCATTTCTTCGAATGAGACATTATCCTCCTTTCTTATCAAGTGGTATTATGGATCTGAGGGCGGAGTCCCTAAGAGATTTTACTATTTGTTTTTGATGCATGTGGGGTGTTGGTGTCTTTTCAGACGAGGAATATAGTCAAGTATGAGGGTGTGGTAGTCTCGGCTTTTGTTATTATTGGATGGTAAAAAAATTGGTTATTGGACTTGAACAAGGTAGTGATGTATTGGAGGGAGGAGACTTCCTTTCATTGGTTTCAAACTAGTTCCAGTGAGGTCTTTACCTCCAGTAATAGGAAGGGAAATTGGGTATGATGGAGACCTCTCTAAGGTGGCTTGAAACTCAATACAAATGGATCTTGTGTCCAGGAGTGTATACATGGAGGATGTGTGGTGAGGGATAGTAAAGGCTCAGTTTTCTTAGAATTCCCAGCCATACTGGGCCATGGATCTTCCCTTCAAGCAGAGGTAATGGAAATGCTTACTGGGCTCAAAATTTTCTTTTAGTAGGGGTTGGAGGTATCCAAAATTGAAAAAGACTTCTTAATTGTCTACAACTCCTTGTAGGAGGATGGTGAAGTTCCTTGGTCGTTTATCTATGTCATAAGGATATGTGAAAGAATAATCAAGAACAACGTCTGAATTCTTCACACCTAGAGAGGGGAAACAAGGTTGCTGACTACTTGGCCTCGGTGAAATTTAATGGCATTAAGAAGGTGTTTCTGCACTCTACGACAAGTATTAAACATAATGTGATTGACTTTATTAAAGGGGATGCTTTAGGGCTTCACCATTTTAGGCCCCCGTAGTTTCCTCTTTAGGGAGGGGGTGGGCGAGGGGCTTCCTTATGTGATTATTTTTTGTATTTTTCATTCCTATTTATAGAATTACATTATGATAATGATATTATGATTAATATTATGTATATTATGAATCCATAATCAATGTACAAGGACCTTAAATTCCGTCATAATACATGTATGAGAAAATAAAGTTGTTAACACCCGAAACAATGATAATAATGAAACATTGTCAATGAATAAGTGATATATATTATAATAAGATCATATATAATATTTTAAATATTAATAATATTATATTATAAATTAATAAAACAGTTAAAACCATTATAATGGAGGTTAAAACATGTTGAACTAAGGGGAAACACGTCAATTTCCACTACTTTGAGACATATTTGGTATTATGCACCAATATAATTTTATTTGGCACATATAATAACCATTTAAAGTATTTAACATGGATATATACTTATAAACTTTGATTAATATTTCAACTCAATTTTATTATTTTAATGGGTCATAATTTAGAAGTTACTAAAGTGGTAATAATTTAATTTACAATATCATTTTTGAGATTACTCCAATTTTCATTAATGGAATATTATTATCTACGCATCATAAAAATAATATATTTTCTTATTATATAGATATTTATGGTGTTTACACATTTTTTTATAACTTTTTATCTCTTTTTAATTTAGAGGAATAAATGAAACATTTAAATGAAAATTCAGTCTTATTTCTTTTATTAATTGGTTATATTTATATTCCATGTCAATATTTATAAAAACTTTTTGAAAAAAAATTCATTTTAATTTAATCAAATGATTAATTAAGGAAATTTTATACCATACTTTAATTTTTAAATGGTTTGAAATTAATATTTACAATTGTTTTTTGAAATGTGCTTTTCAACCTTCTTTTACAATAATTCAAAATGAATCTTTCATTTTAACAAATACGACGTTAACATATTCTCCTACTACTATAACCATTATACGTTATTTAACTTCTTTTATAAGTTTTCAATGGTTCTTAAAAGAAAAATATTTAATAAAATCATATTTTTATATTTTTCTTCCGTTTATTTAATTGAAATTATTTTATAACAAACCCTATATTTCTAATGAACTGATGGTCATCTTTTAACCCTTATTATTTTTTTGGAAATTAAATTTCTTTTGAAACATTAAATATATGTTGATCAGTGTACATTAAATTTATATTAAATACCCATATTAATTGTATCATGTATATTATTATTTTCTAAACCATATACCATTTCTATATAGGATGGTTTACCAAGAATGTTATTTGATTAACTGTTGGAAATATTGGTATTATGTATTCTTTAATCAATAAAAATATTTTTTGGTAAGGAATATTTTTCATGAATTAATTTGATCGTTAAATATTTGATTAATTCATCAGACATGAAGTGATATGTTGAGCCCAAAATTATATATCCCCTCAATGCATCAAAAATAATCATGAGAAAAATCAATTGGATAACCTTATTAAATGGGGGTTTTTAGTGTATCCCTACATAATATTTAAAATATCCTGGAATAAGGTATTGAAAGAATGAATATCAAGATATAATAAATCATGATGTCTAACATTATTCATTAAATTCATTGAGAATTCAGTAATTATTATTATCCATTATATTATTTCAATTGATACTATCTATAGATGCATTTGATCCTCATGTTATCGATTAAATGGAATGTGGTTTATGTTATTTACCTTTCCATATTGATTAAGCCTTATTTACTCATAATATATTCAATTATATATAACCCTTAATATGTATTTGAGATTAGATTTACTTTTTTTCCATTTACCTATTATATGAAGAATAAATCTTTGAATGAGTTTCAAGGTTTTCAAACATTTTTTATGTCTTATATTTTATTTACAATGTAAAATGGAAATCCGATATGTATTGGGTTATTCAATTCTACTAAAATAATAGGTCCTTTGGGATGAGATCCCTTATATATTATACCAATATAAATAATTAGTCTCTAGATCTAGGTTATTGAAGTTGGGGTTATTGTAATTCGTATCATAGGTAGTTTAATAGAAACCTTTGGTTCTAGATTTTAAGAATATGTAGGTAACATGAGAAATATGATAAAATATTCTATTATTTCATAAATATTTCCATTAGAGGGATTTTTTATTTCATTGATCAATATTCATGTCGATTATTAGATAACGTAGTGTGTTCCCTTATATAGAATGGTGCCTGATGAAATAAAGAAAATTAACATCTATGGTCAATGTTGGGATTTCCCTACAGAGAAATCCAATACAACTGGTGTTGGAGATGAGAAAATCATGGATGTATTAGGTTATCTTTCCCAAGATATGACTAATAACCTTATACATATAGAGTGAAATGATGTTCCATGGAATGATTAACCTATATTGGATAATTTCATGTGACCAGAACCTCTATATTTTAATAGAAATATTAGTCTATTGGTATATGAAAAATGTATTAAGTATCTTGAAAAGCTATTTTTGGATTTGGGAATTAATTGAAGATACATTATTGTGTTGGTGGTGTGTCGTCTTAAGGGTGATTCTGATCAATGATGGTGTTGATATTTAACACTAGGCACGAAAAAGAAATAAAACATTTGTAATGGAGATATATTAGTGTAACATTATTTGAAAAATATTTCCATTGTGTGAAACAGTATGAAATGAATATAATGTTATAGAGCTTAAATAAATATGAAGATATAAGTTTCATAGAGTATGAGGATACCTTTTCAAGAAAATACAGGTATACTGCAAATTATATATGTAATTTAGAGCGTAATATTAACCATTTCATTGATGGATTTAAGACATGCCTATAAAAGGAACATTTTTCTCAACCATTTTAACTATATGTTGAAGTAATATTATGTACCAAAAAAATAGTGAATGTAGTATTTAGATCTTATATCATCATGGGATATCAAGATAAGAATAGGCCATTGGACCACTAATAAAAAGGTAAAACATCAAATAATATGAAGGGAACAAAGCACTTTCCATTATGTGAATTGTATAGAAAGAAATAACATGGAGATTTTTGAAATGTATGAGAGTTTATTAAAAGTGTAGAGAAAAGGTTCATATAGATAATGAATAAAAGGGGGAAAAACCAATGATTTCCAATAGTAACCTGACCCCAGAAGTCTAGATCTGGTGTCTACTAACAATACATTGACATGATTACATGGAATCAAATCCTGAAGGACCAAATTGTTTAGTAGTCTTGGTAAACTAGATACATACATGAGTCCTGTATTAAAAATAAACACACTAATTATAATATAAATTGTTTTCTTTTGAGGATAAATTTATTCCATCCAATGTGTCCCATCATATCTTTCCAAGTACACTTCTTGGATTACTGGGGAAAGGAAACATAATAAGGGTGATATCAAATGCTCGGTAAGGGTTAAGCATTACAGAATAAATAATGAATCAAAGAAAATAATAATTATGTCAAGGTAAATAACTGAACATATATTCCATATAATCAACGAACTGAATGGGTAAATAATATTACAATGTAATGACTGAAAACAAATTCCATTCAAGTAACTAGATAAAGAAAAATCAACATGGAAAGGTATGAAATTGAAACACATTCCATTTAATCAATGAAATTAAAATGAAATGTATGCTTATATATATTGAAAAAAAATCTCATGGATGAATAATAAATGAAACTAAATGAAGGAAATGATTAATTATTGGATGACTTGTTTCCTAGGTACATGGAACCATTACCATTAAGAAATTTCACAAGACGGTTTAGAATATCAGGTTAAAACCTAGATAAGAAAGATATCCAACTAAATTATCCCATGAGACAACCGATGAAATGAGGGTCTATCTATAACTAGGCCCCACCCATGTCGTACCTGTCCAAAGTATACCTCATATATTGAATGATCGATTTAACAATGTGCCTTATCAAATAATTATATGGAGTATATGATACAGATTTACTAATATTTCCCCAAATAATCAAATAACATTAAAAGTAAAACCATATGGAAAATGGTATACAGTTTAAGCAATATACATATCCATGATAAATGATATGAATAGTTAGGGGAAATTTGAAGTTCAATGATCATAGGAAATTTGATGTTTTAAGGCGGTTAACAAAAGGAATAAAATAAGTGAATGTGAATACAAACCTTGTCCAAATCAATCATAAAAAATCTAGAAGAAGAATAAGGATTATATCAATACAACATATCCCAAGTGGAGTAAAATTAAATCTTTTTTTTCATTAATTACTATAAATACTATAAAAATATCTTTTAAAAACAATTCAAAAAGAGAATATCCTTTTTTTGAAAAACCACATGAAAAAACATTTATTTAAGGATTACATTTGAAAACATTTTATTTAATAATTTTCCATTTAAACATGAAAAGAAAACTTCAATAAAATTATGGAAGGTAAATACATACATGTCGTACATTGTAAAAAAAACATTCCTTTTGTATTGTAAAAATGTTAGAAAAATTCATTGTTTAGAAAGTGAAAAGAAAATTCCTTTGAAGAAATTGGTAAAAGAAAAAAGGTTAAAAATGGCTTTATAAAATCATTTCTAAAAAGTTAATTATTTTAAATAAAATGTAGTTTTTAGGAGAAATAATGATCTTTGACTAAAGAGAGAAATGTAGTCAGGTTTTTGTAAAAACATTTTCAAATTTTTTGAGTAACAAAGAGTAGAAAAATGGTAATATTACTTGAACAGGTCATGAATAACCATAGGATAATAAAATGAAGGGTTCTATTAGAAAATTATCAAATAATTTCCTCTGATGGAAATTCAATTTTCAAAAATCATGAAGAAATTGAGATTTTAAATTGAACCCTTGAAAAGATTATAATGTGGGAGTGAGAATCAATAAATGAGTAGATTACATGTATCAAATGTAAATCTACCTATATATAGGGAAATGAATAAATAGATATTCAAATTCATTATAAACATAATCTTATAATATTAATGATAATTAGGAAGTAATATAATCCAATCAAAACAAATTGGTTTATGTAATTCGTTTCCTCTTGCTAACTTTTAACTCTAATCCACTTAAATGAAATAATTTAAATTAAAACTCAAAATATCATGAAGAATGAATGAATAATGAAATTACATGATAAATTAGAACTATGTACACCATATATAATAAATAATATTCTCAAAAATAAACTTACTATTTCAAAATAAATTTAACAATCACAAAAGGAACTGAGGTTGAAAAAATAATCACTAATAAAAATTATTGAGGATAATAATTTTTAAACATTAGAAAGTGTCCCATACCACTTTGAAACATTTGAATCATAATAACCATGAAGGATTAAAAATAAATGAAATTTATAATATAATGAGAATAAATATATTCATGATATAATGTTTCAAAGTAAGTATATACACCATATAAAAGAAATTATGTGTATAACAACAAATACATTTCAATGGAATGTAAATTGAGATGAAATCCCTTACCTTGCATTTGATTTTTGGGTGAACATCCTTTAACATCTTATATTAAGGGTTTAATAATGTTTAAAACTTATTGTAGAAGCATATTCAAATTTATTTTATCATATATGATCTTCTTATTATGTCATATTACCCGTTTGTTAATAATATTTCATTATTTTCAATTTTTGGGTGTTAATTGTCTAGTTTTTATAAAATGTTTTGAATAATTATTTGTTGATCCTATCATAGTTTTTTATATCTAGAATTTAAACCATGTTTTAATTGTCATATATATTCAGCGTATATGTATTTAGAATAATCTATAATGTTTGAAGATAATAAATGAAATTCATCGTTCATGGAGATGGTGGGTCATACATATGCATGATGGCTACTTTAATTCATTTATCATATTATAATAATTAAACTTAAATGATATATATGTATATGAAAATTATATTATCATATATATTTCATATATATTAAATATTTTTATTAAATTTATCCTTTATACATTCCATGAATAGTGTGAATGAGTCACATCGCTTTGAGGTGGGTGTAGTCCACACTTCCCCAAACGATGTTATTGTTTTTACTCAAAATGGAAATCATAAAGGAATGAGTTATAAAATAATTAAAAAAGTATAAAGGAATATAAATATAATATATAACATATATAAATACACTTTCCATTATAATTCCCAACCATGATAGGTGGTAAAGGAAAAATGAACAACTTCTTTTCATGATGTGGTAGTTCATCGTTCACATAAACAGTAAGTTCATTACCTATTAGATGAAAGTATATGAAAGATTAGGTATAAGACATAATATAAAAGCATCTATTTATATTGATTATACTGGTGATTTTATAAAATAAAGGAATAATGAGATCTGAGGGGATTGAGAATGGAAATAAAACTAATGATCTTGAGGAAAGATGTTACCTCTTAATCGGGTAACTCCTTTTGGTTTGCACCAAAGGCCTTCCATGGATGAATTTATGAATAAGTTAAAACTTATATATTGAGGTTAGGTATTTAAATAGATATTTTTTAACATCTGTTTTGATCCAAATTGGCTTCATACGTGTGAGAAAGTTGGAGGCTTGAGTTCCTTTTTATAGTGGGGGAGGAGTGACCCTCTACTATATTTTGGAAAAGGGAATTTCACAAACATTTTTCCCATTTCAAGTTGTTAAAATAATGAAAATAATTATATAAAATGGATTATAGGGTCTAAATATGTCCAAACAATGGATTTTGGACAGGTTTATAGGTCATTTTGGCCCATAAGTTTAATGTTTAGTCCCTTGTTATGTTTAATTTCATCTTAATCATTGTAATTAATTTTAATTACATTAAATAATAATTTTTATGAAAAACAAATTTTTAATAATTATAAATTGTAAAGGTTTATTATTTCAAATATGTAACCAATTTTTATAAATTAAAATCACTTAAGTGGCATAAATAAATTGAAATTTATTCTCGTAGATAGGACGACAAAGCATGGTTTTAATGGAAAAATGTTCAAAAGTTTGCTAAGTTTTTATATCCAATTTCAAAGTGAAATAGATTCAAATGACATAATTTGGATTAATTGATAAATAATATATATAATTTTACTTTAAGACCAAATTAATATATAATTTAACACTATTAATAAATTATATGAAAAAGAAGTTTTGAATTAAAATTCAGTATTTTTTACTATTCATTAAAAAATTAAACTTCACAAAAAAATAAAAAAAACTAAATCTAATCTTTTTTTTCTATTTAAAATATATATTTTATTGTTTACATATAATATTTATAAAAGATAAAAAAATTATTTAAAATAGGTTCACTATTAAAATCCTCTAAAAGCACCTTTTTAAAAATATTGGTTTTTATGCAAAATATTGAGTTTGTTCTTATATTATGCCTGTCAAATATATCAAATGAATATCAAAAAAATTATTGAATATATAATATGTATATATATATATTTCATTAATATTAATCTCGATTTGTAATTAATTTAATTTACTTAGGATAAAATAGCATTGCGAGCATAAAAATAGTTTTTTATAAAAATATTCCATAAATATTCAATTCATTATTATGTTCATTTCTAATTAATTGGTAACCAATGAATGCATTTAATATTTAGGTAAACAATATATTTTCATAAGTTTTTCAATACTCTTCAAAACCACTAATTTAACAGCTAGATTATATGTTATTATATTAAATAATATTTTAATAAAATATTGTTATTTGGTAAAACTGGATCTTTCATGTAACACAAGTCATTGAAGAAACTCATTTTTTCATGTGTCGCACAATAACATAGTATTAAGTGTATAAAAAACTAAATTATAGCTTTAGTTTATTTAAAATATTAAATATATTGTAAAGTCTCAGGACATTATATTTCCTTACATGATTGCTATTGGGTGTCAGGCATATAACAACACAAACTTTCATTAATGGAAATTCCTCTTGATCTGATTAAATATATAATTATGTAAATTTAATATATAAATGTTAACTTCATTGGTTTTATGTTTTTGGATTTTAAAATACCTTTAAGAATTGTTACTGTTGCTAATATAGCAGTTTAATAGTGATCACATGATTAGAATAAATATAGGGATTTAACAAATCCAATTTACTCAGACAAAGGAAGCGATGGCCTCATCCAGTAGACTTGCATTTTAAAAATCCAATTTGTTGGAGCTCGGAAAGGTGGTGACATCATTGGGATTCTCTCTTGACCAAGACCAAGCCGAGCTTGAACACGTTAAGCATGAGCGGAACCGACTACAGGAGAAGTGGAAGTTAATAGAGATTACCACCCGAGCGATATTATCCGAGCCACCCCAAGAGTCTGTCACCATCGCACACCTTACCCTTCATTTTTATATGGGTGTTATAAGGGGTTATGTAACAAGACTCTAGCACTATGACTATGTACATTATTTTTGTATAAATAATGTGCA
Organism: Viscum album; assembly: GCA_963277665.1. Taxonomy (NCBI): domain Eukaryota; kingdom Viridiplantae; phylum Streptophyta; class Magnoliopsida; order Santalales; family Viscaceae; genus Viscum; species Viscum album. The sequence goes on along the minus strand of OY728144.1, from coordinate 200,001,520 downwards.
TTCATCTTATTATTGTTACTTTATAAATAGTATTTAAAGAACAAATAGTATTTTTAGTTAATATTCAACTAAGAAATATATTTTAATAAATTAATGAATTTTTGAATAAAATAATATTTTAATAAAATATGATTATTATTATTATATTACTTTTTATTAAATATAAATGATCGTATAATTTTATGAATTCAATTGTAATTATTATTATGGTTTGAAAGTTATTTTTGTCAAAACCCATGAATTTTTTATAAATGTCAGTTTTTATTTTTAAAGTAAAAATTCATATATTTAGAAAATTATTTAGATAAAATGAATATTATTTTTTGAATCAGGACGTCGAAATTATCCAATGGTGATTTTTTCATAATTTTACGAGACAATCAATTTTTGGGTGAAAATTATATACCATTTGAATATATAATGGGCTTTATGACATCATAATTACCCAATAGTGATTTAATAAAATACTATAAACATTATTTTTGTCCAATATATGTTTTAAAATTAATATAATGTGATATTGAGTTTGTTGGATTTATTTTACAAAGCTTTAGTGGACCCTTCAAGGATTATAAAACATTTTGTCTTTTTAAATTGATTTCCTTGAGAGTGCGACTCACCTACACATAAGCAACCCTATTATTTTAAGAATATCATAAATTTTCCTTATAAAATATTTTTTTCCAATCCCCTTTGGAAAAATCCATGGTCAAAAAATGTGGGCTGGTTTGTGGTTTGGATTAATTTAATGTGAGGTGTCCCAAACCAAAATAATAAAGAATTCCCTCTCCTTTCCTATATAAACCCACCCAAGATTTCACTTCATCTATACTCAAAGCCTATGGAATTCTACCAACCCCTGACCTCCCCTCTCTATAATCCTCCCAAGGTGCCCCAAGACCCCAAGAAACCTCTCTCCAAGCCTCTCCCAAGCTTTTGGGACCGCACATCCAAGAAAGGGATTTCTTCTTTTCTCATTTTTGTCTAATTTTCTTTAAGTTTTTATGACATTTTATTTTCAATTATAAATGTGGGAGTATGATCTTTAACCTCCTTCATACTGCCCTATTTATTATTGGATGATGTTAGAACCATTTATCTCCCATTAATTCCTCCCATGTACACCTGTTACCATGCTGAATTTCCGTGAGGGATTTCTCTCTCGTCATTTACATGCAAGTAATTATTTTGTGTTATGCATCTAAATTCCAATATTTTTTTGGGAAATGTATCTATATTACCCCTTACTATCCATTTCATGTAAATATGATGAGACTCCACTTTCTCTCTCATCAACCATTTTTTATGAGTTCTTATTTCACACCATTATGCTGCCAAAATTACACTACGATTTTCAAGCCAATGTCATTGTGTAGTGAATAGCATGCCCATTTCTCTATCAAGGGTATTAACATTTATGAAAATTTACTTATTGATTAAAAAGATTCATGTATGTATTCCATATACCTTTATCTTTGAATAAATGATGATGATTGATTCCATATTGTATGATCCATGTGGCACACTTATGCATTAAATGAAATGTTTAAAGGGGGTGCGCCCTGATAGCACTCCAATGCATTGGGTAAAGTATAGTATCATGATACATCATGTGAAATGGATATTGACTCATGATAATTTAAGTGAAATGATATTTTACTCATGATTCATGTGCAATGAGGGTTTACTCATGCTCCATGTGCAGTGAGCCTTGGCTCATGCAAATTCCATGTTAAGTGTTGTTGTCACATTTCCATGTTATAATTATCACGATTTATCATGATTTTATACACAAGATTATCTTGTGCTCCGTTGATATGCCTATTGTCTAACATTATTGTATTCATAATTTTATTCCTTGTTTATTCCCTTACTGTGCTTTATATATCACCCTTTTCTTATGAATGTCCTCAATTTATCCCATGCAATGCTAAGTATGAGGGAATGTAGTGGTCATGTAAAGGAAGTTTTTAAAAAAGACGTTTTATTTCATGTTTTATGTTGTTATGTAATGTTCCTCCTCCCCAAAGACACCAAAATTCTCGATCTACTATGTTTTATAGAGTGAAGAGTTTTTGTAATAAATCATGTTTTAGTGTGTAATAAAGAACAAGGTTGTCATAAGCCATGCTATCGAATAAAATGTTCCTAATTTTGATTTCTGGGGTGCTAAATTTTCAATTATTTAATATTATATAAATTGGAAATTATTTAAACTAATTTCAAAAGATTTAAGGGTACTAATCAAAGAATATTATGAGGGGAGAAGGCTAATATTATGTGATCACTACAGTTGTGGTTGATGTTCCTAAAGATATAGTGGAAGGTACTTTAATCATAACCTCAAATTTATCTAATGCTTTATTTTATTCTAGTTTTTCAAACTCCTTTATATATTCCATATTTTATAAGGAAATTAGATATTTCCATGGAACCTTAAAAATAGAGTTTTTAGACAATTATCCTAGTGGAAATCTCACCGCAACAAGTATGTGTTACCTAGTTCCCATTATAAAACATAAATGAACCAAATTGGAAGAATTGATTATTATAACTATGGTTTAATATTACAAATTCCTTGGTATGGAATAAATTTCAAAATATAAAGAAAAATTTTATTTCTAAGAGAAGAAAATTAGGATTCATGATAAAGATATAGAATTCCATGGAATAAGAAGGAAGACTTCGTCATCTGATTCATGTATAGATCTTCCACCAGTAGCTCTTCTAAATGCGAATCACTATAAGAAAATGACCATTTCACTGAGGGTTTTTTTTGGAAATGGAGGCGTTTTAAACTACCACCACATGATTCTATGGAGGTTTCAAAAAAACCGCTGCTAAAGTTTTTGTCAGCATACAATATAGGGTAGTTTCCTCGATTTAGCGGCAGTTTATTGTAACCGTCATAGTGGGTGAATTTAGTGGCGGGTTTTCCCCTCGAAACTGATTTTTCTTTTATCACCACGAAATAATAAAGGAATTTGAAAAATGTGTAGCGATGGTTTAAACCGCCACTAAATTATTGTATGTATCTGTGGTTTTAACCATTGTAGATAGAAAAATATCGTAATTGTAATGGTAGTTAAAACCACCGCTAAATATATTATTTTTATTTGGTAGCGGTTAAAACCATCACTAGAGTTAGATTTACAAAAAATCAGCTAATACTACAGGCCCATTACCAATGCCCTGAAAAAAACCATTTCCATTGATATAACATATAACATGAAGATTATACTGTGATATTTGAGATGAGAGGATCTATATATGAATGTGAAATGATGAGGCTAATGATACCTGATGATTTATAAATATGGTATTGTGTGATTTAAGTCAAGGGGATAGAACAAATGAGAGTTATAGGGTTTCCTAGAAAGAACACTAACACATCTCACCACATCACCAAAAGGTTTCATAATTTCCTCTACTACCATTTCCACCGATAAATTCACTACACTGCATAAACAAGACAAGCCCATAAGCCACATTTCATCTTTCTTTTCAATCTAACCAATTTAGATATTTTATAATTACCAACCATATTCATTCAACAAGAATGTTCATTTCATGTTTAAAGATGATCATTTTAACCAAACTTATTACTTTAATTATATGAGTTCATTAATCATTCCATCCCATTATTTTTCATTACCCTTGTTAACATTACAGGATTTTTCTATAGTTATCGAGAAAATGCACAACAAAACATGTAATAAACCATCCATCCATTCCCAAAAAACTCACTTCACAACCACCCCACATTACCACCACCACACATCATAACCACAACACATCGCAACAACCCCACATCACAACCAACCCACATCACCAACACTACACATCATAACCACTATACATCACAACCACCATGCATAATTGAGTTTCAATAAGGGTTTTTATCATAATTACTAAATTATTATGAAGGGTATTCAACCAGAAAGAAAATATTGCATAGGAGAACCAACTTAATAGTTAGATATATATTCTTAGTTGTTTTCATATGCGATGAGGTTATACAAACATACATAGAATGTTTTATAAAAACCAATACAACACACTATCTCAAAAAAGTCATAATTGGAAAAACAAGTAAGTGTGTCCATATAAGAATAAATAAAAAGAATATATAAAAATCTTGTCATTTCTCCATTTCCCTTAAATTTAATTAAGTTTGTTCATTATCTTTATTAAGATTATATGTACCGTTTAACAAAATAAATACAAAAGTGTGATATTTCCAAATGTACATATAAAGAAGGTGAGATGAAGGATCCCCAACTTTGACAGAATCTTCAAGGATAAATGAACATGAACCAATTATAAACCACCACTGATTTCAAGTGAATCACTATTTAATCCAATGAATAATAAGAATACATCAAAAACTACCCAAAAAAGAAGATAATTACCACCATATTGAACTCTTGAATATAATATAATGATAATAAAGGATGAATGTGGATATATAGGGCTACCATGAATCAAATAAATTCAATCTAAATGATCCAATATGATCCAAGTGGTTTGGATCACTAAGGGAGGTGAATGGGGAATGGGAGGACGAGTAAGGGTCAACCGAGAATTGAGTGAAAGTCTAAAATTCAAAACAAGGAGGTAATAAAACTCTTATTTATAATCAAATCACATTGGAATCTTCCCAAACATGGTTAATATCCGAAACTCATGTAGTGGGTTTGGTAAAAGTGTGATCTAGAACACTCATTGTCGTTTTATATTTTTTCCCATTATAAAATAGAATTTGGACTCCCAAAAATCTTAGAACATGGAGTGGTCTAATCCATATTGGTTCTTCTATATTCTTCCATGTATAGAATCCATGACCTAGTTCCCATTTCCAAACCATTTTACCCTCACCATGCCCAAGGCTATAATGTGGTGAGCATGGGTTCCCTATTTGGATAGGTGGTCCTCTGAGATTCCAGGCCCACGTTGAATATTAAAACCACTAAGACAACACACATAACACCATTTCATCCCCAAGTCATGATTATATATCCCATTTTACACAAGAGCACACCCATCATAAAACTACCTCATTCATATCCAAAAAAGTCATTGTACAAGCCGTGGTGGCCTTAAAAGGGATAAAACACCACCTCAAACCTCAAAATCACCACAAAAGTCTCCTTAAACATCCGTAAGACATGATAATTCACAAAGGGAACTTCATAAAGGGTATGTACCATTAAACACATTCTATTTATTTTGGTTTCCCGATTATTTCACAATTTTATGTCAAGGTGATCATATTTTCTCCAAAATTATAAGAACTATGTGTGTATTGATTCCTATTTTCATGGGATACATAGAGAGTCCAAGATATCCTAACTCAAACCCAACCAAAAAACCAATATCAAATCCCCCACTTTATCTTAGTGACTGGGTCTCTTCATTCACATTGATTTTCTATCCATAGGGTTGGCAGTAAGACAAGTTCATTTCATTTTAAACATGAGTTTAAACTACATAAAACCTAATATAATAAGGTATTTTTCATATGAACTTAAACTATAAATTATTTTAGTAATTTTCACATGATGTTAAACTATGGGATGCATGGTACATCTTGTAAGACTTGAAACTTCTTAGAGTAGTCTACCTAGTAAGTCCTGTCTTCCTCTACATATTATCCAAATCTGCATAAGGATCCTTACCATGTGGTTCTTTATCCATAAACCTATGTTATGGAAAAAATGACACCTACCCTAGTAAAGATACTAATATTCATAGGGATATTATATAAAAACTATATGTGGATTGATTCATGATGTTACAATATATGTAATGATGTTGGGATCTCCTATAATAGGCCTGGGCGAAAATTATAATCACACTGGTTATACCCTAAAGGCTAGACCCTTCCCCATTCACATCAATTTGTTTATTTCATTCTCACATAATGGTTCACATACACCTCATCCTTCTCCTCCTATACACCAGACAAATTTTAATATTGAACCTTTTCCAAGAACTATGAATGGATTTATTCTTGTTACTATAGGATATGTTTTTGGTCATTCCTACTTGGGTGAAAAACCTACTAAATTTAGTAAAAATGAATAAAAAAAAGGATTCATGAAAATAAATAATCGGGATATATGGTTCATACCACACTCGAGAAATCCAAACATAAAATGAAACATCAAAAATCAATAAAATACATAAATAGAAACATTAGAAATCAAGAAAATGTTAGGTCTTTAAAATGTTTGGTGGAAACTATGTGCCACACATGGTACCTATAAAAAACAACTGTTACCATATTTTCCTAGAGTAGATCAGCTTCTAGAAAAACTCTTTGACACGGCAGTGTGAGGGATGACCTGCTCAGCCCAGCTTGATGCATTTTTTCTTAAAAGAATCTGAAACAAATAAAATGAAATTTAATAGTAATGTATTCAATGTCATATCCTCTTCATATAAATGTATAAATGTTAAATGATATTATTATAGTAATATATATTTAAATACCATCTACTTCTCAACATGATGTGTTTCTACAAAAACTTTGCATAGCTCTCTGGGTACCCTATTGGGAAGCTCGACATACATCTGTTGGGAGGTCAATGAAGTATCGTTGACATCTCCCCACAATCTCCATTTAAAGTCTTTCCATTTTTTTCCAAGATTTTTCAATTTCCACTTTCGTGCTATCACATCAGCAACCGTCAAGTGGAAAAACATCTATTCATAGAAATTAATTTTGAAAATATCAATAACATGAAATTCAACTATACTATAATGTATTAAAATTACCTTAATTGGTAATCAAAAACATCATTTTCCAACTTGAAGGAATATGTATCCAATCATCAAATGAAATAAGAAGTGAAACAACTTCCGTGGCCAACCAACCCAGAATCTGGCCAAGTAATCCTACGTCGTCATCTGTAGGGACCCCATATGAATCAAATGGGACAAAAATATTCTCTCAAATCAGATTCCATACATCTAAATTTTTTATATTTTTCTCTACACTTTCATTATTTCCATATTTAATTAACAAACAGTTAGTATAAAAAATTGCAATAAATTTATTCATATTCAAATTTGTACCTATAACAGTCACCCTCCAATATCCCCGTGAAGAACTAGAAGTGGCATGCCACTCCCCCCTACTGATGATCCTGAAGTGGGAGGTGATGACTGAGCTACTGAAGGGATGCTCACAGAGGGTGTGAGATATGGTTCAAGGGGATATGGTGTTGGGGTGAAAGTGGAAGGTGGATCAGATGTCGTAGGGAGGGAGACAGATGAATCATCATCTGTCGCAGTGGTCAATGAAACTGTACACCACTTCCTCCTTGGAATTATTGTCATTTAATCAAATAAAAGTATGTTCTGAACATATATTTCAAAAAATTTATGCATAAAAAAAACTAAAAAAAACAGATGCACAATACTAACAAACAAAATATACATAATAATGAGAATGAATGATTGTGAAAATGAAATAAGTGGTTGCTAAATGAATGTTTAACTATATATAAAATAATTTTCTCCTTCAATCATGTTGGTTTCCTTCTCCATTACTTCATCCACTTCATTCATACTTACTAGACTGATATTTTCAATATCATGGTGGACAAATAATTTTGATTCTTGTTATTTATGAGATTAAATGTCAGAGGTCAAATCTTCCACTTCATCACCCATATCATACAAATATATTTGTTTTACATGATCAACAACAATCCACCATTCATCCAAAACATCATTCACATAATATACCATTTTTTCTTGCGATGATAAGATATATGGATCATACAGTTCATGATCACCTACATGCATCAAGAGAGATAATTTCACAGAAGTAAATTGAAAGGAATCTCTTTTAACACCTTTTATAATATCGACCCAATTACACTTGAATAAAACAACTCAAAAATGACTATGATAGTTTAATTAAATAATATCAATAAAATTTACATAGTATCCCACTTAATGAAATGTAAATATACCACTATTACATGTTTTGAAACCCTCTTCTCGATTGACTGTATGAAATCTAAATCAATTCACGTTGTAAGTATCAAACTTTCTAACTTGTTTTAGAGGACCTCAAGCAAGAAACTTCAAATATTCTCACAACTGTTATCATGTATCAGTATTCAAGATATATAAATAGAAAAATACTTTATTATAATGAAAAAATATATGTGTCAACCTAATATTCATATTTATTGCAATATTTATGAACACACCCATCGTACAAACCATTCTACAATATCGTTATTAACAGATTTAATTATATCTTTCTAATTTCATGTTCGACCTCTCATTCATCTCATTGTTTATATTCTCTACTCTTAAATAAATGGATATTCATGTCCACTATTCAGAAACACATATCAATGTGCCTATAATAACTTCATTTCTGGCAGTGCAACATTTGAGGTCCTCCCAACTGATCGACCAAAAACAAGAAATAGTTTTTATTTCCAATGTATTTGAGATTGAGTCGATGCGTCTTTAACACGTCCAACTCGATTAAAAATTTTCTAAATATCATTCAAGTATTTAGAATAAAAGGTAAGACACTCCTTTTCCAAATAGACTTTAGCAATAGAGCCTTCTGGTTGAGCTTTATTTCTCATGTATTATTTCAAATTCCCAAGATATCTATGAAATAAAATAAACAAACATAATTATGAATTTAATTAAGAGAAAAAAATTGTTTACTTCACTAAAATAAATATAAATAATGTACCTCTCAATTGGATACATCCATCGGCAGTGAATGGGGTCTCCTAATTTAGCTTCCTCAACCAAATGCATAGTTAAATGAATTATGATAGTAAAAAAGGATGGAGGAAAGATCATCTCCATTACACAAAGTGTCAATAAAAACCTCTCCTAAATGTTTTAAAGATCAAATGGATGTAGATATTTCTCACATAGTTTTCTGAAATTTTTTTCGAATTGGAGTACAACCATATTAACTTTTTTAGGTAATAATGTATGTAATTCTAATGGTTGTAACTACTGTAACAAACTATGAGAAAATGAATTTTCAATCCATGTAACTTACAATTATATAATTTAAAACAACTCAAGATTTTACTTTAATACCCATTATATACTTTTACATTCTTTAAAATTTGAAGGAATGTGTCTTTATCCCTATTTTTCATTGCAAAAATTTTTGAGGCATACTTTTCATTCTCATCTGGCCAGAGATCACGTTTTATGTTCATTACTTGTATGTCTTTCTGAGAATTGAGACGATCCTTTGACTTTCCATGCTCATTACACAATGTTAAGATCAAATTTTCACAGAAATTATTCTAAATATGCATCACATCAAGATTATTCTACAAAAAATTAAATTACCAATACGAAAGCTTGAAGAATATACTTTATTTATTCCATTGTTGCATTCCAATTTCACTTGACGATGCACATCGAACCTGTTTGCTACTATAATTCAAATAATAAACCTTCCTAAATACTATTTTAACTTTTCTAAGTTGGGTAAATATTTCAGAACCAGTTAATAACTCTGGTGGTGGTCTACGATCAATGAAACTGTTAAATTTTGATCTGTTCAGCCGAAATCTCTGAGATGCATTGAGAAATATTCAATGGAACATGAAGCACCATTTTCTACTGTGAGGTATCTGTTTGGGTTCAAAATAAAAGTTACAAAAAGGATAATCCAAGCCCATGTAATTGTTCCAACCAGATAAATTTCCAAGCCCATGGAATTCACTAATGGTCCACATTAAAGCAGCATGCATTTTGAAATTGTTTTAGAAGAAGTATCAATTATCTCAACACCATTTCTACATAACAGCTATAATTATTTACTAAAATGATACAAGTAAACATCAATATCATTTTTAGCCATTTTTTCCCAAGAATAATTATTTAACTGATAAAAGATGTTTGTTGCATTCACATCCACGAAGCCAGATTTCAAGGGGTCAAAACAACTGGCCAAATGCTATAACTGGTACTCAAAGTCCCAAATGGGTTTAATCCATCGGTATCCAATCCCAATCGAACATTCCTATGATCAGTTGAGAAATATTGATATAATGACTCAATTGTATTCCATGATTGTGAATCTCTTGGATGTCACATTAACCCATCAATGATATTATCTACAGAATACCACTTCATGTGTTTGGTTGTTTTTGATGACAAGAATAATCTTTGCAATCGCGGATTTGAAGGAAAATAATGAAAAGCCTTTTTAGGTGTGTTCCTTTTCTTCTTCTTCATTGAATTCTGTTGATTTAGACTTCCAACATCACCCATTAACTACCATCTAGATGAAGAATATTTTTTTTCAATTCTGTCTACCTGAATCCTATCTCTAATAAAGCATACAATCATTTAGACACACATTTATTTTTGTATAATTCAAACCAATCCTATTAATTTTTTTTTCATATCATAAAAATACTCGGGGATTCTTGATTCAAGAAATGAATCACCCAACAATTCCAATATCATGGACATTTATTTATTTGTAATTATATATAGATACTGGATATGGTACAACTTCTTCATAAAAGAATGTTTTTAATATTTCAAACATCTACTATAAAACTCTTGATTTCCATCATCAACTAAATCATGAAATGTATTTTCCTTAGTGATTTATTCTCTTACATTAGTCTCCACATAATCAAGAGGAGGATCCACTGATATGTTACAATATTTACCTGGTTGTCCTAAAGTCTAAAAAACATCACTTGTCACGTTGGAATTTGTATCAACTTCATCTATTTGTTATGAGATGTTTTGATTTTGATGGTGGTGTCTTGCAGTTCCAAATTCATCATTTATAAGGTTTTGTATTTCATTTCCCATTTTCGATGAATTTGGGAGCTCATTCTATGGATTGACATCAGTGCTCAACCATTCTGTAAAGTTCAAATCTCCATGCCAAATCCAACATAAATATTGACTAGGTAATTTCTTCAATATTAAATGTTCATAGGCTTCATCTCTATTCAACCATCTTCTAAATGTATATTTAAGACATAGCCATCTTATTCTCCCTTCATCGGATCGATTAGAAATTTTTAAATAAAAAAAAATCCTCTAAACCCTTAACGTATTGATGTGTGTTCCTCGGTAATGTGATCCATCTTTTATCCATGTATATCACAATGTTCCTACACAATTTTAAAAAAATAAAGACATATAAATATTAATAAATACGGAAATAGATTCATATATACAAGGTGAAAAAATATTTAAATATATTAATGATTTGGAAAAATTATAGGATGAGATCAAAAAAATCCTCAAAGACTCTTTTTTCCAATAGCCCATGGTGACTTAAGGAAATTTAAGAGGACATATAGCTAAGAAATTTCTCATAGTATACCTGTTAAGTCTCAAAAATACTATCTCGTGTCTACTAAGACATCCCAAACTATATAGCAATTTCAATGAAGAGGCATGAATGCCTTTGATACCAATTTTTCATAAACCAACAAATATAACCTTCCTAAGTGGCACATAATCTAGTTTTGACATATCCAAGTGGGTTTTCCCAATCCCCAAAGGTTGGTGACTAGTGTCTAGGAATAAAAAAAACCAGAGGAAATGATTTTACCAGAAGTAAAACTAATCAAGAAAAATTAGAGAATATAAAATGAAAAATAGTTGGTATTGAAAACACTCCATGATAGATAAAATCACATGTAAATAGATACAAGTCTAAAAAATGGTATGTTTCATCAGTTCAACCATTAATATCACAACCTAGAAACTCCATGTTACAAGTGGATTTCACATTCCACCAGCCTCCACTAACTCCCATGGTCGCACTAATTAAGAACATCCACCACCTTTGAGTGGCTCTTTCCATATTCTTTAACCATGAATAAAAAAATATATAAATTACTAAAGGAAAAGACAGGGTGTCATAAAAAATATTAGCAGGATATTACCAAGCATTTTATAATCAATCTATAACAAATAAACCAAATTTTATCATTTTTTAAAAAATTAACCTGGAAATATTTTCTCAATTTGAATAAAAAATTTCATGATAAAAAATTTCAATGTCTATGTTAAAACATGTTTCAAAGTTAATTTCCATAAAATTATGGAGACATAAGCATCTACGTCAAAATAAGAATGAATAAGAATTTCTATCAAAATAGACATGAATAAATCATTTCAATCAATAATGGGTATGTAGAAATAATTTTATATAATTTTCAATAATTGAACCATGGTAATAACATCTAGGGCTAGTACCAGCCACAAGGATTCACAAAATCACAGGGAAATATGCCTCTAGGTGTACACACACTCCTAAAATCCACATGCTTAGGGGGAATATGATAACACCAAAAGAATGAACTACCTTCCCTCAAGTAGTTTTGTTTCATTTTCATCATCGAGTCTATGTAAGATATCAATTTACCAAGCATGAATCTTCCTTCTATAAACTATCTTTAATCACATGTGGTTCAAGGAAATTATTCATAATTTGGTATACCATTCAATACAATCAATAATTCAATTAATCAAATAAATAGTCCCCAAGTTAAAGTTTTGAAACATGCCTTTCATTTCTAAAACTAATATCAAATGGTTTTTATCAAAAAATCATGCCTTTAGTTTAAAATCATTTCATTTAAAAACACGAAACATTTTATGATTTTATATCTCATTAAGTCATGCTTCAAATTTTATCTTGAGGTATTTTAATTATTTTTTAAAATAGATACCATCTGAAATATCATACTACTTGAAACTAACATCCAATGGAAATTTTATATATTAAATATTAAATTAGTTTTAAATAAGAACTCTCTCTACATAATCAACATAGTTACACAATAAATGGGTAAAAAAATTAAATTAATACATAATAATTATAAGGTTAGAAAAGGTAATTTCTCCCTGGTACACATATATTTCCACTAATTTAATGGAAAAAGGCTTTAAGAATTCTCCTTATCACATGAAACAAAAAAGTTGGTATATGTTTTTCTTGTATTTATGTCAATGAATTGGTATTAATTGTATATTATAATTTAATACTTTTATAATCAAAGGAATCAATGACAAGTCAGCTAAAATTAATGATTAATAGAAATTGTTTTCATGGAATATTAGTGAATTGGATATTAGAAGGTATATTTATTTCATAGAATATAAATTTAAGTGATAGTATGATATTTCTTGGTAAGGAGTTAATTAATATATTTAAAAATTCAATAATGGATAGATTGTACCTATTTTCAGAAAACATTAATATTTATTTGTAAGCTAAAATGTTTTAAAAATTCCAATGACATACATGAATCATGTATGCATAGTAATGGGGTCCCATAACATTGAAAATCCACCAGAAATTTAGGGGAACCAAATGTGATAAGTAGTTTCATGTAACAAAGAATAATATACTAAATAATAAATATAACGAATCCATATTCAGGGCCCAAAAATCATAAATGAACATATAATAACTCATAAAAAATTCTTCATTACAAAACTATTATGAATGTAACAATTTTTCACCAAATTCTAATAAACACAATGGAACAAAATTAACTTTATGAATTATGAGAATTAAAATTAGGTTGTATTAATTCTAACACTCTAATATATAATAGAATACTAGTCATGTCCATCTATATTTTAGGTGATAACTCAAAATATTCACACCACAAGTGTGATACAAAAAATATAATAAAGAATATTAAACTCACCTCCAACCTACCAGAATTTCGGTGGGGCGGAGAGGTGGGGAGGCAGAGAGGGGCTAGAGATTCAGGGATTGTGTGGGGGGGGGGGTCTCGTGGTGGTCGGGGGGGAGAAGGGGGGTATCGCGAGGGTTGGGAGGGAGAAGTTTCGGGATTGAAAAAAAAGGTTCAGCGGTTGTTTAATAAACCACCACTGAAAACTACTAGAAAAGGCTATTAATATTGTAGTGATTATTTAGGAATAAGAGTTAAAAAAATATAAATATATAAAGGGAAATATTAAAATTGTGTATATTCCTATTTTATAGGAATTAATTGATTTATTTCTTAAGGAATTACCTATAAATTGATTTAATCCTTGGTGTAAAAATTATATCAAATACTCCTTATAGAAAGGTCATTTTGGAATTATTGGAACTGAAGAAAAAACTACACGAGTTATGTGATAAGGGATTTATATACCCCAGTGATTTACCCCAACGATCCCCTTTTCTTTTCATTAATTAGAATGATTTATCTATGGGTATATGCATTGATTATATGGAAATAAACTCTATTATAATAAATAAAATGTATCATCTACCCCACAATGATGACTTGTTCAATAAAATATATGAAGATCACTATTTTTCAATGACTAGCCATCATTCTGGGAATCATAAATTATGAGTAAATATGGGAGACATTATAAAAACAACATTTCATATGAGGTGTGGAAATTACTAGTTTATGGTAATTCCAATTGAATTAACTAATGCACCCATAATTTTTAAGGATATAATGTATAGAGTATTCAAAGAATATATTGATAACATTTTTTTGGAATTTATTGATGATATCTTGGTGTAATAGAAAATATAGGATTACCATGATAATAAATTTTATATCATTATTTATAATCTTAGTAAGAATTAGTTATATGGGAAATTTAGAAAGTGTGAATTCTAGAATAAAAATATTTCTCTTCTTGGCCATATTTTCTATAAGGATGGAATCTTAGTTGATCCTATAAAGGAAAGGGTGGTCAAAGAGTGTCCCACACCAACAAACATAACTAAGGTTCATATTTTCATTGGATTAAAATGTTAATTTTAACAATTTTTTCAAAAAATTTCTTGATTGGATAACCCATTAACCAAGAATACTCGTAAAGGTGTTAAGATCACATGAACAAATGAATGTGAAGAATATTTTTAAAAATTAAAGATGATATTAATGAATGATTCTATTTTAACTATACCATAGGTAAATTATGGATTTGTGAAACATAGTGACACTTTAAAGAGGGGACTTGGTTGTGTCCTTATGCAGAAGTATAAAGTTATTGAAAAATAATTCAAGGAAGTTAATGAATCATGAATTGCAATATCCAACTCATGAACTTGAGTTGGAATCCATAATCATTAATTTGAATATATGGAGGAATTATCTCTATGGTGAAATATGTAAGATATATATTGACCATAAGAGAATATAAAACATCTTAGAACATAAAGAGGTCAATATAAGGAAAATGATATTGTTCGATCTACTCAAGGATTATGATTTCTCAATACAGTACCATATAGGGAAGTAAAATAATGTCGAACATGCATTGATAAGAAAATATCATGGATTATTGAAAAAAATAAGGATTCATATTGATCTAGTGTTCAGGGATTAATAAATATGGATATGAGAATTATTAAGGAAAGGGAAACAAAATTCCTTTTTCAAATGATTTCCAAAGAATCTTTATTATAAATGATAAAAAGTTCTCAGCCTGATGATTATAATTTTCAAAATAAAAAAATACTATGAATGATGGGAAATTTGAAGACTTAATATAATAAGATGGAGTTCTGAAATTCATAAAGAGGCTATGTGTTAGATCTATACCTTTGTTTAAAAGGGAATTATTAGATGATGTTGATAGTTGAAATTTCTCTATACACCATGGTATCACCAAGATCTATAAAGTTTTGAAGGAATATTTTTGGTGGTATAATATGAAGTAATACACTTTTAATAATGTAATAATATGTTTTATTTGTCAATAATTGAATTTTAGGAGACAACATCATGGATAATTCATGAAACCTCAACATATTTCTATGTAAAAATTGGATGAAATTACTATATAATTGGTCACTAGATTACCAAAGACTCCTAGAAATAATTATATAATATGTTTTATTATGAACTGCATTACCAAATCTGTAAAGTTATTCACTATAATATATGTTTTATCTTTTTATTTCCTTACAAAACTCTATATTAAAGATGTTTTGAGAATTTGTGGTGCAACTATTTCAATTGTGTCTCATCAGGATCCATGAATTATATCAATATTTTGGAAAAGTTTTTAGAAGGATCTCGATTTAGACTTCATCTAAACACTTCCAATCACCTTCAAACTAATTGATAGTGTAAAGGGACTATTTAAACATTTTATGACTTGTTTTGGTCATTCTTACATGACCTTCAAGGTATGGGGGATCATTATTTACATTTTTTAAGTTTCCCTATAATAATAGATTACATTCAAGTATTCAAATAGAATCTTAAAAATCATTATATGGAAAGATATGTCATACTCTAACTTTTTGGGAATAATTTCATAAATGAAATCTTACTGTCCCAAAACATATTGAGGATATAATAGTGAAGGTAAATATTATTAAAACCAATTTGAAAGAAGATCAAAGTAGTAAAAATATTTATGTTGATAACGGAAGGAAACACTTCAAATTTCAAGTAATATATCACATTTTTTCAAAATTATCCCCATGGAAGTGTTTTATAAGGTATGGTAAGAAAGGAAAACATATCCCCAGGCACATCAAACATTTTTAAATTCTATAATGAATTGGTACAATGGATTACTATTTGGAAATTTTACCTAGCCTCCCTAAATTACATGATTTTTTCCACATACCTTTATTAATGTACTACATTCCAGATCCAAATAATATAACCACCTATGATGAAATATAATTGTAACTTGATTTTTTATATAGTGAAGATCCAATCTAGATTCTGGTCACCAAAGAACAAGTGTTGTGGAATGAGATGACCTGACTGGTAAGAGAACTTTGGATAAATCATGAAATGAAATAGATGATGTGGGATATTAAGAAAATAATGATGACGAAATACCCAGATCTATTTATGAGGTGACATTATATAAATTTTTAGGTTGAAATTTTTTAAAGGAGGGGAGAATTTAACACCTGAGCTTCAATTGTCAATAAGTTTTTCTTTTTAAAGAAATAAATGCACAATACACATAGTTTTCTTCAAGAATTTGATTAAAAAGTAAAATATAAAATTTTATAAATTGAAATTTATGAAATTAATTTCATTTTTTAGATCATGATATGAAAATTAACTTAGATAAAAAAATTTATATTTTTTCTGAAAGGATGGTTTTTCAGTTAATAGTGAAAAATACAAATTTTTTAAATACTATTATTTATTTTCATTAATTTATTTAATTTAAATGTACCATTTTTTTAATTTGTTCTTATAGTAAAATATTATCCATTTTATCTAGAATAACCTAATTATACATTTTCATTATTATGATATAAGTTAGTTTTTATGCTTAAAATGTATTTTTTTTTAAAAAAATTCTTCATTGCATTTTATGTATTTATATTAAAATTAATTTATGAAATATCTATAAAATTAATCTAAAAAATGGATACCATATTTATAATCATGAGGTTCAAATTTTCTAAATAGTTTACTTTTTTATTTTTAGGCATTATGAATAGTAACCGTAGTAAATTCTCTCTCGTAGGAAAATGGAATACTAGGTAATTAAGGTTAAAAATAATTTTATGAGGCCGTAATCAACCCAAAATTTGTCTTTATTTCATTTTATGGTATTAATTTATCCACAACCATTCCAAAATGTTGGGCAAAAATCCCTCAAGGTAACATTGCAGCATTTTTGGGTTGATTGTGTTTGTTGACAAAGCAGGTTTCCATGGATAATTGTCGAGTTCTCGAGAAGTTGTTGACATTCCATGTTGACAAAGAACGATGAAAAAGTAAAGGATGATGAAATTCCATGAAGAGCATAATTTAATATGGCAATGGAATGAATTTCACGAAGATGGGATGCATGGATTGGATTTCGCGAAGGCCAGAAAAATGGAGGCGGGGATACTTCACGATTACGTCAAGCCACGCGAACGGCAGAGGCTGAAGCGCATCGCGGCGGTGAAGGGATTTGCGAGGGAGCTTCGCGGCGAAGGCGCAAAGGAATGTTGGGCTTCGCGAGGGAGCTTCGCGGCGAAGTCGCGAAGGTATGTTGACGGTGATTCTTCGCGACTACGTCATGCTCCACGAACGGAAAATTGCCTTGGTGCTTCGCGATTTGGACAGAATTACGACGGAAACTTTGGAGCTTCGCGATTTGAGATGACGTGGCATTGACTTCGCGCAGAAGGGACGAGGGTCGGTGGAATCATCTATAAATAGAGGTCGACCCCTTCGAGCGCAGAGGAGAGAATTTTCAGAGAAAATCCATTACTCTCGGTTCGTAGAGGTGGTTCGCGAAGGCAGTGTGCTTCGCGAAAGGGGAGCTTCACAGCGGCTATTATTGTTCTGCGAAAGTTGTGTGCTCCGCGTTGGCTCAGTGTGCTTCGCGAGAGAAGTTTTTTTTCAACGAGTTGAGCTTCACGAGAGTTCTTCGCGAGAGAGCTTCGTGAGAGAGCTTCGTGAAAAGGCAGGAGCTTCGCGAAGGCTTGTTGAGATTCGCAAAATTGGGAGCCTAGAGAAGTTGAGTGCTTTGCGGAGGTCATTCCAAAGGTAGTTTGCCCAGTGTTCAGAGGCAAAGAGGTATTCATCTATGGATGAAAGTTGAACTTCAACAGAGCATCTACATACAGAGAAAGATGCATTCCTTAATGGAAATGAAGAGACCTACAGGTCTATAAACTGTGATTGGATTCCCTTCCAAGAGTAGTGAGCTTAGGAAGAGGAAGAAGGTGATCCTCTCCACCGGTAGTGAGCCAGAGAGAGAGAAACAGAGAGTGACCCTTGGTAAAGCAGTGAGCTGACCCTAAACATTGTATAGGCAGTGAGCCTGGGCATAGAAGTGATCTAGCCTGAACTTTGTATCCACATCTAGTGAAGATTAGTGGAATTTGGTACGGCCGGCAACCTATCGGCGTATTCTCCTTGGACATAGCCTAGTGAGGGTGAACCAAGTAAAAATCTCTGCGTCTGTCTACTAATTTTCCGGCATTTCATTTAAAGCATCATCATCAGATAAAGGAGAATGTAAGTGATCATAACATACAAACAAGTGCAAATAAAGTGACCCTTGTAACAAAGAGGTCAAGATATAGCGGGGCATGAAGAAAAAAAACAATATCTATACCCTGATTCATCCCCCTCTCAGGGTATATAGGCCCCTATTGGTCCTAACACAAAACATGAATATATGTCATTTTTATGCTTGTTGATGACATTTGTATTTTTTTAAGTAAATAAAATTCCAAAATGTACCTATCTTGATTTTAATTTTTTTATACTTTCACATAAGGATAAAGATATGTTATTACTGAATATAAAACTCTATTTTGAAAAAATAATAATTTATTATTAATTTCTATTAATTGAATAATTAGTTTAAATTCTTATAAAATAGTAACACGGTGCTTGTGTAAGGGGATAAAAATCAATTAAATTAATTTAAAAAATATAATTTTTTTGAGAGAGTTATAGTGTACCAAAACTTTTAATGATATATATTACATATTATAGATTTAATTAAATAATATAATATAATTACATATTAGTATTGATTTTTTCAAAGTCAAATTAAATGAATAGCGTCAAAAATGATATTATATAGATGTTATGAAAAATAATATTTTATTAAATTATATAAAAATAGTTAAAACAGAAAGGAGTATAATTAGGATGAAAAATGGTCTAAAATGTCAACCCTTTTCAATTTGTAATAAAATTATTAACTTATAAGTAAAATTATAACCGTTTAGGATTGAAAGAGTCATCACTATGGTAAAGGTTACAATTGTTTAATAATGTGGTTAAACCAAAAGATAATTTTTAAAATATGACATAATCCTATCCAAATTTTATTGAAAGAAAAGATTTAAATAATATCCAGTCTTAGATTCAAAATTACCTACGCAGTTTTTTTCTTACACATTAAAATGAATTTATTATATTTAAATCTTTTTATTAATTCCATGTGCGTCCTTTCATTCACAATAGAAAGGGACCACCTTTACTCTCATATTTACCCAACTTAAATCAAATTATCTTGAAGAAACCATGATAAATCATATTTTAAACATACTTATCCAATTTTTAGAGGTTATTGTATTCCTAAAATTATAACACTAGGCCCCTTAAGTGGATATTTAATGGAAGTATACTAAAGAAGATGCAATCATCTTTATTGAGTCTTTCATGTTTATTTATTTTTGTACTTCCTATTATTGAGATATAAAAATTATAAAATAATTATTATAGTATCATAAATAAACTAATATATTATTATGATAATTATAAAACCATTTTCCACATCCTTTGCATCCCATAGAATGTGAAAACATCGCTTGTGTGTACGTACGACTTACCGTCTCCATGTGGTGGTGTAATTTGTTTTTTATCACCATTTTACTTAGATGGTTTTAAAGATGATAATAATTTTTATATATTATTATTAAGATTTAATTATACTTCTATAATTATAATATCATATTTACCTTCTTACTTTTCAATCCTTTAGAAAATGATAATGTCGCTCGTGTGTATGTGTGAACTACAATCTCCAAAAAGAGATGTGATCTGTTTTTTATTTTTGATTTAAATGCATTGTAAGAAGGATATATTTAATTGATATATATAATATTTATATCATTATTAAAATTATGGAAATTATTTAAACGTAATCAAAGTACAATAACCATAAATTATGTGACAAAACATAGATAATAAAGTAAAGAAGTTTTCATCCGAAAAATGATAATAATGAATGATTATTGATGAATATGTGATAAGATATTATAAGAGGACCATATATGTTATAAAAATGTTTATTTGGTTTTTATATAAATTAATTAAAATTTTAAAAACTTTATACATGAGTTTCAATCACATTCAACTCATGGGAATGTGAGGTAAATGATTTCATCTCAATTTCAACTCCTTTGAGACATATTTGGTATTATGAAACTATTTAATTTTATATAGTGTAAATACAGTCTATTTAATGTATTTAAAATGAATATATATTTATTCATTTTGATTAATATTTATATTCATGTTTATTCATTGAAGGGGTTATAATTTTTAAGTTACCATAGAATTAAGAATTTATCTTACAATCTCATTTTTTAGATTTCTTTTATTTTAATTAATGTAATCTTATAATATATCCTTAATAAAATTCATATTTATTTTTACCATCATTATATTTAAGGAGTTTCCATGTTTAATCTAAATTATCAACTCTTTCAAAATTAAATCTAGCAATGAAATATTTAAAATAAATGATGATCTTTTCGCTCTTATTGATCAAATGAATTTCTCTTCCATGTCCATATTTTTCAATTTTATTCGACAAAAGGACTTTTTATTTACTGAAATAATTTATTAAGTACATTTTATTTTATCTTTGTCTTTTTATGTTCTTTAAAATTAATATTTATAATGTTTTTATAAATTTTTTTCATTGACATTATTTTATAATAAGTAAAATGAAATGTTTGTTTTAACTTTTACGGAATTAACAGATTTTTCCTACCACCATAACCATTTAATGCTAGTTATATTATTCTAAAATTATTGAATAATTTTAAATATAAAATCATTTAATAATATCACATTTCAATATTTTCATTCCATTTTTATAGAGGAAATGATTTTTTTATAAAACATATATTTCTATTGAATCGATGGTCATCTCTTTCCTCTTATTAATTTTGTGGTCATAAATTTCTTTTGAAAGGTTCACTTTCTTAGGATCATTGGACTTTAATTTTTTTAATATCTATATTATATGTATTATGGATATGAAAATTTCCTAAATATTATACCATTTTTACATATGGTGTTTAACTGTGACATTTATTTGGTTGATTGGGGAAATATTGATATTATATATTCTTTACTGAATACATATATTATTGATAATGAATATTGTTCAAGAAATAAATTTATCATTTAATATAATAGGAATGAATTACAAATACAATGATTAGTTTAGTCTAGAATTATATATCCACCTGATGCATCAATAGGTCTCATCAGACAAACTAGTTGGATATCCTTCTTAAATGGGTTTTTTGGTGTATGCCTACCCGTTGTTTAAACAGTCTTGGCACAAGGTCTTGATGGTAAAGATATTATGATGTATGAGATCATGACATCCAAATTAATGTATTTAATTCATTAATAATATATTTATTATTATTATCCAAGATATTATTTCTTTTTATATTATCTGTGGATACATTTTGTGCTCAAGTTATTGATTAAATGGAATGTGTTTTTATTTATTTACCTTTCAAAATTTATTATTCCTTATTTACACATAATAGCTTCGATTCCATGTAACCATTATTAAGAATTTATACTCACCCATTTTCCCTTTCCCTATGATATGAAGATGAAATCTTTGAATGAGTTTAAATGATGCCAAAATTTTTCTCTTATTATGTTTTATATTTTATTTCTAATTTATAATGGAAATCATGTATATATTTGATTCATAAATATTACTAAATGGATAAGTCATTCTGGATTGTATCCCTTTTATATTATGTTAATGTAATAAAGTAGACACTGAATCTATCTTATTGGAGTTTAGGATATTACAAGAACCTTCTATACAAGAAAAATTGTGAATCTGGAAGGAATAGAGCTACAAGGTTTTAGCTATGGCTATACAGAATATGGTGCCACCAATGAAGGGATCATATCCCTTTTTTGGGCACCCCTAGATGTTATTCATTAAATGAAAAGGATGGACCGTAATCTTAGATCACATTTTAGCTGATGTAGGTTACCCATAATTTAATACCATTAATGAAAAAGGTGTTCTTACACTTAAAACAAATAAAATTCCATAGATGAATAGTCGTATGATTCAGTGCTAATAGAAACTTCCATAAGAACTCATGAAAAATACTACAATTAAGTATCTAATATTTCATTCCCATCATACTCTATGATGGATTGAATCATAGGCTAGGATTTATGCATCTTCATACATATATATTCATCCTAAATTTTAGTGATATTATAAAATATGATTCCCCTTATTTTTTATATAGTGATCCCATCCTTTTACACATATGATTAAATCATTTTTAATATAAACATCCAATAATTACAACCAAAAGATCATAGGGCCTAGTGTTTTTGGATGACTAAGTTGATCATACATAAAAGTGAGACAAAAATGAATCATATTTATCATATTATCCATAATGATCTCCAAAATCCTTTAAATATCCATTAAATATATGGGATAACCAAGGTAATACATAAAAATAATGGTTGTGCTAAAAATTTCATCAAGTGAATAAACCTAATAATGAAACAGAACATGTTAGTCCAATTTATAGTGATAGATCATAAAAGATAATTCACACGAGTAATGACATGGTAGAATAACATAGAGAACTTGTTATAATAAGACCATGGAAACATATTAATTTTGGAAGAAACATATAACATGACATAAACAGGAGTCAAGGATAAATACCTATAGAGTATCATGTGGTGGAAAATGTCCTATAATGGATTAAGTTTTCTATTTAATCCCATACATGATGCCTCATGAGACTAAAGGTTTAGCCAATGCATTAAAGCACTATCTGAGGGTATCCATCATAACTTGTTCATGATTTATGTGTGACACATAATATAAATAAATCATAATTCATAGCATAAGAATTACTCATGCAAATAAATGAATTGTATAATCTTGTCACATATCATAATCAAATGATATATCATAAAGAATAGATTTAATAAATGAACTGAAGGATTGTATTACCCCATTAAAGGATGGTAAAATACACTGGGTACATATGTGAGAGAAATATATACATAATTTATAATCAATAAAAAACATCAAAGGTTTTTGGTGTTGATGAAAATGTCTTTAAAATACTACATGGGATATTTCTTAGGAAAAATACACTTTTATCTTTGAAATTTCCTCTTCAAAATCTAAAACTTTCCAAAATATTACAGAAAAAAAATATTTAAAAATAAATATGAAAAATTATAAAGGATGATTCAAATAATTGTGTGTTCATGATAGTGTGTAATTCCTTACATTTCGTATAAGTTAAAATAATTCCTTTGACACTATTATAAATATTTTAAAAAGAAACTCTTTCAGAAAATGCAAAGAAGATTACATTCAAACTATTTTTAAAAAATAAAAACATGTGTAAAAATTTCTTCAATAAATCAATTTTTATAGTTTTAGAAACATTATTCAAAATGGTTTTTGAAAAAACGGATATGGATGAAAAAATATTTTTTATCAAAGAGAGAACTAAAGTTTTCTTGTATTAAAAACATTTTCTGAATCATTTTAAGTACCCAAGAGAATAAAATGGTAATATCATTTTAAAATGTCAAGAAGAAATATAGGATTATGAAATATATTGGTATTAATATATAAATATCAAATAATGCCTCAAAGGGAGGCTTAAACATATGCAATGTCTAAAAGTGATGAGATTGTTAAATATACCCTTACCACTTTTGAAACTTTTGTATCATAAACCCGATGAAATAAGTAACATAAAATTAAACCCTAAATACCATTAATATATATATATATATATTCATGATATAACATTCAAATTTGATGTATATACACCACATTAAATAAATAAGTGGTGGATATGGAATATGTCTTATGGATGGAAAAGTGAGTTGAGAAATCCCTTACCTCGAGTCCAGACTTGTCGTGTATTCCCATTATATCCTATATAATAAACTTTAATCAAATATTTTATTTATTAATAAACATTTATAATTATAATCCCTTGCACTTAATCCATTTACATTATTTATTTTAATGACATATTTAGTTACTTCAGTTACATTTACGTTAGGTGTTTTGAGGATGCTAAATTCATAATTCCCAAACTGGTTTGATGTTTTCTATGTGGAAAAACGATTCAATGTTCCATCATATCCAAAATAATAATCATGAAATATTTATAATTTTTAATGAAAAATTATAATTTTAAAACTAACCATGAAATATGTTTATGAAAAATGAACTACATTACAATCGTGGAGATGGTACGTCATATGTACGTATGAATAACGTTGGAATTTTTCAATCATCAGGATGAAAAGAAATTAGACGTCAATTTATAATTATATAATGATATTTATAACATATATATCCTATTGTTTATTCAAATAAAATTATATATACCACCCATGTGATGAAATAATAAAAAATGAATCACATTAATTTGTGAGGCGATGATCTTCCATACACACGAACAATGTTTTCATTTTAAATAGATTTTAAGGTAAAAAGGTATGTGATATGTAAATTTTAAATAATTATTAACATTTCATGAATATAATATATGAAAAATAAATCTATCATAAAAAATAGTCATGATAGGTGATGATAGAAAATGAATTAAATCGGTTTGTGAGGCGGTAGTTCGGCGTACACATGAACAATGGTTTCATTTCCCATTGGATGGAAGAGGAGATAAATAGATATTACAAAATAAATAAAATAAAATAAAATAAAATATTATTTAATAGTTTTATTATATTATAATTTTTAAGACATAATTGAATTTGAAAAAAAGAATAAGTTAAAAGGAGCTTAGGGAAGATGATTAACTTTACTTAGAAGAACCTCCTTTAGATCACTTATTAAAGACCCTAAGGCTGATTTTTCAGGAAGGTCCAAAGCTATAAAACTTGGGTGATTATTTTTTGGAGAGAATTTGGTAGGGTTTTGTTGATAAATATGATTTTATATTTGAAAATAATTGATGGTAGGGTTTTTACTTTTTTAATTGTAGTGGAGGGACATTTTTTAAAATACCCAAAACAATTTAATAACGGGAAGTCACTCCCATGAAGTGTGCCTCAAAAATTGAAAAATAAAGGTGTGTAAGAGATATAATTCTTAACCAAAACTAAAGCACTATAATGAATCATTATTAAAAAAAATCATGCTATTTACCATTATGGTTACTCACTTTTTCAATTTTAAATTTTTACCACGTTAACTTGTTTTTTACTATTTTAATCAATCATTATGAGAAAAAATAAAGTTGGAATTATAATATAATATAATGTATTATAATTCCAAATATGGTATCCATTTTCTTAAATTCAATTAATACAATTTGTATAATTTAATTTAAAATAAAACCCACAAGTGTGACAGAAATTGGTTTTCTGAAAAATGATTTTTTCAAGGAAAGTATGAATTTAAATTTACTCTCTGACTAGAAATATTCATCATATGAATTTAAATTAATATATATATATATAATATAGATTTCATTTAAATAATTCCACATTTGTTGTTATTTTAATTAATTTTAATGGAGGTATATTATACCCTACCAATATTTATAAAAAAGCTTATTGAAGCCTAAAAATAAACTTATTAAAAAATACAGTATAAAGATTATTTAAATGAAATAAATTTTATTAAAAATAGTTAAATAATAAATATGTGACTTGAAATAAAATTCCAATCATAATGGTAATTTTAAATTAAATAATTTATTGAAAATAAATTAAAATTTTACTAATATCGATAGTTTTCACTTATTCACTGAAATGTCAATATTTTCCAAAAATTTACAAACATTAACTATATTTTAGTTTTTATTGGGTAATTTAAAAAATTTATTTCATTTTATAAAATAGATTTTCTAAAATTTAAATTAATTTATTATTATATTTTATCATGAAAAAAAATAAAAAACATTTTTGAAGAAAACATATTTTTGAGGAATAAAATGACTTTACTAAAAATTGAGTGATTTAATACTAATAATTTATAAAAAAAATTTATAATTATAGATAAATTTATATATATTTCATAAATTATTTAATCCTATTCATACCCTCTAGTTTAATAGATAGGTTATAACGATCATATTTAAATAATAATAATATTTTAATAGTATAATGTTATACATTAAAACTCAGTGTTGCATGTTACATAAGAAATCAATGAAACCATGTTTATATAGAGATAATTATATTATAAATTATTTAAAATGTTATATTGTATATTGAAACTATAAAGGACATTTTAATTTCTATTCTAAATTTGGGGGATTATTCATGTGTATCATTTGTATCACCCTGTAGTCCTATGAGACTTTTTTGATCTAAAATATTCCAAACCTCTTGAATTTTGATGAATTATGAGTGTTGGAGGTGTTAGTGGGGGATAAAGGGACTATTTATAGAAAATATGATGATTTCTGGTACATTATAACTTTTATTAATTCCACTGAGTACTAGGTGAAGGTTGTAGGGGAGGTAGTAGCTCTAGATAGGCCACTGGGTGGTTGGTGACCATGGAGCAGGCACTTGGTGAGCACTAAGTTCTCAGTGTTGGTATGAAAGGTACCTGGTTGGTTCTTGTCATTTTTTTTAAATATTAATTTAATTAATTTTTTTTAGTTAATTATTTTAAATGATTTTTCCTTCACATTTTTCTTCACATATTAGTCATACCTCCCCTATTATTTATTTATTCATGTTCCATGTTGAATCACCTATGTTTGTCATCAGAACATGATAAAATTTATAATAGGATATGTTCACCCATAATTCAATGAATCATATTCCCTTTGTTTATTTTTCTCTATATGGTTTTCCATACATTACTGATTATGCCTAATTCTAATTCTTTTACTAGATTTCTTGATTTTGAGTGATTAGGGTTGTATCAGCCAATGATTTCCAATGTGTAGGACCCAACTCAACCCAGGTAGGTGGTCCCTTACTTTCATGTTGGTATTTAATCTTATGATATGTTTTTTATGAAATTAAATCAATTAAATAAATGATAAAATTTTATGTATTCCATAAAATTAAATAATATTACCTTCATTAAATCCCTATATTATGAGTGCATGCACAGAGGGCCATGAGTGGTCCACAAGAGGTTCGTGTTAGTATAGTTGATAACCGGTTACCATTTTCCATATGAATTAGAGTTTTAAAACATGAATCTTGGAGCTAGTAATATTTCATATGATTAGAAATTAACCATATGAGCCTATTTTGGAACTCTAGTGAATATCTTAAGAATGGATTTCTTGAGAATGAGAAAAGATAGAGATAATTAGGCCTAGAAATAGGATGTTTATAAGGTCAATGACTTTAGAGCATAACCATTTATGTGTTAAATAATTATTAATGCTTTATAATGGTCCTAAATTTTAAATCACTCATTTTACATTGTTTCTTAATATGCGGTGGTACCTCATCCACCTAGAGTTGATTAGTAGAGACATCAATTCCACCCTATCTATATAGTGGTGTCCCATACACACTTCAAACATTAGTCGTATATCGAACACTATGATATGGTTGGTGGTATCTCATCCACCTTAATATGGCTAGTGATCCATTATTTACCGTGGGGCTAATAAATTTGTGGAATCCTCATCCACTCAAGATGCCTTGTCAATGTAACACTATCTACTGGAGAATTAATATTGTGGTGTATTTTCTACCAACAGGACTGGTCTAAGTGCTGAATTATCCACTTAGAGATTGGTTCTGGTGGTATATCATGCACCCATAGACTAATATATATGGTTTCTAGTCCACTTGGAGATTATTTCCAATGGTGTATAATCAGCCTATGAATTAAGGATGCTCATTTATCTTCCAATAAATGGGTTGATTATAGTGGTTCTTCATTAAAATATGGTTTATTTTATTGGTGGCATATCATGTACCTGTGTTCTATAAAAATATCACCTCATCCAACTGTAAATAGGTATTAGTGGTAGATCATCCACCTAGGACTGGTGACGCTTCATTCTACAGGTGATTTATCATTAATCATTGATATGGGATTTGCGATGAATCTATACTAGCTCTTTTTAGTCATACATTTTATGAATTTAAACTATATAGAATATTTTCCTCACCATATGTCATTAAAATACTTGGTAAACATATAGAAACCCTAGCCTTTTACAAATATTATTTTATGATATTTAATATAAATATCCATTAATAATAAACCAAATATCCTGATGCCTAGTATCTTTGGAAGACATGGATCATAATACATTAATTTGAGGCTACACTAAAATTACATTATTTTATTCTACATAATCATCTCCTAAATATTTTATATATCCTAAAAATGGATGGGACAATATATGGAATACATAGATAAAATGGGTGATTTAAAAATACCAGAAAGGGAATAAACAGGATAAAAAAACATAATGTGTGAGTCAAAGGTATTACTTGATATCAAAAAAGATAAGGCTCATGAATAATCAAATGAAAGCATACCATAAAGACCATGGTATAATAATATCATAGAATCATATGAAATGCGACAGTAACATATAACATGATATAAACAAGTTTCAAGTATGATTGGATATACAATATCATATGGTGGAAAAAGTCCTATAATGGATTAGGTTTACTCTTTAATATGAAAAATGGCGCCTCATGAAACTAATGATTTACCCAATGTATTAGAGTACTATTTGGGAACACCCATCATAACATGTTCATGATTTATTTGTTCCACATAAATGAAATCAATCATATTTCATAACATTATAATGACTCGTGGAATGCAAATGGTTTTCATAATGATTTCTCGTACTATAATTGAAAGGAACTTTCATAATAAAGGAATTTGAGAAATGATAAATATGCATGTATTACCCCATAAATAGAAGGGAGAATAATCAAGATAAATATGTGATATATATATATATATATATATATTAATTTAGAATAAATCCAAAACATCAAAGGATGTCTTCATTGATGAAAATGGCATTAAAATATTATCTGGAATATTTCTTGAGAAAAACACCCTTTTTCTATTTGAAATAAATTATTAAAAATATAAAAATTTAAAAAAATTTATAGAAAAAATTTTACTTAAAAAGAAACATGAAAAATTATAAATTAATCTCTAGATAATTGGGTGGTCATGACGGGGGGTAATTTATAGATTACTTATAAGTTAAAAACACTCCTCTCACACTCTTATAAAAGGTAAAAAAGTACCTCATTTGGAAAATGAAAATAATATTTCTTTTAAACTATTTTTTATAAAGTAAAACATGTTTCAAAATTTATTAAATAAATAATTTTGATAATTTTATAGTCTTTCTTGATTTTTTAGAAAACATGGATATTAAAGTATATGGATATTCAATTGAAGAGTGAAATAAATTCTAATTTTATTAAAAAAAACTTTTAAATCATTTTAAGTGCCAATGATAATAAAATTTTACTATTTATTTAAAATTTTATTAATAACTATATAAGAATAAAATAATATTCGATTTAATGTATAAATATCAATCAATTTCTCAAAGGGAGGCTTAAACATAAATAACCCCTATTTATGATGAGATTTTCAAAAAAAACCTTACCACTTTGGTAAAATTTGGATCATAACCCCCCTGAAATAAGTAAAATAAAATAAATATTTAAATACCATGAATATAATTATATTTATGATATAATTTTCAAATGGATAAGTATATACACCGCCCAAAATAAAAAAGTAGTGAATATGGAATATGTATTATTGAAGTAAAAGTAAGATAAGAAATCCCTTACCTTGAGTCTAGGCTTGTCATGTATGTCCTTAATATCCTATAATATATATATATATATATATATTAATTTTTTCAGATGTTTTAGCCTTTATACTTAAAAACATTTACTTCATTTATTTTAATGAAATATTTAATTACTTATTTAGTTATGTCCACATCAGGTGTTTTGAGGACGCGTAGTTCATAATTTAAAAACTACATTAGTGTGTTGACCATGGTCAAATGGGTCATTATTCCATCATATAAAAATAATAATAATGACATAATTATCATTTTTATAAATCAATTATAGTTTTATAACCTACCATGAAATTTGGTTATAAAAAAAGAACTAGGTTATAATCATAGAGAAAGTTGGTCGTGCGTATGCATGAGTAACATTTCCATTTTTCAATGATCATGATGAAAATAAGGTAAGTTGTATTTTCTATTTACATAATTATAATTAAATCATAAATATATTATTACTTATTTAAATACACTTATATATATAATCTATGTGATGTGGTAAAAAATGAATCAGATTGCTTCATGAGGTGGTAGTTCATCGTACACACAAACGATGTTATCATTTTTAAATGGATGGTAAAATAAGAAGTTATATGATTTTTTAATTTTATAGAATAACTAATATATTAATAATTAATATATAAACATTAAATTCACTATCATGAATATCCATGAGATGTGATGATGGAAAATGAATTACATTGGGTTGCGAGGTGGTAGTCTACAGTACACATGAATGATGGTTTCTTTTCCCATTTAATGGATGTTGATATGGATAAATATTATTATATCAACATAATAACATATCATTAGATATCATATACTGGTGTTATTATATTTTAATGTTTAATAAAAAATTGAATGTGGAAAAATAAGATGAAAAAAATAGAGCTTGGTGAAGACGATTACCTTTGCTTAGAAGATACCCCCTTTTGGATATCATATTAAGGACCCTTAAGATGGTCTTTTGGGGAGAAAATAAGCTGTATAATGTGGATAAGGATACTATGGATATATTTTGGTAGGGTTTGTTCTAGACAAATGTATTGATAGGTGTGATTAAATGACAACCCTTATCATTAATAGACTTCATTTCATGATTGATCACATAAAATCACCCTTAATACAGCCCAAAAGATCGATAATAATAGTTTATTTGGAATATTAGGTATATATAACATCAAATTGATACATGGATACACCAAATGTTTTGAACAATTTCTATTGATTCTAAAATTCCATTAATCATTTAAAAGGGCATGAGATAACCTGGGGACATACATAAGAAAAAAGTGACCTATAAATCCCCATAAGAGAATACACAATTCATAAAATGATAAAATTATTACATGTTAGTTAATAATAATTTAAATGGGATATAAAATGGGTGAGAATCATAAAAATGAACCTCAAAACATGATATACAATGATAACATAATGGAAACATGAGAATGTGGGAACAACATTAAACATGACATCATAAACATATGTTAAAGATAATTTCCACGATATCATAAAAATGGGAAAAATTCCAATAATTGATTAGGTTTAATACCTAATCACATAAATTATTTATAACGATACTAAAATATTACCCAATGCATTGGAGCGCTATAAATTTCTGGGTGCACCCGTCACTTTCATATCATGTACATGCATAAGTGTTCCATAAAGATCATTAAACATAAGATCATATTTATTCACATTTAATCCCAAGATTAAGGAGATTGGAATAATTTAATGGAATTAAAAAAAATAAAAATGATGGGTATTTATATTTGAATACCCTTGAGTGGAAATTGTGATGGTATTCCCAATATAAATGTTTGTATGAAAAAATCATAGGGTAATTTCGGCAGCATAATAGGGGAACATAATGAATAATGGGAGGGACTAATTAGAGGAAAGCAGAATACCATCAATTTGAAATAATAGGGTAATTAATAAGTATTTGGAAAATAATATTCCATCAATAGGAATTCAATGAAAAAGGCGTTATATAAAGAAGGTGTTTGAATAAAGAAGAGGAGGAGAGGGTCCCTTACAATGAGAGGGTGTTTCCAAAATCATGGGAGGAGCTTCTTGAGAGATTGGGAAAACCTTGGGAGGGCTCTTCAGAGGAATTGTAGGAATATAGTCATTATATATGTATTCTTAGTTTATAAAAAAGGGTGTTTGTGTTGGTTTATACCAGAAAAGTGAGGGGAGTTCTTTATTATTTTTCGAACATAGGTTTTAGACTCTATTCAATACTGTAACGAAAACCAAAAATATTCACATGGATTTCCACATGGGTTATACCAAATAATATTTATTTTCATTATTTTTTAAGGCCATTAACTGATCATATTAAAATAACACCCTTGGTGATGTGGAAGTCAGTCATGTTTACAAATAATTAATTTTAAAAACATAAAATATAATATTGGGTTTAAAGGATTCATAAATGGTTTATAAAATTAATAAAATGTCCTCAAAGGATTATTATTTTAAAAGGGAAATATATATTTTGTGTTTTATACC
Source organism: Viscum album (assembly GCA_963277665.1). NCBI lineage: Eukaryota > Viridiplantae > Streptophyta > Magnoliopsida > Santalales > Viscaceae > Viscum > Viscum album. The sequence continues at coordinate 199,968,438 of OY728144.1, read as the reverse complement.
TTTTAGTGCTCATATTACATCACTTTTGGGTCATTATTATGTCATAATATATATCATATATAATTTTTTCCCAAAATTAGACTGTCTTAGAATATTATGAAACATTTACCATAGGATAATTTAAAAATAATAATTCCAAAAATAATATTTATTATATAAAAATAATTATATAAATATTATAAATTAATATTTTAAATTAAATTCACCATTTATTGAAAAATACTATTTTTTTTGGCAATAACGGTTTTCTAATCTCTATAAAAATTAAATTTTCAAGTTATAAAATTATATTATGATTTATATATAATATTTAATATTAAATAATAATATTTTAATAAAATATCATTTACTAAAAAAATAAAGAATGCATCAAAAGGAATGTCTTATTGGAAATTACATACTAACCAAAAATAAAATTTGATTTTTGTCATATTGAAATATATTTTTTATAAAACTTATTAATTAATAATTTATAAAGGAAAAAAATAAGGAATAAATATGATAATTATTTTATTAACAAGAAAATATAAGTATTCATACTATTAAGGTCAAGATACATAACTCCCTATTACACCTGCTAATTCCCTAAGGGTAAGGTGCGTGACAGTGATATTTTCTTAGGGTGGTTCGACAACCATAGTTTGGGTTGTGATCTAGATAAACTTGAATTTATATTATAAACGATTCCATTCATGCTCTAATTAGTTAATATCATCTTGGGATTAGTCAAGGAAAAATCATATAGATGTTATCTCCATTGGATGCTATTGTAAATAGGCTTCATATGGTATAATCTCACTGGTCTAGGCTATCACTTGTTTTATCTTTGTCAATTAGATTTATTATAACCCTGAATATATAGTAATCATATAAACTATGTTCAATGGATACAATATAAAATTTCATGGTTATTAATGGTCTTATAAATCTGACATGATATAAAAAAGCATTGATTATGTTCTCTACAACCACATTACATAATAAGGCATTTAATTCAATCACAAGGTAAATTTTATTTATAAAAGTTCCGGTCAATACATTATTTCTCCACCAAAAAATTTTCTATTGAAATTTTAATTTCATACAATAAAAAATACAAGGGTACCTCTATTTAATTTCCTCTCATAGTTCCCATGTCTTTTCTTCAAACATGTAATTCTACCACAACACTTTGACCATGTGATTTTTCTTATTTTTTTAACATTGTCTCTATGATCTTAGATCATCATCAGTTTCTCATCATATGAAAGATCATTCTCTGATCGTAAAACCTCTATATTCCGTACATGTGAGGGTTATGGTATGTACTTTCTCAATAGGGATACATGAAACACATCATGTACTTGATATAGGTTAGGTGGGAGTGCTAGTTGATAGGTTACCACTGTGATGCAATCAAGGATCTCAAAGGGGTCAATGTATATAGGTTTTAGCTTTCCCTTATTCCCAAACCTCACGACATTCTTCCATGGAGATATATGAAAGAAACATTCATCACTAAACTCATAATCTAGGCATATTTGACGATTTTCTTTATAGATTTTCTATCAACATTGTTTGGATTTCATGTGACACTGAAAGGTTTGAACCTTGTATTTGATCCCTTGGATAAGATCAGTTCCCATTAGCTTCAACTATCTAACATCATCCCAACATGTGGGTGTTGGACACCTCTTCTTATGCAGAGCCTCAAAAGGTACCATTTGAAAGTTAGAATGGATACATTTGTTTTACAAGAGATACACTAAGGGAAGGTGATGGTCCCCACATCCTTGGAAATCCATTGAACATGATCTCAACATATCCTCCATAGTTTGAATGGTCCTTTAAGACTGACCACCTTTCTTATGGTGATAAATAGCGTCAAAGATCAGTTATTTATTCAATTCTTAATTAAAGATTCTCTGAAACCTCAAGGTAATTCTTTTATCTCGATCAGATATTATGGGTAGTGGTACTCTATGAAGTATTAACACTTCCATTATATATATATATTAGTGCGTTGGTTAAGATGGAAGTCTTCCTTCATATTAATTAGATGTAGAAACTTTGTAAGGTAATCAAGTACCACCCGAATGGAGTAATTAACTTTAGGTGTCTTAGGGGGTCCTATAAATAAATTCATGATTTTATTCTCCCATTTCTATACGAGTATGATAAATGGTTGAATCATACCCTTAGACATGTGTCATTCATACTTGACTGGATGACATTCCAAGCATCGAGATAGAAACTCTTCAACCATTAACTTTATATTATCTCACCATAAAATTTTCCTCAAATAGATATACATATTAGTTCTTCCAAGGTGAATAGAGAAGGATGATCTATGTGCATCATCCAAATGTTCCCTCTCTAGTTCTGGTTTTGATGGGACACATATCTAGGTTCCAAACCTTATAGCTCTATCATCAACAAGGTTTAACTCCAGAATATTCATTGCATTATTCTATAACAACTCATCATATTTTTGTGCCTCTTTGGTCCTATAAAGAATGGATGGTTGATCAGTTATTTGAAATATGTAGTATTAATATCCTTTTATTATTCCCATATCCGTCATTTTCATGTCTAATAATATTGGATCCTGTTCAATCCTTATCGTGGATAGAGTTGCGAGATGCTTTCTACTCAGATGATTTTCCACTTTGTTCACCTTCTAAGGATGATAATTTATTTAACAATAAAAATCCTTGAAAATATATAACCGATAACATTGGTGTATATTATTATCACTTTTATGAATATATACTTGAGTCTTTTATGTTTCGTATGTATATCACACTTCTCCACATAGATGTAATGTCACCAAATCATTAATACAAAGATCACTGAAGCCAATTCTAGATCATAAGTTGGGTAGTTTTTAATTTGTATATTTATTTGTAAGGAGGTATAGGATATCAATTTGTCATTTTATAGAATTACACAACCCAATCCCTTTTTAGATTCATAATTATAGATCAAACAATTTTTCCCACTGGTGGGTAATGTGAGTAATGGTTTAGTGGTTATCCTCTTATTTAACTCATTAAAAGTTTCATTAAATCATTAAAACACTCATAATACTCTTCATTATAGATAAAAATGACACCTTGTTCAGTTATCTTCATTTTGGGAATTGAATATAATGACAATTTTCTCACAAATATATTATAATACCCAACTATCCTAAGGAAACTATTGATTTCCATCATAGTGGTTGGTCTAGGTCACCCTTCAATCATCTCTCTTTTTGACGGACCCGTAGATATCCAGAATTTGGTGATGACATTCCCTAGTAATGTTACTTGGTTAAACGATAACTCACATTTATTTTACTTCTCAGGTATCTTTTCATTCTACATTGTCCAAAAATAAAGTATTCAAATTCTCCACATTTTTCCTCCTTGGTTTTGGAGTAGGTAATAATATCATTAATAAAGACTAACAAAAATACGTAAATGTAATCCCAAAAATCTATATTCATAAAATACATGAATATTATTAGATAATTAGTGTATCCAAATGGCATCACCATTAACTCATATTGACCATACATTGTCTAAAAAGAAGTTTTAAAAATATCCTTCTTATTCACATTTACATGATAATATCGTCACCAAATATATATCTTAAATAAATATTGGGATCCATGTAGATAATAGAACATTTATTTAATACATTTAAAAGGATAAGTTTTCTTTATCATGATATTTTTGATCTCACGATAATCAATGAAAAGGCACATTGACTCGTACTTCTTCTTAAAGAAGCGGACTGATGAATCCCATGGTGAAGAATTTATGCATATAAACACATTATCCAGATTCTCATGTAGTTGTTTCTTTTTCTCTTAATGTTTAAAAATGTCCATTCTATATGGATTATTGGATATAGTTAAAGTCCCAAGTATAAACTCGATTGCAAATTCAACCGTTCAACTAGGAGGAAGACCAAGAAATTATTTGGGAATCACATCAATGTATTCTCTTCCAATGGTATTGTCTTTAGTAGGGAAATTCTTTCCATGATTTAGATGATGATACCAAAGAGGATTTATTATCCTTGCACTTTTTTAGAATCTATGGGAAATTCATGATATGGAGGACAATTTTCTTATCTTGAAAATTTATGTTGGCAATATATAAGGAAAGACAATCCTTTCCCAAAATTTCATAAAATTCTACAAAATGTAGTGTTATAAGTTTATATGAGAATTTCATCACAAAAATTTTAATAAGGGAGGATATATATAATTGGGATGCAATGTTTTACCCATTTTACATTTTCATAGATAGATTTAATTCCATGATTTGGAGTGGTTTTTGAATATTTATACTAAACTTATGAGATATGAAAGAATTCATAGAATGAGATTTAAAAAGTATAATCTCTATTCAGGAATTTATAACTAGCACACCTATCACCACTTTGGTTTTAGGTTTACCTTCACTGTTGTGATGGTGTATTCTCACCCTTTCTCTCTAGGCCTTGGGGGTTTCTTTTATTAGTTGTCACTAATAAACCTTTTCATATCGTATTGAATTTCATAGTGTCCTTATTCATTGCAGTTGAAACATTGGACCATGGGATGAGGGATGAACTTATAATTCCTTTCTTTAGTCAGATTGGTGGGTTTCTTCCATAAAAAATCACTAGCTAGGTTCCCTTACTTCCTGCACCTAACTCATTTCCTAATCCACTTCAAAACATTTCTAGGATGATTATTCACATTCCTTTGACAAGTGAGATGCTTAAATTTCTTATGACCATTAGATTTATTCATCGCACCTATAGAATTAAAATCCACTTCACACTTACTATCCATACGAGACCCTTGAGATTAAATGATCTCTGTTTAGACTTTGAGGTAACATCATAATATTTCCTCATAAGTATCAATGTCTTGAATGGATAATACATTTTGTAGACACATCGTTTTCCACCAAAGAAGCTATCAACTTTAAATTTAGTGGTAACGAAAAAGATGGATGTATATCATGGAAGTATTGTAAATTTTTCCTCATATTTCCCAATAGATTATTTATCCACTTTCTTGAGGATATGGAAGTCCCTCACAATTTTTATTTATACAGTGAAGGAAAAATATTTATTAATTTTTTTTTCTGAAATTACTTCCACCCCATTGCTTCAATATCCACCTCAGGCTTTATATTCCTAACCAACATCCATTATTGATTAGCTTCTCCTTCTATATGATAAAAATCCATCATGAATTTCACTTTCTTATATAATTAAAGGATAACAAAGATCTTTTCAATGGAAGGGATAAATTTTTTAGAAATTAAAGGATTGGAGGATGAATTGAAAGTCATAATGTTTTTTCATATAAAGGTTGTAAATGCAACTTGATCTTTTCTTGAGTGGATTTGGGAATTTCTCATAATTTAGTTTTTGGTTCATACATTGTTAAATTTAGAAATTATAGTCATAAAGATTGAGATTCCTACTCCCATTGGGTTGAGAATCTCATCTAGGTAGTCATCACAATTCCCATCAAATTGGTAGTTGACTCGTTTATACTTATTTCCATCCATTGACTGGAATAAAGGTAAAATTAGGGGTAATATTTTTAAAAAAATTCTTAAACACATTAAAGTGGTAACTTATAAATATAGTATATTACTTAACCCATGAATTTCTAATCTTCAATCTATGTTATCTATGATCGGTTTCCTAATATAAAATCTTATGGGAATTTTTTTCCATTAATAATTGTTCATAATGATATTTTGTATGGAATCCTACCCATTATTACATAAAATTTTCAATACATAAAACAAAACACATGATCTTTTAAAGTTTAGTTTCTTATATATAAGGAACATAATACAAGAAAAAAACATTATTATAATCCACTTGAAAGGCTCATTTAATGGTTAAACCCAAGTTACTTTTGTTGCATCTCATATCTTGGGTACATACATCAAATGAAAGAGGTGAGAATGAGCTCACTAAGGGAATAAGAAAGGGATATATTTAGCATGTGATCATGAGGTATATCAATAATAATAATAGGTATAATAATATAACATGATCAAGATAACATGAGGAATTTCATGATAAAAAGAATATAAATCATAACATGGAAATGTGACAACAACATTTAAATTTGATATTTGTTGACGCTCCTTTCGTCACAGAATCTAAAGATCGGAAAAGGGAATATCTGAGCTCAAAGTGATTAATCCCTTTAAGAAACATCAAAAATCGACAAAGGGATAAAAAAGGAGAACATTGCCCATAGATCGCGCAAGTTCTCTCTTGGTCGCGCAAGTACACTTGCGCGCCGCCTCAATACTTGCGCGACTCCTCATGTTCGTGCAAGGGACTTGCGCGACATATGTGGTAACCGCCCAGTAACCGCCCGAGGTCTTCTTTTGCCTATAAATAGACCATGTGGGCCCCCCATTCGGGGGATCTTTTTCCAGAAACTCGGATTGAAGCTCCCGATGCCCAAGTCTCTTCTCAAAGCTTCCGGAACACTTCTAAGGTAATTTCATACCTAGAACGGAAGATGTAAATAGAAAAAGGAAGGCCTAAGTGTTGAAACTTATCAAACACTTGTGCGCCTACTTAATTCCTGCAATATAACTTGCGCGTCCCTCTTTTGGAAGAACCTCAAGAGGATGGTAAAGGGTTTAATAAAAATTCGCTCAAGCATTTCAATACTGGTTGAAAATCGCGCAAGTACCCCTAATGTCGCGCAAGTATACTTGCGCGACCAATACTTGCACGCCGCCGCAGGACTTGCGCGCCATTCAAGACTTGCGCGCCCCTATCTTTTTGGGTGCCCATCTTGCCCATTTTTACCCCTCTTAAGCCATTTCACCCTTCCTATTCAAGATTCAGTCTTCAAGATACTCTTCAAAGCCATTTATGGCATTATTTCTTGATTTTACATCCTTATCTGAAAGGAAATCTATGAAATATCTCTCAAAACCTAGTGATTTAAACATATTTATGTCACCAAATATTGAGAGTTCGTTCATTTCAACCTCATCCTTTAAGATGAGAGAATCCTAACCTGGGTCTCCTTTTCAGGAATAAGACTCAGTCATAACCTTGGGCTTCCTTTTCAGGAGTAAGCCCCAAGTCCCCTAACCTAGGCTTCCTTCTCAGGAATAAGTCCTAGTCATAAATCTTGGGCATCTTTCTTAAGAATAAGACCCAATCAAGTCCTTTAATCTTGGGCATCCTCCTCAGGAGTAAGCCCCAAACCTTAATCCCTAACCTGGGTCTCCTTTTCAGGAATAAGACTCAGTCATAACTTTGGGCTTCCTTTTCAGGAGTAAGCCCCAAGTCCCCTAACCTAGGCTTCCTTCTCAGGAATAAGTCCTAGTCATAAATCTTGGGCATCCTTCTTAGGAGTAAGCCCCAAGTCTCTTAAAATTTCTCTTAACCAGTCATAAATTACCTTTGATTTGGGTTTCCTTTTCAGGAATAAAACCCAATCATAAGTCCCCTCCTAACTTGGGCATCCTCCTTAGGAGTAAGCCCCAAGATTAGAGTATTCAAATCTCCATGAAGCACATATAACTTTGTGGACCCTGTTCTTGGATTTTCTCCCTAAAAGTAAATCCTAAACCTTCGTCTATCTGGGCAGTCATCTATACATAAGCCCCAAAACAAATTCTTATGATTGCATCTTTTATGGCACAATTGTCTAAATTTTACCAATACCTCTTGTTTCTCACACCGAGCATGACTCACGTGAGCTTAGAGTGTAAAAGTAATTATGACATTCATCTTTGAGCCATCAATCATAAAACATCATATCCCATTCCTCGAACTACGTGGGTTCTGATTCCTTTTTCAAAACAAAGGATACGTAGGTAGCCCATTTATGGGTTCGATCCCAACATTGAAATAATCTCTGTCCTTCTGAATGACGATAAACTTCAAGTGCCCCACTGAGTGGCTTTAAAACCAACCTGGTCATCAAAATGACCAAGAGACTTTTATATAAATGTTTTGAAGGATACCATTGACCAAGAATCTCTAAACAAATATAGATGATTCTATATTGATGAAGAACCTCGAATACATATAAAAGATTCTCTAAATTTCTTGCATATTTAATCATTGATTGTTAAAACTAAAGGAAAGCTCATTTCATACTTGGTAATGTAATAAGGATTCACGAACTTAACTTAAATCTATAAAGAGAGTCCCGGAGTAGACAATAATTCCCCTCAAAAAGGTGTGATGAGTCCGACCTCCCATCCTCTCGACCAATGAAAATTCCTAAGCCTCATTATCCCACAAGCTAATGAGCGCCTGCCTTTGGAAAGTAGGTCCAAACGGATGTGGAATCATTGGATGTTTCCGGTTCTACGAACAAACCCGTTAGAAACCGATCAGAACGTTTGAATCTCCCGTCCAGGAGGTCATCCCCGGATTCCGCGCGAAACAAAAATGGTGAACCCGACGTGAATCCTTAACCAAGTTAAAGTGATGTTCTTCTTATCTGTTAGGCCCTTTGGGCCAACAAGGCAATCATTGACATATGATCATCCAAAAGATGCAGTAGCCGGATTCATCTTGATTATGTCTATTACATGGAACAGGAACTCTTTTTTCAAGATCTTCTACAAAAATGGCTTTCCTTAAATTCACCCCTGTGAATACTGCTGCTGGGAACACCTCTACTGTGAGGTCTTCTGCTGTGAAAACCAATGCTGCTACTCCTTCTGGAACGTCATCCGCTCTGAGGATGACATCACCAACTCAGCGTCTTCAACGCTGTCTTTCTAATGCACTGGTTAAGGAGTACTGTCGCAACGGTACTATCCCAACTCTGGAGGCCGCTCGTCAAGCCCTCCAAGTTAACAATTCTACCTGGTCGTCCGGACAACGGCGACCAGCAATCAAGAAGCAGACGGTGCTGACTACCGTCTCCAACCGTTTCGGGTCGTTATCCCCGGAACGCAATTTCCATTCACTCCCTTACTCCGAGGAAGTGAATGAGCAGGTCCCGCAGGACCTTAATTCAAAAAGACAGGAGTCCTTCTCAAAGTCTCCCATCAACAATCGCTGCCAGACTCGTGCGGTAGTGCGCCCTCAACATGATGAGGGTACCGACTCCAGGCGTTCAGCTCAGGTTCCTCGAACCCGAGCAGGCAAGATGAATCGCCAGAGATGGAATCCGGTTAACAATAGGCAGGTTGTCATCCCTGCCATCTCCGGAGAAGTCCACCAACCTAACTTGGTGGCAAACAACGAGCAGGCATACACACCTGCCCGTTTTAATCCCGCTGTCCAGCAGACTCGTCTGGCAGCATCAAGCCGATCCCGCCAGGCAATTCCAGCGGAGTACCATAGGCAGGAACATACACCTGCTTATACATCAGCAGTTAGTCAGCAGGCTCGTCTGACTACATATGGTGGATCTCGTCAACCGCGTTTGGCGAAGTGTAATCAGCAGGCACATACACCTGCTAATACTAATCAAGCCTACCAACAGTCTCGCTTGGTAGCGCACAGAGAAGTCAGTCGGAAAGCCCCGACGACAAACAGGAGGCAGACTAAACTCTCTGCCTCCACACTTGAGTACTGTCAGGATTCACTGACAGGAAAAGGAGGACAGGAGCAGGCACATACACCTACTCCAAGCCCGGAATGGACGTATATCCCCGTTCTGGCGGCTGAAGTCACCAAACATATTTTGTCAATGGTGAAAGAGCAGAAGGAAATTCCTGCTCATATTCTGGATGCTTGCCAGGATATCATAACAGCTTCAGCATCATCTCAGGGACAGACACATAAATCTATCCCTAGCAGTGGAGTGACACATCAACAATTCACTCCGGAACAGACACACACATCTGTTCCAGTCCAAGAGGGTTGTGGGGCCTACTCCCCCATATCATATGGACAACCAAGTCAGGCACATACACCTGATTTGAGCGATGATCGTCAGCCTAACCTGACCATCTTTCCTGATCAGGCACATACACCTGCTCAGAGCAATCACTTTCGTCATCACGTGGTTTCTAAAGCGAGTAAGAAGGCATCTAAGAAAAAGATCCGCCCAGCACAGTCAGGAGATCAAAGGCCAATCTGCAACAAGGCCTTGCTCGATGCTGGAGTTCTTGAAGCCCTCAGACATTTATCTGTCGGAATTCAATATTCTACTCCCTCAGTTCCCAATAACAGGAACATTAATCCCGAAGGTCTTCAACAGACACTTCCTCATGAAGACTTGCTTCATGAAAATTCGGTCAATCTTGACGTTTCTTCTTCAGATGAGAACCACAGGAACCCTCTGTGTGGTCAGAAGGCCAAGGAGAAAGAGATTTCATCTTTTGCTGTAACCCATCATGAAGGTCCTCCTCATGGTGATGAACTTCGCTGCGAAAGTCCTCTCCGCAGTAGTGATTCACATTGTCTCGAAAATTCTTCAGAAGGCAATGTAGTGACGAGAAAGCCCTCCTATCTCGAGGCACTTGCAAACGTAAAACCAGTCATGTCTGAAGTTTTACTATCGGCAGGTGAAACTCTTTCTCCATCAGAAGATAGCTTGGGGTTCAGGTTATTCTCCGAACCTTCCCTGGGTCATTTATCTTCCAGCATGAATAGTGATTCCTCTACCAATCTTGTTGAATCCGATGAAGCAACAAGGAAACACCAACTCTGGTCCAAACAGGTAGAAGAATCTTCATTTAATGATAAAGAGGAACTGCTGAACATGAGGAAAAAACTGGCAAAAGGTGAAGTACCAGTCATGTTTTGGCCTTTGGCTGATTCACAGTATGACATTCCAAAGATGTTGACGGATGATGGAATCCATGATATTCGTCTTAACATATGGAAAACTCTTTGTCAATTAAAGAATAAGGTATTATCTTACGATGAATATGAAAATCATCTTAAGATAATAGAAGGGTTACAACGCCAGATTGATTTGGCATCTCTATCAGTCTCTCGGTATCCGAAGGCTGAAAAGCAACAGAGAACCCTTCAACGTTCATGCCTTGGTGCACTAAGAAGATTGCGTCAGTTAATTTACAATGCTCCATCTAATGTTCATATCAGAGGATGGGGTGTTCACGGAGCACTACATTTCACAGTGCTTTCCGGTCAGCAGAGCCCGCCGAAAATGGTCTCATGCAATGTTATTGCCCATGGCCGGCCACAGTCAATGGGCTTTGTTCATATTCAAAAGCTTGCTCGAGATCAAGATTCAACTAGTTCCTCTCAAAGTCAAGTATATAGAGAACAAGTTGTTGAATTTCTCCTACATCAACCAGGCGAGAATATTGTGCAAGCCTCTCGTCTGGAGAAAACACGTCATCAAATGACAGAAGTTTCAGAAATCATCCAACGGTCTGTTGAACCAGGTGATAAAAGTGGATACAGGTTAATGCATCCAGCTAATTTCCAAACTAATATTCGCAAGGTCAAGAGAGATTTTAAAAAGATCTCAGACATAGCATGTCAAGAGACACCCCAGCTTGCCAGACTGGGGACTTCTCTAACCCAACCCTCAGAATCAACGAATGGGATTCGAGGAGTTGAGCGGAAGCAACAGGAACACCCCCAGTCCACCGGACTGGGGACTTTTTCAAATCTTCAATCCCTCCCTCAGAGAAAGTCAGTATTCTCTCGATTAGGGAATAAGCCTCAAGAGGAACGAAGAGCCAAGATGTCAGGAGATTCTCTCCAAGTGACGGTTCTCCAAGAAATTCCTGAGGGATCAAGTCAACGGAATTCCATGTCTTATCATGGACATAGAAGGAGACAATATCATAGAAATGCTGATAGAAAGGATTCCATGCAATATGCATCCATTAATGTCATCACTGCCGTTGCTGCTGATTCACCAGATGAGGCTCAATCAGAGGGATCAGACGAAGAGGTTCCTGCTCAAGAAGTTGCGCACACAGACCTAAATGAAGAAGGTGTGCGCACACGTAATCAAAGGCTTACCCAAAATCTGGGTATTCCTTCAAGTAACCCACTTCCCCCTCTCCGAAAAGGATCCAATAAGGGGAAAGGAAAGAATCAGGTTACTTCTCACCCTTCCTCTGAAGGAGGTCAATCGCTCTCATTAGAGCAAAGGTTTTCACAACAGGAGGAAGAAATGAAAGAATTAGAAAGGTTGAATGCAGAACTACTTCAGAGTAGTCTTCTTCTTAAGAATGCTGAAGTCCGACAGCCGAAGGAATTTGTTGTAACTACTGAGATGGATCAGGAATATCCTCCTTTATCAGTACACCCACAGAGGTCTAATCCTACGGGTCAAACGCAACAATGGTTGGCAGCACTACCATTAGTTGCAGCACCAACCTCCACGGCTGTCCAAGCTCCATTCATTGCACCTACCAAAAACCAAGTTCAACTTGACGTTTCTCAAAAGTTAATAACTACTATTGAGTCATTAACAGCTCGGTTAGAAACTATGGAAGGGAAACGGGCGCAAGTTCAACCTGAAAAGAAAGTTTACCCTGAATGGGTAGATTCAATTTCTCCTCCATCCAGTTTTGGAAACCCTATTTTCCCTACTTTCAATGGATCAGGCGACCCTGAACAACATTTGACGCATTACGTGTCTTGTTGTGATCCTATGATGGGAACTCCAGAGCAACAAGAAGCAGTGAAACTCAGATGCTTCGTGCGAACCTTGTAAGGACCAGCTTTTGTCTGGTATACAAGCTTGCAATCCCGGTCAGTCATCGGATGGGAGGATCTTCGTCAAAAATTCCTTCTTCAGTTTAGCTCAACTTTGCCAAAAACGACAGTTTTCGATCTTACAAACTGCAAGCAAAGGGAGAATGAAAGAGTCTCTGATTTCATTGCTCGTTGGAAGGGATTAACGTATTCCTTGAGTTTATCACTCCCTCAGGAGGAATTGTTGCCAATATGTGTGGCAAATTTGCGTGACGAATTACGCACGCCATTGATCCCTGTGAAATACACAGGAGGGTTTCGAGACCTTACTTAAATCGCTCAACAGATTGAAGATTCCCTTATGCAGGCTAAGGTTAAATCTCGTGTAATTCCATCAGCTCCAGGAAGAAGAATGGGTAAAGCAGAAACTGCTACAGTTATGCTTAAACAGGCACCTGTACCTATTTCCACTTCAAAACCTTCATCTTCTCGAAGGGCTCCACCTCCTGAACGCCAACAACAAAGGCTGTTTCGTCCAAATGATCAAAAAGATCAACGACGAAAACAATTTGAGGATATGAAGAGTAAAACATACTCTTTCCGAAGTGAGCAAGTTCATGGTTACTTCATTTCAGCTCTGGAAAATAATTTGGTTCAATTACCAGTGCTGAAGAGACCAAACAAGGAAGGAGATGAAGACCGTCCCAATTATTGTCCCTTTCATCAAATGTTGGGACATCCCATCCAGGAGTGTTTTGTCTTTAAAGACCTCCTACAAAAGATGGTCGACTTGGGACAAGTCAAATTGAAGGGTTCTTCAGCTCATGTAGCGTGTATTACCGCTACAGATCCAGAGGAAGGAGGCGAGTGGCAGGAAGTCAAAAGCAAAACTGCGAAAAAATATGATGATTGGATTGTAACACCCGAGACTTTTATGTTATATAAACCATCAAATGAATCTTTTTCTACACAACACTTGCTTGGCTTGCTTTGCACGCAATCGCGACCTTCCTCGATAGCTTGCGTCGTACGCAATACCGAGTTTCACTAAACAACAATATGCTATTAAAACTAGCCGTTATGAATAGTAATAACCACTTTTTGAAATTTTATAAATTTTATTTTTCAAAATGGACTTCATTTTTGGACTCAGAATATCGAAATTAGCCTAGGGTGAAATTTTGGTATTTTTCTGAAAACTTTCAATTTTTGATGAATAGTGAAACCACTAAGTGGTAGGTTAAAAACTGAATTTTGCATAAAACTTAATTTTACCGCTTATGTGAATGGAATTTCGAAAATCTGAGAGACACGGTTAATATCAAGGACTAAAATGTGGTTCAATGAGATGAAAATAATTTTTGGTGAATAGTAACTTTTTACTTTTTTTACCGCGGTTAATAGTAAATAGGGTAACTAAGGGTAAATATGATATCAATATTACCCTAACACATGTCCTAATACTATTGGACAAGTGTAATTCGACCAAAAACAAACTTAGGAATAAAATATGACCATTTAGGCCCACTTGGATTAGATTAGGACATTTATTATTAATTTATTTAAAGAAGGGTTAAAATAGTTAAAATCAAAGTTTAACAAGTAAATCATTTTTAATATAGGGTTATACATAAGATAAATATTCATTAGAAAGCTAAAAAGATTTCCTACATGATGGTATTTTATTTTTAATTTTTAGACATCAAATAATTTAATTTATTTATGACACAAAGATGATGCAGTAATTATCTTATTAATGAAATATTGAAAAAATTGATAATATAAATACCAAAATAAATGTATTTTGAGACTTTTTATGAATTCCACTAATTTTCTAGGTTACTATGATATATTAGTGTTGATTTAATCAACTTGGTTCGAACATATAATTCTGTTATGACTTTCACAAAAATCATATATCAAATAGTGTCAAAATTGACACAAAATAGTTTTTAAATCAAATATTATATTATTAATTGTTATTTTATTCCTAAAAAATCTAAGGTTCGGCCAAATGACTTAGATAAGGATATATATATTAATAATAAACAATTTGGGGTTCGTTTGGCATGTTATAGAAAGTTTATTAACCATATAGTGAAAGAAAACAAAAAGACACGGTAAAAGTTAAATTAATTAACTTAGAGTTAAATCTAATTGATAAGGTTAAAATAATACCCTAAACTTGTCTAAATCCTATTGGTTGATAGGATTTCGACCCTTCCCCACTTTATCTTCGAAATAAGACCCTTTGGAACCATTATAAACCGATTTTGACTTTAATATAAAATAATATTTTGAGATATTCCTAAGGTGCCCCTCTCCTCCCTTATAAAAGGGCACCTCCTCCCCCTCCTCCTCACACCAATTTGAGCACTCAAGCTCGGCCAACCCCTGCCATTTTCCCTTCTCCACTTCCCTAGAATAATCCTAGAGGTCCTGGTCTTCTCCAAAGACCAATCTTAGTTCCTTAAGTGGAGGATTCAAAAAGGCGTTCCAAAGAAGAGGTAATATCCATTACCGATCTTTTCGATTTCTTTCTTCTTCAACTTCTTCTTCTTCAGTTGTTTCATGATAAAGTAATAACATCAGTATTACTTACATACTGATATGTTATTATAAATATGAAACAACCCTAATTCACCTTCTATCCATCCTACGGAAAAATGAAATCACCGCGCGTGCGTACGTACGGAATACCGTCTCCACGCCGTGGTGTAATCTATTTTCCACCATCACCTTACAAGGATGGGTATAATGGTGTAATGAGTAACTATATATGATTATTATTAAGTAATATTGATACTGAAATAATATATATATATATATACTCCAATACAATTCCACGATCATAGGAACGATATCATCACTCGTGCGTACGTACGGAATACCGTCTCCACGATGTGATGCGACTCGTTCTACATGATCTTCATTTCATAATGATTGTATAAATGAATTGAATGAATGAATATGGTATATACTACACTAATACCATTCTGGAAATGAATTATCTATAACCTAAAGATAAGAATAAGAATTTACTCGACAAAACACGCATAAGAACAAAAAGTTATAAAGACCCGAGTAACAAGTAACAATGAAATATTACTAACAAGAAGCTAATAATATGACCATATATGATCTCATATCAATATGTATGATTCTGGAATAAGTCAATAACATTATTTAAACCATTATACAGGAGCTTCGGACACGAACAAAGCAAATCGGACCTAAGGTAAGGGAAATATCACAATCTCATTTTTATCCGAGATTGTTTATTCGTAAGTATTTACTGGGGTGTATTTTATCATCCACATCCATGTTCCCTCAATATGTAATATTGTTTCCATCCACTTGAAATAGTTTAAATCCAATTTTACCCTTAGGTGAGTTTTTAGTAAAGAATATGAAAGGAATCTTTTGTCGTTTTTCCGTACGAGGTACTTTTTGACTTTTCCGACAAAAGTACGAAGAATGTTTTTTTTAACTTATACGGCATGAATGGATTTTTAAAACATTACTTCAAAGAAGCTTCCTTTACAAGTTTTCAAGTTTATTTTTAATCAACTTATTTTATTTTAAAGTTGTATGACATGTTATGAAAGGAAAAATGTTTTTGAAGAAGAAAGGATATTTTCCTCAAGAATTCAATTCAAGTGTTTTATCAAAATTATTTTCCATCTAAGATAATAAAGGGTTCTGTTTCTATCCATATTTTTACATTGGTTTGACTATGTTGTGATGGAATTATGTTTATGAATTCCTTTATCATATATGAATTGATTTATGATGTCATGATGTTTCAAGAATCCCATTTTTGTTACATGTGTTATGCGATGATGTATGATTATGTGGCACACATAAGAAAGGATTCATTATAAGATGGGTGGGACCTATATCTCCCTCCAATGCATTGGGTAAAGATTTTATATCTCATGAGATAGACATGGCTGGAACGGAAGGTTATTTCGGTTCAGTGATACAGGACTGAAACGAGGAGTGAACTCGGTTCAGAAAGGGACTTTGTCCACTAAGATAGTCTTGGCAATGAGTCATGACTAACAAGAAATGATCTCCATGATTATGTGTGCATGCCACAAAGTTTCAAGTTTTATGTTATGATTTTGGGGATCTCATTTTCACTTCTATGATTTATTCCATGTTAAGATATTATGATCTCTTTTGCAGGTTTTGATTTTCATAAAGATATGATATGATTTTTATTTCCTTTATTTGCCCTTGCTGAGCATTTGAGCTCACCCTTTTATGTTTTCTTTTCCCCAGGTCAGGAAGATGGATATTAAGTAGAATATGCTAAAAGGGACCCTAGATATGATGAAATAAATGGGAGACACTGTAGAAGATTTATGAACCAGTTGTTTATGTTTCCCAGTTTCTAAAGACACTATACCTATACGGTCCTTTGTGGTTTTGTCATATGTTGTAATAAGTGTGCTTCAATTTTGAAGTATTAACAATGTATGTAAAGTATGGGTCGTTATAGTTGGTATCAGAGGGAGGTTATAGTCAACCTTTGGAATCTAGGATGTGAAAGCCTTAGTAAGAACCCTAAGGATAAGTCTAAGCATAGAACACAATCTTAGTGTTTTAGAAATGGCCTTGAATAACCTAGGATAAGACCTTAAGCATGAAAATTTTATTCTTGAATTATGTGGTTTCCTATTATAATTAGTGTTGCTCACACTATTCTTCTTGGTTTTAGTCAATGGCTGGAACCCGAAGGAACCGTGTTAATGCGGAATG
Source organism: Viscum album (assembly GCA_963277665.1). Classification (NCBI taxonomy): domain Eukaryota; kingdom Viridiplantae; phylum Streptophyta; class Magnoliopsida; order Santalales; family Viscaceae; genus Viscum; species Viscum album. The sequence goes on along the minus strand of OY728144.1, from coordinate 199,951,056 downwards.
CGATGGGCAATGTAATGATTGTCCCCCTGAGCAACCAAACGATATGGGAGCTGGAATGCAAAATCTTGTAGCCATGCTCACACAACTTTCTCAAGCTATGAATCATGCAGGATTTCCAAACGAACAAATAAGGGAGCAACATTCTGTTGAATCCTTCATGAGGCAGCGTCCACCATCTTTCAGCGGGTCTACTGATCCATTAGTTGCTGAACAATGGATTAGTACTACTGAAATGATATTTTCAGTTCTTCAATGTTCTGATCATGATAAAGTCATCCTAGCAGTGTATCGTTTGGAAGGAGATGCTGATCAATGGTGGAATCTTGTTAAGAATACGAGGCAAAGGGATGAAATTGAGTCTATGGAATGGGACGAGTTCAAGAACTTATTTTTCAATAAGTACTTCCCTCGTATTCTCTGAACAAAGATGGAGAAAGAGTTCCTTGAACTGAAGCAAAGGGATGATGAATCTGTTAGTACCTATGAAGCAAATTTTACAAGACTTGCAAGGTACGCTTCTGGTATTATTATCCAACCTGAGAGTAAGATCGATCGATTCTTTAGTGGCTTAAAACCAAGTCTTCGAAGGGCGTTAGCCATAAGGGACTTCAATAGCTATGAGGAAATCGTTCGATGTGCTCTCAAAGTCGAGATGGAGATTGGAGTAACCCATCAGTCACATGGGTTTGATAAGAAGAGGAAGATGGAATTCAAAGAAAAATCTAAAGAGCACACGGAAAAGAAGATGAGCTTTTCCTTATGCTCAAAGTGTGGAAAGAAACATGGATGGAGTTGTCTTAAAGGGACAAGTAAATGTTTTAAATGTGGAAAGGAAGGCCATCGGGCATTTGAATGCCGTGATAATGGGAAGAAGATGTCTAATGATGCAAACAAAGGAAGGGATACACAGAATGAACCTGCTACACTTCAATGTTTCAAGTGCAAGGAGATGGGGCATTATGCCAATCAATGCCCAAATCCAAGGGTTGATGATGATGGTCGACGTCAACAAACTCTTAAGGCTAAAGACAAAGGAAAGTCACATGCAATTTCTATCAGCGATGTGGAGTACGATAACGATGTGGTGAAAGGTACACTTACCATCCACTCTAAAGTAGAAAATGTTTTATTTGATTCTGGATCCACCCACTCTTTTATTTCTGAAGACTTTTCTAAGGGTATCACCGTATTACCTCAACAATTAGATGTTGAGTTAGCTGTGACAACACCTAATGGCACATCAATCGCATCAAAAGTTTATAATTCTTCTCCGATCGAAGTTTGTGGGAAAGTGCTTCCTGCAAATCTTGTGATCCTTCCTTTAGTGGAATTTGATGTGATTCTTGGCATGGATTGGCTTTCTCTACATGGAGCTCATATCAATTTCCAAAGAAGGGAAGTCACATTTCATATTCCAGATCAATCTACGATCGTCTATCGATGCAAGGATGAATATAACCTTCCAGTGGAAATTTCTTCCATCTTATGGGTCTTGATACCACTAAATGAAGGTTATTTATCTCAAATGGTTGGTGAGAAACTCACGATTAAGAATATGCCCATTGTACGGGAGTTTGATGATGTCTTTCCGGAGGAATTGCCGGGTCTTCCACCGAATCGTGAAGTTGAGTTTTCAATAGAACTCGTACCGGGTGCTTTGCCTATTTCAAAGACACCTTATAGAATGGCCCCAATTGAGTTGCAGGAATTGAAGAAGCAACTCCAAGAGAATCTTGATAAGGGATTCATACGCCCTAGTGCGTCACCTTGGGGAGCACCTGTTCTATTTGTTAAGAAGAAAGATGGATCAATGAGACTCTGCATTGATTATCGAGAACTTAACAAGATCACTATCAAGAACAAATATCCTCTCCCACGCATTGATGACTTATTTGACCAACTACGCGGAGCTCAATACTTTTCCAAGATTGATCTTCGTTCAGGGTATCATCAATTAAGGGTCAAAAGGGAGGATATACCAAAGACGGCTTTCCGTACAAGGTATGGACACTATGAATTTATAGTGATGCCATTTGGTCTTACTAATGCCCCTGCTATCTTCATGGATCTAATGAATAGAGTCTTTAGAGACTATCTTGATCAATTTGTGGTAGTCTTTATAGACGATATTCTTGTCTATTCAAAGAGCAAGGAAGAGCATGAAGATCACTTGAGAATTATATTGAAGACCCTGAGAAAGGAGAAGCTTTATGCCAAATTTACCAAGTGTGAATTTTGGCTTCAAAAAGTTGCATTTTTGGGTCATATAATCTCAAAAGAGGGGATATCTGTGGATCCAGCAAAAACAGAGGTTATCGAAAGATGGTCAAGACCAACAACAGTAACTGAGATCCGAAGTTTTCTTGGTTTGGCTGGATATTATCGACGTTTTGTAAAAGATTTTTCACGATTATCTAATCCACTCACCAAGTTGACTCGGAAAGGAGTTAAGTTTGTCTGGACAGAGGAATGTGAAGAGAATTTCAAGGAGTTGAAAAGAAGGTTATCCAGTGCACCTGTGCTCACACTGCCTTGTAGTGGAGAAAGGTTTGTGATCTACAGTGATGCATCCAAGAAGGGATTGGGGTGTGTTCTTATGCAAAATGATATGGTAATATCTTATGCCTCACGACAGTTGAAAATCCATGAGCAAAATTACCCAACACATGATTTGGAGTTGGCTGCGGTAATCTTTGCATTAAAGATTTGGAGGCATTACCTTTATGGTGAAAGGTGTGATATTTATACTGATCATAAAAGTTTAAAGTATATTTTCACACAAAAGGAGTTGAATATGCGCCAAAGAAGATGGTTGGAGCTGATTAAGGATTATGACTGCTCAATCCATTACCACCCTGGGAAAGCAAACAAGGTGGCAGATGCATTAAGTCGACAAGACCATGCTAGTTTATCCATGATGAGGATCACAAAAGATCCAATATTTATGGATTTACAAAGGATGGATCTTGGAATTATAATGGAAGGGGAAAAATCTTATCTTTCTCAAATGAATGTTCAACCATCTATACATGTGAAGATTAAAGAGGCACAGAAAGAAGATGTCGAGTTACAAAATAAGGTGAGAAATGTTCCTGAATTCAACCTTGATTGTGATGGGATAATAAAGTTCAGGAATCGGGTTTGTGTTCCTCCCATCCCCGAATTAAAGAAAGAGCTGCTGGATGAGGCTCATAGTTCTTCATTTTCTATTCATCCTGGAAGCACGAAGATGTATAGGGACCTGAAAGAGTACTTCTGGTGGGATGGCATGAAAAGAGATGTTGCTGAATATGTCTCTCGATGCTTGGTTTGTCAACAAGTTAAAGCTGAGAGACAGAAGTCTAAGGGGATGTTACAACCATTACCCATACCCGAATGGAAATGGGAAAACATCACTATGGACTTTGTCACAGGACTTCCTAAAACATCCAAAGGCAATAATACTATCTGGGTCATAGTTGATCGTCTTACAAAGTCTGCACACTTCATTGCTATTAGAGAGGATTTCTCTTTAGATCAGCTTGCCAGGATATATGTAAAGGAAGTGGTGAGATTGCATGGAGTACCACTTTCTATTATATCTGATCGAGATCCGAGATTTACCTCGAAGTTCTGGCGAAGTCTTCAGCATACTCTGGATACAGAGTTGAGTTTCAGCACTGCTTATCATCCCCAGACAGACGGTCAGTCTGAGAGAACAATTCAAACCCTAGAAGATATGTTGAGAGCTTGCTCTATGGATTTCAAAGGAGGTTGGGATCAACATCTACCTTTGGTGGAATTTTCTTATAATAATAGCTTTCACTCCAGTATTCAGATGGCTCCTTATGAAGCTCTCTATGGAAAGAAATGTAGGACTCCAACTTGCTGGGATGAAGTTGGGGAAAGAAAGCTATTAGGACCTGATCTCGTTGATGAAATGGCAGAAAAGGTCAGATCTATTCAACAACACATAAGATCAGCTCAAAGTCGACAGAAAAGTTATGCCGACAACCGAAGAAAAGACCTAGAGTTTGAAGTGGGCGATAAAGTGTTCTTACGAATATCTCCCTGGAAGAGGGTTATGAGATTTGGAAAGAAGGGGAAGTTGAGCCCTAGATATATCGGTCCTTTTGAAATACTGGATCGTGTTGGGAAGGTAGCTTACCGATTGGCGCTTCCACCGAATCTCTCTCAAGTTCACGATGTGTTCCACGTATCTCTCCTGAGAAAGTACATACCAGATCCTTCACATGTACTCAGCTCAGAAGTTGTACCGCTGGAGCAAGATCTTTCTTATGAAGAACAGCCGATAGAGATTCTGGATCGTAGCGAAAAAGTCCTACGAAACAAGACCACTCGCTTGGTGAAAGTTTTATGGAGGAACCACCAACTTGAAGAAGCTACATGGGAGCTTGAGGATATGATGAGGGAGAAGTATCCTCATCTATTTGTTACAAAGTGACGAATTTCGAGGGCGAAATTCTTTTTAAGGGGGGTAGAATGTGACACCCGAGACTTTTATGTTATATAAACCATCAAATGAATCTTTTTCTACACAACACTTGCTTGGCTTGCTTTGCACGCAATCGCGACCTTCCTCGATAGCTTGCGTCGTACGCAATACCGAGTTTCACTAAACAACAATATGCTATTAAAACTAGCCGTTATGAATAGTAATAACCACTTTTTGAAATTTTATAAATTTTATTTTTCAAAATGGACTTCATTTTTGGACTCAGAATATCGAAATTAGCCTAGGGTGAAATTTTGGTATTTTTCTGAAAACTTTCAATTTTTGATGAATAGTGAAACCACTAAGTGGTAGGTTAAAAACTGAATTTTGCATAAAACTTAATTTTACCGCTTCTGTGAATGGAATTTCGAAAATCCGAGAGACACGGTTAATATCAAGGACTAAAATGTGGTTCAATGAGATGGAAATAATTTTTGGTGAATAGTAACTTTTTACTTTTTTTACCGCGGTTAATAGTAAATAGGGTAACTAAGGGTAAATATGATATCAATATTACCCTAACACATGTCCTAATACTATTGGACAAGTGTAATTCGACCAAAAACAAACTTAGGAATAAAATATGACCATTTAGGCCCACTTGGATTAGATTAGGACATTTATTATTAATTTATTTAAAGAAGGGTTAAAATAGTTAAAATCAAAGTTTAACAAGTAAATCATTTTTAATATAGGTTTATACATAAGATAAATATTCATTAGAAAGCTAAAAAGATTTCCTACATGATGGTATTTTATTTGTAATTTTTAGACATCAAATAATTTAATTTATTTATGACACAAAGATGATGCAGTAATTATCTTATTAATGAAATATTGAAAAAATTGATAATATAAATACCAAAATAAATGTAATTTGAGACTTTTTATGAATTACACTAATTTTCTAGGTTACTATGATATATTAGTGTTGATTTAATCAACTTGGTTCGAACATATAATTCTGTTATGACTTTCACAAAAATCATATATCAAATAGTGTCAAAATTGACACAAAATAGTTTTTAAATCAAATATTATATTATTAATTGTTATTTTATTCCTAAAAAATCTAAGGTTCGGCCAAATGACTTAGATAAGGATATATATATTAATAATAAACAATTTGGGGTTCGTTTGGCATGTTATAGAAAGTTTATTAACCATATAGTGAAAGAAAACAAAAAGACACGGTAAAAGTTAAATTAATTAACTTAGAGTTAAATCTAATTGATAAGGTTAAAATAATACCCTAAACTTGTCTAAATCCTATTGGTTGATAGGATTTCGACCCTTCCCCACTTTATCTTCGAAATAAGACCCTTTGGAACCATTATAAACCGATTTTGACTTTAATATAAAATAATATTTTGAGATATTCCTAAGGTGCCCCTCTCCTCCCTTATAAAAGGGCACCTCCTCCCCCTCCTCCTCACACCAATTTGAGCACTCAAGCTCGGACAACCCCTGCCATTTTCCCTTCTCCACTTCCCTAGAATAATCCTAGAGGTCCTGGTCTTCTCCAAAGACCAATCTTAGTTCCTTAAGTGGAGGATTCAAAAAGGCGTTCCAAAGAAGAGGTAATATCCATTACCGATCTTTTCAATTTCTTTCTTCTTCAACTTCTTCTTCTTCAGTTGTTTCATGATAAAGTAATAACATCAGTATTACTTACATACTGATATGTTATTATAAATATGAAACAACCCTAATTCACCTTCTATCCATCCTACGGAAAAATGAAATCACCGCGCGTGCGTACGTACGGAATACCGTCTCCACGCCGTGGTGTAATCTATTTTCCACCATCACCTTACAAGGATGGGTATAATGGTGTAATGAGTAACTATATATGATTATTATTAAGTAATATTGATACTGAAATAATATATATATATACTCCAATACAATTCCACGATCATAGGAACAATATCATCACTCGTGCGTACGTACGGAATACCGTCTCCACGATGTGATGCGACTCGTTCTACATGATCTTCATTTCATAATGATTGTATAAATGAATTGAATGAATGAATATGGTATATACTACACTAATACCATTCTGGAAATGAATTATCTATAACCTAAAGATAAGAATAAGAATTTACTCGACAAAACACGCATAAGAACAAAAAGTTATAAAGACCCGAGTAACAAGTAACAATGAAATATTACTAACAAGAAGCTAATAATATGACCATATATGATCTCATATCAATATGTATGATTCTGGAATAAGTCAATAACATTATTTAAACCATTATACAGGAGCTTCGGACACGAACAAAGCAAATCGGACCTAAGGTAAGGGAAATATCACAATCTCATTTTTATCCGAGATTGTTTATTCGTAAGTATTTACTGGGGTGTATTTTATCATCCACATCCATGTTCCCTCAATATGTAATATTGTTTCCATCCACTTGAAATAGTTTAAATCCAATTTTACCCTTAGGTGAGTTTTTATTAAAGAATATGAAACGAATCTTTTGTCGTTTTTCCGTACGAGGTACTTTTTGACTTTTCCGACAAAAGTACGAAGAATGTTTTTTTTAACTTATACGGCATGAATGGATTTTTAAAACATTACTTCAAAGAAGCTTCCTTTACAAGTTTTCAAGTTTATTTTTAATCAACTTCTTTTATTTTAAAGTTGTATGACATGTTATGAAAGGAAAAATGTTTTTGAAGAAGAAAGGATATTTTCCTCAAGAATTCAATTCAAGTGTTTTATCAAAATTATTTTCCATCTAAGATAATAAAGGGTTCTGTTTCTATCCATATTTTTACATTGGTTTGACTATGTTGTGATGGAATTATGTTTATGAATTCCTTTATCATATATGAATTGATTTATGATGTCATGATGTTTCAAGAATCCCATTTTTGTTACATGTGTTATGCGATGATGTATGATTATGTGGCACACATAAGAAAGGATTCATTATAAGATGGGTGGGACCTATATCTCCCTCCAATGCATTGGGTAAAGATTTTATATCTCATGAGATAGACATGGCTGGAACGGAAGGTTATTTCGGTTCAGTGATACAGGACTGAAACGAGGAGTGAACTCGGTTCAGAAAGGGACTTTGTCCACTAAGATAGTCTTGGCAATGAGTCATGACTAACAAGAAATGATCTCCATGATTATGTGTGCATGCCACAAAGTTTCAAGTTTTATGTTATGATTTTGGGGATCTCATTTTCACTTCTATGATTTATTCCATGTTAAGATATTATGATCTCTTTTGCAGGTTTTGATTTTCATAAAGATATGATATGATTTTTATTTCCTTTATTTGCCCTTGCTGAGCATTTGAGCTCACCCTTTTATGTTTTCTTTTCCCCAGGCCAGGAAGATGGATATTAAGTAGAATATGCTAAAAGGGACCCTAGATATGATGAAATAAATGGGAGACACTGTAGAAGATTTATGAACCAGTTGTTTATGTTTCCCAGTTTCTAAAGACACTATACCTATACGGTCCTTTGTGGTTTTGTCATATGTTGTAATAAGTGTGCTTCAATTTTGAAGTATTAACAATGTATGTAAAGTATGGGTCGTTATATGGATGGTCAGAAAGACAATCAATCGGACCCATTCCATTTTGCGAACACAATTGAAGAAGCCAATTGTGTCTCCTACAAAAGCTGCAGTAAAGCCTCCATCAAAGGAAAAATCCTCAAAAGGGCAGTGCAATTCAAAGAAGAAAGATGAATCAGGAGAAGATGAGTATGTATCAAAGCCTAAATTGTCTTTGACTCTGGCAGATTTCATGCAATCTACTTCAAAGCCACGGGCACCGTCCCACCAAACGGCACAGCCTAAACAGGCTAACTTGGCAGAGTCTTTATCAGACGAAGAATTGATCTTTGGTTCTGTTAATATGATTCAATTAACAGATTCATATTCCAGTCTTGATGAGCCTGAATTCCCTGTATCAAATAAAGGAACCCGAGGAAGTTCTAGAGGTTCAGGATATAGGGGAAGACGTGGATCTTTCCGAAGCCACTACTCTAATTCTACCCCTGCTAGCACTGTATATGCTGCAGAAACTCGTGGTAGAGCCCTTCAGCGAGCTCAAAATGAACAAGCAAGTTCTTCTGCCAATAGTCAACTCAACTTCGGCACAGTTATTTTGGAAGACCGATTAAAGGTTCCATCTTCTTTATCTCATCAAGTAAATGGATCTAATTAGTCTAATTTTCCAAAACCAAAGATGTTGCCAACTTCAATACAAGATGCATCAGCTTCCAAAGCATCTGCTTCCAAGGTACCTGCTAAACCGCATATTTCTATTGGGAAACGCAGGCCTCTAGATCAAAAGTATGATATATTGAAACACTTGGCCCAAGTACCAGCCAAATTATCAATTTTGGATGCTTTGAATCTATCAAAAGATCTTCGGGAAGCACTCATCGAAGCTTTGTCAAGTCCTCAGGAGTTTGAAGCTGAAATTGCTGCAGCTGAAATTTATCACATAGAGAATAATCCTGCAGAATGCCATGCAGTGATATCTTTTACTGATAAAGATGAAGATGATGTTGTGCATGGGCACATAAAACCTTTGTACCTATCTGGAAAAGTCAATGGTATAGATGTTCAAAGAGCTTTTATTGACAATGGTTCAGGAGTCAACCTCATGCCCATTCGCACACTTCGTCGATTGGGCCTCACAGAATCTGATTTATCTCCTTCTACCATGATGTTGCAAGGATATGATAAAAATGAACAAGAACCACTGGGAGAAGTTACGCTCAGAACTCAGTTTGGAGATCTTGTTTCCAATTCAGATTTCATGATTGTTGATCAAGACTCAGCTTTCAATATCTTTCTTGGAAGACCCTGGTTACATCAGCATGCAGCTATTCCGTCATCATACCATCAATGTCTCAAATACTGTTTCGATGGTCAAGTTGGAACATTGTATGGTGATAAGGCCCCGTTCAAAACATGTGAGTCTCAATACATTGAGGCGGAATTTTATCACATGAAGGGAAGAGAAAAATCTACAATGAAGGAAATTACCAAAGTTAATGCTCCATATGGTTTGGAAAAAATTCCAATAAATCCATTTTCACATGTGAGTACAGATTATGTGTTACCTATCAGTCAAATTGACAAAATAGGCCCAAATCAAAATACTCTTATGGAAAGATCCATAATGTCAATTACAGCAATCGAGCCAGACAACATGGGAGAAATTGGTAACTTACCAAGCAGTGATGAAAGCATAAGTGGTGACGTTTTCATTTCGTCTGCTGAAATCCAACAAGTCTATACTTCGCTAATCAGGCCAGAAGAAGTTATAGCAACACCAGAGGTGAATGTTGATGTCGATTCTCAATCCATCATCTCCTCTTTATTTCCCAAAGAAGACCCTTTTTCATCAATAGGGTCGGAAATGGAAGCTTCTTCTTCAAAATGTGAAAATTTTGACATCTCTTATGATCATGAGAATTTCGTTTTTTCATCTACTTTGCAAGTAGAAACGGAAGAAATAACACATGATGAAGAGGAAGAGGAAGATCTTAGAGATGCTCCTCCAGCATTTGAAGAGGGTATCTCTACCACTGTGGATGAACTCAGAGAAGTAAATCTGGGTACAGAGAAAGATCCACGCCCCACTTTAATTAGTGCGGCCATGACCCTTGAAGAACAAGAGATGTATATTTCTTTTCTAAAGCAAAATAAAGATATTTTTGCTTGGAATTATACAGAGATGCCTGGCCTTGATCCTGATGTTGCCACCCATCATTTGGGTTTGCCAAAAGAACATCGAGGATTCAAGCAAGCCGCGAGAAGAACACACCCAACCTATGCTTCCAAAATCGAGGCTGAAGTGGATAAGCTTATCAAAGCTAACTTCGTCAGAGAAGTTCAATATCCCAAGTGGTTGGCTAATATTGTCCTAGTAAAGAAAAAGAACGGACAAATTAGGGTTTGCATCGATTTCAGAGATCTTAATCGGTATTGTCCCAAAGATGATTTTCCAGTTCCGATTACAGAACTCCTAATTGATGCGACGGCTGGCTATGAAGTACTTTCTTTCACGGATGGATATTCTGGATATAATCAGATCTGAATGGCCCCAGAAGATGAGGAATATACAGCCTTCAGAGCTCCTCAAGGTGTGTTTTCTTACCGGGTGATGCCCTTTGGTTTAAAGAATGCAGGTGCAACATATCAACGCGCCATGCATCGTATCTTCAAACCTTTTCTAGGGAAATTTGTTGAATGCTATGTAGATTATTTGGTGGTTAAATCCAAACAACGTTTTGATCACTTGGCTGATTTGGAAATCATATTCCACAAGCTTCGACAACATAATTTGAAGATGAACCCCTTAAAATGTGCTTTTGGGGTAACCTCAGGAAAATTCCTCGGCTTTGTTGTACGCCATCGTGGTATTGAAGTCGATCCTGAGAAGACCAAATCAATCCTTGGTATGTCACCTCCTCAGAATTTGAAAGAATTAAGAGGACTTCAAGGACACTTAGCCTATATTCGGCGTTTCATCGCCAATTTGGCAGGCAAAAGTTTACCTTTTACCAAATTATTGAAGAAAGGAGTCACTTACCAGTGGACTGAAGAATGTCAAGAAGCATTTGATGTTCTCAAGAAATACCTCTTAAGTCCACCAGTACTCATGCCACCTGTTGAGGGTAGACCTCTTATCCTCTATGTGACAGCTTTAGAGCGATCATTGGGTGCCTTTCTCGCTCAAAAGAATGATGCTGGGAATGAAAATAGTCTCTACTATCTTAGTAGAACTATGCTTGAAGCAGAAACCCGGTATTCGAGTATTGAAAAGTGCTGCCTAGCATTAATCTTTGCAGTTCAGAAACTGAGACACTACCTGCAACATCACGAGGTCCAATTGGTATCTCGTAATAATCCACTCAAATTCATCCTTAGTCGTCCAATGCTTACAGGACGTCTGGCAAGGTGGGAGGTTATTCTACAGCAGTTCGACATCTAGTATGTGTCTCAAAAGGCAATTAAGGGCCAAGCTCTGGTTGATTTCCTGGCTGAACACCCTTCAGTGGAAGACACGTATTC